>JAOPSE010000036.1:28540240-29140240 GCA_029449295.1 Zea luxurians | reverse complement strand
CGCGGCCCTCGTGTTCGTCCCACACCCAGGTCGGGTGCGCTTGCAGTAGGGGGTTACAAGCGTCCACGCGGGAGAGGGAGCGAGCGGCTCCAAGCGAGCGCCTGTTCTCGTCCTCGTCCCCGCACGGCCAACCCTCTCTAAGAGGGCCCTGGTCCTCCCTATTATAGGCGTAAGGAGAGGATCCAGGTGTACAATAGGGGGTGTAGCAGGGTGCTACGTGTCTAGCGGAGGTGAGCTAGCGCCCTAGGTACATGCCGTTGTGGCAGCCAGAGAGATCTTGGCACCCAGCTGGTGTGATGTCGTGGCCGTCGAAGGAGCGATGGAGCTTGGCGGAAGGACAGCTATCGGAGCGGTTGAGTCCTTGCTGACGTCCACTTGCTTCCGTAAGGGGGCTGAGAGCCGCCGTCGTCATAGAGCATGTGGGGCGCCATCATTGCCTATCTGGCGGAGCGAGCCAGATGGGACGCCGGTCTTGTTCCCTGCGGCCCGAGTCAGCTCGGGGTAGGGTGATGATGGCGCCTCCTGTTGACGTGGCTGGTCTACGCCCTAGGTTGGGCGATGTGGAAGCTCCTCCGAAGCCGAGGTCGAGTCCGAGCCCCCGGGTCGGGCGAGGCGGAGATTGCCGTCTTCTGGGGCCGAGCCCAAGTCCGAGCCCTGGGTCGGGCGAGGCGGAGATCGTTGTCTTCTGGGGCCGAGCCCAAGTCCGAGCCCTTGGTCGGGCGTGGTGGAGATCGTCGTCTTCTGGGGCCGAGCCCAAGTCCGAGCCCTGGGTCGGGCGAGGCGGAGATCGTCGTCTTCTGGGACTGAGCTCGAGTTTGAGCCCTGGGTCGGGCGGAGCTCGCCGTCTTCCGGGACTTAGCCCGAGTCCGAGCCCTGGGTCGGGCGGAGCGGAGTTCGCCGTCTTCCGGGACTTAGCCCGAGTCCGAGCCCTAGGTCGGGCTCCGTAGTTCGCCGTCTTCCGGGACTTAGCCCGAGTCCGAGCCCTGGGTCGGGCGGAGTTCGCCGTCTTCTGGGACTTAGCCCGAGTCCGAGCCCTGGGTCGGGCGGAGAGGAGTTCGTCGTCTTCTGGGGCCGAGCCCAAGTCCGAGCCCTTGGTCGGGCGAAGCGGAGCTCCCTATGGTGCCTCCGGCAGGGCCTGACTGCCTGTCAGTCTTACTCTGTCCAGTGGCACTGCAGTCGGTGTGGCGTAGGCGGCGCTGTCCTTCTGTCAGGCCGGTCAGTGGAGCGGCGAAGTGACGGCGGTCACATCGGCTCTGCCGGCTGGGGGGTGCGCGCCAGGATAAGGGTGTCAGGCCACCTTTGCATTAAATGCTCCTGCGACTTGGTCGGTCGGTGCGGCGATTTGGTCAGGGTTGCTTCTTAGCGAAGGCAGGGCCTCGGGCGAGCCGGGAATATGTTCGCCGCTGAAAGGGGGGCCTCGGGCGAGACGGAAATCCTCCGGGGTCGGCTGCCCTTGTCCGAGGCTAGGCTCGGGTGAGGCATGATCGTGTCCCTCGAATGGACTGATCCCTGACTTAATCGCACCCATCAGGCCTTTGCAGCTTCGTGCTGATGGGGGTTACCAGCTGAGAATTAGGAGCCTTGAGGGTACCCCTAATTATGGTCCCCGACAACTAGCCAAATAAACATGTTCGCAAATTTAGCACTTAAATTTTAGAGTAAGCAAAATACTTGTTATAGGGATTTTTAGAGTAAGCAAATAAACATGTCAAAATAACCTCGCTTGTGTTAGAAAAAGTTCAATTAGTAGTTTATAGGGATTTTTAGAATATTAAATTTATTTTTGGCTATACTCAATAATTATAGCTAGAAATAAAAAGATAAAATCTATTAGTCTAAATATTAGTATTAAAGACAATAAGTACTATTTATTTTCATTAAGGATGTTAATACGTATTAGTACTAGTTAAAACTGTATTTATAGCACCCACTCATAAATTCACCATTTATGACTCACAATAATAACTATAATTGAATTAATAAGTATTTACGCGTTTAGGACGTATTTAAGGTGTGATAAGTGCGATATATTAATGTGTATGTAATGGTGTATGTTTATATAATGGTGCATGTTTATTTATTGGTGTATGTTTTATTTTTGTATGTGCGATGTGCGACTCTATTAGAAGCCGACTGTGTGGTAGAGGATTCGAATACGTTCGAAGACGAACCACAGGACACGTTTGAGCAAGGCAAGTGGATTCTCCCTCTGCATATTCTTTTTGTACCCACTCATTGCATATAATAATGTTTACTTTTTGATATACTGCATAATTTGATGGGTTTTACCTAATTAAGGATTTCCTAGATTTACCAACTGTATTCCTTGTTTAACCTGGGAAATTATTAAGCTTTGCAAATTTGTGCTACCGCTCAACTTAATGATTTTAATGTCACTCATTAATTGGTATTAATGTTCCAAAATTGATATTGGCAATTATGACATTAACCCGATGGTTAAAACGGTATTATTTCAAATTAATTGGAACATGGAGTGACCACCCAGGATAACAGTGCAACCACGAGTGCTATCATGGCTCTAGCTTTGGTAATTAGCTCTATATGCTTAGTGCCTAGCAACCTTACCTGAAATATGGGCAAGAGGGGGAGCGGTAGGTGTTGGCAGCCCACGTTAACATGGGGACGTATTCTTGGCTAAGGTACCTCACCCAGGGGGCCACCACCATCGTCTTTAGAAACCTTAGCGGGTTGCTTCGTATTAAGTGTATTCTGTGAAAGCCTCATAATGGATCTCTAGCCATTCACCTCGGCAGTGTTTAAGGGTCCGATCAACCCAGGCTAGATGGGATACATGGCTTGTGGGTAAAGTTGTACCACCTCTGCAGAGTGTAAAACTGATATATTAGCCATGCTCCCGGTTAAGAGCGGCCTGGACTCCTCACATGATAATTGAACTTGAAGATGGAATTAAATTGAGATTCGATGATCTGCCAATGAATTGCTTAAGTGGTTTCACTTAAGTGTTTTTGTATATTCATATTCCTTTGTTCAAATGGGATACTTGGGATTCACACTTATTAGTAAGATAGGTGTTGTTAATAAAATGTTGACCAACTAAAATGCTTAATGCTCAACCTTAGCCTCACCTTGTTATACCTGCATTAATTTTTCCCCCACTTGCTGAGCCCCGACCATAAGTGAGCTCACCCTTGCTAATATTTTGATCACAGGGTGATGCTGGAGACTTTAATGGAGATTTTGATGACGATGAATTCTAAGTCTAACGATATGCTGGTCATCTTCCTACGGGAGATTGCCCCTGTTATTTAAATTCCGCTTTACTTTGATGTGATACTTGTTCAAGATACAATAATTCAGATGATGTAATAAAGTATTTTATTCTCTCTTTATGCCTTTATTGCATTGTCTTTTGATATATTACACTTGTGACGTCAACATATGTGTGGAAATGGATCCTGGCACACATATGCTATGCGCTCGGTTCTACCCCCTGGAACTGGGTGTGACAAGTCACCATGGAGAAGATGAAGTTACTTGGGAGAGAGAAGAAGAGCTTCGCATAGATTTTCCCCATCTTTTCCCTAGTTCTTCCTAAATCTCGAGGATGAGATTCTTTGTAAGGGGTAGGATTTGTAATACCCAAATTGTAAGGAAGAATAAAAGTAGAAATTTCTCTCCTTTATATATGTGTATGTATCTGTATTTATCATCATATGTGACTGATCATGTTTAAAAATGAGTAAAATAAACCATTTCATCATATTGGATTTTTATTTGTGCATTAAAAGCAATAATAATATGAATAAAATAAAATAATAATGAGAAGAGGATTTGAGGAAAAAGGAGAAAAAAGAAAGAAAGGATATAAAAAATATAAAATAAATAATATGTATGTAATTATATTTCTAAAATTGGAACTTCTAACTTCACAATATAATTTGAGGATAATTTGGCACATGATTTGAATTTAAATCTGAATTTGAAATGGAATTTGGAAATAAAGAATGGAGAAAATAAAAGAAAGAGAAAAAGAATAAAGAAGAGAATGTGCTTGGGCCAAAAACCCTTCAATTCGGCCCATTCCCAAAATTCACTTGCACGGCCCAACTCCCCACTCGCCTGCGGCTGCACTTCCCCGTGCGCGCGCGTTTCGGCCGTAGTCACTGCCTGGTGGGACCAAACACGCAGACACACACTCCACCATTGTCTGGCGCGCGGACTCACTGACTTGCGGGCCCCCCGTGTCAGGCGCCCACCTCCCTCTTCCTTCACCGCGCAAACCGGGCGTACTCGTTCATGGTAGGCGTTGTGGACTCCGTTGGCACGCGTGGACTGATCTCAGGCAGCCATAAGAAGGGCATGGCCGGGTGTTTACCTCCCCTCTACTCCGTCAACGCGCAAACAACCGCAACCAAGCCGACCTCCACTATCGCCGTGTGAACCATGAGGCCGAGATCTGCCGTCGTCGTTCTACCGATTAACCACCGTACGTCGGGTCATTGGCGTGTGATCAGGATTGATCGTAGTCAGCTACCGAAGCTAACTGTGGCATCTCTTAGCGAAGAAATCCATCGGGGGTGCTACTAATCGCTCGCCGTCGTCTGCGCGTCGCCGTGGGGACAGACTGCACCGTGGCCAGCCTTCCTGTCATGATCATTCTCGATGAGGCATCTCCTCCGTGTTCACCTAGCCATCAATTTTGTTTTCCACACGTTCTTGCTCGAATTTAGTCACTGGGGCAGGAGAATTTGGTGGTTCGCCGGCGAGTCTTGTGCCATAGGTAGGGGCGTTCCCCCTAGCTCGGCTCCGTTGGGAGGATGATGGGTCGCGAGTCGCCCATTCATCGCTGGACGTCTAGGATTAAAGGAGCGGGTGGACGTACCTAGGCCATTGATCTATTGTCGAACGGCTCTTATTAGATAGGAGATACCCGTTCGCTCAGTTGAATCGCATCCGTCGATGTTTGACCAGGCGATCCACGATGTTTTGGCCACCATAAGATCTAAGCCATCCATATTCAATCATAGGACTCCTGTGCGATACCGGTTCATTATGTGCCTGATCTGATCTGGATCGATGGTTTTGGATCTGATGGCCAGTGTTAGACGATACCCCTTTGTGATGGCAATTTCATTAAAGAGTCCCTAGGTTTCTTAGGAATAAACCCGCACTCCAAGCGCTAGTGGTTTGTGTCTTGGGAAAACTTCAGTTTTGCCCCCTGCACTTCTCTATATTTGAGGCCTAGTCCAGAGCTCATGAAAATCAAATAAATAAATTTAGAAATGGATTTGTAATATAAAAATAATTCCTAGAACTTATTTAATCCATAGAAAATCCATTTTTACTCCAAATTAATCCATTCCAATTCCTATAATTTTGTAATATTAATCTCTATCAAATAGTACCACTGTTCCGACATGAAAGACACAATAAAATTTATCTAGTACTTAATCTTGTATTAAATACATAAAAACTTTGGAAATTCATAACTTAAAATCTATAACTCCAAATTTAATGATTCTAGTTCCTATGATCTTATTTTAATGTCTAGATTATTATTGTGTATTTTATTTACATGTTTGGTGTGATGTTAATTTTTGCTATACTATGTATGTATCATGTTGATGCGAGTAGACGAGCAAGCTACTAAGGATCCTGGTGCCTAGCAGATAGAAGTTGCTGAGCAGGAGCTCGTTAAAGGCAAGTTGTGCGCTTGATCACTTTCTTTTTACCCGGTCATGTTCTTATTAATCATAATGATCTGCATAGGTTAATTTTGTTGGGACCCAATAGGTTACCCTAGATTTTGACTATCTTTATACCTTGTTTCACCACTGGTTTTACTACTAAATTTTTGGTTAGTACATGCTATTGCTTTATGTGGTTTTGGGTATAGAGATATTCATTACTCATGATTACACTTTTTATTATCTGTTTATTATTTACTGTTCATGATAAGATCATTATGTTAATGGGAACATGGAGAACCACCCGGGAAAATAGTGCTACCACAAGGGTCTAATGGGACGCCCTTGGCGGATTAACTAGGAAAGCTAGTGGATGACTACCTTACCCAAAAGGGGCAAGGGCAGTAGGGGAGTGGTCAGTGTAGGGAGGTCCTTGGGTTGATTTTGCTGCGATGGCGGTCAGGCGAGGGATTCCTGCACTGGAGCTTCCTATAAACTGTAGCAGGTTTTCTGAAACTAGTGGAACTTTGTAAAGGCCTTGTAGTGGTACCCTGCCTTGCTTCCTTGGTAGAGGTGTATGGGGTCTGATCAACTCTGTGGCAAATGGGTAACATGACTTGTGGGTAAAGATGTGCAACCTCTGCAGAGTGTAAAACTAGTATACTAGTCGTGCTCAAGGTCATGAGCGGCTCGGACACTCACATGATTAATTTATGGAATTAAATTCAATTTGTCATTTCATTGCATCTAGAATTATTTTATTATTACTTTTACTTATTATTACTATGGTTTGGTATTTACTTACACTTAGTAACTGCTAATAAAATTTTGACCAACTTATAAAAGCAATGCCACTTCACATGAGCTCTCACCTTTGGCGAGTTCATGCACATTATTCCCCACAACTTGTTGAGCGATGAACATGTGTGAGCTCACTCTTGCTGTCTCACACCCCCCACAGGAGAAGAACAGGTGGTCGAAGAGGAGCCACCTAACACTGATGCTTTCGACTTGATCTAGGTGGCGTCTCCCAGTCAGCTTTGTGGTGCGGGGGAACGATATTTAGTTCCCTTTATTTTATCATTTATTTTTGTAAGACTTCTGCTATGTAATAAGTACATTTATGTTATTTATGACATTTATTTCTATGCACTCTGTTATTATATGTGTTGTCTTCTCTGGCGCATATATGAGATGCACCCGGCTTTGTTCCTTAAAGCCCGGGTGTGACAATGGCATAGCAGTTGGTTCGGATAAGGTGCAAGAGGTGATGAACTAGAAGCCACCCACCATTGTTTGCCAGATTCAGAGTTTTTTCTAGGATTGGTCGGATATTATCGATGATTCATTCCAGACTTCTCCCGAATTGCGAAGCCCATGACAGAATTGTTGAAGAAGGAAGCAAAATTTGAATGGGGTCAGAAATGCGAAGATGCTTTTCACACCTTGAGGCAACATCTGACCACAGCACCTGTGTTAGCATAGCCTGACAGCAACAAGCCATTTGATGTGTACTATGATGCCTCTAGCACTGGAATAGGTTGTGTTTTAATGCAAGACAACTGAGTCATTGCCTATGCATCTAGGGTACTCAGACCTCATGAGCAAAATTATCCTACTTATGACTTAGAATGGGCAGCCGTGGTTCATGCACTAAAAATGTGGAGGCATTTTTTGATGGGAACCCACTGCAACATCTATACAGATCACAAGAGCCTCAAGTACATCTTTACTCAGGCTGATCTCAACATGAGGCAGACAAGATGGCTGGAATTGATCAAGGACTACGACTTGGAAGTGCATTACCACCCTGGAAAGGCCAATGTGGTAGCTGATGCCCTAAGTCGGAAGTCACAATGCAATTGTATGTTGATGGATTCTCGCATCAATTCCCTGTGTGATGAGTTGGGTAAGATGAGGATCGAAGTAATTCCTTCTAGTACCTTGTCTCACATCTCCGTCGAGCCAACCTTGCTAGACCAAATTATTATGGCCCAACTTGGTGACAAGGGAGTAAAATCATCAAAGAGAATCTTAACCAGAAAGTGGAGAAGTATAAGTGCTTTTGCCAAGACAGCAAGGGGATACTATGGTTTGAAGACAGATTGGTGGTTCCTAAGAATAGGGACCTCAAGAAGAAGATTTTGGATGAGGCTCACCTCTCCAAATTCTCCATGCACCGAGGAAGCACCAACATGTACCATGATCTGAAACCCCTATATTGGTGGACCAGGATGAAAAGGGAAATAGCCAAATATGTATCGGAATGTGACACCTGTCAGAGGATAAAGGTAAGCCACTAAAGACTGCTGGTGCCTTGCAACCCCTATCGATACCTTCATGGAAATGGGATGACATCAGCATGGATTTCATTGTGGGTCTACCCAACACCTCTCGACATCATGATTCAATCTGGGTCATTGTGGATCGATTAATGAAAGTGGCTCATTGTCTTCCAGTGCACACCACCGATAAGGCTCATAAGTATGCAGAGTTGTACATTGACCGAATTGTGTGTTTGCACGGATTACCTCGGACAATTGTCTCTGACCGAGGAGCCTAATTTGTAGTCAGATTTTGGGACCAATTGCAAGAGTCCTTGGGAACCAAGTTGGTAAGAAGTTAAGCTTACCACCCATGAACTGATGGTCAGACCAAAAGGGTAAATCAGATTCTTGAAGACATGCTAAGAGCTTGTGCAATCGAATACGACAAGAACTAGGATAAGTGCCTCACTTTGGCAGAGTTTGCTTACAACAATAGTTACCAATCCAATTTGAAGATGGCACCTTTTGAAGCCTTGTATGGAAGGAGGTGTCGAATAGCCCTCAACTGGTCATAGCCCGGAGAGAGAGAAATTTTTGGACCCGACCTGGTGTCAGAAGCCGAAAGAAAAGTCAAAATGATCAGGAGAAACCTAGAAGCTGCTCAGGCTATGCAAAAGAGTTACAACGACAAGAGAAGGAAACCCCTGTAGTTTGAAGTGGGTGATTTCGTATATCTAAAAGTATCACCCACAAAAGGAGTGCAAAGATTTGGGGCCAAGGGCAAGTTAGCCCCTCGCTAGATTAGACCTTATGAAATCATGGAAGCATGTGAACCCATGGCATACAAATTGAAGCTACCTCCAAAGATGTCTGCCATCCACAATGTGTTCCATGTATCTCAATTAAAGAAGTGTGTTCGGTTACCAACGGAAGTCATAACTGAGCCAGATGTGGAGATAGAGCCAGATCTATCATACCAAGAACACCCTTCCAAGGTTCTAGATTACAAGGAAAGATCAACTCGTGCAAGGACAATCAAGATGTATAAGATCCAATGGAGCAACCATTCGAAAGAAGAGGCTACATGGGAGACTGGGGATTTTCTACGCTCAAACTACCCCGATTGTCTAGCTAAGGAAATCGGTACACAACCATACCCCAGCCCCCCTGCTCTCTGAATCCAAATATAAGAAAGATGATCTTAACATAAACCAAGTTAAGCTATAAAACTAGAACAAAAAGGGCTTCCTTCTGAAGTTGCAAAGAGGATGACATTCGAAGAGTGGGTTCTCTAAAGAACCTTATTATTCAAACCAACACCAGGAAAGCAAGCTATAACCTCGTACTCACCCCTGGAGATCCCCGACCCGAATCTAGGGGCGAGATTCTTTTAAGGGGGGAGGGTTGTAACACCCCATTGTTACTTAGGGTTTTCCCTCAGTACCCAACTTGTGACCCTTGTCACATGTGATTTTAATTGAGCAAGAAACACCAAATTTAACGAACTAAAACCTAAGTTAAGTATTTTCATCTCAAGAACCATACTCTAACACCATCATGTACCTCAAGTGGGAAAAATATTCAAAACCCTAGAACTACCCTAATTGAGCCATTTGGGTACCAATAAGGAATCTAATGAAAAGACTATGAAAAACATAAAATCATGTTTTGGACCAATTAATAAGTTTGTATCACACTAAATAATCTACAAAACATAGTAAGAAAGTCTACCAAAAAGAAGCTTGCAACATCCTCAAATCAGCCACTTAAGTAGGAACTTCAAATAAAAATTCAGAAATTCAGAATTCTGAAATCTGACCTCTTCATAAACTTTGGGAGAGGCTATCGCTGCCCTAGTCACTACCACCGCTGATAATACGCGCTTCTTGCGCGAGATGGCGGCCAACCAAATCCAACCGCATGAGGATGGACTCCTCCTCAAGGACGCGTGAAACTACATATCTGAAATTCTCTGAGACTCGACCCCCGCTATTCATTAAAGCAGAAGAACCTCTAAAAGCCGATGAGTGGGTAAGAGTGATGGAACAAAAGTTTGGGTTGATTCGATGCACGGAGACACAAAAGCCTTTGTTCGCTGCACAACAACTAAGAGGGCCTGCCAGTACTTGGTGGGCAAATTTCTCAGCAATCCAGCCTCTTGGACATCGGATTACCTGGGATGAGTTCAAATTGGCATTTCGAGAGCACTATGTTCCAGAGGGAGTACTCCAGATGAAGCTAGAAGAGTTTATCCGGTTGAGGCAAGGAGGAGATATAGTGATGCAGTATCTCAACAAATTTAACCACCTCTCATAGTATGCCATTGACCAGGTGGATACCAACTTAAAGAAAAAGAACTATTATATGAGGGGACTTAACGATAGGCTTCAGCGGAAAATGGCGACATGTTTAGATCTTACCTACACTGGGGTTGTTCGTACTGCGCTGGCAGTCAAAGCCAAAAATGCAGGACATGGGAAATCAAAGGGGTTTGGAGGTGAAAGGTCAAATCAAGGACCTGAGAAGAGAACCAGGTTGGTCATCCGACCTTTTAGTCAAAATCGTTCTTCGTCCCGCCCACCTTCATACCCGTTAAAGCAGCTTGTCTTCATTCGTCCCACCGCTGCCCCCGCTCCTACCAATCAGCCGAGTGCCCCTGGTACTCGTTTCCCTGCTCTCCCTAATTCTTCCACTAGTTGCTTCAATTGTGGAAAGTTAGGACACTTCATCAAGGACTGCCCATACCCGAAGCAAAATAAAACTAATTTCCAATAGAACTCTAGGAACTCCAACAAAGGAAAGGGGAACACGGCTACTACTTCAACAGGCAAGAATTTCAAGAAAATTGGACGGATTTATATACCTAGGTGGCTACAACCCCGGAAGGCGAGCCGGTAATGATGGGTACGTTCCTTATTGTCAATCACCTAGCAGTTATTCTCTTCGATTCTGGTGCATCACATACCTTCATAAGAAAGAACATTGCATTCCTTGCACTGAATCATCCACTCACCTGGGGGACGGATATTTACTAAGGAAGTAGCGTTCCCCATACCAGTAACATTGGTCGGATGGGAATTTCCTACCAACATGATTGTTTTAAAGGGTCAAGACATAGATGTAATCCTGGGTATGAATTGGTTAGCCCAGCATAAGGCCATCATCAATACAGACTTAAGAACCATTAAATTGAGTTATGGCCATGAAGAAATTCAATTGTCCATCCCTGTAGCTATCCCAGCCAAACCATCTAGATGGGTTTATGAAGCTATCATACCAAAAATCTAGGATATTCCGGTGGTATGTGAATTCCCAGATGTCTTTCCTGAAGACTTGCCTGGGTTGCCACTAGAAAGGGAGGTGGAATTTGTGATTGAACTAAAGCCCGGTACGACTCCTATTTCTAGAAGGCCATACCGAATGCCACCTAATGAATTGGTAGAACTCAAGACTCAATTACAAGACTTGCTTGAGAAGGGGTTCATTAGGCCTAGTTCATCACCTTGGGGATGTCCCGCAATTTTTGTTAAGAAGGATCAGACATTACGAATGTGCGTGGACTACCGACCCCTTAATGAGGTCACCATCAAGAATAAGTACCCTCTTCCCCAGATTGATATCTTATTCGATCAACTTACTAGAGCTCAGGTATTCTCCAAGATTGACCTCAGGTCAGGTTATCATCAGATCCGTATTCGACCCGAAGATATACCCAAGACCGCATTCACCACGCGGTATGGATTATTTGAATATTTGGTCATGTCTTTCAGATTGACAAATGCTCCAGCCCACTTCACATACTTAATGAACTCGGTATTCATGCCCGAGTTGGATAAATTTGTGGCGGTCTTCATTGATGACATTCTTATTTATTCAAAAAATGAAGAGGAGCATGCTAAGCACTTACGGATCATGCTAATGCGCTTAAGGGAGCACCAGTTATATGATAAGTTCAGCAAATGCACGTTTTGGTTGGAGGAAATCCAGTTTCTAGGACATGTATTATCTGCACAAGGGATTGCGGTCGATCCCAGCAAAGTCAAGGACATTCTAGATTGGAAACCACCAACTACAGTACATCAAATCCGAAGTTTCCTTGGACTAGCTGGATATTACCGCAGGTTTATTCTGGATTTCTCCAAGATTGTTAAACCTATTACAGGTTTATTGAAGAATGATACCAAGTTTGACTGGTCCTCAAAATGCAATGAAGCCTTCGAGTAGCTGATGGTGTTATTGACCACTGCTCCAGTATTGGCTCAATCGGATATAGAAAAGCCTTTTGATGTGTATTGTGACGCATCAAGCAGTGGACTCGGATGTGTCCTAATGCAAGAGGGCCGAGTCATAGCTTATGCTTCAAGACAACTACGCCGGCATGAGAAGCACTATCCAACTCATGACTTGGAATTAGCTGCAGTTGTTCATGCCCTTAAAAAATGGTGTCATTATCTGCTGGGAAATACTTACCATTTATATACAGATCATAAAATTCTGAAATATATCTTTACCCAGTCAGAACTGAACATGAGGCAAAGAAGATGTCTTGAGCTAATTAAAAATTATGACTTAGAAATCCACTATCACCCAGGAAAAGCCAATGTGGTGGCAGATGCACTGAGTCACAAAGTTTCCTGTCATTGTCTTACAGTATGGACCCCTTACACCACACTATGTCAAGAAATGGAAAAGTTGAACCTGGGTATGATACAACATGGAACTTTGACGTAATTAAAGCTTGAGTCAGTTCTTCTATAGAGAATTATTGATGCCCAAAGAACCGACAAGGGTATGAAACATATTCATGAGAAAATATAAGCCGGCAAAGCAAATTACTTCAGAAAAGATGGCCAAGGAATAATATGGTTCAATGATTGCATAGTTGTGCTTAAAGATGTTGAGGTCCGCCAACAGATTTTGGATGAAGCTCATCTTAGTCGATATTCCATTCATCCTGGAAGTACTAAGATGTATCAAGACTTAAAGCAACACTATTGGTGGACAAAAATGAAAATTGAAATTACACACTATGTGGCAAGATGTGACACCTGTAGATGTGTTAAGGCAGTACATATGAAGACCGCTGGGCCATTACAATCTTTACCCATCCCGAATTGGAAATGGGAGGATTTAGTATGGACTTCATTGTGGGATTGCCCAAAACAGCCAAAGGTTTTGACTCTATCTGGGTTATAATTGATCGACTTACAGAGATAGCTAATTTTATACCAGTCAAGACATATTACCCGGTCATTACCTATGCCCAGATATATATTGCCCGTATTCTCAGCTTACATGGAGTTCCAAAGACGATAGTGTCGGATCGTGGACCACAATTTGTATCGAAATTTCAGAGTGAACTACATAAATCCTTGGGTACTAAATTGCTCCACAGTTTGGCATATCATCCTCAAACAAGTGGGCAAATTGAAATCTCCTATTTCTAGAAGGTCATACCGAATGCCACCTAATGAATTGGCATAACTCAAGACTCAATTACAAGACTTGCTTTATAAGGGGTTCAATAGGCCTAGTTAATCACCTTGGGGATGTCCCACAATTTTCGTTAAGAAGAAGGATCAGACATTACGAATGTGCGTGGACTACCGACCCCTTAATGAGGTCACCATCAAGAATAAGGACCCTCTTCCCTGGATCGATATCTTATTCGACCAACTTACTAGAGCTCGGGTATTCGCCAAGATTGACCTCAGGTCAGGTTATCATCAGATCTGTATTTGACCCGAAGATATACCCAAGACCACATTCACCACGTGGTATGGATTATTTGAATATTTGGTCATGTCTTTCGGATTGACAAATGCTCCAGCCCACTTCACATACTTAATGAACTCAGTATTCATGCCCAAGTTGGATAAATTTGTGGTGGTCTTCATTGATGACATTCTTATTTATTCCAAAAATGAAGAGGAGCATGCTAAGCACTTACGGATCGTGCTAACACGCTTAAGGGAGCACCAGTTATATGCTAAGTTTAGCAAATGCGCATTTTGGTTGGAGGACATCCAGTTTCTGGGACATGTATTATCTGCACAAGGGATTGCAGTCGATCCTAGTGTAGTCAAGGACATTCTAGAATGGAAACCGCCAACTACAGTACATCAAATCCGAAGTTTCCTTGGACTGGCTGGATATTACCACAGGTTTATTCTAGATTTCTCCAAGATTGTTAAACCTATTACAGGTCTATTGAAGAATGATACCAAGTTTGACTGGTTCTCAAAATGCAATGAAGCCTTTGAGCAGTTGAAGGTGTTATTGACCACTGCTCCGGTATTGGCTCAACCGGATATAGAAAAGCCTTTTGATGTGTATTGTGACGCATCAGGCAGTGGACTCAGATGTGTCCTAATGCAAGAGGGCCGAGTCATAGCTTATGCTTCAAGACAACTACGCTGGCATGAGGAGCACTATCCAACTCATGACTTGGAATTAGCTACAGTTGTTCATGCCCTTAAAATATGGCATCATTATCTGCTAGGAATACTTGCCATTTATATACAGATCATAAAAGTCTGAAATATATCTTTAACCAGTCAGAACTGAACATGAGGCAAAGAAGATGGCTTGAGCTAATTAAATATTATGACTTAGAAATCCACTATCACCCAGGAAAAGCCAATGTGGTGGCAGATGCTACATATGTCGTGTGGTTGGAGATCCCTAGCTGGGTATTAATTGATTCGGATCACCGTTACTTCTCGAACATGAAGACTTGGTCACTGACTTACACGTAGCAATCTAGTGAACTGATGGGATGATTAAAAGATGGCTAGTATAGGCCAAGTGCTTGAACTAGGATAGAAAGAACTCTAGATGCAAGTAACTTTACTTAACCTAACAAGTAAAATGAATTCTTAAGGATCCACTCATAGTAAGCTTTTCTGCAAAAGAGTCTTTTATCCTTGATAAGCTTTACCCTGATTCCCAAAAAGCCAGCATATCCTTGAGAGTCTTTTTCCTTAGACGGGTAAGACTTGCGAAAGTACACTTTGTACTCAGGGTTTTCGAACCCATGTTGTTGCGGGTACTGTAATTGTGCTGCTGTTGATGGTGCTAAGTGCCAGTGGGCTCGGCCTTCTTATACATCTAAGTACCTCTCCTATACTTCTTATTGAGGATTGTCATTGAGCTAGCATACATTTCAAACTTATAAATAATTTATAACATTTCATAGTATATTGCTTTGAACCACTTTTGTAACCACTCCGATAATGATTCGTCCATTGATTGGGCCGTCAACTCACGTTCGATCGCTTGGGACCGTGAAGCAAAAGCTCGAGCTCGTGTGGCAGAGCTTAGTGCGGCCCTTGAAAGCCTGCAAGTGTACTATAATACTTTACATGAGGAAGTACATGTATTGTATACTCGACTACACCCGAACGTGCCTTCCAACACTGCTGCAATGGGAGCCGGACCCTCGGGAACAGCAAATGAAGGATCTGATGGGGAGTTGGACCTTTTTAGGCCCCCTCCTTCCATGAACCTTGCTGATGAACGGTCTCCTGCAGCAGAAAATGGAGCAACAAAGGATGAAGAAGATTAGCATAGTATAGTTTAGATATTATACTTATGTAAAATAAGTAATGAAGACGAATTGTACACTGGAGTCTGTATAATTATTACATCTTGGTAATGTAATATGATGGTGTATGCTGGCATGTTATATTTTTTCCAAATGTTTCTTTGCCTCAGATTCCATCACGGTCTCGTGCACATGATGGTGCGGGGACTTCCCGTGGTGGGGAAGATGCTCCCAACCCGCCACCAGTACCACCGACTTTGGCTGAGGCTATCGCTGCCCTAGTCACTGCCACCGCTGATAATACACGCTTCTTGCACGAGATGGCGGACAACCAATTCCAACCACATGGAGGAAGGGCTGCTCCTCAAGGACCGCATGAAACTACATATCTGGAATTCTCTGAGACTCGACCCCCGCTCTTCATTAAAGCAGAAGAACCTCTAGAAGCCGATGAGTGGGTAAGAGTGATGGAACAAAAGTTTGGGTTGATTCGATGCACGGAGACACAAAAGCCATTGTTCGCTGCACAACAACTAAGAGGGCCTGCCAGTACTTGGTGGGCAAATTTCTTAGCAATCCAGCATGTTGGACATCGGATTACCTAGGATGAGTTCAAATTGGCATTCCGAGAGCACTATGTTCCAGAGGGAGTACTCCAGATGAAGCTAGAAGAGTTTATCCAGTTGAGGCAAGGAGGAGATACAGTGATGCAGTATCTCAACAAATTCAACCACCTCTCTCAGTATGCCATAGACCAGGTGGATATCGACTTAAAGAAGCAATCCAGCATGTTGGACATCGGATTACCTGGGATGAGTTCAAATTGGCATTCCGAGAGCACTATGTTCCAGAGGGAGTACTCCAGATGAAGCTAGAAGAGTTTATCCAGTTGAGGCAAGGAGGAGATACAGTGATGCAGTATCTCAACAAATTCAACCACCTCTCTCAGTATGCCATAGACCAGGTGGATATCGACTTAAAGAAAAAGAACTGTTTTATGATGGGACTTAACGATAGGCTTCAGCGGAAAATGGTGACATGTTTGGATCTTACCTACACCAGGGCTGCCAGTACTGCGCTGGTAGTCGAAGCTAAAAATGCAGAACATGGGAAATCAAAGGGGTTTGGAGGTGAAAGGTCAAATCAAGGACCTGAGAAGAGAATCAGGTTGGTCGTCTGACCTTAATCAAAATTTTTCTTCGTCCCACCCACCTTCATACCCATTCAAGTAGCCTGTCTTTATTCGTCCCACTGCTGCCCCCGCTCCTACTAATCAGCTGAGTGCCCCTGGTACTCGTTTCCCTGCTCTCCCCAGTTCTTCCACTGGTTGCTTCAATTGTGGAAAGTCCGGACACTTCATCAAGGACTGCCCATACCCGAAGCAAAATAAAACCAATTTCCAACAGAACTCTAGGAACTCCAACCAAGGAAAGGGGACCACGGCTACTACTTCAACGGGCAAGAATTTCAAGAAAACTGGATGGATTTATTATACCCAGGTGGCTACGACCCAGGAAGGCAAGCCAGTAATGATGGGTACGTTTCTTGCTGCCAATCACCCAACAGTTATTATCTTTGATTCTGGTGCATCACATACCTTCATAAGCAAGAATTTTGTGGAAAAGCATTGCATTCCTTACACTAAATCAAGGGAAGGATTTATTATCCACTCACCTGGGGGACAGATATTTACTAAGGAAGTATCCTTCTGCATACCAGTAACGTTGGCCGGACGAGAATTTCCTAGCAACATGATTGTTTTAAAGGGTCAAGACATAGATGTAATCCTAGGTATGAATTGGTTAGCCCAGCATAAGGCCATCACCAATACAGACTTAAGAACCATTAAATTGAGTTATGGCCATGAAGAAATTCAATTGTCCATCCCTGTAGCTATCCTAGCCAAACCATCTAGACGGGTTTATGAAACTATCATACCAGAAATCCAGGATATTCCGGTGGTATGTGAATTCCTGGATGACTTTCCTGAAGACTTGCCTGGGTTGCCACCAGAAAGGGAGGTGAAATTTGTGATTGAAGTAAAGCCCGGTACGGCTCCTATTTCTAGAAGGTCATATCGAATGCCACCTAATGAATTGGCAGAACTCAAGACTCAATTACAATACTTGCTTGAGAAGGGGTTCATTAGGCCTAGTTCATCACCTTGGGGATGTCCCACAATATTCGTTAAGAAAAAGGATCAGACATTACGAATGTGCGTGGACTACCGACCCCTTAATGAGGTCACCATCAAGAATAAGTACCCTATTTCATTAGGCCTAGTTCATCACCTTGGGGATGTCCCGCAATCTTTCCCGGATCGATATCTTATTCGATCAACTTACTGGAGCTCGGGTATTCTCCAAGATTGACCTCAGGTCAGGTTATCATCAGATCCGTATTTGACCTGAAGATATACCCAAGACCGCATTCACCACACGGTATGGATTATTTGAATATTTGGTCATGTCTTTCGGATTAACAAATGCTCCAGCCCACTTCACAAACTTAATGAGCTCGGTATTCATGCTCGAGTTGGATAAATTTGTTGTGGTCTTCATTGATGACATTCTTATTTATTCCAAAAATGAAGAGGAGCATGCTAAGCACTTATGGATCCTACTAACGCGCTTAAGGGAGCACCAGTTATATGCTAAGTTCAGCATATGCGCGTTTGGTTGCAGGAAATCCAGTTTCTGGGACATGTATTATCTGCACAAGGGATTGCGGTCGATCCCAGCAAAGTCAAGGACATTTTAGAATGGAAACCGCCAACTACATTACATCAAATCTGAAGTTTCCTTGGACTAGTTGGATATTACCGCAGGTTTATTCTGGATTTCTCCAAGATTGTTAATCTTATTACAGGTTTATTGAAGAATGATACCAAGTTTGACTGGTCCTCAAAATGCAATGAAGCCTTTGAGCAGCTGAAGGTGTTATTGACCACTGCTCCGGTATTGGCTCAACCGGATATAGAAAAGCCTTTTGATGTGTATTGTGACGCATCAGGCAGTGGACTCGGATGTGTCCTAATGCAAGAGGGCTGAGTCATAGCTTATGCTTCAAGACAACTACGCCGGCATGAGGAGCACTATCCAACTCATGACATGAAATTAGCTACAGTTGTTCATGCCCTTAAAAAATGGTGTCATTATCTACTAGGAAATACTTGCCATTTATATACAGATCATAAAAGTCTAAAATATATCTTTACCCAGTCAGAACTGAACATGAGGCAAAGAAGATGGCTTGAGCTAATTAAAGATTATGACTTAGAAATCCACTATCACCCGGAAAAGCCAATGTTGTGGCAGATGCATTGAGTCGCAAAGTTTCCTGTCATTGTCTTACAGTAAGGACCCCTTACACCACACTATGTCAAGAAATGGAAAAGTTGAACCTCGGTATGATACAACATGGAACTTTGACGCAATTAAAACAATCATGTTGGTAGGAAATTCCCGTCCGGCCAACGTTACTGGTATCCGGAAGGCTACTTCCTTAGTAAATATTTGTCCCCTTGGTGAGTGGATAATAAATCCTTCCCTTGATTCAGTGCAAGGAATGCAATGCTTTTCCACAAAATTCTTGCTTATGAAGGTATGTGATGCACCAGAATCGAAGAGAATAACTGTTGGATGATTGGTAACAAGGAACATACCCATCATTACCGGCTCGCCTTCTGGGGTCGTAGCCACCTGGGTATAATAAATCCATCCAATTTTCTTAAAATTCTTGCCCGTTGAAGTATTAGTCGTGTTCCCCTTTCCTTGGTTGGAGTTCCCAAAGTTCTGTTGGAAATTGGTTTTATTCTGCTTCGGGTATGGCAGTCCTTGATGAAGTGTCCGGACTTTCCACAATTGAAGCAACTAGTGGAAGAACTGGGGAGAGTAGGGAAACGAGTACCAGGGGAACTCAGCTGATTGGTAGGAGCGGGGGCAGCGGTGGCACGAATAACGACAGACTACTTGAACGGGTATGAAGGTGGGCGCGACAAAGAACAATTTTGATTAAAAGGTCGGATGACCAACCTGGTTCTCTTCTTAGGTCATTGATTTGACCTTTCACCTCCAAACCCCTTTGATTTCCCATGTCCTGCATTTTTGGCTTCGACTGCTAGCGCAGTACTAACAGCCCTAGTGTAGGTAAGATCCAAACATATCGCCATTTTCCGCTGGAGCCTATCGTTAAGTCCCCTCATAAAATAGTTCTTTTTCTTTAAGTTGGTATCCACCTGGCCAATGGCATACTGAGAGAGGTGGTTGAATTTGTTGAGAAACTACATCACTGTATCTCCTCCTTGCCTCAACTGGATAAACTCTTCTAGCTTCATCTAGAGTACTCCCTCTGGAACATAGTCCTCTCGGAATGCCAATTTGAACTCATCCCAGGTAATCTGATGTCCAATAGGCTAGATTGCTGAGAAATTTTCCCACCAAGTACTGGCAGGCCCTCTTAGTTGTTGTGCAGCGAACAAAGGCTTTTGTGTCTCCGTGCATCGAATCAACCCAAACTTTTGTTCCATCACTCTTACCCACTCATCGACTTCTAGAGGTTCTTCTGCTTTAATGAAGAGCGTGGGTCGAGTCTCAGAGAATTCTAGATATGTAGTTTCACGCGGTCCTTGAGGAGGGGCCCTTCCTCCATGCGGTTGGAATTGGTTGGCCGCCATCTCGCGCAAGAAGCACGTATTATCAGCGTTGGCAGTGACCAGGGCTGCGATAGCCTCGGCCAAAGTCGGTGGTACTGGTGGCGGGTTGGGAGCATGTTCCCCACCATGGGAAATCCCCGCACCATCATGTGCATGAGTCTGTGATGGCATCTGAGGCAAAGAACAATTGGAAAAATATAACATGCCAGCATACACCATCATATTACGTTACCAAGATGTAATAATTATACAGACTCCAGTGTACAACTCGTCTTCATTACTTATTTTACATAAGTATAATATCTAAACTATTCTATGCTAATCTTCTTCGTCCTTTGTTGCTCCATTTCCTGCTGCAGGAGACCGTTCATCAGCAAGGTTCATGGAATGAGGGGGCCTAAAAAGGTCCAACACCCCATCAGGTCCTTCGTTGGCTGTTCCAGAGGGTCTGGCTCCCATTGCAATAGCGTCGGAAGGCCCGTCCGGGTGCAGTCGAGCATACAATACATGTACTTCCTCATGTAAAGTATTACAGTACACTTGTAGGCTTTCGAGGGCCACACTAAGCTCTTCCACACGAGCTCGAGCTTTTGCTTCACGGTCCCAAGCAATCGAACGCGAGTTGATTGCCCAATCAATGGCTGAATCCTGTTCTGAAATCTCATATTGCAAGCGGCTAACGTCAGCTGACAATTCAGCTATATGCTGGTGGTCCTGCTTTCGTGCCCTGTTCCTGTGACGTAGCTCTGACCGAAGTTGTTCCACCTTGGCTTCCAGGTCTCCAATTGGGTCATTGCTGCCACTACTACTTCCTTCGTGTCGGGTAGCTAGCTGATGTCGTGGCACGCCAAAAGGTCCAGTAGATTTGCGCGCTGTCTTCCTAGTACGTGCTATATCTTCATAATAGGAGAAGATTTATTAGTATATTCATAACATGATGCATGCATATTCTAATAATTATAGAATCAACCTTCGTTGATCCCCAACTTCCTATATATTGCACTCTGTTACCCTGTCTTTACAAGATAAGGGACTACCAAAAAGTGGTAAGGTAAGAATGAAAGAATATTTCTAGGTAAGTGTTTGAAAATTCTTTTGAAGTGCTACGTAATATCTGAGAGGATGGGCTTCGCTCCGATACCAGTTGTGACGGAACCTCCCAAGGTATTAGGCCCACCTACAGTTGTCCTTGTCCTAAGGACCTTGGACAACCATGTAGATGCACATAATCACTCGACAAGTTCGGTAACTATATCCTCAACATTTTGCCCAAGAGCGCTTCACCCGTCACGTAGATATTACATCACATCGGAGGAAGAATAAGCGGAAGCAAATTACAATAATTTAATTTAAATATATAGAGAGAGCATTATTATTACAATACCAGGGTATTTAGAGTGCACAAAGTATTATTACAGACCAAGGAGGCAAAACCCCCTCCCGCACACAAGTTTATCGTTTTTAAAGTGGGAGGCCAACATCCTCCCGCGACTGACTTCACTGCTAGGGCTCTTCCTTGGGTACCACCTTTGAACAGAAACAACAAAACTCTGTTGTTTCCTCACCTACAACATGGATTCAAAAACCCTGAGTATGGAGTGTACTTTCGCAAGTCTTACCCGACAAGAGAAAAAAAGACTCTTAAGGATATGCTGGCTTCAGGGAGTCAAGATAAGGCTATTCAAGAATCAAAGACTTTGTTTGCAGAAATGCTTACTAATAGTGGATCCTTAAAAATCCAGTTTTATTGTCAAATTAAGTCATTACCTGTAGCTAGAGTTCTCTCTAACCTAGTTCAAGCACTTGGCCTACACTAGCCGTCTTTTATCAACCCTTTAGTTCACTGGAACGCTACGTGTAAGTCAGTGACCAAGTCTTCATGTCCAAGAAGTAACGACGATCCGAATTGATTTACACCCAGCTAGGGATCTCCAACCACACGACATATGTAGCACTTAACCTTTGCATATGTCAACTTGCCACCGGGTTTCTCAAGACCAGACCGGGTTCACGCCAACCGAGAGCACAGATACACCACCGTCCAGCCTCATGCCACGGAGGGTACACGCTGCTCTCACCATCTCTCTACTCCTATTGCATGTTGGCCTTTCTGGTATTGGTCTGCCCAAGGCAAAGCTTACCCATGATGAGGCATGTGGCTAGTTAAAAGGTCCTCGATCATCAAGCCTACATGGTACGGTCCTTAATCAACTTAGACGGAGACACTACACTGAGACTTCCTTCTCGTGCAAGTCACTCACTCGGTCTCAGCTTTATCATTTAAAATTCCAAAGTTTGGTACCTGGCAAAGGTACATCTTGTCCGATGTTGAACCCATCACGACCATGATGGATCCACCATGAAGTTTTCTTTTTGAAAACATTCCATTCCATCTGAAGCATCATCTTTTGTTAAAACCAGAACATTTTTGTTTTCTAAAGCAAGACTAAGCATCAGAAAACCTTTTAAATAAACAGGTAATCAAGGAATGGTAGTCAACTTCAAGGAAGGAAATGCAGCAATTGTGTAGCACTCAACTCCTATCACCTAATGCATCATTCAAGTGATAAAGAGTTTAAAATTACAAGGAAAGGTAAATGCACCGGGGCTTGCCTTGTGTTGTAGGGGATTCGGGATCTGTTGCACAGATATCAAAATAAAAACAATTCCCTGCAGGTGGAGTCTCAGTTGGTGGTGCAACTTCTTCTTCTTCTTCAACAACTACTTCTTCCTCGTTTTTTATACATGACCGTACATATACATGAATGCTCATGTGATGCCATGAATATGCAGTTATAATAGAGATACATCAAGTTGTATCTTGAATACAACTTTCCTTCATGGTACATCTAAGTTACTAGGGTCTTCTAGGTTAACACCCTAGTAGGGTTAGGCAGTTTCATTCTAAGAAACTAGGGTTTTGGGGTTTTGGGATCAAACAATGTCCAAAACATGTCAAACTTCACCCAAGGACTCTAATTATCATATTAAGCTTACCTAAAAAGTTTTATGATTTTTGGAGTTATCAAATAATTTCTAAAATTCCAAAAGACTAGGTTTAGGCCTTCTTAAATGTTGAATAATTCATGGTTGGGACTAAAAATCTTGGAACTATTTTTATTAAATACTAGAGGAATTTAGGAGTCTAATAAAATTGGTCTCATATTTTTATCATTTTCTAGAATTTTCTAGAAATTCCCTAAGCCTGGCAGAAAAAGAAAAGGAATGAATAGTAACGGGCTCAAACCAGCCCGAACCGACCCACAAACAGGGAAACGCGCACGCGCGCGCGCCCGCGATGGACAATTTGCGCAGAGACCCTCGGGGATTTGAATAACCGATAAAGAACCCTTAGCACTATTCATCTGTGTCAATAACGTTTGCACCGAGGCTCCTCCCTTTTCTTTTCTTCGCAAGATTAGGTCCCCGACCACGGACGGTGGAGCAGCTGTTCCGGTGAGCTTGTACCGGCCACAATACCCAACAATCCGCACTCGACTTCGGTCTACGCTTAATTCTACCCTTGGCGCTCCACTGGGAATCCCCAATTTGGTTGGAACGCCATTCTAGAGCTCAATCTACACACACAGCGGAACTTGAGACAATCCCGACGTGTTCCCGATGACACATTATAGCAACACACAAATTGGGATCATGGTGAGCTTCTGCAACGTACCAGGACCCAAGAACGGTCGCTAGGAAGGCGGGTGGAAGGTTAGGACAGCGGGTCGGCAGAGGAGGTGTTCACGGCGGCGCGGAGAGTGGATTTGGGAGAATTCCAAATTAAGGCGCTATGGTGGATGATCAAGCATGAGAGCTGGTGTGCTGGGTGCGTAATAACCTAATGGAGTTCGCCGGGGCATCAATTTATAGGATTCATAAATGGTGGCTCCAAATTTGAGGAGAGAAGCTGGCGGCCGAAGAGAGGGGTGAGTCACTGGAGTCGCATAATGTGGCATTTACTGGGTAGGACCTGAGACGAAGACTACTCAATTCACACGACACCTTGCGACGAGGTAACAGGGTCAGTAGCGTGGCGGATTCCGGTAAACGGTGTTCACACCAGCGGTGGCCATGCGGCCACGTCATGGCGCAAGTGGATGAGGCAACAGAGCGGCCACAGTGCTCCGACTTTATCCATGGCGAGATCTTTTCACTAGGAGTCGTTATCCACGCGTTACTTTTCACCAGGAGTTCTACATATGTCGTGTGGTTGGAGATCCCCAGCTGGGTATAAATTGATTCGGATCTCCGTTACTTCTCGGACATGAAGACTTGGTCACTGACTTACACGTAGCATTCCAGTGAACTAAAGGGTTGACAAAAGTCGGCTAGTGTAGGCCAAGTGCTTGAACTAGGTTAGAGAAAGGATTTTCACATTTTCTTTAACAAAAGTGTACAGATAAACAAGGATTCTAAGATTAGAATTTAAAAGGGGCAATAAATGGTTGTATCAAACAAATTGTCCATAATATTTAAACATGATCTGATTTGTTAAATACACCCGAAATCAGATGAATCTTTACCAACTATTTATATCTGAAGATTTAGATTTAGGCGAGAAACACATGGACCAAACCAAACGAGATCAGCTTCTATATTGTAGATTGTATTAGATCCTATTGAATTCAGATAATTTTATCTGCGGTCTAAACAGGGAAACAGATTAATTATGAATACTCAATATCAGCTCTAATTATCTCGGTCTAATTTAATCTTGCACAACACTCTTGTCGCCGAGCTTCTAATAAATTTTGTTTAGGATGAAATTGGAAGACTAAACTAAGTTTCCAAATTCGTATTTGAGCAAATCGATGAATTTTAAATAATCACCAGACTCGCTAATTTTCGGAACAATTATGTTCCGAACATCACAAAAAATTTTAGGAAGAGTCCAAATGGATGAAAACAGATACGATAATGAAATCGTGATAGGCGAAGATGATTAGGATACCGAGACTATTATTGTCACCAACAACCCGTGCTTAAATCCATACTGGTTGTCGCACGAGAAATAAACACATGGGGTGTTACAAATATAGTATTGATGAAAAGAGTATTCACTCAAATAAATAGAAAATCCTCCTATTATTTATTTTTTTGAGTTTCAAATTATGTTTAAAATTTAAAATGTCCATTTTAGATTCGAGTCATCTAATTTAATACTATCCTTATATATCAATACACATTAAAATAAATGCTTATAGTGTTTCATTTTAATAAAATGAATAATCATTTAGTTGAATAGAAAACCTTTCTATTACTTCTTTTCTAAATTAATTCTTGGTTTCAAAATTAAGTCCTCAAAATTCAAAGCTTTAAGATATCTGAATTTACTATTTTATTTTTTTATTTTATTATTTTTTTGACAATTTTGGGCTTTACAAGTTCACCTTGTTCAAAACCTAGTAAAATTTGTTTGACTAAATTTGGTCACATTTTACCCAAGTTATGAATTTTTAAAGTTTTCTGCTAATTATTTAAAATGGATTTTCGAAAAAAAAGACAAGGAAAACCTTCTTTTAGGCGGGTGCCTAGCATCTCCTCCCTTCTTTTATTACGGATTGGTCCCGGGCACACTATTCACCTGAGTCTAGACCTTTGCGCATAACCCCCTGGGTTTCCTAACCTCTAACCCGTGGTCCCTAGCTAGGTTACACAGTAGCATCTCCTCCCTTCTTTTATTACGATAGAGCTCAATCAGGCCACACAGGGAGGTTCACTGGGTGGCACGGAGTGTGCACGTGCAAGGAATCGAAGAATGGACGGTTAGATTACCTGGATCGAGGGAACAGGCGGATGGAACAAGTCTGGTGAGGTGTTCTGGCTTCTCTACCGAGGTATCATTCGATCCAAGCAGCTGGGAAGGTTTGCTAGCCTCTAGGAAAGCTGACCAGGGACCTACATTGGACGGGGTTGGGCTGCAGTGGCCGGTCTACAGCGGTCGACGCGTCGGCAAGCTTGTGGACGATGTCGCGCTCGGTGTTTTGGCGATTACCGGCGTTCAGTCGCCGGTAAAAGGGTATGGGGCGTGTCATACGACAAGGCTAAGGAATGGGGCTTCTTATAGGCTCTGGCTCGGGCTTGGGCGTGGGGTTGAGCGCGCGGTCGAGCCGACCGGAGCTCGTGGCATGCGCGACGCGGTCAGAGCGCGCTCAACTGAGGTCGAACACGTGGAGGATCGCTTCTTCCCATGTCCAAGCGCCTGTTTAGCTAGCCTAGCGTGCCTATCTCGGCAAAGGTTCCGTGTAGGATCTCTTCACTGCTCCAAATCCTAGCTTTTTCATTTGAGTCCTGATCTATGATACACTCAGGGCGAGGAGCTATACCAGTGTCAAGTCGGGTCTGTTATTGTACCTAGGCCACGACAAAAACTTGTGCCACGACGTGTCAAACAGTCTTGGTTCGGTGTTAAACTTTACCAGGCCGTGTCTGAGGTAACTAGGTGCCATTTTGTCCATTGGACCATTTGGATTTGAGTTGAGAAGTTAGGTGAACATGGCAGGTTTTTGAATTCGGGTTGAGGAGACTTAGAGAAAATCTGGTTTTCCCCTCTAGGGTTCTTTCACTTAGTGATTGATTTGGGGCTGTTTAAGACCTGTTTTGGGGAAACTTCATTACTATCTCTGATAGATATTTTGATGATCTACAACTAATTAGCCCAACTAATGCTAAGGTTTGATTCATCGTTTGTTTTCACGTTTTCTATTTTGGTTCACATGGCCTGAGTGATTTAGACTTAGGGTTCTAAAATTTTTCTCTTGTCATGGGCACCATATGGTCAAGGTAACCATCATATGATCTTAAACACTAGCTAAACCCTTTGTTGTTAAGTTATGTTCATCAAAGACTCCACTAATCCACATGTGATAATACGTTAGGGTGTGGCTCTAGGGTAGAAATCCTGGGTAACACTTTGGGGTGTTACAGCCCTCCCCCTAAAAAGAATCTCGTCCTGAGATTTGGGTGAGATTTCGAGTGCTAAGAAGGTGGGTGACCCTATTGCCCAAATAGGGGTGGTGTAGATTATCACGGAACCTCCCAAGGTATTAGGCCCACCTATAGATGTCCTTGTCCTGAGGACCTTAGACAGTCATGTAGGTGCACAAATGGCTCAGTAGGTCCGGTTAACTGTATCTCCATCATATCGCCCAAGAGTGCTTATCCCATAACGCAGACATTACACACGATCGGAGTAAGCGGAAAGGATTACAATAACATAATTTACATTCATAAGTATAATATAGAAAGAGTTGATTATTACATAATGGGTAGTGAGTGCTTAAACTTATTATTACATCATAGGAAGGCAAAACACCTTCCCTAGGTAGATCTTAGTTTTCTTCCTCTTGCTTGGGAACCACCTTGGAACAGAAACAGCAGAACTCAGCAGTTTCATCACCTACAGCAACCTGGGTTTGAAAACCCTGAGTACGGAGTGTACTTTCGCAAGTCTTACCCGTCAAAGGAAAAAGACTCTCAAGGATATGCTGGCCTTTGGGGACCAAGTTAAAGCTCATCAAGATTCAAAGACTCTTTTGTAGAAAAGCTTACTATGAGTGGATCCTTAAGAATTCATTTTACTTGTCAGGTTAAGTAGTTACCTGCATCTAGATTTCTTTCTATTCTAGATCAAGCACTTGGCCTATACTAGCCATCTTTTGTCACCCATCAGTTCACATGTTGCTACGTGTAGGTCAGTGACCAAGTCTTCATATCCGAGAAGTAACGGTGATCCGAATTGATTAATACCTAGCTGGGGATCTCCAACCACATGACATATGTAGCACTTAACCCTTGCATATGTCAACTCACACTAAGGTTTATCAAGACCAGAATGGGTTCACACCAACCGAGAGTAAAGATACTCCACCATCTAGCCTCTTGCCACAGAGGGTACACGCTACTCTCGCTATCTCTCCACTCCCATTGCGTGGTAGCCTTTTTGGTATTGGTCCCACTGAGGCAAAGCTTACCCATTACGAGGTATGATGCCAGTTAAAAGGGCCTCGATCAGCAGGCCTACATTGGCTCGGTCCTTAAACGACTTAAACAGAGACACTACACCGAGACTTCCTTCTCGTGCAAGTCACTCGCCCGGTCTCATCTTTGTTACTTAAACCCCAAAGTTTGGTACCTGATAGATGTACTTCTTTTAGATGTTGAACCCATCACGGTCGTGATGGATCCACCATCACCAGTCTTTTTTATAAAAATCTCATCGACTGTGAAGCATCACTTTTTTTAAACAAAACCTTTTGTTTTCTATAGCAAGACTAAGCATTAGAAAACGTGTTTAAATAAAATAGGTAAACACGGAATGGTAACCAATTTTCCAAGGAAGGAAATGCATCAACTGTTTAACACCCAATTCCTATCACCTAATGCATCATTTAAGGTGAGAAAGATTTTAAAACAACAAGGAAAAAGGGATAATGCACCGGGGCTTGCATTGTGTTGCAGGTGTTTCTGTTTCCACACCGCAGATGTCGAAATAAAAGTTGTTCTCCTCTAGAGGATTCTCAGTCTTGGAGACAACTTCCTCCTCTACTACAGATTCTTCCTCATGTTCTATACATGATAATACATGTACATGAATGCTCATACTTTGTCATGAATATGCAATGATATAATAGAAATATAGTAAGTTACATCTTGAATATAACTTTCCTTCATGGTGCGAATTAATCACTAAGATTTCCTAGTTAGGTGTTCCTTTAGGATTATTATTAAGTAATTCATCCTATACAGCTAGTTATTGGGTTTTGTAGTCAAATAGTGTCCAAACCATTTCAAACTTCACTCAGAGTCTCTAATCATCATATTAAGCCTACCCAAAAAGTTTTGTGATTTTTGGAATTACTAAATGATTCCTAAAATTCTAAAAGTCTTTATTGAAGCACCTTTAAATGCTACATAATTCCAGGTTTGAACTAAAAATCTTGGAATGATTTTTATTAAATACTAATTGATTTTAGAAATTTAACAAAATTGGTCTCATAATTTTACCATTTTTCTACTATTTTATACAGATTTCCCAAGCTAACAGTAAAAAAGAAAAGAAGAAAACATAAATAGTAACGGGCTCAATTCAGCCCGATCGGCCCACGCACAGGCGGAACGAGCCCGCGTCCATGTCCGCGCTGCCAGATTTGCACCGAGGCCCCTAGGCATTTGAATAACCAGTAAAGAGCCCTAGAGAAATATTCATGTGTTTCACTGTCAATTGCACAAAGGCCCCCGTACTTCTATTTCTTCATGGTTCTAGGTCCCCGACGACGGCGCGCTCGCCCGCCGACTATCCCTCACCGGAACTTGCTACAAACATCAACGACCTGTGAATCGAAGCACCTGCTCACCATCCTCGAGCCAAGGCGACCCTATTCCATGTATCAATTGAACTAATCGGGCTTGGGATACCCTCTATCCACGACTACGGCGGACACCAAGGATTGGCGAAGCCGTTCCCATCGACACAGTATGGTAGCGTTCAATCACAAAGCATGGCAAGCCTTAGTAGTTCATGGGGCTACTATAACAATGGCCGAAAGGACCAGAAAGAAGATGGAATTAGCCGGCCACACTAAGGAGGGCCACGACGGCTCTTAAGGATGGTGAGGCAGTGTTGTCATCAAAATACTATGGTAGAGTTCAATCGATTGGGTTTACAAGCAATAGGAGACCCTAATGATACTAGAACATAGACCAGAGAAGTATGAACCGACCTGGAATTCTCTAGCCACGGTGAGGTGTCTCACGGTGGCGTTTCGGCCGATTTTGGGGAAATCCAGAATTCACGAGCTATGGTTGATGACCGGGAGTGAAGAGTGGTGTGCTGGGTTTGTAACAAGAAGGCGGAGCAGAGAGAGTCGTCAATTTATAGGGATCGACCACCGAAGCCAAGAATTTGGGCAAGGTTGAGCTCACGTCATCGAAGGGAGGAGTCACTGGAGCTCGTTCACTGTGGCGCACGATTGAGTACTGGCCTAGGGCAGTAACTGGCTACCCTCCATGACCTATCATGACATGGTAGTGTAACACCCACTTTGTAAGTGCTAGATAAAATACCAATAGAGAAAACAATTTCTCTCTTTATGTGAGTTTGATCTTCATGCATCATCATATGTGAACACCATATTCAAAAACAAATAAATAATTAATAAAAGACTTACCATAAAAATGTGCATCATGCTGGTCCTTTATTTTGTGTGCATGTTGTGGCAATATAAAAGTAATGTGATAAGAAATATATTACATTCCCAAGTGGAAATTTAGAATTTAAAATAATCCTAGAATTAAGAAAAGATAGAAGGAAGAGATTATACAAAATAAAGGAAAATAAATATATGAAAGAATACATTTTGTCCCCACTAATATTTTAATTTAAGTATTTAACTCAGTAAGAAGCTCACAAACAAGTTGAATTCAAATTAGGATTTAAATTGGAATTGGTAAAACAATGGGAAAAATAGGAAATAAAACATAAAAAGAAAAGGATAAGAGGAGCTTACCTGGGCCTCGGTCGCGCGTTTTGGCCCACTCAAGGAAACGCGCCGGGCGGCCATTTTCTTCACTCCGCGCGCGCGTCCGACTGATGACCGGGCCCACCTCGCCAGTACCATCTTCTAGCTCGGTTCGTTACAACCGAACCCGGTGGAGCCGCCGGAGATCTCGGACCTGGCCCCGCCATCGTCCTACCTCGAGGCTTGACCAACCACGCACATATACGAAGCCGAGCCCGCCCCTGATACCCCAAAGTATCGCTTAGATTGTCGCCATTAGTGGATCGGGTGCATGCGCGGAGAGGGTCTGCGGGGTCCCTGCGCCGCCACCAATCGCATGAGTCCTTTCCGGATTCCTCGCTAACTGACTGGCAACCACGAGTATAAAGACCGAGACCGTGACCCCCTCGTCCTCGCTCCAAGCCTCTGTTCGTCGGAATCCTCGTGACCACTACCACCATTGCTGCGGCTAGATAGCCATTGTCGTGAGCCTGCTCGGTCGCTGTCAATTGGGCATCGTCAACCACCCTGGGGTGTTCCCTGGGACGCATAGAGGGTGTCCGCGCAGTCTCTGGGCCAGCTCAGCGGTCGGTGCCAAACCAATTGCTCACCGGAGCCCAGCCCAGCCGCTCATACGCGCCTCGCCGTGGTCAGTGCCCCTGCATCGCGAATTAGGTGAGACTCACTTGCTTTTCAATTTCGCCATCTTTCGTGGGATGATTACACGCTCTCCGATTTGGGTTTGGGGGTCACCATGGCCATGGATTGGTGGCTGCCGGTGGGGTGGCGCCATGAATTGGGGGCGATGCGCCGTCGGAACGCCGTCGAGTAGAAGACAATTCCGGGGCCGTGGATTTTGTGATTAACGGTCGTGATCAGATCTGGCCAGCCAGTTTGGGTAGGTGAGCTCGCAACCGTCCGATCTGATCGGGCGGCTGGGGGCATGCGCGGGTGTGTGGCGTGCCCAGATCTAATCTGGCGCGTCCGTTCCGATCGAACGGTCCTCGGATCACGATACCCCTTCGGCCGAAGCCTTTTGCATAAGAGTCCCTGTAGTTTATAGAAATCAACCCACCGTCCTGGGGTCCTGTTACCTGTGTCTTAGAAAACTTACGCCGAGGCCCCTGACGTTTCTGGTAATTGAGGCCCAGTCCAGTGCGGTTTGAAATTGATTAAATGAATTAGAAAATAGATTTTTAATATGAAAACAATTACTATAACTTGATAAATTCATAGAAAATCCATCTTTAGTCCAAATTACTTCATTCCAGTTGCTAAAATTTTGTAATATTGTTCTCTTTCACCTAGAGTCTCTGTTATGTCATGAAAACAGTAAGAAATTTATTTATCACTTAATCTTATTTAAAGCACATAAAACCTTTGAAAATGCATAACTTGAAATCTATAACTCAGAAAATTATGATTCCAGTTCCTAGGTTTTTATTTTAATATGTAGAATATCTCTGTGTATTTTGTTTACATGCTTGGTGTAATGTTAATTTTCCCTATATCCTGTGCTTGTTTGTATTGTGGCGAGTAGAAGAGCCCGTTGCTGAGGATCCTGGTGAGCAGCAGGTTGAAGTAGCTGAGCAGGAGCTCATTGAAGGCAAGTTGTGCCCTTGACCACTTTTTACCCAATAATGTTCTTTAATATCACTTATCCATGCATAGGTTAATTTTGATGGGACCCAATAGGTCACCCTAGATTGTTTATCTCATTACCTTGTTTACCCCTGAATCACTTGGGTAGTTTGCTATTGCTTTACATGGTTTTGGGATAATCATTTATTATATCTATGTTCCAATTATTCTTGTTATTCTGTTTATGTTCATGTTGAGATCATTAATGTTAATTGGAACATAGAGCTTAACTTGAGAACCACGTGCCACCACAAGGGAGGAATGGGACCCCTTGGCTGACTAATTAGGAAAGCTAGTGGAAGACTACCTTACCCGAAAGGGGCAAGGGCAGTAGGGGAGTGGTCAGTGTAGGGAGGTCCCTGGTTGATTTTGCTGCGATGGCGGTCAGCCAGGAACCCTGCATTGGAACTTCCTATAAACTGTAGCGGGTTTTCGGAAGCTAGTGGAACTTTGTAAAGGCCTCGTAGTGTTGCCCTGCCGCGCTTCCTAGGTAGAGGTGTATGGGATTCGCGACCCCTTGGCAGATGGGTAACATGACTTGTGGGTAAAGGGTACAACCTCTGCAGAGTGTAAAACTGGTATACTAGTCGAGCTCACGGTCACGAGCAGCTCAGGACTCTCTGATGTTTAAACTATGGAACTTAAATTCAATTTTGTCATTTGCATTGCATGGGTTTGTTATTAATTTTGTTCTATTACTTTACTTATGGTTTGGTATTTACTTACACTTAGTAATTGCTAATAAAAGTTTGACCAACTACTTAAAAGCAATGCTCAGCTTTAACCCCTGTCATTGATTAAGCCTTACACATCACATGAACTCACACCTTTGTGAGTTTATGTCCACTGGTTCCCCACAACTTGTTGAGCTATGATCATGTGTGAGCTCACCCTTGCCGTCTCACACCCCCCCCACAGGAGATGATCAGGTGGTTCAGGAGGAGCCGCCTAACACTGAGGAGTTCGATCTGATCTAGGTGGCGTTTCCCAGTCGACATTGGCGCCGACGATCCTTAGTTTGTTTTATCTTTATTACTTTATTTTGTAATAAGTCTTCCGCTATGTAATAAATACTCTGATGTTTTATGACATTTATCTCTATACACTCTGTTATTATATATGTTGTCTTCTTGGCGCATGTATGAGATGCACCTGGCTTTGTTCCTTAAAGCCGGGTGTTACAGAAGTGGTATCAGAGGAAATGTTGACTGTAGGACGAAACCTAGATAGAAATGGACAACCCTTACCTAATTACCTTACTCTGATTCATTCTATACTTACCTTATCTTGATCCTCTCTCACCTTTTGCTGTCATACTCTGATTTCTCTTATCTTTTCTACTCTTAGACAAAATGGATTTCACACCTTGGAATCCTACAATTATGAACTCTTTAAGAGATAGGGAACCTAAGACAAATTAAAACTATTTTCTCTATTAAAAATGTTGGTTGATTGTTCTGATGATCAATGCCTGATTTGCTTCTTTGATTGATTGAAATAAGTATAGACGGGCATCTTAGCATGTACCCGCATAAGTTAATGTATTAGCTTTAGTAGGTGACACACTAATCTACTTAGCTAATAAATCCCTAAAGTAACATGCCTCATAATTACTCGCCTTGTCTACAATTCCTCCTTTCTTACCCTATGTTTCTAACCCAGATGGGCTACCCCTATACTGTTAGAAGAGAGCAGTATAGATTTGATCCTTGGTATGTCATGGCTAAGAAAGGCAAAGGCCGTTATAGCATGTGGAAGAGGTACCATAGAACTCACTACTACTAAGGGAGAAAGGTTTCAAGTTAACATTGCAGTAACCTCCTCACCCATGCGTGCAATGTTCTTTATACCGGAGGAGTTTGTTGGTGACAACATCCGGGTGGTTAGAGATTTTCCGGATGTCTTTCCAGAGGAGTTACCAGGGATGCCACCTGATAGAGAAGTTGAGTTTGTTATTGACCTCTTACCTGGAACCGCCCCTATTTCTAAACGGCCATATAGGATGTCCGTAGAGGAGTTGAAGGAACTTAAGAAGCAGTTAACTGAGTTACAAGAGGCCGGGTACATTCGTCCGAGTTCCTCACCTTGGGGAGCACCGGTCTTGTTTGTACAGAAGAAGGATAGATCGCAGCGGATGTGTGCGGATTATAGATCTCTTAATGATGTTACAGTGAAGAACAAGTATCCGTTGCCCCGTATTGAAGATTTATTTGATCAGATGAGAGGTGCAAGAGTATTTTCGAAGATTGATCTCCGATCCGGTTACCATCAGATGAGGATTAGACCATCGGATATTCCCAAGACGGCTTTCTCGACTCGATATGGATTATATGAGTTTACTGTTATGTCGTTTGGATTAACCAATGCACCAGCTTATTTTATGAATTTGATGAATAAGGTGTTTATGGAGTATTTGGACAGATTCGTCGTGGTGTTCATCGACGATATTCTTATCTATTCTAAGAGTGATAGTGATCACGAGGAACATCTAAGGATGGTGCTACAGAAGCTTCGAGATAACCAGCTATATGCCAAGTTCAGCAAGTGCGAGTTTTGGATTGGCGAAGTGCCATTTCTTGGTCATATTATTTCTAATGGAGGAATATCAGTGGACCCTGCTAAGGTTAAGGAGATAATGGAGTGGAGAGTACCCACTACAGTTACTGAGATTCGGAGTTTCTTGGGATTAGCAGGATACTATCGGAGATTTATTGAAGGATTCTCTAAGATTGCCAAGCCTATGACTTCGCTTTTGGAGAAAGGAAAAGAATTTAAGTGGGATGAGAAATGTCAAGAGAGCTTTGATCAATTGAAGGAAAGATTGATGTCGCCACCAGTATTGGTTATGCCAGACCTACAGAAAGGATTTGATATCTATTGTGATGCATGTGGCCAAGGCTTAGGATGTGTGCTCATGCAAGAAGGACATGTGATTGCCTATGCTTCTCGTCAGTTACGCAAACATGAATTGAACTACCCCACTCATGACTTGGAATTGGCAGCCGTTGTGCATGCGCTTAAGATTTGGAGACATTATGTTATGGGAACCAAGTGCCAAGTATATACGGATCATAAGAGTTTGAAGTATATATTCACTCAGAAGGATCTCAACCTTAGGCAACGCCGTTGGTTGGAGCTTATTAAGGATTATGATTTGGAGATTCACTATCACCCGAGCAAGGCAAATTTGGTTGCAGATGCCTTGAGTCGCAAGGAGCATGTTCATTCAGCTATTGTTGCCCAGCTACCCGATGAGATTGTTGAGGACTTCAGGAGACTTAACCTGGGGATAGTTGCTCATACTGAGGGAGTTACTATTGATGTGGAACCTACTTTGGAGCAAGAGATCCGCAAAGGACAAATTGGTGATGCTAAAATAAAAGAGATTAAGGATCTGATTACTGAAGGTCGAGTTCCGGAATTCACGGAAGATGAGCAGGGCACTGTATGGTTCAAGGACAGGATGTGTGTCCCTGATATTAAAAGCCTTCGGGAGACTATTTTAAAGGAGGCCCATGACTCGGATTATTCTATTCATCCTGGTAGTACCAAGATGTATCAGGATTTGAAACGGAAGTATTGGTGGTATGGATTGAAGAGAGATGTGGCTGCACATGTGGCTATGTGCGATATATGCCAAAGAGTTAAGGCTGAACACCAGAGGCCAGCTGGACTATTGCATCCACTGAAGATACCCGAGTGGAAATGGGAAGAGATTGGTATGGATTTTATTACTGGATTGCCTCGCACCTAGAAAGGATATGATGCTATATGGGTGATTGTGGATAGATTGACTAAAGTGGCTCACTTTATTCCTGTCAAGACTACTTATAAAGGTTCTCAGCTAGCAGAGTTATATATGGCTCGGATTGTGTGTTTGCATGGAGTACCAAAGAAGATCGTGTCTGATCGAGGTTCGCAGTTTACCTCAAGATTTTGGAGAAGCTTTCATGAGAACATGAGTACAAAGTTGAATTTTAGTACAGCCTATCACCCCCAGACTGATGGACAAACTGAAAGGACTAATCAAGTATTGGAAGATATGTTGAGAGCATGCGCTCTTCAGCATGGAGGAAGTTGGGATAAGAGTCTACCTTATGCTGAGTTCTCGTATAATAATAGTTACCAGGCCAGTCTGAAGATGTCACCTTTTGAAGCTTTATATGGGAGGAAGTGCAGGACTCCTCTATACTGGGATCAGACTGGAGAGAGACAGTTCTTTGGGCCTGAATTGATTCAAGAAGCAACAAGTTCGTATAATTCGAGAGAATTTGAGGGTGGCTCAAACCAGGCAAAAGAGCTATGCGGATAATAGAAGGAGGCCACTGGAATTCGAAGAAGGAGATTATGTGTATCTCAAGGTGTCACCACTTCGTGGAATGAGGAGATTTAAAGTCAAGGGCAAATTGTCCCCTCGCTATATTGGACCATTCTTGATCTTTAGAAGAGTTGGGGAGATGGCATACCAACTCGAGTTACCTGATAATCTGTCGGATGTGCATAACGTGTTCCACGTATCTCAACTTAAGAAGTGTCTCCGTATCCCTGAGGAACAGTTACCAATGGAAGAGCTCAGTGTTCAAGGTGATTTGACTTACACGGAGTACCCGATCAAGATTTTGGATACATTGACTCGAGTTACAAGAAATAAGGCGATAAAGATGTGCAAAGTCCAATGGAGTCACCACGGTGAAGATGAAGCAACTCGGGAAAGAGAAGAAGAGCTGCGCATAGATTTTCCCCACCTTTTCCCTCGTTCTTCTTAAATCTCGAGGACGAGATTATTTTTAAGGGGGGTAGGATTTGTAACACCCACTTTGTAAGTGCTAGATAAAATACCAATAGAGAAAACAATTTCTCTCTTTATGTGAGTTTGATCTTCATGCATCATCATATGTGAACACCATATTCAAAAACAAATAAATAATTAATAAAAGACTTACCATAAAAATGTGCATCATGCTGGTCCTTTATTTTGTGTGCATGTTGTGGCAATATAAAAGTAATGTGATAAGAAATATATTACATTCCCAAGTGGAAATTTAGAATTTAAAATAATCCTAGAATTAAGAAAATATAGAAGGAAGAGATTATACAAAATAAAGGAAAATAAATATATGAAAGAATACATTTTGTCCCCACTAATATTTTAATTGAAGTATTTAACTCAGTAAGAAGCTCACAAACAAGTTGAATTCAAATTAGGATTTAAATTGGAATTGGTAAAACAATGGGAAAAATAGGAAATAAAACATAAAAAGAAAAGGATAAGAGGAGCTTACCTGGGCCTCGGTCGCGCGTTTTGGCCCACTCAAGGAAACGCGCCGGGCGGCCATTTTCTTCACTCCGCGCGCGCGTCCGACTGATGACCGGGCCCACCTCGCCAGTACCATCTTCTAGCTCGGTTCGTTACAACCGAACCCGGTGGAGCCGCCGGAGATCTCGGACCTGGCCCCGCCATCGTCCTACCTCGAGGCTTGACCAACCACGCACATATACGAAGCCGAGCCCGCCCCTGATACCCCAAAGTATCGCTTAGATTGTCGCCATTAGTGGATCGGGTGCCTGCGCGGAGAGGGTCTGCGGGGTCCCTGCGCCGCCACCAATCGCATGAGTCCTTTCCGGATTCCTCGCTAACTGACTGGCAACCACGAGTATAAAGACCGAGACCGCGACCCCCTCGTCCTCGCTCCAAGCCTCTGTTCGTCGGAATCCTCGTGACCACTACCACCATTGCTGCGGCTAGATAGCCATTGTCGTGAGCCTGCTCGGTCGCTGTCAATTGGGCATCGTCAACCACCCTGGGGTGTTCCCTGGGACGCACAGAGGGTGTCCGCGCAGTCTCTGGGCCAGCTCAGCGGTCGGTGCCAAACCAATTGCTCACCGGAGCCCAGCCCAGCCGCTCATACGCGCCTCGCCGTGGTCAGTGCCCCTGCATCGCGAATTAGGTGAGACTCACTTGCTTTTCAATTTCGCCATCTTTCGTGGGATGATTACACGCTCTCCGATTTGGGTTTGGGGGTCACCGTGGCCATGGATTGGTGGCTGCCGGTGGGGTGGCGCCATGAATTGGGGGCGATGCGCCGTCGGAACGCCGTCGAGTAGAAGACAATTCCGGGGCCGTGGATTTTGTGATTAACGGTCGTGATCAGATCTGGCCAGCCAGTTTGGGTAGGTGAGCTCGCAACCGTCCGATCTGATCGGGCGGCTGGGGGCATGCGCGGGTGTGTGGCGCGCCCAGATCTAATCTGGCGCGTCCGTTCCGATCGAACGGTCCTCGGATCACGATACCCCTTCGGCCGAAGCCTTTTGCATAAGAGTCCCTGTAGTTTATAGAAATCAACCCGCCGTCCTGGGGTCCTGTTACCTGTGTCTTAGAAAACTTACGCCGTGGCCCCTGACGTTTCTGGTAATTGAGGCCCAGTCCAGTGCGGTTTGAAATTGATTAAATGAATTAGAAAATAGATTTTTAATATGAAAACAATTACTATAACTTGATAAATTCATAGAAAATCCATCTTTAGTCCAAATTACTTCATTCCAGTTGCTAAAATTTTGTAATATTGTTCTCTTTCACCTAGAGTCTCTGTTATGTCATGAAAACAGTAAGAAATTTATTTATCACTTAATCTTATTTAAAGCACATAAAACCTTTGAAAATGCATAACTTGAAATCTATAACTCAGAAAATTATGATTCCAGTTCCTAGGTTTTTATTTTAATATGTAGAATATCTCTGTGTATTTTGTTTACATGCTTGGTGTAATGTTAATTTTCCCTATATCCTGTGCTTGTTTGTATTGTGGCGAGTAGAAGAGCCCGTTGCTGAGGATCCTGGTGAGCAGCAGGTTGAAGTAGCTGAGCAGGAGCTCATTGAAGGCAAGTTGTGCCCTTGACCACTTTTTACCCAATAATGTTCTTTAATATCACTTATCCATGCATAGGTTAATTTTGATGGGACCCAATAGGTCACCCTAGATTGTTTATCTCATTACCTTGTTTACCCCTGAATCACTTGGGTAGTTTGCTATTGCTTTACATGGTTTTGGGATAATCATTTATTATATCTATGTTCCAATTATTCTTGTTATTCTGTTTATGTTCATGTTGAGATCATTAATGTTAATTGGAACATAGAGCTTAACTTGAGAACCACGTGCCACCACAAGGGAGGAATGGGACCCCTTGGCTGACTAATTAGGAAAGCTAGTGGAAGACTACCTTACCCGAAAGGGGCAAGGGCAGTAGGGGAGTGGTCAGTGTAGGGAGGTCCCTGGTTGATTTTGCTGCGATGGCGGTCAGCCAGGAACCCTGCATTGGAACTTCCTATAAACTGTAGCGGGTTTTCGGAAGCTAGTGGAACTTTGTAAAGGCCTCGTAGTGTTGCCCTGCCGCGCTTCCTAGGTAGAGGTGTATGGGATTCGCGACCCATTGGCAGATGGGTAACATGACTTGTGGGTAAAGGGTACAACCTCTGCAGAGTGTAAAACTGGTATACTAGCCGAGCTCACGGTCACGAGCAGCTCAGGACTCTCTGATGTTTAAATTATGGAACTTAAATTCAATTTTGTCATTTGCATTGCATGGGTTTGTTATTAATTTTGTTCTATTACATTACTTATGGTTTGGTATTTACTTACACTTAGTAATTGCTAATAAAAGTTTGACCAACTACTTAAAAGCAATGCTCAGCTTTAACCCCTGTCATTGATTAAGCCTTACACATCACATGAACTCACACCTTTGTGAGTTTATGTCCACTGGTTCCCCACAACTTGTTGAGCTATGATCATGTGTGAGCTCACCCTTGCTGTCTCACACCCCCCCCCACAGGAGATGATCAGGTGGTTCAGGAGGAGCCGCCTAACACTGAGGAGTTCGATCTGATCTAGGTGGCGTTTCCCAGTCGACATTGGCGCCGACGATCCTTAGTTTGTTTTATCTTTATTACTTTATTTTGTAATAAGTCTTCCGCTATGTAATAAATACTCTGATGTTTTATGACATTTATCTCTATACACTCTGTTATTATATATGTTGTCTTCTTGGCGCATGTATGAGATGCACCTGGCTTTGTTCCTTAAAGCCGGGTGTTACAGGTAGCACACTCTAGTATGTGGCATGACTGTGAGGACTCTAGTGATGGCAACTTGGCCGATCGTGCGGCAAGTGGCGCGGTGAATAGTATGATGATAAGGCTCGAGCTCTCCTCCACGTCGAGATCTTTTACCCCCCCCCCCCCCGCATTGTCCGTGCTATCGCAGCGTGAATCTCCCAGGCGAGCCCGAATCGTTGCGTGGAGATCACCGGCGACAAGGTTCAAACAACCTGGTATCTTCTTTAGTCCACTGTTCACCACTAAATGGCTCATTCACCGGCCTGACAGCCCGACTTTTGGGGCATTTCTCTTTGATTTTCATGTAGTGAACTACCAACCTGACTGCATCAAAGTTGTTACCCTATATACCAGCTTCAATTCAATCATAGGGACCCTAGTCATTTGCTCACTAGATTGACCATAATCTAGCTTCAAAGTTCGAGAATTGTCACCAAATCTCAGTTTCAGACCCATCCCCAGTCTAACATCCACACTTTGGGGACATTTTATGCTAAATTCCATATGGTTTTGGGGCTAGATTACTTAATCAAATTTGTACTACTATGGTAGCTCTACAAATTGTTGTGATGACCCATAACAAACTCCTCATAGATCAAGAAATATAGACTCAAAGTTGGCTTGTTGACACTGTTTTCAGGGTTTAAGCACAAGGGTGCTCTTTGACCTTTTTGTAATTTACTCCAATTTTCACCACAAAACTTGGAAAACCCCAAACATGAAAGTTGCTTAACTTTGGTTATTCTATCGCTTTGATGTATACACTTCTGACTAAAAGTGCATAGAGTTGAAATCACCCTACAGGGCACTATTTAGGGTTTTAGGGTTCCAAATTAGGGTTTAGAGGGTTCTAGGGTACATGTGGCACTTAAGCTTTCTAAGCTTAATCTTTCTTGAACATTTCTACCAATTAGTTGAGATCATACCTTAGTGCTCATCTCACAAGTCTGCATGCTTCTAATCCTTGGGGAGAGACATTCCCACCTAGGGTCAAGGGCTTCTTTGACCAAGTCAGAGCATCACATCACATGTTTGTGTTGAAATTTTTGCCTAGTGGAGGCATCCAAGGTGTATCATACATAATGAAATGCCAATGCATATGATGTCATGCCAAAGCTTTAATTCTCGTAACACTAGAGGTGTTACATAGATTTTAGGACCTTTTGCCAACCGGCCCCTCGATTGTCATCCTCTTTGCAGCTTCAAAAGGAAGTCCTATTATTCTTAACTAGAGGTTTTATCTTCCTTTAAGTAGGGAGGTATGATGGAATCTTAAGAGCAGAAGGCAACGGGTGATGGGGTATGGTTACATACCAACACATTTTGATAGAAATTTGGGTAATTTCTGTTTAGAAAATCCTCGGTCTCCCATGTAGCTTCTTCTTTGGTGTGATTGCTCCACTGGATTTTATACATCTTAATTGTCTGATTACGTGTGGATCTGCTTTTATGATCTAGCACTTCAGCGGGGTGCTCTTGGTAAGTCAAATCTGGTTCCACTTCCACTTGGACACACTTCTTTAGCTGAGATATCTGAAATACATCATGTATTGCTGACAGTTTAGAAGGTAGCTTCAGCTTGTAAGCTACTGGTCCACATGCTTCCATGATCTCATAAGGTTCAATATAGAGAGGAGCTAATTTTCCCTTGATTCCAAACCTTTGCACACCTTTGGTGGGCGAGACTTTGACATACACATGATCTCCCGCTTCAAACTACAGATGTTTTCTTCTTTTGTCGTGGTAGCTCTTTTGCCTAACTTGAGCAGCTTCTAAGTTCCCCTTAATGATCTTGACTTTTTCTTCGGCTTCAAGCACTAGATCAGGTCCGAAAATTTCCCTCTCACCCATTTGCGACCAATTCAGGGGTGTTCGACATCTTCTCCCATACAAAGCCTCGAATGGTGCCATTTTTAAGCTAGCCTGGTAGCAGTTGTGGTAAGAATACTCGGCCAGTGAAAGGCATTTATCCCAGTTTTTTCCATAATGAATCACACATGCCCTTAACATATCTTCAAGAATTTGATTTACTCTTTCTATTTGGTCATCAGTCTGAGGATGGTATGCTGAAATCCGGAGTAGTTTGGTACCAAGTGCTTCTTGTAGCTGTTCCCAAAAACACGCCGCGAATTGGGTGCCTCTATCTGAGAGGATAGTCTTTGGCACTCCATGTAGACAGACGACATGATCGATGTACATCTCCGCATATTTTTGGGTCTGGTAGGTTGTATGCACTTGTAGAAAATGAGTTGTCTTGGTTAGCCTGTCCAAAATCACCCAAATGGTATCGTGGTGCCAAGAGGTATTGGGTAATCCAATAATGTAATCCATGTTGATATCTTGCCATTTCCATGATGGTATAGGGAGTGGCTATAAGGTGTCGGGTGTCTTCAAGTGACATGCCTTGATCCTTTGATAGGTGTCGCATTCAGACATGTACTTAGCAATCTCCCTCTTCATCCTAGTCCACCAATATAGGGGTCGAAGGTTGTGATACATCTTGTTGCTTATAGGGTGCATGGAGAACTTGGAGAGATGAGCCTCATCCAAAATCTCCTTCCTTAGGGCTTGATCTTTTGGAACAACAAGTCGGTACTCGAACCATAATACTCCCTTGCTATCTTGACGAAAAATTTATACTTTTGCACATTTTGGGTGAGAATCTCCTTGATGATTTGAACTCCCTTGTCCCCAAGTTGTGTCAGGATGATCTGATCTTGCAAGGTTGGCTTAATTAAGATATGATCTAGAGTCCCCGAAAAAATTACTTCCATGCTCAATTTGCTCATTTCATCACACAAGGTGGTGATGCAAGAATCCATGGTTAAGCAGTTGCATTGAGAATTGCGACTTAGAGCATCGGCTAACACATTTGCCTTTCCTGGGTGATAGTGCACTTCCAGGTCATAATCTTTGATCAGTTCTAACCATCTCCACTGTCTCATGTTGAGGTTAGCCTGGGTGAATATATAATTGAGACTTTTGTGGTCAGTGTAGATGTTACCTCGGGCTCCCATCAAGTAGTGTCTCCAAATCTTTAGAGCGTCAACTACAGCTCCTAGTTCCAAGTCATGAGGGGGATAATTTTGCCCACGAGGTCTGGTGCTCTTGATGCATATGTGATGACTCGGTTATCTTGCATTAGAACACATCTAAGTCCTATTCCTGAAGCATCACAATATACATCGAAAGACTTGGTGTTATCGGGTTGTGCTAGCATGGGTGCGGTTGTAGGTGCTGCCTTAAGGTATGAAAGGCATTCACGCATTGCTAACTTCACTCAAATTTGACCCCCTTTTTCAAGAGCTCAGTCATTGGTTTAGCAATTCTGAAAAAGTCTAGAATAAATCGCCGATAATATCCAACTAATCCTAGAAAACTCTGAATCTGTCGAACCGTAGTAGGAGGCTTCCATTCCATCACTTCCTGTACCTTGTCGGGATCAACAGCTATCCCTTCTTGAGAAATTATGTGACCCAAGAACTTGATTTGCTTCAGCCAGAATTCACATTTAGAAAGCTTGGCATATAAGCGGTTATCTCGTAGGCATTGGAGTACAATGTGTAGATGCATGGAATGTTCATCTTCATTCTTCAATTACACCAAGATGTCATCAATGAAAACCATGACGAATTTGTCCAATTCTAGCATAAAAACTAAGTTCATCAAATACATGAAATAAGCTGGGGCATTAGTCAACCCGAATGACATCACCAAATACTCATAAAGTCCATATCTGGTCGAGAAAGCAGTCTTCGGAACATCACTTGCCCTGATCTTGATTTGATGATAACCAGAGCAAAGATCGATTTTTCAAAATACCTTAGCTCCAACTAACTGATCAAAAAGAACATCAATGTGTGGTAAAGGATATTTGTTCTTAATAGTCACCGCATTAAGAGGGTGGTAATCTATACACAACCTTAGACAGTCATCCTTTCTTTTTCAAGAATAAGGCTGGACATCCCCAAGGTGAAGTACTTGGACAGATGAATCCCTTGTCCAGCAATTCTTGTAGCTGCTTCTTTAATTTGGCCAACTCTATAGGTGGCAACCAGTATGGCCTTTTAGATATTGGTGCAGTTCCTGGCTACAATTCTATGGCAAATTCTATGTCTCGGTCGGGAGGCATTCCAGGCAATTCATTGGGAATTACGTCTGGATACTCACTAGCCACAGGAATCCTTTCCAAGGGTGATTCAATCATGGAAAAGACACATGAATGTGTGTCACCTTGGCTGCGAAGGTATAAGACAAGCTCTCCATAGGTAGGGGAGTGTATTTCAAGGGCTCAGGTTGCAACATCTAGCAAAACCTGGTGCTATGTCATCCAAGCAGTTCCCAAGATGATGTCCATATTATCTAGCCCTAGAATAATGAGATTAGTTTTGAATAATTTGGTTCCCATCTTTATAGGTGCGTGTCGAACAATTTGGTTAGATGCAATTTTGCCCCCTGCGTTGCGATCATGATTGCCCCTTTTGTGTGGAAAAAATGGTAGTTGGCACTTGACACTAAACCTTGGACTGATGAAGTTATGTGATGTGCCAGAATCAAAAAAACAAGAGTAGGATGATTAAAAATGGTAAAGGTACCAGTCATGATGGGTGCTCCTTCGGGAAGTACAGCTAATGTGGTGAAGTTCAACTTGCCCTGCCTCACTTGCACTTTCTGTTTCCTTACTAGTTCTGATTTGCATTTTGAGCTGGCTTTGGCTGGTTCCCAGAACAATCCTTGGTGTACCCATGTTGCCACAAGTGAAACATCTATTGTCATTGCCCTGACGGTATTGCTGCTGTTGTTGGTTGTTGGCATTCCTCTGAGCTAGAGCTTAAGGGCAATTAGGTGCTTGCTGCTGTGGTGGCCTAAGTATCCATCTTCCTTGTTGCTGTTGTGGTCCCCTACTATGGATGTTGTTCAATATCCTGAAATGTTGAGGCTGGGTAGAGGGTCCTACCACAGGTGCTTTCCTCTTCTTCTCTGCTCTATGGGCCATAATACGACCTTATTGTGAGATGGCCAAGTTGACTGTAACTGTTGGCCCTGACTGTGTTGAGGCGCTCTCAGAGCTTGGTGCCAAGGCCCCTCCTGAATCTGTCCCTCTTTTTCTCATCTGTGTCTGCATGATAGCCAGCATATTGACAAAGATCATTGAAAGCCTGAACATATTGCAACACTGTGCGATTCCCTTGAGTTAGGGCCAGAAACTCATTAAGCTTGCGGTCCATGATGCTAGATGGTATATGATGTCCCCTAAATGCTGCCTTGAATTCCTCCCAAGTAACTATGTGACCAACTAGCTGCATAGCAAGGAAATGGTCCCACCATGTCCTGGTTGGTCTGCGAAGTTGTTGTGCGGCAAACCTGGTCTTGGTGGCATCAGGACATGCCCCCGCAAGTAGTGAAAATTTGGAATCCACCACTCGGAGCCATACATCTGCGTCAAGTGGATCCTATGCCCTTGTCAAATGTGGTGGTTGTGTGCAGAGGAACTCCTGATAGGTGGCTGTGGCTGGCAGGCACTGATATTGCTTGCCACCCCAAAGTGCTGAGGTTGCTGTTGCCGCTGTGCAAGCTGCCGCAGAATTTCATTATGTTGGGTCATCAGCTCCTGCATCATAGAAGGCTGGGGCAGTGGTGGGGAATCTACTGGTTCTGCCCGCGGCGCGCTCTTCCTGCCATCTGAAATTAAGGAGCTCCTATTTTTACACGCAGTCTATATTTGTGACAAGAAATAAACAAACAGCAGGGATTTCAATCTCAGATCTGGTCATAGCAATTTCTCACATGAACTTAATCTCATTTGTTTTCTCATCATCCAAAATAAAGTTTTCCATTGTTACAATTGCTAACACAAAATTCAACTCCAAGCTTAGTATACCATGAAACCCAAAAGCTAAGCTATCCTGAGGAGCGCTACTCCCTATCATATCTACTTCCAGCACAGTATCTAGCAGGCATACGAGGCAATGCTAGACTATAGAGAAGGCGGCCCCCTGAGTGAGCTACACTAGCAGTGTCCAAGCTAGAAGCTGGCTCAGGATCCTCCCCCTCGATATCCATGTCCTCATCCACTTCCATGTCCTGATGCATCTCCTAGTGATGCATGTCTAGGTGCTCGTTTGCCTCCTCAAGCTGTTGCTGGGTATTCTAGAGCTGGTTCTCTAGAACCTCGATGGTGTGATTTTTTCTTCCACTTGCTCTTCAAGCTCACGAATCTGGGTACTCATTTGCTCAATCTGGAGATCCTTCTCCACCAAATCAGTGGATAGATCCACCAATAGATCCTCCCTTTCAATGATGGTGACCTTTGCATCCTGAGCCAAGCCCATCAAATGAGACATGGCCTCGTGTTGTAGGACCTATAGGCGGTAAAGTGCACTCATGCACCAAACCGTCACTCGAGCAGTGGCCCCAGGGAAGAGTGCCCACACCTCCTTGGCGTGGTCAACCCAGTCTTTCCACGTCAGGTCATCCTCCTTTGCAGTGGGGAATAAACCGATGGGGTGAGTTGCCATCTCCAAAGGATGAAATGCATAGAAGGTAGTCAGCGTCCGCATGGCTGCAGCCTCGATGGTGTCGTGGGCCAGGAAACCAAGGGTCTCAGCAAAGAATGCTACCCTGGTTGCAAGAGGTGGGGCTCTAAGGCTAGCCACACCTTACAGCAAGGCACTCCATGTTCCTCGAACAATTGCACCATGTACTGTGGAGGTGTGTGGTATCCTGCCTCCTATAGTACTTCCCACAAGATGAGGGGTAAGTGCTCTTAAGCAAGGATGTCAGTGTGGTAAGGTGCATCTCCTCCCTCAATGGGTGTGGGTGAGGTCATCTGTGCAAAGATGAGCGTAAGTAAGGTGGAAAACAAACACGAAAGTGAAAATAAAAAGCCAAAAACTCCTCTTTTACCTTTCCTAGTTGTGATTTGTTTACATCAGATTTTTATTTTGTAATGATGCATGCATGCTTAATCTATACATCATCTCTTCACTTACAAGGATGTAGCCATCCTGCATATAATAATAGCAGCCTATATGGCATGCTTAAGTAGCCACCTAGTTACCCATCTATTTCCTAAGGCTTCACATCCTAGGTCTATCCTTATCATCCTGATGTCTATCCAACATTGGTTTCTAAGCAAGTTTTACTTTTGAAAAGTTGGTATTTATGACTTATTGACTTCTCTTAAGTGGTACTCGCTCCGATACCAGCTGTGGCGGCACTGCCCAGATTATTCCAGCTTAAGTGTCTTGGTCTCACCTCAAGGGCAATGACACACACTTAAGACAGAATAAACTAGCAATTCCTTGGATCTAGTCCGATTGAAGCCACTTACCTAGGGATCGAGTACCATTTGCTCACACGAAGGTGAGACGTATAGAAATACAATAAAGCATAATATCACAAATTTAAATAAGTACTTAGAGTTATTACATCATCAGAGTTTGAAAATAGTAAACATTGTTCTTGTTGCAGTGGAAATTAGCTAACGATAAATAAAGAGTGAGGCGAAGCCTGGTCCATCACTCCTCCTGGTCATCACCTGCTGAGGCAGGGTTTCACTCATATGTCCAACCCGGTGGCAAGGTGGACGGCCAAGTCAACCCAAAAACCATATCCTCCTCGAAGGTACCTGTAAAAAATATGCCACAAGCAAGGCTGAGTATACTAATACTCAGCTAGACTTACCCGATGTGAGGATTTTACTCCTCTACCTCTACACCATGAAGTTGTTTGGCTTAGGGGTTTGGTTTGCCAAAAGCACTAGCTGAGTCTAAAATCAAGTTTTAACTTTTCAAGTTCTAGAATAAAAATTTAGACTAGATGAGCACTTAACTGTCCATACATGGTATCGAACATTTTGTCAGTCAACATCCTTTACCAGTAATCTCATTTCCACTTATTACTCAATGCAGTACAATGGATCAAGCAGTCTCATTAGCTGTGAGAAGCAAACGATTCGAATCAATTTTTAACCCTTGCAAGGTAAACCTAAACACACGACATGTAGGAGCACTCTGTCCCCACACACGTCAACCGTCCCCATCAATTTCCCGTCAGCAGAACAGGGCCCACTGTCATTGGCATACAATGCTCCACTGACCCCAGCCGCCACTGTGCAGTGACCGCACTTGTACCCACTATAACCGGAATGGGAGACCTTGTCTCATGAACATGTGGGGAGGTATGTCTGCGGGTAGGTTCACTCAGGTACTAGGCTTACTGATTTACCATATTTCTCGGCATGTGTTTAGTACTTTCAAATGCTTGACACATGTATCCACACGTTAATCCTTATTCCAATTTCATCTCGGGGACAAGGCATCCCCATGGACCCTTGACCATCGACCATCATAGTTCCAATATCAAAGTGGATACAATCAACTCCTGACCACGCGCGAGTGCGAGAAAAATCATCCGACTTCTACCGAGATCCTGAATTAGCATAGCAGCTACTCGACCTAACATACTAGTATCCATCTCAAAAGGAAACTTGAGTTCATGCAACTAGGGTTTCAAATAACTTCTACACTTAAGTGCACAATACAAGCCTACAAACATTAAGTTTAGTAAAATAGCATATAATAACAGTTATGCATAAAACCGAGGCTTGGCTTCCATTGCTGGGGCAGCATGCAGATCCTTAGTAGCAGCCTCTGTAGCTAGCTCCTAAGCTTCTTCTTGGTCAGCTCTTTGCTTGGGGATGAGCACGTACTCTCTGTCAGCGAGGTTGCAATCTATTTAATATGATGCATAAGATGCATGGACATTTATAAAATGCAGATGATAAATGTGATGCATGGTCGAGTACATTAAGTCATTTTAGGGTTCCTCCTTTATTCTAATTTCCCCCCAGGCTTTTAATGGTGATTTGAACTATGAAGGTTATTTATATTTCTCCAAAAAAATTTGAAAAAATTACAGCAGCTCAACTCTGGTGAAATTAATCTTTCCTAGGAATTTGAGGTCAAAACTAATTCAAATTGGTTTCAAACAAAAATAACAAAAATTAGGGTAGAGTGGTCACTTTACACTAGACCTTCCATTTAGAAATGACCTATGCTCCAAAGGTTATTTTTACTGGCATCTAGGTGTAATATCATGGTCTTTGTGAAAATATACTTAATGATACTTAGTGAATAATTGTTTATGATTTTATAAAGATGTGGGGCTGTAGGGTGCTTTTAACTAACTTTTCTTTTGAAAAATGTCAAACGACAGATTTGGTATTTTTCCTAACTTTATCTTTGTGCAAGAGCAATCATTCCTAAGTTTGATCATTTTTCCTTATAGGGGATGGGTTGTATGATTTTCTAAAGTTCCTTATAATTTCTCATGGGGCAGGGGGAAACATATTCCCTAGTCATACTTAGGTCATTTTATATTTTCCTTGAAACCTTGCTGCTATATTAGTCTAGGAAAAATAGGTTGGTCTTGGAGTTCACATGTCTAGGTCATGATTTTATTTTACAAGAAAATGGGCAGAAACCTAATTTTTTTATAATCTCTACTTAAATGAGAAGACTATCGTGTACAATAATTTTGTAGGACTCTACTGTTGGTTGGTCATCTTCAAAAATTTCTCAGCTTTAGTACTATAGTTCTACTAATTTTACTCCTATATTTGCACATTATTTAATATCTTAATAAAAATCTAAACTTCTAGAAACAGTACTAGACTAGTGGGTTTTCTATTTTTATTCTAAAGTTCACCTTGTCTAGAACCTAGTAAAATTTGTTTAACTAAATTTGGTCACATTTTACCGAAGTTATGAATTTTGAAGTTTTCTGCTGATTATTTAAAATGGATTTTCGAAAAAAAGACAAGAAAAACCTTCTTTCAGATGGGTCCCTGGCATCTCCTCCCTTCTTTTATTACGGATTGGTCCCTGACGCACTATTCACCTGAGTCTAGACCTTTGCGCATAACCCCCTGGATTTCGCTAACCTCTAACCTGTGGTCCGTGGCTCGGTTACATAGTACACGGGGTGAAGAAGACGATGGAGCGGCTTACCGGCATTGGAAGGGTTCCCGTGAAGGGTCGGGTGAGGATGGGGAGTCTCTGGCGGTCACGACAAGGTACGGGTCAACGTCTCTGGGGCCCGGAGCTGTTATGGCCATGAATCCAGGTGGCGGAGCTCATCGGCAATATCTGTACCAGCAATACCATGGCGGTAGAGCTCAATCAGGCCACACTGGGAGGTTCACTGAGTGGCAGGGAGTGTGCGCGTGCAAGGAATCGAAGAATGGACGGTTAGATTACCTGGATTGAGGGAACCGGTGGACGGAACAAGTCTGGTGAGGTGTTCTGGCTTCTCCGACGAGGTATCGTTCGGTTTGAGCGGCTAGGAAGCTTTGCTTGCCTCAAGGAAAGCTGGCCGGGGAGCTAGATTAGAAGGGGATGGGCTAGAGTGTCCGGTCTAGGCGATCGACGCCTTGGCAAGCTTGCGGACAACACCACGCTCGGTGTTCTTGCGATTACCGACGTTCAGTCACTAGTAAAAGGGTATGAGGTGTGTGGGAGGGCAAGGCTGAGGGATGGGGCTTCTTATAGGCGAGGGCTTGGGCATGGGTGTGAGGATGAGCGCACGGTCGAGCCGACCGAAGCTCGTGGCGTGCACGGCGCGGTCAGAGCGCACTCAGCTGAGGCCGAACACATGGAGGATCACTTTCTGCCCATGTCCAAGCGCCTGTTTAGTTGCCCTAGCATGCCTATCTCGGCAAATGTCCCATGTAGGATCTCTTCCCTACTCCAAATCCCGCCTTTTTCATGTGAGTCCTGAGCTGTGATATGCTTAGGGCGAGGAGCTACGCCAGTGTCAAGTTGGGTCTATCATTGTACCTAGGTCGCAAGAAAAACTTGTGTCGCGGTGTGTCAAACGCTCTTGGTTCGATGTCAAACTTTACCAGGGCGTGTTTGAGGTAATTAGGCGCCATTTTGTCCATTAGACCATTTGGATTGGAGTTGAGAAGTTAGGTGAACATGGCAGGTTTTTTAATTTGGGTTGGGGAGAGTTAGAGAAAATCTGGTTTTCCCCTCTAGGGTTCTTTCAATTAGTGATCGATTTGGGGCTGTTTAAGACCTGTTTTGGGGAAACTTCCTTACTATCTCTGATAGATATTTTGATGATCTACAACTTGTGCAATTAGCCCAACTGATGATAAGGTTTGATTCATTGTTTGTTTTCACGTTTTCTGTTTTGGTTCACATAGCCCGAGTGATTTAGACTTAAGGTAAGCATCATATGATCTTAAACACTAGTAACCCCTTTGTTGTTAAGTTATGTTCATCAAAGACTCCACTAATCCACATGTGATAATAGGTTAGGGTGTGGCTCTGGGGTAGAAATCCTAAGTAACACTTGGTTGTTACACCTAATTTGGGGAATTGGCCGATAAGTAAGCATTCTGTGTACGTTTATTTTCATTGTCCTTAACCGGCACTGCCTTCTCATGTCACATCGCCACCTAACTCTATTTACTCTTTGGGATACTGTAGCGCCCAAATCCTCTGGGACTCAAATGTGATACAATTACTAGTCCCAGGAGGCTAGTAAACACATTTATACAACAGATGATTCCAGATCTGCTTAAACGAGACAAACCTATAAAGGTGGCGATCAACTTTAAGAGTTGGTCCACAACTCGAGACATATCATCAGGGTGGGGCTGAAGCAGCCCGATATACGCAGCGAAGCAAATCAGCGGTCCAACAGCCACAGGCAAGGTTGGGAACAGTCGTAACTCTTACCCGATCTTCTTTTCCGAAAAACAACAAATAAGCAAGGGTGAGTACAAATGTACTCAGCAGCCCACCTTCACCCATGGAATGGGGAAATCAGATATAATGCATGGAATATGTGGAGCTCAAGATATTTTACAGAAACAACAATATTTTTTGCAGGGTTATTTTGAAAAACATTTTGTATTTTGCAAAGCGCGTCCTCTCCAAAAGGAGTAGGAAGTTTTTCAATATTAAAACAAAATCCCCTGGACTAAACCATCCAGGTATCTTAGCAGTTTCCCACTAGTTTTCATTTTCAATAACAGCTATTGGACTTCCCGTCCACCATAGCTCACGGCTCAACCGCCAAACCTTTTAAAAACCATTTTTCTCAAACACACCCTTTTTTTGAAAACAAAACACTAATTGCCATAACATACCAGACTCGTCCATTCCTGTGGACACAGACTATTCGAAAAGGTTTTCAAACTCTGTGCAGAGGTGTACACTTTACCCACTAGTCCGGCTCTGCGATCTCATAGCTAGTGAGATCCAAAACCGAATCTCTTTCTTTCCTCGCACGTCCCTACCTTAACGGTTATACCGGAAGGAGTCAGGCCACCGCCATGCCCAAATCGGACAAAACATTCCCCCTCCTTATCCTCCCGGTGCTCCCCAGCCTTCATAACCCTAGGGTTTGAACCGTACGAGTTCAGATTGAGTGACTGCCCACACAGTCTCGAGTGGTTGTACTTATCATGAGTGGAGGTAGTGAAGGATGACGAACCGGTCCTTATATGACGGGACAATCCTTCTGCTCACACCTAAACCAGCTGAGCCATCACCTTAGGCCCTCCCCTAAACCAGGGATTCCCTGATCATCCCTACTCAAAGGTGATAAGGGTGAAAACCCTTCATCATACACATTTTGAAAAGCATTTTCTTTTAAAAACTCACACCTTTTCTCAATTCATTTGTAATAAATATATCAAGAATTGATTGCGGCAAGCGGCTGGGTGGCCATAATAACTTGTCTCAAAATCATATCATGCATAAAATAATAGGCTGAGGGTTGTGGTTGAAAAATCATAGGTAATTTATGCATCAAAGGGATCCAGTGATCTTGTCGTGCTTATCAGGCGAAGGGGGAAGGGGAGCTTGCGGAACTGGCTTCTAGCTCCACTGCCTGGCGTAGACTTGCAGATCTGGCCTCCACGAGACGGCACGAACGCTCCGATAACTATGCAGCATGAACAAGCAAACATACAAACTGACAAGTATACCAACAAATATTTAGTATAGTGGTTAGAATAGCGATATATGGATGGGCAGAGTCTTGAGTAGAATCTGTGTCATGTGGTGTTGAGGTACTACTAGTGGTGGAGCGGAGGTGCTTACCAAGAGGGTGGACTGGAGGCGAAGCGACACTATGCGTGTTGCCGGCAGAGCGGAGTAACTGAGTGGGTGGGGTGTTTGCCTTGGCTGAGGGTGTTGAGTGTGTGGAGTGGGAGATGGTAGCTGGGTATATTTATAGCTGGGTGTATGTGGTGTAGCTCAGTGAAGTTCACTATTGGTGAGAATAGTGACGAAAGAATCGTCTGACTTAGCATGGACAGGAGAGTTATAGGCAGAATATGGGACAAGAGTATTTTGGGAGTTTTTTGGAATATGAACCATGCTTAAGGGATGACATGGTTGGATAGGGAATAGTTTGACAAGAATTTTAGAAACAAGAATGACTGAAATCTGAGTTTGGATGGAGGAGTTTTGGAATTTATAATCATAGGGAGAAAAAGAAAAGGAAAGGAATATTCTAGAATTTGAATATTTAGAGATATTTGGAAAATCAAAAAATACAAATGTATTTTTGAGCGAGGTGCGAGAAATTATTTTTGGGCTTTTCTTGGGCAGAGGTTTATGTTGGTGGAAACTGTTCCTACCTACTGTGTCACATGAGACAACAGTAAGGCAGGACCCAAATAGTTAGAATGCTATGGTATTCTGGTCCGAGTGGGCTGTGGTATCTTGGGCCAGGTTTTATAGGATTGAAGACGTATCCATACAAACATGGTTCGCCTTTCTTTTTGGAAGTCTGGCTTGAAAGAATCCCAAGGTTAAGCGTGCTCAACTTGGAGAAATCTGGGATGGGTGACCAGATGGGAAGTTCCCTACTGGAAGGAAAATCACAGTCACCGGAGTTCGTATGACTGGAATATGGGTCTGGCTGGTCTTAGGTGGACTGGACAGCATGACGGATGAGTAGTTGAAATTTAGGGGTGATCAGATGATCAATGAATAGTAACGATGAATAGTAATGAAGAATAGTGACGACGAAAAAGTGATTATAGGTATCATCGATGAATAGTAACGATGATGAATGGTAACGATAAACAGTAACGACGAATAGTAATGGTGGAAAGTAACGATGAATAGTGATGGTGAATAGTTCGTATGAACGAACGATGAACGATGAATAGTGACGATGAACGAACGATGAACCATGAATAAGAACTATGAACGAACGATGAACGATCGAATGATCGAACAAACGAACGATCGGAATTTCGGCAGCATAACGGCAGGAAAAAGATTATTTGGACAAACGAATGGACGAACGATCGGACGAACGGACGAACGAACCATGAACGATCGGACGAACGATCGAACAAACTAAGAACAGGTGGATGAACGATCGAAGAACGACCGAACGATCCTTGTGCTAGTGTGTGCTTGTGTGGGAGGTGGAGTGGGAGTGAGCGTGTGTGGGGGGGAGAGGGAGTTACCATGAAATGGCTTGGGGTGGGATGAGAGGAGGCCCTTGCCCCTCTATTTATAGCCATGCTGGGGGATTAGGGGGAGGGATGAGAGGATTAGTGAGAGGATGAGAGGATTAGTGGGAGATTAGCATGGATTTGTCTTAGATGAGTGTAATTAGCTTGTAGAGCTCACCGTATGACACCGGAGGCATACGTATACGTATGAGCATGAGGAAAGTTATGAAGAAAATATTTTTAGGGACTTCAAAAATGATTCTGAAGGTATTTCTCAGGAAGAAAATACTTGGAGATATATCGGTGGAATATCTGGGCAATATTTCTGGAAATAACTTGAGGGGGATTATGGGGGAAATATCTGGACAATATTTCTGGAAAGAATTTGAGGGTGATCACTGGGGAAATATTTGTAGGATATTTTGAGGAGGATTTTGGAGGGAATATAGACCACTATATTTTTATTTGCTGATATCAACTCGCAAACAAACATTTTGAAATGAAATTTGAAGTTCATTTTGAATTTAGAGCGAGTTTGAGAAAATTTCAAGATTTGAATTTTTGGGATGCTACAGATCTACCCCACTTAAAATGAATCTCGTCCTCGAGATTCGGCTTAGAAGGGTTATGGGTATAGCTTTACTTCAGCTACATATCTTCACTTTTCAGACTCTTCAAGGAGATGGAACTTCAACAAAATCTGGCCTTGGAGGAGCATATGGTTGCCGATTGCAAACGCTGATTCTGGCTACTCAGGATCATCTTCAGGCTTCAGCTTTCGCTTGGCAGCTAGCTTATTGAAGAAGCATCGATGCCAACACGCAAACCTTCCTCTTGCGAACTCCCACATGGTTTCCTTCCATGACTAGTCTTCTGGTGCTTCATCAATGGAACTTGGGTGACCATTTCTCATCCAGAAACTTATACGCTTTGATGATCTGGTCCTCCACAAGCTTGCTACAGGCCTTCTTCTTTTTCTCCAGCAGGAACCTTACTGGAACACTACCCCACTTAAAAGGAATGAGGGTAGAACTCTTGAATCTTGGGGATTTGAACTCCTTGAAGTACCTTATAACAAGGGTGTTACGGGGCCTTCTTCTGTTGTTGCTGCTTGAGCAGGCTGTGGAGAGATGACTGACATAGAGTTGATTTTGGGAGAACCTTCTTCTCATCTTCTCTTCACTATCTTCTTTTTTTTCTTCTCACTTTTCACTATCTCTTTCTTTCTCTTTGTTCTTCCCACTGGAGGATTCTATCAAAGAGTATTACCATCATACAGAGGAGGAAACCAAAGATTGTGAACCATGTGCAACAGTCTTCAACCCAAGAATCACCAAGCATTGTGATCTTAGGGGCAATGGAGTGGAAAAATGGAGTTGCTTGCTATTTGGCAGAGGGGATTTTATCTGGTGTGTGCTTTGCTTTGGGCGAGATGGGAGATTGAGGGAGCTGGTGGGGGTTTTATAGGCGAGCGGTATGCGAGGTGGTGCTCGAGTGAGGAGTGGTGGTGATGGAACAGGTGACACGCGGCAGCAGACACGACAAGGGGGAAGGGGGGCATGTTGCCAGCGACGATGGCAATAGTGGGTGTGCTGCAAAGGGGGTTGGGCGGCGGTAGTGCGCTGCAAAGGGGGCATGGGCAGTGGTGCTAGTGCGCATGGAGGCGGGCACGCGTGCGGTGGCACGGGTGAGTGGTGGGGTCAATGACCCTGATGTTTGTGGTCTCTGGTTCCAAGAATCTTTGCCTCTCTGTATGGTAATAACTCCTTCTGTCCTCTTTTCCCGTTTACTTTGACTCAGGGGCAGTGCTTTGATTCTCACGGTCGGTCCTTTTGACTGAACGATTGGATAGGTTCCTTCTGTAGCTTATTCTAGGCTTCAAGGGTAAGCTTCCCGGTATCTTCTTCAGTAAGGCGCTTTTCTCTTGAGATGGGTTTAGATGAGAATGGAAGCATAAGGTGAGGATTAGCTCTAATTTGTTATCTATGTTTTTAGAAAAAACCATTTTAAAAAGAAAGAAAACACACAAGCTCAGCAATGATAAGCACAAACCAATCAAATGTTTTGAATAAGGGAAGAATAGAGTTTTTCCAAAGCACGAACTACTCGGATTCGGGGGCTAAGCATAACTACTATTGACTGGCTCCTGAATTGAGAACTATGTTAAATGCAACTTTTGAGCACTAACGTTAAAGCATCACATATGCACTCAAAAGGGAAGAAAACATCAAGTGAAATTCATTTTGAAATGCCCTAGGGGGCCACACAATTAGAGTTTTTCAAAACACGAGTCTACATGATAACCTCTCATACATGCAGGCTCTGGCCAAAGTGAAGAAAAACTTCACTACCCAACGCATGTAGAGGACTGGGCACAACTAACTCAGATCTGGCAGCTTCTCTTCTGGCAAGGCTGGCGCACAACTTCAATCTGAGACATCTCCTGGATGGGTGAAGAGGGAGCTGATGTTGATGACTTCTTCTGGCGGCGACTGAGATGGCAAGACGGGGTCAAACTCTTCTTCAAGCAGAACTAGCTCTTGTAGCTCCTCAGAGGGCGGTGGTGCTGGCAGGGTGCTTGCAGCTTCTTCCTTGATCTCACAGGACGGTGCTGGAATCTTCTTCATGGTGAGGGGCTCAAACAACTCTGGCGGGGGATCTTGGGAGGATTCGAGGTGCTCTTGCTTATCCATAGCCTTAGGGGATACTGGCATTCCTTCCAAGACTATGGTTCCTTTCGGGAGTTCCCAAGTCTTCATCTCTCCTCTGATAGAGACTGGGCGACCTTCAAGAATCTGGGGATCTTCATCTCTCATTGGTTGAACTGGGTTAGATGAAGCGGGCTCTTGGATCCACAGGGCTCTATGTTGGTTATGGGTTGCCAAGTAGGCCTCCATCAGCTTCTGGACATGCTCATCCTTGGCTTGCTTCAGGGCTTCGAAAGCAATGACTTCACAACTTTCCAAGGCAGCTACACGGGCTTGAGCTGAGGTGAGATCCACATGGAGCTGATGGTTGCGCTTCTCTGCATCTTCTGCTCGGGCAATCATCTGACGGTGGTGCCGAGCCAAGAAATCATACTGTGCATCCAGGGTGAGCAGGTAGGCAGTGAGGTACATGACTGAGGGGTCGTCCTCAAGCAGCTGCTGACCTTCCAAAGCACGCATCCTGGCCATCCAAACAGGACGGTCTCTCTGAAAGGGTGGAAAGAATCTAAGCGGTGTGTCGGCCACTTCTTCTTCATACAGTTGACACAGGGTCCTCAATGCCTTGCGAGCGATGACTTGGAAGGTGTCTTTGAATCTGTGCCCAGCAGCAGTGACACTCCATTCCACATGGTGCGGACTGGATCCAATGTATACAGTAACGACACACTTCTCTGTGCCATGCTCGACGAATTCACGACCATCATACTCTGGCTGGCTCCTGATTCTAAGGCGAACTGTGCATGCTCTCAGCAACATGGGGAAACCATCTTCATTCTAGCAAAAGCTGGTTTGGCAGCAAACCTCCTTCTAACTTCTGAGAGAAGGAAAGGGGGAGAGCATTTTTGAAATGAAGGGATGAGAGCAAGAATTTTTTTAAGAAAATAGTTTTGACTCAAAAACTTTTGATCAGGCTAAGGGTTACGTCCTGCGGCCAACCTAACAGCTCTGATACCATCTGTAGCGCCCCAATCCTCTGGGACTCAAATGTGATACAGTTACTAGTCCCAGGAGGCGAGTAAACACATTTATAAACAGATGATTCCAGATCTGCTTAAACGAGACAAACCTATAAAGGTGGCGATCAACTTTAAGAGTTGGTCCACAACTCGGGACATATCATCAGAGTGGGGCTGAAGCAGCCCGATATACGCAGCGAAGCAAATCAACGGTCCAACAGCCACAGGAAAGGTTGGGAACAGTCGTAACTCTTACCCGATCTCCTTTTCTGAAAAATAACAAATAAGCAAGGGTGAGTACAAACGTACTCAGCAGCCCACCTTCACCCACGAAATGGGGAAGTCAGATATAATGCATGGAATATGTGGAGCTCAGGATATATTGCAGAAACAACAATATTTTATGCAGGGTTGTTTTGAAAAACATTTTGTATTTTGCAAAGCGTGTCCTCTCCAAAAGGAGCAGGAAGTTTTTCAATATTAAAACAAAATCCCCTGGACTAAACCATCCAGGTATCTTAGCAGTTTCCCACTGGTTTTCATTTTCAATAACAGCTACTGGACTTCCCGTCCACCATAGCTCACGGCTCAACCGCCGAACCTTTTAAAAACTATTTTTCTCAAACGCACCCTTTTTTTTGAAAACAAAACACTAATTGCCATACCATACCAGACTCGTCCATTCCTGTGGACACAGACTATTCGAATAGGTTTTCAAATTCTGCGCAGAGGTGTACACTTTACCCACTAGTCCGACTCTGCGATCTCATAGCTAGTGAGACCCGAAACCGAATCTCTTTCTTTCCTCGCACGTCCCTACCTTAACGGTTATACCGGAAGGAGTCAGGCCACCGCCATGCCCAAACCGGACAAAACATTCCCCCTCCTTATCCTCCCGGTGCTCCCCAGCCTTCATAACCCTGGGTTTGAACCGTACGAGTTCAGATTGAGTGACTGCCCACACAGTCTCAAGTGGTTGTACTTATCATGAGTGCAGGTAGTGAAGGATGACAAACCGGTCCTTATATGAGGGGACAATCCTTCTGCTCACACCTAAACCAGCTAAGCCATCACCTTAGGCCCTCCCCTAAACCAGGGAGTCCCTGATCATCCCTACTCAAAGGTGATAAGGGTGAAAACCCTTCATCATACCCATTTTGAAAAGCATTTTCTTTTGAAAACTCACACCTTTTCTCAAATCATTTGTAACAAATATATCAAGAATTGATTGCGGCAAGCGGCTGGGTGGCCATAATAACTTGTCTCAAAATCATATCATGCATAAAATAACAGGCTGAGGGTTGTGGTTGAAAAATCATAGGTAATTTATGCATCAAAGGGATCCAGTGAGCTTGCCGGGCTTATCCAGCGAAGGGGGAAGGGGAGCTCGTGGAACTAGCTTCTAGCTCCACTGCCTGGCGTAGACTTGCAGATCTGGCCTCCACGAGACGGCACGAACGCTCCGATAACTATGCAACATGAACAAGCAAACATACAAACCAACAAGTATACCAACAAATATTTAGTATAGTGGTCAGAATAGCGATATATGGATGGGCAGAGTCTTGAGTAGAATCTGTCATGTGGTGTTGAGGTACTACTAGTGGTGGAGCGGAGGTGCTTACCAGGAGGGTGGACTAGAGGCGAAGCGACACTATGCGTGTAGCCAGCAGAGCGGAGTAACTGAGTGGGTGGGGTGTTTGCCTTGGATGAGGGTGTTGAGTGTGTGGAGTGGGAGATGGTAGCTGGGTGTATGTGGTGTAGCTCAGTGAAGTTCACTATTGGTGAGAATAGTGACAAAAGAAACGTCTTACTTAGCATGGACACGAGAGTTATAGGCAGAATATGGGACAAGAGTATTTTGGGAGTTTTTTGGAATATGAACCATGCTTAAGGGATGACATGGTTGGATAGGGAATAGTTTGACAAGAATTTTAGAAACAAGAATGACTGAAATCTGAGTTTGGATGGAGGAGTTTTGGAATTTATAATCATAGGGAGAAAAATAAAAGGAAAGGAATATTCTAGAATTTGAATATTTAGAGATATTTGGAAAATCAAAAAATACAAATGTATTTTTGAGTGGGGTGCGAGAAATTATTTTTGGGCTTTTCTTGGGCAGAGGTTTATGTTGGTGGAAACTGTTCCTACCTACTGTGTCACATCAGACAACAGTAAGGCGGGACCCAAATAGCTGGAATGCTGTGGTATTCTGTTCCGAGTGGGCTATGGTATCTTGGGCTAGGTTTTATAGGATTGAAGACGTATCCATACAAACATGGTTCACCTTTCTTTTTGGAAGTCTGGCTTGAAAGAATCCCAAAGTTAAGCGTGCTCAACTTGGAGAAATCTGGGATGGGTGACCAGATGGGAAGTTCCCTACTGGAAGGAAAATCACAGTCACCGGAGTTCGTATGACTGTAATATGGGTCTGGCTGGTCATTGGTGGACTGGACAGCATGAAGGATGAGTAGTTGAAATTTGGGGTGATTAGATGATCGATGAATAGTAACGATAAATAGTGACGACGGAAAGTGATTATAGGTATCATCGATGAATAGTAACGATGATGAATAGTAACGATGAATAGTAATGGTGGATAGTAACGATGAATAGTGACGGTGAATAGTCGTATGAACGAATGATGAACGATGAATAGTGACGATGAACGAACGATGAACCATGAATAAGAACGATGAACGATCGAATGATCGAACGAACGATCGGAATTTCGGCAGCATAACGGCAGGAAAAAGATTATTTGGATGAACGAACGGACGAACAATCGAACGATCGGACAAACGGACGAACGAACCATGAACGATCGGACAAACGATCGAACGATCGGACGAACGAATGAACAAACTAAGAACAGGTGGACGAACGATCGAAAAACGACCGAACGATCCTTGTGCTAGTGTGTGCTTGCGTGGGAGGTGGAGTGGGAGTGGGCGTGTGTGTGGGGGGGAGAGGGAGTTGCCATGAAATGGCTTGGGGTGGGATGAGAGGAGGCCCTTGCCCCTCTATTTATAGCCATGGTGGGGGATTAGGGGGAGGGATGAGAGGATTAGTGGGAGGATGAGAGGATTAATGGGAGATTAGCATGGATTTGTCTTATATGAGTGTAATTAGCTTGTAGAGCTCACCGTATGACACCGGAGGCATATGTATACGTATGAGCATGAGGAAAGTTATGAAGAAAATATTTGTACGGACTTCAAAAATGATTCTGAAGGTATTTCTCAGGAAGAAAATACTTGGAGATATATCAGTGGAATATCTGGGCAATATTTCTGGAAATAACTTGAGGGGGATTACGGGGGAAATATCTGGACAATATTTCTGGAAAGAATTTGAGGGTGATCACTGGGGAAATATTTGTAGGATATTTTGAGGAGGATTTTGGAGGGAATATAGACCACTATATTTTTATTTGCTGATATCAACTCGCAAACAAACATTTTGAAATGAAATTTGAAGTTCATTTTGAATTTAGAGCGAGTTTGAGAAAATTTCAAGATTTGAATTTTTGGGATGCTACAAATACTTAGAGCAGAATTGGAATTATGAGTTAAACCTAGTCGATTTAGTCGCCCTATGGCAAGGAAAGGACGAACTAGTCAATGATTACATCCGAAAGTTCTGCGACACTAGAAATTGATGCCTCCAAATCCACATTGTGGGAAAAATCCATAGGGTGAGCCCTTAATGGGACGTGTTATTATTTATAGGAAAAACTAGAAGGCATCCAGTTTTTTATGTTAGCTCAGTTACACCAGAGGGCTTTGGCTTGCGAGAGCCGAAGCAAAGACACTGCCAAAGCGGCTCGTCACAATGTCCATATAGTATATTGTGACCAGGATAGTTCAGATGAGGAGCCACAGGAAGTGTATGCCACTGAAATGGTTTGGCCAAAACAGGCCAAATCTCCAGTTTGTTTCTCTCTACAACCGGCTCAGAAGAAATGACAAGAGGAAGTTAAATTTACATATATTATTGCCAAGTGTGACAAAATATTTGATGAATTACTAAGGAACAATGTTATTAAAATAACTCATACTATTTCATTTGTCGACCAGCTCAAACGTCGTGTTTATTGTAAATGGCACAACTCATTTTCTCATGCCACTAATGATTGTAATGTGTTTCGATGACAGGTCCAATTGGCCATTAACGAGGGATTGTTGAGTTTTCAAGAAATGCAGGTGGATACAAAACCTTTTCCTCTGAACATGATAGATTTTGATGGTAAGAAAGTCATGGTTCGGCCTGACGTGGCCGATAAGGGCAAAGTCAAAGAAATCATCATCAGCACCTCTCGAGCTACTAACAAAAATACCAAACCTACTTGCAGGAAAGTGGTTGCTGAGAAGACCCCTGATTTAGGTGGGACACTGAAGATCACCAACACGGCCTCCAAAGCTAGGGCAGACACAAGTAGGTGGTCAGGTGTAGCCCCCTATTCCGTACACCACAGACGGTCCGACACATAGGCGTGGACGACCCACGTCACGTTGGACAGTCCTTAACGGGCCTCGCTGTCACACCCGGTTTTGGAAGGTGAGCCGAATGCGAACTATGTACATGCCAGGATCAGAAATTCACGTACACAGCGATTACATAAATGACTCATCATAGAACAATGCTTCGAATATTATTAAATATTAAGTAATAATATTACAGACTAGAGTCATTTACATAATATAAATCAAAGTGCACATAATAGAAACATAGCCAATGTAAATAAACCCACCATAGGCAGCTGTCTAGGGGAGGTTGCTAGCCTAATCCTCAAACTCGTCGAAGTCCTAGAACTCCTGGAGATCCGCCTCGATGCCTTCTTCTTCTTTACCTGAGCATAGGTTGCACCAAAGGCAACCTGGTGTTTTGTGAAAGCAAGGGTGAGTACACATCAATGTACTCATCAAATGTCCCGTTTGGCTGAGGTGGACTAGCTTTATGTGGGGTTAGGATCAAGCAGTTGCTTTTAGTTTGTCAGATATTTATTATTAGTAGAAGCCAAGTTTTAGCAATAACCAACCCGTGAACCATTTCCTCATCGAGGAACATCATTATCATCATTGTAACCAAATCCATAAATCGAACCATGGTATCTCAGATTATCTATATCTCTAATCAAAGGAGCTCCTAAGGCCACTCATAATCGTGAGCACGGCTGATATATCAATTTCATCCCTCTGCAGAGGTCGCACACTTTACCCATGAGTTGTGATTCTCATTCTGCCCGGGGATCATGACTCCCCATTGATCACTTCCAAGGTGAACTGGTAGGGTCTCACAATGTAGCTTTTACAAAGATTCCCCAGAGGTTATTGCCACATGTTAGGTTTCTCCAGTTTGATAAACACAATACATCTCCCCATAGGAAGAGTGACCAACAACAGCACCCAGCGTCGGCAGAGCAAGTACCTGTGCCCGAACCCCATTGACGGCACGACGGTGAAGCAAACTACACCTCAAGTTCCTCTAATTAATCAGCTAAGAGTGTCCCATACCACCCTCATGGTTGCACTGTTTTCCTGGATGGTCATCCAACAAACAGGGCCTTACAGAGAAGTACTCGGGAAACTGCCCGAGCCTCCTTTAGTATCACAAGCTCATAATCATAATCAGAATGTAAAGCATTGTATCATAATTGTATCTCATCATGTTCATTGATTAAAGTAGAGCGCTAGCATAAAGCTAACCAAAATAACCCAAAAGGTAATCAAAGACAAGGTAAATAGAAAGCTAGTCAATTCTTAGGTTTTAATTATATAATACAGGGAAGTGAATTATCATGTGAATAGGACATAAGTAGGTCAGGGGACACTTGCCTTCACCAAACAAATGCACATGGTCTTCAACCTTGTAGAACTCGAGGAGCTTGCTCACTTGGTTGTCGAAGCCTGACCGTCAATTCCTCAAAGCTCGAGAACAAATCACGATCTATACGCGAGACATAGCGAAGACGGACAAGCACAAGCAAACAAACATATACAGTCATAAGAACATTACACTATACAAAGGAAACCAATATAAAACATGTGATACGAAATAAATCTCGTTTATACGGTCGCACGTGGAAAAAGAAACGTGACAGTCAGAGCTACTGTCGAGAAGTTATCACGTTTATGTTAAACAAGTATCAATTAGAACATTTAAGTCGACATACTCGCATTACTCAACATTTATTAAATGCAACTAAGCTATCGCCTAGCTTTAATTAGCTGACTACGCTGACAATTCTTAGATAAATAAGTAATCTAAATAACATTAGCGACTCTAATCGAGACGAATTAGCGGAGCAAGATGAAATACGTAACGCATGAAACAGCACGGTCGCACGCGCACGTTACGCACACAACACCCGTACAGCGCGCGGGCCGAAACGATACGCGAAACTAATAAATAAATAACATGATTAAATCTACCAATTATTAATAAAGAATATTTCGGTTAAGGTTAACCATGTTGGTGTCTAATTATAAATGCACAAACTGAATTCCTAAATTAGATTTTAAAATTGAAACGTCGTTCTAGTAGCCATCGGTCAAATAAACATTGAAATAAATTAAATAAAATGTGCAACAACAAGGAAACATACTTCTAACATATAGACAATTTTAGAACAAATCTAACGCAACTTGAACGGATTGAATCGGGTTTAAAATGCAAAAGTTATCACTCTTTTAAACTGGACTAAATTCCTGCGCACAATTTTGAAATCTGTCAGGGGTCTTTTTGCAAAGTGGACATCTCCTTCATCTCCCCACGTTCTTCTCCAACGTGGCAACTGCCATGGCCATGGGGGAGGGAGCTCGGCCAGAGGAGGGCTCGACCGTGCCAGGGCCGCGCGCGCCGGGGAAGGGGGCAGGGGCGGCCTAGGGAGGCCGGCTGGCTGGCTTGGCTATGCGGCCGGGCCACCGACGCCGCCGTGCAAGGCGCCACACATGAGCAGGGGCCATGGGTCGCGCCAATGGGGCCGAGGGGGTGGACAAGGCTGTTGGGTGGGGGAAACACCTATGGAGAAGAAAACAAAGAACTAATGTTGAAAACAGTGGAGGAGGCTCACCGGAAAAGGAACCCTCGTCGGAACTGAGGAGGAAACCATTGATTGATCGAAATTCGGAGGTCCGATCGATGAACCAAATGCACCGAGATGAAGCCCTCGACAAGATGAACGCAGCGGTGCTCTCAGATTTCGCTGATGATGCACGGATTTGAAGTAATTGCTCGCCGAAGTTGTCACCAAAGTTGGAACCGCTCCAAACTTCGGTGAGCAATTCCGGGAGCTAGGAATTGAATCTAACAAAACCGTTTTGTGATTCGAATGTGCTCGACGAGGAGAAGACAGCCATATATATATATATATATATATATATATAGTTAGGGTTCAGACGAGATGAAAATTCGAGTCAAATTCGGATTTTACTATTTATAAAATTCAGAAAAGCCTAGAAATCCATATTATGTGCTCAAAATATTATAGATGCTTCCAAAAAATCCAGAAAAATTACTAGAAATGTTTTGGCACCTAATGAACTCAAAAAACATGTTTGGAGTTTCTAAAACTATTTTAAGTACCTCAAATAAATAGATTTTGGTTTCTGGAAAATAGAAAAAATATTTTGAAAAATATGAAAATTTACCGAGAGCTTCTATAAGATATATTAACATGTTTCAAACACTTTTTGCACTTAGAAACATCATCCAACGGCATGAATGCAACAACCAAAGCGCCTGTAGGGCTCATTCTACTAGGTTTACACCAATATAAAACAAAATAATTCTCCATTTTTAGGAAAAAAGGAAGGAAAGCAAAGAAATGAAAGAGTATCACCTGAATTTGGTGGAATTAGAAAAGAAATTTTATATCACCAAATTTAGGGTGTTACACTCGCCGACGGTTCGACAACACGCACGAGCATCAACGACCTCATACCTTTAAACCATGACCACCAGAAATAGGTACGTGGAAGACAAATACAACTAAAGTGTCAGGTCGGCTGGTCAAAGCCGGTCCATCTTTTGATCAATTATTATCTAAATCTGTCAAAAAGGGTCGGTCCCCATGGTCGGTTAGCAAAGCAAACTCACTCGCCTTCCCAGGAGGGGCAGGTAAAGTCAATTGGGTCATCTCAAAACAATATCCAGTTAGTACCCAACATACCTGCATGGTCACCTCCACCCCAATATGCACCTATGCCATATCATTATGCATACCCACCACCACCCTATGCGTCAAATCAAATGTGGGGGCATGCCACCATATCCATATGGGAGGCCACAATATCACTTGGGGGGCACCCTAGGTTTCTGTGTTTGATAGGTTAGCACCACCAGTACAAGACCGATTGACTTCACCTCAATTCGATCATCAGGCACATGAACAACAAGATTCTTGCAACACTCATCCACCAAGACTGACCAATCCGAAAGGGGCATATAGAGAAAGTGTCCACAATTGAATCTACGAATGCCAAAAGAACGACCAACATGGATGTTATCAAGATAGGCACAACAAATGTCATCATACAAGGAAATAACGAAGGGCCGATGGTTTTTGGCGAATTGACTAAAACAAATGAGGAGAAAGACATAGGAACAACTAGTAAAACAATTGACCCAGAATATTTCATACCCCGATGGTCTCCATGGTCTCCATCGGGACTAACACATTCTGAAAAGCACAAATTGTAGCGCCTAAGAGCAAAGGAGAGCCGAGAAAAGAAGGTAGAAATAAAATTCAATGTACACATCCATAATACCTACCACCATAGAAGAGGTGGAAACCAAAGGCCACTGAAACAACTCAAGCAGCCATAAAAATAGAAGACAAAAGAACCACTATATTGTTCCTTGCAGGTACCACAGACAGTCTGGCTCTAGCAGCCAGACCATCTGATCCTAGTGTAGACAGTCCGACCCCTATGTCTGGACTGTCCCCGTCTCACCAGGAAGCATTCAAGGACGCACCAACGCCTATGGATGAGGAAAACATCAAAGAGGGCAACCTACTAGGTGGAGACATGATTGGCTACAGAGCTTCAGCCAAGCACCCAAGTATGGATGTTAATGTAATCACATTTTTAGCCCATTACACTACTATCGGCGACGATGAACTTGTAGTTGCTCAGTTCGATTTTGGTCCTAAAGACGCAGTCTCCACTAAATCAAAGGAATCAGATAACCATTTAAATCGGTCTATGTGTGTGGTCATGTTGATGGAATTCTGATTTCCAAAATGTTGGTAGATGGTGGGGCAACCGTAAATTTAATGCCTTATTCATTGTATAGAAATTAGGAAACTTCACACCTGGGTTTCGGGGGCACCAAGACCCGGATGCGAAATAAACACCAGGTGCGCTGGGACCAAGTCTCACACATATGATAAATAGTGGTACAGAAACAAATGTCACATCTTTACTATATAATAGGAGTTCTATACAAAATAAATAAATAATTATATCATAAGGACACAACGATACAGCAACCCAAAGTTGACTGGAAGACGACGGCCTAGACCTCTCACGAACTCGTCACAGCATCCTCCAAGCGCCTTATCCTAGGGTACCTGTCCTTGACCTATGGGGGTGTGAGACAGCAAGAGTGAGCTCACATACATTCATCGCTCAACAAGTTGTGGGGAATAATGTGCATGAACTCACCAAAGGTGGGAGCTCATGTGAAGTGTAAGGCTTACCAAAGAGGATGGTTAAAGCTGAGCATAGCTTTTAAAGTTTGTCAAAATTTTATTAGCAACTACTAAGTATAAGTAGATACCAACCCAATTAAGTAGTAGATCAAAACTGGTAACAACACCTAGAATTCAATGCATATGACAAATTGAATTTAGTTCTATAAATTAATCATGTGAGTGTTCAAGCTGCTCATGACCGTGAGCACAGATGATATACCAGTTTTACACTCTGCAGAGGTTGCGCATCTTTACCCACAAGTCATGTTACCCATTTGCTAAGGGATCACGACTTCCCATACACCTCCACCAAGGAGGCGAGGCAGGGTAACACTACGAGACCTTTACAAAGTTCCACTAGCTTCAGAAAACCCGCTACAGTTTCTAGGAAGCTCCAATGCAGGGACCCCTCGCCTAACCGCCATCGCAGCAAAATCAACCCAAGGGCCTCCCTACACTGACCACTCCCCTACTTCCCTTGCCCCTTTCGGGTAAGGTAGTCCTCCACTAGCTTTCCTAATTAGTCAGCCAAGGGCGTCCCATTCCACCCTTGTGGTAGCACTATTTTCCCGGGTAGTTCTCCATGTTCCAATTAACATAATGATCTTATCATGCACAGTAAATAATAAAGTGATAATAAAAGTGTAATCATGAATAATGTATATAACCATACCCAAAACCACATAAAGCAATAACAGGTACTACCCAAAAACTTAATGGCAAACAAGGTACAAAGATAGCCAAACTAGGGTAACCTATTGGGTCCCATCAAAATTAACCTATGCAGATCATTATGATTAATGAGAACATGATTGGGTAAAAAGAAGTGATCAAGGGCACAACTTGCCTGGGACTTGAGATTCCATGTACCAGGATGATCTTCAGATGAACCTAAATCTCATGCTAGTCGTAGAAATACAAATAAATAGAGTATAGGCAAAATTAACATCACACCAAACATAAGAACAAACTGCATAATAAGAATCTATGCGTCGCTACGAGATCGTGGGTTCGAGAACCACTAAAATCGGGGTTACAGTTGAAGAGGTATAGTTTACGGAAGACCCACATGATTAAGTGATTAAAACTAGGTCTTGTTTTGATTTTATAAAGATAATCTAAAGAAATAATTAATTCAACTTTAATCTTAATTATAACTTGACTAAATATCATATTTTAACCAAATTATAATTATGGACATGTTAGATTTGATTAGAAGAGTTAATCTAGTAGACATAGGTTAAATAAATATCTAACTGTAAAATTATGAGATATGGTATAATCAATGTTGTTACTGCATAGTAAATATTCATATGAAGCTAACGCAACTGGAACGAGTCAATTCGGAATTAAAACAAAGGAGTTATGAATTTCTGAAGTTTTAAGTGTTGGATAAAAAGGAATTAAGTGCATAATTTCAAATCTAAATTTCATAGCAAAATGAGGTTACTAGATGATAAACAATATTAAAATGAATCCAATGCAACTGGAATGGATTAAAAAGAAGCTAAGATGAATTTTCTATGAATTATATAAGTTCTAGAATTATTTTGGCACTATAAATCCATTTTCTCAATTATTTTTCCTATTTTCACAGAGTTCTGGACTGTGCACACAATAACCAGATAGTTCAGGGGTCAATTTGAAAATTCCACGGCACCTCTGCAATTATTATGTGCTCCCATGGACGGCAGGTTGGTTTGTTATAAACCCGAGGGCTCATATGCTAAAATGTCATGGCAAAGGGGTATTCCTCAATCTAGGCCATGCGATCTGAGATGGACGCATGAGATTAGATCCAAACCAACCAACTCACCCAAGCCATAGATCCTGAGATCAACGGCTAGAATCAATCGCGCGAAGGGGTTATGTGTCATTTAATCCTAGCTATCTACACGGAGATCAACGGCTAGCACCAGTCGATCCCCAACTTCTAATCACAGATGTTCAAATCGGATCCCATGGTTACCGAGACTCTCATCCCCAACCTCTCGCACTACGGTCAGCGGCGCATGGTCGACCATGGCGGAGCCATCACCGGAGAAACGCAATCCCGTGCTCTCGACCATGGAACTTAGGTTATTCGTGATCAAAACCTTAACCGAGCTATGGTGAGTAGGCAGGGACAATCATACCTACAGAGACGACGCGCAGCGACCGATCCACGGCGAGGCACGGGTGTGAGGCGATGCACACATCAACGAGCGATTTCGGTTCACCCTAGAGGTCTCCCTGCCTAGCGATGCTTCAAAGACTTGCGACTTGCCCGCCAGCACGCGATACACCCCACTGGCGGACCGGAGACGCAACGGAGGAACCCCCAGTGTTGAGATAGTCAACCGGAAAACGCTCGTGGCAGCGGTGACTCACGGTCAAGTCGTGTTGAGGATGCGCACGCGGTCGGTACCGGGAGATCTCCACGGAGGGCACCTTATATAGGGGTGAGAGCCGCGGATAGCTACCAACATGCCAGTAAGAATCGTGGCGAAGACCGTGGTGACATGGAGGAGATCTATAGGACGCGCGCGATTCTGTTGGGGATGGAGGCCCTGACGACCCGAGCCCAAGCGGCGGTGACACGAGCTGAGAGAGGAACGCGCCAAGCTGCTGAGTGGGGGTCCATGAGTCAGTGCGTGGACGCAGCGGGCGAAGCAACGTGCGCGCAAAGTCGATGATGGCTCGGTCCACGTGCCAGCGCCATGATGCTTACACACACAAACCGTCGACCAGGGCCCACAGATCAGCGCATGGCGTATAGAGGCTGCCTAGTGGGGCCCGGTTCGTCAGTAGAGGGGGAAATGGCACGGGCGGGCCAAGTGGGCCGCTAGTGCGCACGAAGGGATTGGTGGGCTAAGGAAGATTTGGCCCAGAATGCGCTTTTCTGTTTTCCTTCTTTTTTATTTTTCTTTTATAATTTCTGTTTTATTTCCAAATCAAAAATTCAAACTAAATTAGAATTCTGGTTTTAATCTCCAGGTTTCAAACATCAAACCAAATTATAATATTTCTACTACTTGCACTGAAATTATTTATTTATTATTATTATTTATTCTCCTTCCACTTTCAAATTTTTGAAGTAATAAATGACTATTACAATTTCTTTTCTCATTCTCTATTTTATGTTTTTCGTTTATAATTTGAGGTCAAATTTAAGTTATTATTTTTTTAGAATGTGTCACACAAAATTATCAGCAAGAGATCAACCTTTCTTTATCTATTTATTGGTTACCTAACTAAGTTTGTATCCTTAATTGATTATGAAAAGGGAGGGTCTTAATATTTTTACAAGGTTTCAAGAATTCCTAAATCACTATAATAACCTATTTGTTTATTTATTCTATTATTTTTTCTACCAATTTTGGGCTTTACAAATCCTACCCCCTTAACAGAAATCTCATCCTCAAGATTAGTAAGAAAGGGGATATAAGAAGAATGGTTTGCAATTTAGCTTTTAGTTTCTAATTAGTTCAAAAATCAAGAGTCTCTCTCTCTTTTTCCATGAGTGAGTGATTAGGAGAGCATGGTCATCTATCCACCCAATATGAGAGATAAGGGATTGATAGGATGGGGTAAGAAAGATTATGGCAAGGAAAGACTTTATCAAATATGTTTATGTCTTGATTCATCTCGAGATTCACTTTGACTGTTATATCCATCCTTGTCGATGTCGAACTTTTCTTCTCCAGTTTTGGTCTTATTGATTCGTGGTTGGGGAATATGGTTAAGATAGATATGGATGAGGTAGACTACATGATATAGGTCAAAATCTTGTTTGATGATAGGTGGGGATAAACAGATTATACAATCCATCATGATTCTATTGGTTGGGTTAGCTCTTCTGCTCATGGTTGAGTTGGTCTAATGTGCTAAGTTACGTTAACACCTAGCTAGTAGGGTCTAATCGCTTCTACCAGTATCACTAATCTAATTAAGTAGACCATATTAGATTAGTTTAGTAGATGGCTATGAGTTAAATGAGATCAGTTAGAATTTGGTTTGATTGTTTTGCTTTTGAATGGTTTGGATAGGTTATGTAACCTATTATGTAGGTCAAGTCATTGGGTATGGCCTTATCTTTTTTTACCAGCATTAAGTAACTCACTCTAGATTAGATCATATTAGATTAGATGGGATCTAGATTAGATTGGTATAACTAGGTTAGACTAGATAATATCTAATTACTTTGGATTAGATCATGGTTGTTACACTAGAATGAGATAACAAGGTAGTTAGGATAGGATAAGATAAGATAAGCTGGTCTATGATGCTAGATATATTTTAATGGGTGATAACCTAAGTAGTCTAGTTACCTAGATGCAGTTGTGGACATTACTCCACAACTCATCACACTCAATCAAATCAAGCAAGTATCACAAGAACAAACATTCAAGTACATAGATACCTATAAAAATAGTTTTTTTGTTCCTAAGAGTAGTTTTCCTATTCCTAAAAGTCACTTTAGGCACATGATTTCAAAGTGTGAAATCCACATTTGTCTTTAGAAAGAAAAGGTAAAAATAATCAGAGTAAAGCAACAGTGGATGAGAAAAGATTAAGGAAAGTTTAGAAAAAATCAGAGTGGCAAAGGTAAGTAGTAAGGATTATCCAGTTCTATCTAGGTCTCGTCCTATAGTCAACATCCCTCTGATAACAGTTCTGTCACACCCGGGTTTTGGGGGCACCAAGACTCGGGCGCGAAATAAACACCAGGTGTGCTGGGACCAATTCTCACACATATGATGAATAGTGGTACAAAAACGAATGTCACATCTTTACTATATAATAGGAGTTCTGTACAAAATAAATAAATAATTACATCATAAGGAGACAACGATTTAGCAACCCAAATTTGACTGGGAGACGACGGCCTAGACTTCTCACAAACTCGTGACAGCATCCTCCATGCGCCTCATCCTGCGGTACCTGTCCTTGACCTGTGGGGGTGTGAGACAGCAAGAGTGAGCCCACATACATTCATCGCTCAACAAGTTGTGGGGAATAATGTGCATGAACTCGCCAAAGGTGGGAGCTCATGTGAAGTGTAAGGCTTACCAAAGAGGATGGTTAAAGCTGAGCATAGCTTTTAAAGTTGGTCAAAATTTTATTAACAATTACTAAGTATAAGTAGATACCAACCCAATTAAGTAGTAGATCAAAACTAATAACAACACCTGCGATGCGATACATATGACAAATTGAATTTAGTTCCATAAATTAATCATGTGAGTGTCCAAGTGCTCATGACCATGAGCACGGCTGATATACCAGTTTTACACTCTGCAGAGGTTGTGCATCTTTACCCACAAGTCATGTTACCCATCTGCCAAGGGATCGCGACTTCCCATACACCTCTATCGAGGAGGTAAGGCAGGGTAACACTACGAGGCCTTTACAAAGTTCCACTAGCTTCAGAAAACCCGCTACAGTTTCTAGGAAGCTCCAATGCAGGGACCCCTCGCCTGACCGCCATCGCAGAAAAATCAACCCAAGGGCCTCCCTACACTGACCACTCCCCTACTGCCCTTGTCCCTTTCGGGTAACGTAGTCCTCCACTAGCTTTCCTAATTAGTCAGCCAAGGGCGTCCCATTCCACCCTTGTGGTAGCACTGTTTTCCCGAGTGGTTCTTCATGTTCCAATTAACATAATGATCTTATCATGAATAGTAAGTAATAAACTGATAATAAAAGTGTAGTCATGAATAATGTATATCTCCATACCCAAAACCACATAAAGCAATAACAGGTACTACCCAAAAATTCAGTGGTAAACAGGTATAATGACAGACAAACTAGGGTAACCTATTGGGTCCCATCAAAATTAACCTATGCAGATCATTATGATTAATGAGAACATGATTGGGTAAAAAGAAGTGATCAAGGGCACAACTTGCCTGGGACTTGAGATTCTAGGTACCAGGATGATCTTCAGATGACTCGTAACCTCGCGCTAGTCATAGCAATACAAACAAATAGAGTATAGGCAAAATTAACATCACACCAAACATAAGAACAAACTGCATAATAAGAATGTAGATGTCGCTACGAGATCGTGGGTTCGAGAACCAGTAAAATCGGGGTTATGGTTGAAGAAGTATAGTTTACAGAAGACCCACGTGATTAAGTGATTAAAACTAGGTCTTGTTTTGATTTTATAAAGATAATCTAAAGAAATAATTAATTCAACCTTAATCTTAATTATAACTTGACCAGAGATCATATTTTAACCAAATTATAATTATGGACATGTTAGCTTTGATTAGAAGAGTTAATCTAGTAGACATAGATTAAATAAATATCTAACTATAAAATTATGAGATATGGTATAATCGATGTTGTTAGTGCATAGTAAATATTCATATGAAGCTAACGCGACTGGAACGAGTCAATTCAGAATTAAAACGGAGGAGTTATGAATTTCCGAAATTTTAAGTGTTGGATAAAAAGGAATTAAGTGCATAATTTCAAATCTAAATTTCATAGCAAAATGAGGTTACTAGATGATAAACAATATTAAAATGATTCCAATGCAACTAGAATGGATTAAAAAGGAGCTAAGATGAATTTTCTATGAATTATATAAGTTCTGGAATTATTTTGGCACTATAAATCCATTTTCTAAATTATTTTTCCTACTTTCACAGAGTTCTGGACTGTGCACACAATAACTAGAGAGTTCAGGGGTCAATTTGTAAATTCTAGGGCGCATCTGCAATTATTATGCGCTTCCCATGGACGACGGGTTGGTTTGTTATAAACCTGAGGGCTCATATGCTAAAATGTCTAGGTGAAGGGGTATTCCTCAATCTAGGCCGTGCGATCTGAGATGCACGCACGAGATTAGATCCAAACCAACCAACTCACCCGAGCCATCTGTTAGAAATATGCCCTAGAGATAATCATAGAGATGAGCATATTTCTTTGTATCCATGATATATATATTGCTTAATTGAATATCCATGGAAGGCACCTTGTATTGATTAGCAATTATGTGAATTGTTTGTGAGATTCTTTACTTATATGGTTATTCTAAATGATGTCCCTAGTCAGAGTCGATGACTAGCACATGTATTAGTTGATGACTACATTTCACAAGTCATGAACATGGAGATGTTAAATTAATAATGTGGGCACATGTATGACATGAGGCTGGACCGACCCAACGTGAGATATTGTAATATAGTTCTCTTCTTGCAACATGAATACTGTATCCTTAGACCTGAGATTGTCGCATGTTCTCAAGATGTGAATTGACTTACTTAGGGACTATCAAACGCTATCCCGTAACTGGGTAGTTATAAAGGTAGTTTTGGGTTTGTCAGGAAGCATGCTATGAGGCATGGTCAGTCAAGATGGAATTTGTCCCTCTCTTTGTGAGAGAGATATCTCTGGGCCCCTCGAGTGATTGGATCAAGAAATGCATGGCCGTGCTAGGGTTAAGAGTTAACCATTGAAAGGATTCCAATTCACAGTATCGAGAAAGAGAGGTCAGCTTAGAGCCAGACCAAATATCGTGAGACAAAGGGAACAGCATGTACTTAATGTCGCAATGGTTCGTCTGATATGATCTTTACGTACACATAGGAGTTGACATGTCTTGCTAGAGGCCGCTGTCAATTATTGGGCCAAGTAAGAGTACTCGGGCTATGTCTATTTGTACGTGAACCTATAGGGTCACACACTTAAGGGGAAGGAAGCCTAATTCGGATTAGATCCGAAATTAGACTGGGCTTTAGGGTTAATGATGGGCCTCGGCGTCAGAAGCCCACCATAACGCCTATATAATGAGGGGCGGGGGCGCGGTTAAGATATAACCTAATTCGCCACCTGCAAACCAGGAGCCGCCGCTCACCTCTCGCCCTCGCCAAGCCGCCGTCGCGAACCTAGCAGTTCGGTACGCGGCGCTTCCTCCCTGTACGTGTGGATACCTCAGAGGTGCTGCATCTGGAGCACTTGGACGAACCGTGCGAGGACGTGAAGGACGCCGGCGACTGCACGGCACTGCTCGACGCGTTCGTCTACATCAAGACGTCTTCCGCTGCTCTGCGCGTCTAGTGGTAATTCCATGATCTATAACCGCAGTAGTTCTTGGTATTATGGGGATGAAAATTTTGTTTTGCGCTAGCGTAGCCTCCCCGTAATCCTCCAGTGGTATCAGAGCCAGGTTCTGCGTAGTTTTAGGTCTGGATCTAGGTTCATGAGATGGATCTACTTGATGCACGGTTTGATTAGATCAATTGGTAATAAAGGGTTGAAGTAGATTACATCGGATATGACTGGAGAGATCAGTTCGTCCTTCTCTGTTGTATGCGCGACTTGCCCCTACCGGCTGGAATCACCATCGGGGCTAACTGCATACACAACCAGCAGATTGACGTAACAGATCAATGTCATGAGTGTAATCTTCTTCGGGTCGAAAGTCTCAGATTTGGGTTGATTTGATCAACCGCATGAGATTTCCAGTGGAATTTCCATACATACGATGCATGGAATCCTGTGAGGTTTTCAGCCGTGGAATCCTGTGAGGTTTTCCATACATACGATGCATGGGACCGCCGTGGCTATCTGCTGAAGTGGCGAACGTATAGAAACGTGTTTGTCTAACCTGTTTTTGCAGGACATCTTGTGATCAGTATGGCTATTGTGTATATGATGCATGTTAATAAATTATTCATGACCTGCGTGTCGTGACCAGGGCAATACGGCTGGAGCCACATGTATTGTCCAAATTTAATGTAATGACCTGCGTGTCAACATGTGATGATCCAAAGCGTATATGTAATTTGTTTACCAGCATACGTTAGATAGGTCTTGAAGGACTCATCACCTGGAGGATGGCATACCTATATCATGGAGATGGAGATCATCGTGATGGACAGATTTTTGGAGATGGGGATCACCATGTGACAGCAAGCCATACCGAATCACAACTGTTGTGTGAATGCCATTCTTATTGTTCTACTTGTTCATATTGCATATATGTCCTTGCGTGTGATGTTATAAGTAGGACGATCCCTCATAAATGTTTAAGCTTTAATGCCTCTCCAAACCTTGCACTATCATAAGTCTTGTACAATTGGTGGTGGGTCTATGAAATTAGGGTGCCACCAGTTTTCCTTGACTAGATAGGTTTGTATCGGATACGAACTGCAGAAAGGGTTGGTTAACTTAAACAAAGTCAGCTTAATGGTTAAGGACTTTGAGGCATAAGGTTGGGAGCCGAGACATAGAGATGTCACCCAACAACAGGAGTCATATATATGATATGATTAGCAAGGAGTTGCTTACCGATCTACCTTGTCTTCTAGCGGTGATGCTAAAGCTCACTAGTAGACTTGTTAGTTGTGGTTTCTGAATCACTAAGTATCAATTGAGGGATATTGATTTTAGTGGGAGTAGACTATTAAATGTTTAATATGATTTACTCTGTCTTGGATATTTTTGTCTTAGTATTTTGCATTATTTTGTTGTAGATAAATGGCACCTAGCACACCAACATTTACTTTGCGATCAATTCTTGAAAAGGATAAGTTAAATGGAACAAACTATACGGATTGGATCCGTAACCTGAGAATTGTTCTCAGGGCTGAAAAAAAGGAAGACGTTCTAGACACCCCACTACCAGAGGATCCTGGTGAAAATGCAACTGCTGCGGCTAAAACCGCTTACAAGAAAGCAATGGATACTAATCTTGAAGTGAGTTGCCTAATGCTTGCTTGCATGGAGCCTGAGCTGCAGATGCAGTTTGAGACAAACCATGAGGTGCACGATATGATCGTGGCGCTCAAGGATATGTTCCAGACTCAGGCTGGGACAGAAAGGTTCAATGTGTCCAAAGCCTTTCTGGAATGCAAGCTAGCAGAAGGCGCAGCAGTTGGGCCACACGTAATCAAAATGGTTGGTTACAGTCAGAGGTTGGAGAAGCTAGGCTTCCCAATAAGCCAAGAGTTGGCCACTGACTTCATTTTGGCATCTCTTCCGCCCAGCTATGGAAACTTCATCACGAACTACCATATGCATGGGGCGGAGAGGGGCCTCAATGAACTATGTGGCATGCTGAAAACAGCAGAGGGGGACATAAAGAAAAGCGCTGGCAGCAGTGGCCATGTGATGGCGGTCCAAAACAAACCCAACTTTAAGAAGAAGGGTAAATCTCAAAAGAAGAAGGGCAAGGCAAAGGATACAGTATCCAAGCCAAATCAAAAGCCCAAGGCTGGACTAGCTGCAGATGCAGAGTGCTTTTATTGCAAAGAACTTGGTCACTGGAAAAGGAATTGCAAGCAGTACTTGGCCTCTATTAAGGATCGCGGCGGTAAGGGTACAGCCGCAGCAGGTACACTTGCTATTCACATTACAGAAATTTTTCTTGCTGATTCTTATATTAATTCTTGGGTATTTGATACCGGATCGGTTGCCCATATTGGCAATTCGATGCAGGGAATGATAAGAAGTAGAAGCGTGAAAAGAGGAGAAGTTGATTTCCGGGTAGGCAATAATGCAAGAGTTGCTGCGTTGACCGTCGGGACGATGCAACTCCACCTCCCATCAGGATTTATTTTGGAGTTAAATAATTGTTATCTAGTTCCTAGTATGAGTCGAAACATTATGTCTCCTTCATGTTTGATGAAGGATGGTTATTCATTTGCGAGTGAAAACAATGGTTGTGTGATCTCTAAGAATGGCATGTTTGTGGCTTTTGCATCCATTATGAATGGGTTATTCATTTTAAATCTTGATGATGCACCTATCTGTAATATTAGTGCTGAAAGGCCTCGGCCTAATGATTTAAGTCCTACCTACATGTGGCACTGTCGTTTGGGTCATATAAGTGAGAATCGCATGAAGAAGCTTCATTCTGATGGGCTTTTAACTTCGTTTGATTTTGAATCATACGAGACATGTGAAGCTTGCTTACTTGGTAAGATGACCAAGGCGCCCTTCACGGGTTTACCGGAGAGGACGTTAGATTTATTGGAACTCATACATACTGATGTGTGCGGACCAATGAGTACAACAGCTAGGGGAGGATTCCAATACTTCATAACCTTCACTGATGATTTTAGTAGATATGGGTATGTCTACTTAATGAAACACAAGTCTGAATCCTTAGAAAAGTTCAAAGAGTTTCAGAATGAAGTAGAAAATCAGCGTGGCAAGAAAATTAAAGCACTGCGATCAGATCGTGGTGGTGAATATTTGAGTCATGAGTTTAGCAATCATCTAAAGAGTTGTGGAATTGTTCCACAGCTTACGCCGCCTGGAACGCCTCAGAGGAATGGCGTGTCTGAGCGACGTAATCGGACTTTATTGGATATGGTTCGATCAATGATGAGCCAGTCGGACCTACCTTTGTCGTTTTGGGGATACGCTCTAGAAACAGCAGCTTTCACACTAAATAGGGTACCGTCTAAGTCCGTAGTTAAGACACCATATGAGATGTGGACTGGGAAGACTCCCAGCTTGTCTTTTCTAAAGATTTGGGGTTGTGAGGTTTACGTCAAGCGACTACAGTCAGATAAACTCACTCCAAAATCGGACAAGTGCATGTTCGTGGGATATCCAAAGGAAACTTTAGGATATTACTTTTACCACCGGTCAGAGGGCAAAGTGTTTGTCGCCCGGAACGGTGTGTTCTTAGAGAAAGAGTTTCTCAAAAGAGAGAAAAGTAAACAAAAGGTGTATCTTGAAGAAGTTCAGGATGAGCCAGTGGGACAAGATTCAACAAGTGATGCTAATGTAGCAAAACAAGTTGAGACGTCTATGGCAAGAGAATCACCACCACAACCACGAAGGTCAGCAAGGCTTCGCGAGGCACGAGGAGAAGTGCTATTGTTGGGCAATGGGGAAGTGTTGTTGTTAGACAACGACGAACCTACAACATATTCAGAAGCGATGATGGACCCAGATTCCGAGAAATGGCATGTCGCCATGAGATCCGAGATAGATTCCATGGGAGAAAATCAAGTTTGGAACTTGGTTGACCCGCCTGATGGTGTTAGACCTATGGAATGCAAATGGATCTATAAGAAGAAGAAAAGACATGGATGGAAATGTTCACATCTATAAGGCTCGACTTGTTGCAAAGGGTTTTCGACAAGTTCAAGGAGTTGACTATGACGAGACATTCTCGCTAGTAGCGATGCTTAAATCTATTCGGATCATTCTAGCTATTGCCGCATATTTCGATTATGAGATTTGGCAGATGGATGTCAAAACAGCTTTCCTTAATGGAAACCTAGATGAGGACGTGTATGTGATACAGCCCGAGGGTTTTGTCGATCCGATCAATGCTGGAAAGATATGCAAACTTCAGAAATCCATTTATGGGTTGAAGCAAGCATCTCGGAGTTGGAACATTCGTTTTGATGAAGTGATCAAAGGGCTTGGTTTTCATCAGAATGAAGAAGAAGCTTGTGTTTACAAGAAGGAAAGTGGGAGCGCTATTGTATTTCTAATCTTGTATGTGGATGACATATTATTGATTGGGAATGACATTCCTATGCTGGAGTCCGTCAAGGCTTCACTGAAAAAGAGTTTTTCTATGAAGGACTTAGGGGAAGCAGCATATATTTTGGGCATAAGGATCTATAGAGATAGGTCGAAGAGGCTTATAGGATTAAGTCAAGATACGTACATTGACAAGGTTTTGAAACGATTCAACATGGAACAGTCCAAGAAAGGGTTCATACCTATGTCACATGGTAAACACCTTAGCCAGATGCAATGTCCTGCAACGGCTAATGAGCGGGAGCGCATGAGTAAGGTACCATACGCCTCAGCAATTGGTTCAATCATGTATGCCATGATAAGTACACGCCCAGATGTTTCATACGCTATAAGTGCTACGAGTAGATATCAGGCTGATCCAGGTGAGGATCACTGGACAGTGGTAAAAGGCATTCTTAAGTACTTAAGAAGGACTAAAGATATGTTCCAAGTATATGGGGGTAAGGAGGAGCTCGTTGTAACTGGTTACATCGATGCTAGCTTCCAAACTGACCCAGACGAGTTAAAATCGCAATCAGGTTTTGTGTTCACAATAAATGGTGGTGCTGTTAGTTGGAAGAGTTCCAAACAGGAGACTGTGACTGATTCTACAACAGAAGCCGAGTACATTGCAGCTTCTGAATCTGCGAAGGAAGGTGTTTGGATAAGAAAGTTCCTCATCGAGCTTGGTGTGTTTCCTAATGCATCTAGCCCATTGAACCTCTACTGTGACAACAATGGGGCTATTGCGCAAGCTAAGGAGCCAAGGAACCACCAGAAAAAACAAACACGTACTGCGGAAGTTTCACCTCATACGGGAATTCATTAGGCGGGGTGAGATAAAGATATGCAAAATACATACGGATTTGAATGTTGCTGATCCTTTGACAAAACCTCTTCCACAACCTAAGCATGAGGCACACGTGAGATCTATGGGTATTAGATATCTTCTAGATTAACTCTAGTGCAAGTGGGAGACTGTTAGAAATATACCCTAGAGATAATCATAGAGATGAGCATATTTCTTTGTATCCATGATATATATATTGCTTAATTGAATATCCATGGAAGGCACCTTGTATTGATTAGCAATTATGTGAATTGTTTGTGAGATTCTTTACTTATATGGTTATTCTAAATGATGTCCCTAGTCAGAGTCGATGACTAGCACATGTATTAGTTGATGACTACATTTCACAAGTCATGAACATGGAGATGTTAAATTAATAATGTGGGCACATGTATGACATGAGGCTGGACCGACCCAACGTGAGATATTGTAATATAGTTCTCTTCTTGCAACATGAATACTGTATCCTTAGACCTGAGATTGTCGCATGTTCTCAAGATGTGAATTGACTTACTTAGGGACTATCAAACGCTATCCCGTAACTGGGTAGTTATAAAGGTAGTTTTGGGTTTGTCGGGAAGCATGCTATGAGGCATGGTCAGTCAAGATGGAATTTGTCCCTCTCTTTGTGAGAGAGATATCTCTGGGCCCCTCGAGTGATTGGATCAAGAAATGCATGGCCGTGCTAGGGTTAAGAGTTAACCATTGAAAGGATTCCAATTCACAGTATCGAGAAAGAGAGGTCAGCTTAGAGCCAGACCAAATATCGTGAGACAAAGGGAACAGCATGTACTTAATGTCGCAATGGTTCGTCTGATATGATCTTTACGTACACATAGGAGTTGACATGTCTTGCTAGAGGTCGCTGTCAATTATTGGGCCAAGTAAGAGTACTCGGGCTATGTCTATTTGTACGTGAACCTATAGGGTCACACACTAAAGGGGAAGGAAGCCTAATTCGGATTAGATCCGAAATTAGACTGGGCTTTAGGGTTAATGATGGGCCTCGGCGTCAGAAGCCCACCATAACGCCTATATAATGAGGGGCGGGGGCGCGGTTAAGATATAACCTAATTCGCCACCTGCAAACCAGGAGCCGCCGCTCACCTCTCGCCCTCACCAAGCCGCCGTCGCGAACCTAGCAGTTCGGTACGCGGCGCTTCCTCCCTGTACGTGTGAATACCTCGGAGGTGCTGCATCTGGAGCACTTGGACGAACCGTGCGAGGACGTGAAGGACGCCGGCGACTGCACGGCACTGCTCGATGCGTTCGTCTACATCGAGACGTCTTCCGCTGCTCTGCGCGTCTAGTGGTAATTCCATGATCTATAACCGCAGTAGTTCTTGGTATTATGGGGATGAAAATTTTGTTTTGCGCTAGCGTAGCCTCCCCGTAATCCTCCACCATCGACCCTGAGATCTATGGCCAGAATCAATCGCGTGAAGGGGTTGTGTGTCTTTTAATCCTAGTTGTCTACGCGAAGATCAACGGCTAGCACCAGTCGATCCCCAACTTCTAATCGCAGCTGTTCAAATTAGATCCCACGGTTACCGAGACTCTCATCGCCAACCTCTTGCACTACGGTCGGTGGCGCAAGGTCGACCACGGCGGAGCCATCACCGGAGAAATGCAATCCCGCGCTCTCGGCCACAAATCTTAGGTTATTCGTGATCAAAACCTTAACTGAGCTATGGTGAGTAGGCAGGGACAGCTCATACCTATAGAGACGACGCACAGGGACCGATCCACGGCAAGGCGCGGGTGTGAGCCGATGCACACACCGACAAGCGATTTTGGTTCACCCCGGAGGTCTCCCCGCCTAGCGATGCTTCGAAAACTTGTGACTTGTCCGCCCGCACGCGATACACCCCACTGGCGGACCGGAGACGCAACGGAGGAACCCCCCGGTGTTGAGATAGTCAACCAGAAAACGCTCGCGGCAGCGGTGACTCGCGGTCAAGTCGTGTTGAGGATGCACATGCGGTCGGTACTGGGAGATCTCCACAGAGGGCACCTTATATAGGGGCGAGAGCCGCGGATAGCTACCAACTTGCCGGCGAGAATCACGGTGAAGACCGTGGTGACGCGGAGGAGATCTACATGACACGCTCGCTTCTATTGGGGACGGAGGCCCTGACGACCCAGGCCCAAGCGGCGGTGACAAGAGCTGAGAGAGGAACACGCCAAGCGGTTGAGTGGGGGTCCATGAGTCAGTGCATGGAAGCGGGTGAAGCAACGTGCGTGCGAAGTCGCTAACAGCCCGGTCCACGTGCCAGCGACACGATGCTTACACACATAGACCGTTGACCGAGGCCCACAGGTTAGCGCATGGCGTACATAGGCTGCCCAGTGGGGCTCGGTTCGTCAGTAGAGGGGGAAACGGCGCGGGCGGGCCAAGTGGGCCGCCAGTGCGCGTGAAGGGATTGGTGGGCTGAGGAAGATTTGGCCTAGAATGCGGTTTTCTGTTTTCCTTCTTTTTTTCTTTTATAATTTCTGTTTTATTTCCAAATCAAACATTCAAACTAAATTTGAATTCTGGTTTTAATCACCAGGTTTCAAACATCAAACCAAATTCTAATATATCTACTACTTGCACTGAAATTATTAATTTATTATTATTATTTATTCTCCTTCCACTTTCAAATTTTTGAAGTAATAAATGACTATTACAATTTATTTTTGTCATTCTCTATTTTATGTTTTTCATTTATAATTTGAGATCAAATTTAAGTTATTATTTTTTAGAATGCATGACACAAAATTATCAGCAAGAGATCAACCTTTCTTTATCTATTTATTGGTTACTTAACTAAGTTTGTATCCTTAATTGATTATGAAAAGGGAGGGTGTTAATAATTATTCCAAGGTTTCAAGAATTCCTAAATCACTATAATAACCTATTTGTTTATTTATTCTATTATTTTTTCTACCAATTTTGAGCTTTATAGGAAAGCAGGACAATGAGTTGATCAAGACTAATATGACACTCAGCAGTGTTGGGAGCGACAGTCCGATCGAGGCCAAGAGTGTCATGCCATTGAGTTAACCATCGGGACAAAGACCCTCGATGTTGCTTTCTTTGTCACCAAAGTAGACAAGAATTATAATCTTATCTTGGGTAGAGATTGGACATGTGAATCAATCTATACCTTCTACTTTACACCAGATGTTATTGCAATGGGTAGGTGATGGCGTATAAAAGGTACATGCAGATGCATCGACTTGTATTGCTTTAGCCGACACCCCCGTACTTTGGACCTATGAGACTGCCACCTGTCTCAAAAGGGTTGATTTATCTGATTATCAGTTTATAAGTATAAACAAGAAAGGCATCATCCTTATAAACTAACTCATTTTGAGCTCACCTTAAGAAGAGCTCGAGAGTCCCTTGGGTTTCAAATTTATCCCGCAAAAAGAATACCCAAGTGAAGTGAGAATAGCTATCTGAAAGGGAAATGTGCCCTTGGGCCATTTCTAAGTATTTTGGTGATTAAGTGCCAACACAAGTGGACTTATGGTAATCTATGCAAAGTGATGGACAAAGTGCAAATCAAGTCTAAAGGTATGTTTCTAGACTTGGTACATTGTTTTATGAACTAATGTATTGTGTCTAAGTGTCACACCCGGCTTCAAGGAACAAAGCCAGGTACATCTCATACATGCGCCAAGAAGACAACACATATAATAACAGAGTGTATAGAGATAAATGTCATAAAACATCAGAGTATTTATTATATAGTGGAAGACTTATTACAAAATAAAATAGTAAATATAAAACGAACTAAGGATCGTCGGCGCCAATGTCAACTGAGAAACGCCACCTAGATCAGATCATACTCCTCGCCTTGTGGCTCCTCCTGAACCACCTGCTCTTCTCCTGTGGGGGGGGTGTGAGACAGCAAGGGTGAGCTCACACATGATCATAGCTCAACAAGTTGTGGGGAACCAGTGGACATAAACTCACAAAGGTGTAAGTTCATGTGATGTGTAAGGCTAATCAATGACAGGGGTTAAAGCTGAGCATTGCTTTTAAGTAGTTGGTCAAACTTTTATTAGCAGTTACTAAATGTAAGTAAATACCAAACCATAATAAAAGTAATAGAACAAAATTAATAATAATACCATGCAATGCAAATGATCAAATTGAATTTAAGTTCCATAATTTAAACATCAGAGAGTCCTGAGCTGCTCATGACCGCGAGCACGGCTAGTATACCAGTTTTACACTCTGCAGAGGTTTCACCCTTTACCCACAAGTCGTGTTACCCATCTGCCAAGGGGTCGCGACTCCCATACACCTCTACCTAGGAAGCGCGGCAGGGCAACACTACGAGGCCTTTACAAAGTTCCACTAGCTTCCGAAAACCCGCTACAGTTTATGGGAAGAGCACTTGCAAGAATCCCCCGTCTGACCGCCATCGCTGCTAAATCAACCCGAGAACCTCCTTGCATGCAACTCCCCTACTGCCCTTGCCCCTTTCGGGTAAGGTAGTCTTCCACTAGCTTTCCTAATTAGTCAGCCAAGGGCGTCCCATTAAACCCTTGTGGTGGCACGTGTTTCTCAAGTTAAGCTCTATGTTCCAATTAACATTAATGATCTCAACATGAACATAAATAGAATAACAAAAAGAATTGGAACATAGATGTAATAAATGGTTATCCCAAAACCATGTAAAGCAATAGCAAACTACCCAAGTGATTCAGGGGTAAACATGGTAATGAGATAAACAATCTAGGGTGACATATCGGGTCCCATCAAAATTAACCTATGCATGAGTAAATGATATTAAAGAACATTATTGGGTAAAAAGTGGTCAAGGGCACAACTTGCCTTCAATGAGCTCCTGCTCAGCTACTTCAACCTGCTGCTCACCAGGATCCTCAGTCACAGGCTCTTCTACTCGCCACAATACAAACAAGCACAGTGTATAGAGAAAATTACATCACACCAAACATGTAAACAAAATACACAATAATAATCTACACATTAAAATAAAATCCTAGGAACAGGAATCATAATTTTTGGAGTTATAGATTTTAAGATATGAATTTCCAAAGGCTTTATGTACTTAAAATAGGATTAAGTGAGAAATTATTTTTCTTACTGTTTTCATGACAAAACAGAGACTCTAAGTGATATACAATAATATTACAGAATTTTAGAAACTGGAATGGATCAATTTGGACTAAAAATGGATTTTCTATGATTTAATCAAGTTCTAACATTTATTTATCTATTAAAAATCCATTTATAGATTAATTTCTCTGGTTTTATATTACACTAGACTAGGCCTCAAATCCAGAGAAACCTAGGGGCTATCCCGCAAGATCGCCAAGACCCAGCGTACAGGGTCTCTGGACGGCGGGTTTATTACGGGGATCTACGGGGTTTCTTTTGCAATTGTGCTGGCCGAAGGGGTATCTTTTAATCCTGGTCGCCCGATCTTCCATCGACCGTTAGGATTAGACATTCACTCGGCCGAACCGGTACGCTACGGTAGACGTCGGATCCCGATCCGACCGCTCGCACCCAAACTAGCGATACGGTAACCTAGCATCTAATCTGGGCCGTCCGCGAAAGGATCGACGACCGAGATCGCTCGCCACTCCCAGCGACGAATCGCGACGGCCGCGTGGTCAGCACCCGCGACGGCGCGCCATGCCCGGAGACCCAAGTCCTCTGTACAACGCCTAAACCCCTATTTCGCCGGCGCAACATGATGCCCTACCTCCGACAACTGCAATGGACGATCAATTACCTCGCAATTTGTTGCAGACGAACCCGACCACGACGAGCGGTAGAACGGTGGGATTGCTTGTGCTCCGGCGAGGAATTCAGTCGACGACCGAGGCTATCCCAGCGCCAATCTGCCATCGACGCATTCCACGGGCCCCGGCGAGTCACCCCGGCCCAATATATATGCCCCGGATGACCACACGGCGCACGACAACGACGGAGGGTACTGGTGTATCCAACGGTGCGTGGCGGCGATGGTTCTGGGGAGCTAACTCGCGCAAGGATAGCAGGGGGAGGAACGGATCACAGGAGGCATTGCGCGAGGGCTCTTATGGACGGGTCACGAACGTGGGGGAGGGATAAGGATGTAGCCCGCGTCTCCTCCGGGGAGCAAAGCCGCGCAATCCGCGGACTCCGTTGACGCACGGACAGGGATGACAAAAGGGGCCGGTCTGTCAGTCACCAGAGAGTAGCGCTCGTTGTTATGGTGTGACTGACCACTGGGGCCCACGCTGCAGAGAGTTGCCAGCGCGCGCGAGATCGCAGATGAGTGGGCCGCGTAGAGTGATTCTGTGGGTGGGCCGAAAGCAAGGCTAGCGGCCCAGCAGTAGTTTTCTTTTCTTTTTTTTTCATTTTCTTTTCTTTTCACTTTTAAATCTCCATTTTGAATTCAAACTTGTTTGTGAGCTTCATACCTGAGTTAAATGCCTAAATTAAAATATTAGTAGGAACAAAATGTATTATTCCATATATTTATTTTCCTCTATTTTGTATAATCTTTTCCTTCTCTCTTTTCTTAATTCTAGAATTATTTTAGGATTTAAATCCCCATCTGGATATTTAACATATTTCTTTTTACATTATTATAATATTGTCACAAAAATGCACACACAAATAAAATATTCAGCATGATGCAATGATTTAGTAGCATATCTTTTTTTTATTAATTGTTTTTGGGCATGGTGTTCACATATGATGATGCATAAAGATCAAAGTCACATAAAGAGAAATTGTTTTCTCTATTGGTATTATTTCTAGCAAATTACAAAGTGGGTGTTACAAATCCTACCCCCCTTAAAAATAATCTCGTCCTCGAGATTTAGGAAGATTTAGGGAAAAGGTGGGGAAAATCTATGTGAAGCTCTTCTTCTCTTTCCCATGTTGCTTCATCTTCTCCGTGGTGACTCCATTGCACTTTGCACATCTTTATCACCTTATTTCTTGTAACTCTAGTCAAAGTGTCAAGAATCTTGATTGGATACTCCATGTAAGTCAAATCACCCTGAACACTGAGCTCTTCCATCGGTAACTGTTCCTCAGGGACACGGAAACACTTCTTAAGTTGAGATACGTGGAATACGTTATGCACGTTCGATAGAGTAGCAGGTAGCTCGAGTTGGTATGCCATCTCCCCAACTCTTCTAAAGATCAAGAATGGTCCAATATAGCAAGGGGACAATTTGCCCTTAACTTTGAATCTCCTCATTCCACGAAGTGGTGACACCTTGAGATACACATAATCTCCTTCTTCAAATTCTAGTGGTCTCCTTCTATTATCAGCATAGCTCTTTTGCCTGGTTTGAGCCACCCTCAAATTCTCTCGAATTATACGGACTTGTTCTTCTGCTTCTTGAATCAGTTCAGGCCCAAAGAACTGTCTTTCTCCAGTCTGATCCCAATATAGAGGAGTCCTGCACTTTCTCCCATATAAAGCTTCAAAAGGTGACATTTTCAGACTGGCCTGATAGCTATTATTATACGAGAACTCAGCATAAGGTAGACTCTTATCCCAACTTCCTCCATGCTGAAGGGCACATGCTCTCAACATATCTTCCAATACTTGATTAGTCCTTTCAGTCTGTCCATCAGTCTGAGGGTGATAAGCTGTACTAAAATTCAACTTCGTACTCATATTCTCATGAAAGCTTCTCCAAAATCTTGAGGTAAACTGTGAACCTCGATCAGACATGATCTTCTTTGGTACTCCATGTAAACACACAATCCGAGCCATATATAACTCTACTAGCTAAGAACCTTTATAAGTAGTCTTGACAGGAATGAAGTGAGCCACTTTAGTCAATCTATCCACAATCACCCATATAGCATCATATCCTTTCTGGGTGCGAGGCAATCCAGTAATGAAATCCATACCAATCTCTTCCCATTTCCACTCGGGTATCTTCAGTGGGTGCAGTAGTCCAGCTGGCCTCTGGTGTTCAGCCTTAACTCTTTGACATACATCGCACATAGCCACATGTGCAGCCACATCTCTCTTCAATCCATACCACCAATACTTCCGCTTCAAATCCTGATACATCTTAGTACTACCAGGATGAATAGAATAATCCGAGTCATGGGCCTCCTTCAATATAGTCTCACGAAGGCTTTCAATATCAGGAACACACATCCTGTCCTTGAACCATACAGTGCCCTGCTCATCTTCCGTGAATTCCGGACCTCGACCTTCAGTAATTAGATCCTTAATCTCTTGTATTTTAGCATCACCAAGTTGACCTTTGCGGATTTCTTGCTCCAAAGTAGGTTCCACATCAATAGTAACTCCTTTAGTGTGAGCAACTATCCCCAGGTTAAGTCTCCTAAAATCCTCAACAATCTCGTCGGGTAGCTGGGCAACAATAGCTGAATGAACATGCTCCTTTCGACTCAAGGCATCTGCAACCAAATTTGCCTTGCCCGGGTGATAGTGAATCTCCAAATCATAATCCTTAATAAGCTCCAACCAACGGCGTTGCCTAAGGTTGAGATCCTTCTGAGTGAATATATACTTCAGACTCTTATGATCCGTATATACTTGGCACTTGGTCCCCATGATATAATGTCTCCAAATCTTAAGCACATGCACAACGGCTGCCAATTCCAAGTCATGAGTGGGGTAGTTCAATTCATGTTTGCGTAACTGACGAGAAGCATAGGCAATCACATGTCCTTCTTGCATGAGCACACATCCTAAGCCTTGGCCACATGCATCACAATAAATATCAAATCCTTTCTGTAGGTCTGGCATAACCAATACTGGTGGCGACATCAATCTTTTCTTCAATTGATCAAAGTTGTCTTGGCACTTTTCATCCCACTTAAATTCTCTGCCCTTCTCCAAAAGCGAGGTCATAGGTTTGGCAATCTTAGAAAATCCCTCAATAAATCTCCGATAATAGCCTGCTAATCCCAAGAAACTCCGAATCTCAGTAACTGTAGTGGGTACGCTCCACTCCATTATCTCCTTGACCTAAGCAGGATCCACTGAGATTCCACTATTGGATATGATATGACCAAGAAATGGCACCTCGCCAATCCAAAACTCGCACTTGCTGAACTTGGCATATAGCTGGTTATCTCGTAGCTTCTGTAGCACCAATCTCAGATGTTCCTCGTGATCATTGTCACTCTTGGAATAAATAAGGATATCGTCGATGAACACCACGAAGAATCTATCCAAATACTCCATAAACACCTTGTTCATCAAATTCATAAAATAAGCTGGTGCATTGGTTAATCCAAATGACATAACAGTGAACTCATATAATCCATATCGAGTCGAGAATGCTGTCTTGGGAATATCCGATGGTCTAATCCTCATCTAATGGTAACTCGATCGGAGATCAATCTTCGAGAATACTCTAGCACCTCTCATCTGATCAAATAAATCCTCAATACGGGGCAACGGATACTTGTTCTTCATAGTAACATCATTAAGGGATCTATAATCCACACACATCCGCTGAGATCCATCCTTCTTCTGTACAAACAAAACTGGCGCTCCCCAAGGTGAGGAACTCGGACGTATGTACCTAGCCGTTTGTAACTCAGTTAACTGCTTCTTAAGTTCCTTCAACTCCACTACGGACATCCTATATGGCCGTTTAGAAATAGGGGCGGTTCCAGGTAGGAGATCAATAACAAACTCAACTTCTCTGTCAGGTGTCATCCCTGGTAACTCCTCTGGAAAGACATCTAGAAAATCTCTAACCACACGGATGTTGTCACCAACAAACTCCTCAGGTATAAAGAACATTGCACGTTTGGATGAGGTGGTCACTGCAATATTAACTTGAAATCTTTCCCCTTTAGTGGTAGTGAGTTCTACGGTACCTCTACCACATGCTATAATGGCCTTTGCCTTTCTTAACCATGACATACCAAGGATCAGATCTATACTGCTTGACTCTAATATTATAGCAGTAGCTCCTAATTCTCTACCCATAATTGTCAATGTCAATCTACGTGTCATTTGATTTGCCTCAACAGGCCCTTTAGGTGTAATTACTATCATTGGTTTTCTCATATTTAGCAGTGGTATTTCATTTATGTTGGCATATCTAGCAGACATAAATGAATGTGTAGCACCAGAATCAAATAGGATGGTTGCAGGAATTGCGTTAACATAAAACATACCAAGTACGATGTCAGTACCATCCGGAGTAGCAACAACGCTGACTTGATTAACCTTGGCAATAGAATATCCCTTGCCAGATCCTAGAGTTTGCTGCCTGTTCTGAACTGGAGTAGTAGCAATCCTCTGTGGGCAGACATTTGCATAATGACCAGTCTTCCCACACTTGAAACACGTAGTGCCTGGACTCTGTCCTGAAAACTTCGTCGGGGTGCCAGTAGGGGTAGCCTGTCGAGGAGGTGGAGTCCTCAGAGGTGACTGCTGAACTGGGCGCTGGCCTCCGCCAGTGCGAACCGGTGTACCCTAGGGTGAACTGTAGCGAGGACGTACACTGCTGCTTCCTTGTCCTTGAGATATAGCCTTTCTCTTCAAATCTCCCAGCTGAACACGCTTGTGTTCAATAGTCAGGGCCTTATCAAGCAGCCTCTGAAATGATGGAAACGTATGTGCCACTAGAGCATACTGCAGGGGTCCATTAAGTCCTTCAATAAAATGCTCTTGCTTCCTCTCATCCTCAGCAACTTCATCTGGAGCATATCTAGAAAGTTGAATGAACTTATCGCGATACTCACTAACTGACATACTTCCTTGCTTTAGCGATAGAAATTCCTTCTTTTTAATCTTCATCAATCCAGCTGGTATATGATAATTCCGGAATTGTGTACTGAACTCTGCCCAAGTGATAGTATCAGCAGCATCGTGAGCAGCAGTATATGAATCCCACCAGTCAGCAGCAGGACCTGTCAGACGTCCAGAAGCATATAAAACCTTCTCCCGGTCAGTGCATTGTGCAATATTCAGCATCTTCTCAACGTACTTCAGCCAATCATCCGCGTCCAGTGGATCAGGAGAGCTTGCAAATGTAGGTGGCTTATGACTCATGAACTCCCTATGCTTATCTCGGGGTGGAACTGGTGGTGGTGGTGGAGGCAGTGGTACTTGTTGTTGTTGTTGCTGCTGTTGTTGTTGTTGTATCTGCTGTTGCAGCTGCTGTTGTTGCGCCCTCCTTTCCTGGCATATCTCCTCTCGCTCCTGGCGCAACTCTTGTCGTATCTCTTCTCTTTCTTGACGCATCTCCTGGCGTTCTTGCTGCATCTGTGCATGCATCTCTGCCATGGTGTCCGCCATTTGCTGCATCATCCTCATCTGAGCAGCAACCAGTGGGTCAACTCCGCCTGGTGGAGGATTAGGAGGATTCATCTCTGCAGGCTGTGGCTGGGGTTGTCTATATATCCACCGAGTGTGTCGATTAGGAGGCAAATCAATTCCACCACCCCGCCTGGTATTGACCATCTCAGTTAGATACATATGGTAAGAGAATAGTTGACAAGGCAGTTATTTACAAACCATTTTACTTTGGGGGATTTATTAGCTAAGCAGATTAATATTTCACCTACTAAAGCTAATTCAATACCTTATGTTGGTACATGCTAAGATGTTCATCTATAATAATTCAATCAATCAAAGAAGCGAATCAGGCATTTATCATCAGCACAATCAACCAACATTTTTAAATAGAGAAAATAGTTTAAATTTTTTGTCTTAGGTTCCCTATCTCTTAAAAAGATCATAGTAGTAGGATTCCAAGGTGTGGAATCCATCTTGTCTTAGAGTAGAAAAGATAAGATTAACCAGAGTAGAGTAGCAAAAGGTGAGACAAGATCAAGATGAGATGAGTATAGAATGAATCAGAGTAAGGTAAGTAGGAAAGGGTTTTATCCATTTCTATCTAGGTTTCGTCCTACAGTCAACATTTCCTCTGATACCACTTCTGTCACACCCAGCTTCAAGGAACAAAGCCAGGTGCATCTCATACATGCGCCAAGAAGACAACACATATAATAACAGAGTGTATAGAGATAAATGTCATAAAACATCAGAGTATTTATTACATAGCGGAAGACTTATTACAAAATAAAATAGTAAATATAAAACGAACTAAGGATCGTCGGCGCCAATGTCAACTGAGAAACGCCACCTAGATCAGATCATACTCCTCGCCTTGTGGCTCCTCTTGAACCACCTGCTCTTCTCCTGTGGGGGGGTGTGAGACAGCAAGGGTGAGCTCACACATGATCATAGCTCAACAAGTTGTGGGGAACCAGTGGACATAAACTCACAAAGGTGTAAGTTCATGTGATGTGTAAGGCTAATCAATGACAGGGGTTAAAGCTGAGCATTGCTTTTAAGTAGTTGGTCAAACTTTTATTAGCAGTTACTAAATGTAAGTAAATACCAAACCATAATAAAAGTAATAGAACAAAATTAATAATAATCCCATGCAATGCAAATGACCAAATTGAATTTAAGTTCCATAATTTAAACATCAGAGAGTCCTGAGCTGCTCATGACCGCGAGCACGACTAGTATACCAGTTTTACACTCTGCAGAGGTTGCACCCTTTACCCATAAGTCGTGTTACCCATCTGCCAAGGGGTCGCGACTCCCATACACCTCTACCTAGGAAGCGCGGCAGGGCAACACTACGAGGCCTTTACAAAGTTCCACTAGCTTCCGAAAACCCGCTACAGTTTATGGGAAGAGCACTTGCAAGAATCCCCCGTCTGACCGCCATCGCAGCTAAATCAACCTGAGAACCTCCTTGCATGCAACTCCCCTACTGCCCTTGCCCCTTTCGGGTAAGGTAGTCTTCCACTAGCTTTCCTAATTAGTCAGCCAAGGGCGTCCCATTAAACCCTTGTGGTGGCACGTGTTTCTCAAGTTAAGCTCTATGTTCCAATTAACATTAATGATCTCAACATGAACATAAATAGAATAACAAAAAGAATTGGAACATAAATGTAATAAATGATTATCCCAAAACCATGTAAAGCAATAGCAAACTACCCAAGTGATTCAGGGGTAAACAAGGTAATGAGATAAACAATCTAGGGTGACATATCGGGTCCCATCAAAATTAACCTATGCATGAGTAAATGATATTAAAGAACATTATTGGGTAAAAAGTGGTCAAGGGCACAACTTGCCTTCAATGAGCTCCTGCTCAGCTACTTCAACCTGCTGCTCACCAGGATCCTCAGTCACAGGCTCTTCTACTCGCCACAATACAAACAAGCACAGTGTATAGAGAAAATTACATCACACCAAACATGTAAACAAAATACACAATAATAATCTACACATTAAAATAAAATCCTAGGAACAGGAATCATAATTTTTGGAGTTATAGATTTTAAGATATGAATTTCCAAGGGCTTTATGTACTTAAAATAGGATTAAGTGAGAAATTATTTTTCTTACTGTTTTCATGACAAAACAGAGACTCTAAGTGATATACAATAATATTACAGAATTTTAGAAACTGGAATGGATCAATTTGGACTAAAAATGGATTTTCTATGATTTAATCAAGTTCTAACATTTATTTATCTATTAAAAATCCATTTATAGATTAATTTCTCTGGTTTTATATTACACTGCACTAGGCCTCAAATCTAGAGAAACCTAGGGGCTATCCCACAAGATTGCCAAGATCCAGCGTACAGGGTCTCTGGACGGCAGGTTTATTACGGGGATCTACGGGGTTTCTTTTGCAATTGTGATGGCCGAAGGGGTATCTTTTAATCCTGGCCGCCCGATCTTCCATCGACCGTTAGGATTAGACATTCACTCGGCCGAACCGGTATGCTACGGTAGACGTCGGATCCCGATCCGACCGCTCGCACCCAAACTAGCGATACGGTAACCTAGCATCTAATCTGGGCCGTCCGCGAAAGGATCGACGACCGAGATCGCTTGCCACCCCCGGCGACGAATCGCGACGGCAGCGCGGTCAGCACCGGCGACGGGGCGCCATGCCCAGCGACCCAAGTCCTCGGTACAACGCCTAAACCCCTATTTCGCCAGCGCAACAAGATTCCCTACCTCCGACGACTGCAATGGACGATCAATTACCTCGCAGTTTGTTGCAGACGAACCCGACCACGACGAGCGGCAGAACGGTGGGATTGCTTGAGCTCCGGCGAGAAATTCAGTCGACGACCGAGGCTATCCCAGCGCCAATCTGCCATCGACGCATTCCACGGGCCCCGGGGGGTCACCCCGGCCCAATATATATGCCCCAGATGACCACACGGCGCACGGCAACGACGGAGGGTACTGGTGTATCCAACAGTGCGTGGCGGCGATGGTTCTGGGGAGCTAACTCGTGCAAGGATAGCAGGGGGAGGAACGGATCACAGGAGGCGTTGCGCGAGGGCTCTTATGGACGGGTCACGAACGTGGGGGAGGGATAAGGTTGTAGCCCGCATCTCCTCCGGGGAGCAAAGCCGCGCAATCCGCGGACTCCGTTGACGCACGGACGGGGATGACAAAAGGGGCCGGTCTGTCAGTCACCAGAGAGTAGCGCTCGTTGTTATGGTGTGACTGACCACTGGGGCCCACGTTGCAGAGAGTTGCCAGCGCGCGCGAGATCGCAGATGAGTGGGCCGCGTAGAGCGATTCTGTGGGTGGGCCGAAAGCAAGGCTAGCGGCCCAGCAGTAGTTTTCTTTTCTTTTTTTTCATTTTCTTTTCTTTTCACTTTTAAATCTCCATTTTGAATTCAAACTTGTTTGTGAGCTTCATACCTGAGTTAAATGCCTAAATTAAAATATTAGTAGGAACAAAATGTATTATTCCATATATTTATTTTCCTCTATTTTGTATAATCTTTTCCTTCTCTCTTTTCTTAATTCTAGAATTATTTTAGGATTTAAATCCCCATCTGGATATTTAACATATTTCTTTTTACATTATTATAATATTGTCACAAAAATGCACACACAAATAAAATATTCAGCATGATGCAATGATTTAGTAGCATATCTTTTTTTTATTAATTGTTTTTGGGCATGGTGTTCACATATGATGATGCATAAAGATCAAAGTCACATAAAGAGAAATTGTTTTCTCTATTGGTATTATTTCTAGCAAATTACAAAGTGGGTGTTACAAATCCTACCCCCCTTAAAAATAATCTCGTCCTCGAGATTTAGGAAGATTTAGGGAAAAGGTGGGGAAAATCTATGTGAAGCTCTTCTTCTCTTTCCCATGTTGCTTCATCTTCTCCGTGGTGACTCCATTGCACTTTGCACATCTTTATCACCTTATTTCTTGTAACTCTAGTCAAAGTGTCAAGAATCTTGATTGGATACTCCATGTAAGTCAAATCACCCTGAACACTGAGCTCTTCCATCGGTAACTGTTCCTCAGGGACACGGAGACACTTCTTAAGTTGAGATACGTGGAATACGTTATGCACGTTCGATAGAGTAGCAGGTAGCTCGAGTTGGTATGCCATCTCCCCAACTCTTCTAAAGATCAAGAATGGTCCAATATAGCAAGGGGACAATTTGCCCTTAACTTTGAATCTCCTCATTCCACGAAGTGGTGACACCTTGAGATACACATAATCTCCTTCTTCAAATTCTAGTGGTCTCCTTCTATTATCAGCATAGCTCTTTTGCCTGGTTTGAGCCACCCTCAAATTCTCTCGAATTATACGGACTTGTTCTTCTGCTTCTTGAATCAGTTCAGGCCCAAAGAACTGTCTTTCTCCAGTCTGATCCCAATATAGAGGAGTCCTGCACTTTCTCCCATATAAAGCTTCAAAAGGTGACATTTTCAGACTGGCCTGATAGCTATTATTATACGAGAACTCAGCATAAGGTAGACTCTTATCCCAACTTCCTCCATGCTGAAGGGCACATGCTCTCAACATATCTTCCAATACTTGATTAGTCCTTTCAGTCTGTCCATCAGTCTGAGGGTGATAAGCTGTACTAAAATTCAACTTCGTACTCATATTCTCATGAAAGCTTCTCCAAAATCTTGAGGTAAACTGTGAACCTCGATCAGACACGATCTTCTTTGGTACTCCATGTAAACACACAATCCGAGCCATATATAACTCTGCTAGCTAAGAACCTTTATAAGTAGTCTTGACAGGAATGAAGTGAGCCACTTTAGTCAATCTATCCACAATCACCCATATAGCATCATATCCTTTCTGGGTGCGAGGCAATCCAGTAATGAAATCCATACCAATCTCTTCCCATTTCCACTCGGGTATCTTCAGTGGGTGCAGTAGTCCAGCTGGCCTCTGGTGTTCAGCCTTAACTCTTTGACATACATCGCACATAGCCACATGTGCAGCCACATCTCTCTTCAATCCATACCACCAATACTTCCGCTTCAAATCCTGATACATCTTAGTACTACCAGGATGAATAGAATAATCCGAGTCATGGGCCTCCTTCAATATAGTCTCACGAAGGCTTTCAATATCAGGAACACACATCCTGTCCTTGAACCATACAGTGCCCTGCTCATCTTCCGTGAATTCCGGACCTCGACCTTCAGTAATTAGATCCTTAATCTCTTGTATTTTACCATCACCAAGTTGACCTTTGCGGATTTCTTGCTCCAAAGTAGGTTCCACATCAATAGTAACTCCTTTAGTGTGAGCAACTATCCCCAGGTTAAGTCTCCTAAAATCCTCAACAATCTCGTCGGGTAGCTGGGCAACAATAGCTGAATGAACATGCTCCTTTCGACTCAAGGCATCTGCAACCAAATTTGCCTTGCCCGGGTGATAGTGAATCTCCAAATCATAATCCTTAATAAGCTCCAACCAACGGCGTTGCCTAAGGTTGAGATCCTTCTGAGTGAATATATACTTCAGACTCTTATGATCCGTATATACTTGGCACTTGGTCCCCATGATATAATGTCTCCAAATCTTAAGCACATGCACAACGGCTGCCAATTCCAAGTCATGAGTGGGGTAGTTCAATTCATGTTTGCGTAACTGACGAGAAGCATAGGCAATCACATGTCCTTCTTGCATGAGCACACATCCTAAGCCTTGGCCACATGCATCACAATAAATATCAAATCCTTTCTGTAGGTCTGGCATAACCAATACTGGTGGCGACATCAATCTTTTCTTCAATTGATCAAAGTTGTCTTGGCACTTTTCATCCCACTTAAATTCTCTGCCCTTCTCCAAAAGCGAGGTCATAGGTTTGGCAATCTTAGAAAATCCCTCAATAAATCTCCGATAATAGCCTGCTAATCCCAAGAAACTCCGAATCTCAGTAACTGTAGTGGGTACGCTCCACTCCATTATCTCCTTGACCTTAGCAGGATCCACTGAGATTCCACCATTGGATATGATATGACCAAGAAATGGCACCTCGCCAATCCAAAACTCGCACTTGCTGAACTTGGCATATAGCTGGTTATCTCGTAGCTTCTATAGCACCAATCTCAGATGTTCCTCGTGATCATTGTCACTCTTGGAATAAATAAGGATATCGTCGATGAACACCACGAAGAATCTATCCAAATACTCCATAAACACCTTGTTCATCAAATTCATAAAATAAGCTGGTGCATTGGTTAATCCAAATGACATAACAGTGAACTCATATAATCCATATCGAGTCGAGAATGCTGTCTTGGGAATATCCGATGGTCTAATCCTCATCTGATGGTAACTCGATCGGAGATCAATCTTCGAGAATACTCTAGCACCTCTCATCTGATCAAATAAATCCTCAATACGGGGCAACGGATACTTGTTCTTCACAGTAACATCATTAAGGGATCTATAATCCACACACATCCGCTGAGATCCATCCTTCTTCTGTACAAACAAAACTGGCGCTCCCCAAGGTGAGGAACTCGGACGTATGTACCTAGCCGTTTGTAACTCAGTTAACTTCTTCTTAAGTTCCTTCAACTCCTCTACTGACATCCTATATGGCCGTTTAGAAATAGGGGCGGTTCCAGGTAGGAGATCAATAACAAACTCAACTTCTCTGTCAGGTGGCATCCCTGGTAACTCCTCTGGAAAGACATCTAGAAAATCTCTAACCACACGGATGTTGTCACCAACAAACTCCTCAGGTATAAAGAACATTGCACGTTTGGATGAGGTGGTCACTGCAATATTAACTTGAAATCTTTCCCCTTTAGTGGTAGTGAGTTCTACGGTACCTCTACCACATGCTATAATGGCCTTTGCCTTTCTTAACCATGACATACCAAGGATCAGATCTATACTGCTTGACTCTAATATTATAGCAGTAGCTCCAAATTCTCTACCCATAATTGTCAATGTCAATCTACGTGTCATTTGATTTGCCTCAATAGGCCCTTTAGGTGTAATTACTATCATTGGTTTTCTCATATTTAGCAGTGGTATTTCATTTATGTTGGCATATCTAGCAGACATAAATGAATGTGTAGCACCAGAATCAAATAGGATGGTTGCAGGAATTGCGTTAACATAAAACATACCAAGTACGATGTCAGTACCATCCGGAGTAGCAACAACGCTGACTTGATTAACCTTGGCAATAGAATATCCCTTGCCAGATCCTAGAGTTTGCTGCCTGTTCTGAACTGGAGTAGTAGCAATCCTCTGTGGGCAGACATTTGCATAATGACCAGTCTTCCCACACTTGAAACACGTAGTGCCTGGACTCTGTCCTGAAAACTTTGTCGGGGTGCCAGTAGGGGTAGCCTGTCGAGGAGGTGGAGTCCTCAGAGGTGACTGCTGAACTGGGCGCTGGCCTCCGCCAGTGCGAACCGGTGTACCCTAGGGTGAACTGTAGCGAGGACGTACACTGCTGCTTCCTTGTCCTTGAGATATAGCCTTTCTCTTCAAATCTCCCAGCTGAACACGCTTGTGTTCAATAGTCAGGGCCTTATCAAGCAGCCTCTGAAATGATGGAAACGTATGTGCCACTAGAGCATACTGCAGGGGTCCATTAAGTCCTTCAATAAAATGCTCTTGCTTCCTCTCATCCTCAGCAACCTCATCTGGAGCATATCTAGAAAGCTGAATGAACTTATCGCGATACTCACTAACTGACATACTTCCTTGCTTTAGCGATAGAAATTCCTTCTTTTTAATCTTCATCAATCCAGCTGGTATATGATAATTCCGGAATTGTGTACTGAACTCTGCCCAAGTGATAGTATCAGCAGCATCATGAGCAGCAGTATATGAATCCCACCAGTCAGCAGCAGGACCTGTCAGACGTCCAGAAGCATATAAAACCTTCTCCCGGTCAGTGCATTGTGCAATATTCAGCATCTTCTCAACGGACTTCAGCCAATCATCCGCGTCCAGTGGATCAGGAGAGCTTGCAAATGTAGGTGGCTTATGACTCATGAACTCCCTATGCTTATCTCGGGGTGGAACTGGTGGTGGTGGTGGAGGCAGTGGTACTTGTTGTTGTTGTTGCTGCTGTTGTTGTTGTTGTATCTGCTGTTGCAGCTGCTGTTGTTGCGCCCTCCTTTCCTGGCATATCTCCTCTCGCTCCTGGCGCAACTCCTGTCGTATCTCTTCTCTTTCTTGACGCATCTCCTGGCGTTCTTGCTGCATCTGTGCATGCATCTCTGCCATGGTGTCCGCCATTTGCTGCATCATCCTCATCTGAGCAGCAACCAGTGGGTCAACTCCGCCTGGTGGAGGATTAGGAGGATTCATCTCTGCAGGCTGTGTCTGGGGTTGTCTATATATCCACCGAGTGTGTCGATTAGGAGGCAAATCAATTCCACCACCCCGCCTGGTATTGACCATCTCAGTTAGATACATATGGTAAGAGAATAGTTGACAAGGCAGTTATTTACAAACCATTTTACTTTGGGGGATTTATTAGCTAAGCAGATTAATATTTCACCTACTAAAGCTAATTCAATACCTTATGTTGGTACATGCTAAGATGTTCATCTATAATAATTCAATCAATCAAAGAAGCGAATCAGGCATTTATCATCAGCACAATCAACCAACATTTTTAAATAGAGAAAATAGTTTAAATTTTTTGTCTTAGGTTCCCTATCTCTTAAAAAGATCATAGTAGTAGGATTCCAAGGTGTGGAATCCATCTTGTCTTAGAGTAGAAAAGATAAGATTAACCAGAGTAGAGTAGCAAAAGGTGAGACAAGATCAAGATGAGATGAGTATAGAATGAATCAGAGTAAGGTAAGTAGGAAAGGGTTTTATCCATTTCTATCTAGGTTTCGTCCTACAGTCAACATTTCCTCTGATACCACTTCTGTCACACCCAGCTTCAAGGAACAAAGCCAGGTGCATCTCATACATGCGCCAAGAAGACAACACATATAATAACAGAGTGTATAGAGATAAATGTCATAAAACATCAGAGTATTTATTACATAGCGGAAGACTTATTACAAAATAAAATAGTAAATATAAAATGAACTAAGGATCGTCGGCGCCAATGTCAACTGAGAAACGCCACCTAGATCAGATCATACTCCTCGCCTTGTGGCTCCTCTTGAACCACCTGCTCTTCTCCTGTGGGGGGTGTGAGACAGCAAGGGTGAGCTCACACATGATCATAGCTCAACAAGTTGTGGGGAACAAGTGGACATAAACTCACAAAGGTGTAAGTTCATGTGATGTGTAAGGCTAATCAATGACAGGGGTTAAAGCTGAGCATTGCTTTTAAGTAGTTGGTCAAACTTTTATTAGCAGTTACTAAATGTAAGTAAATACCAAACCATAATAAAAGTAATAGAACAAAATTAATAATAATCCCATGCAATGCAAATGACCAAATTGACTGCTCATGACCGCGAGCACGACTAGTATACCAGTTTTACACTCTGCAGAGGTTGCACCCTTTACCCATAAGTCGTGTTACCCATCTGCCAAGGGGTCGCGACTCCCATACACCTCTACCTAGGAAGCACGGCAGGGCAACACTACGAGGCCTTTACAAAGTTCCACTAGCTTCCGAAAACCCGCTACAGTTTATGGGAAGAGCACTTGCAAGAATCCCCCGTCTGACCGCCATCGCAGCTAAATCAACCCGAGAACCTCCTTGCATGCAACTCCCCTACTGCCCTTGCCCCTTTCGGGTAAGGTAGTCTTCCACTAGCTTTCCTAATTAGTCAGCCAAGGGCGTCCCATTAAACCCTTGTGGTGGCACGTGTTTCTCAAGTTAAGCTCTATGTTCCAATTAACATTAATGATCTCAACATGAACATAAATAGAATAACAAAAAGAATTGGAACATAGATGTAATAAATGATTATCCCAAAACCATGTAAAGCAATAGCAAACCACCCAAGTGATTCAGGGGTAAACAAGGTAATGAGATAAACAATCTAGGGTGACATATCGGGTCCCATCAAAATTAACCTATGCATGAGTAAATGATATTAAAGAACATTATTGGGTAAAAAGTGGTCAAGGGCACAACTTGCCTTCAATGAGCTCCTGCTCAGCTACTTCAACCTGCTGCTCACCAGGATCCTCAGTCACAGGCTCTTCTACTCGCCACAATACAAACAAGCACAGTGTATAGAGAAAATTACATCACACCAAACATGTAAACAAAATACAAAATAATAATCTACACATTAAAATAAAATCCTAGGAACAGGAATCATAATTTTTGGAGTTATAGATTTTAAGATATGAATTTCCAAGGGCTTTATGTACTTAAAATAGGATTAAGTGAGAAATTATTTTTCTTGCTGTTTTCATGACAAAACAGAGACTCTAAGTGATATACAATAATATTACAGAATTTTAGAAACTGGAATGGATCAATTTGGACTAAAAATGGATTTTCTATGATTTAATCAAGTTCTAACATTTATTTATCTATTAAAAATCCATTTATAGATTAATTTCTCTGGTTTTATATTACACTGCACTAGGCCTCAAATCTAGAGAAACCTAGGGGCTATCCCACAAGATTGCCAAGATCCAGCGTACAGGGTCTCTGGACGGCAGGTTTATTACGGGGATCTACGGGGTTTCTTTTGCAATTGTGCTGGCCGAAGGGGTATCTTTTAATCCTGGCCGCCCGATCTTCCATCGACCGTTAGGATTAGACATTCACTTGGCCGAACCGGTTTGCTACGGTAGACGTCGGATCCCGATCCGACCGCTCGCACCCAAACTAGCGATACGGTAACCTAGCATCTAATCTGGGCCGTCCGCGAAAGGATCGACGACCGAGATCGCTCGCCACCCCCGGCGACGAATCGCGACGGCAGCGCGGTCAGCACCGGCGATGGGGCGCCATGCCCGGCGACCCAAGTCCTCGGTACAACGCCTAAACCCCTATTTCGCCGGCGCAACAAGATTCCCTACCTCCGACGACTGCAATGGACGATCAATTACCTCGCAGTTTGTTGCAGACGAACCCGACCACGACGAGCGGCAGAACGGTGGGATTGCTTGAGCTCCGGCGAGGAATTCAGTCGACGACCGAGGCTATCCCGGCGCCAATCTGCAACCGACGCATTCCATGGGCCCCGGCGAATCACCCCGGCCCAATATGTATGCCCCGGACGACCACACGGCGCACGGCAACGACGGCGGGTACTGGTGTATCCAATGGTGCGTGGCGGCGATGGTTCTGGGGAGCTAACTTGCGCAAGGATAGAAGGGGGAGGAACGGATCACAGGAGGCATTGCGCGAGGGCTCTTATGGATGGGTCACGAATGTGGGGGAGGGATAAGGATGTAGCCCGCGTCTTCTCCGGGGAGCAAAGCCGCGCAATCCGTGGACTCCGTTGACGCACGGACAGGGATGACAAAAGGGGCCGGTCTGTCAGTCACCATAGAGTAGCGCTCGTTGTTATGGTGTGACCGACCACTGGGGCCCGCGTTGCAGAGAGTTGCTAGCGCGCGCGAGATCGCAGATGAGTGGGCCGCGTAGAGTGATTCTGTGGGTGGGCTGAAAGCGAGGCTAGCGGCCCAGCAATAGTTTTCTTTTCTTTTTTTTCATTTTCTTTTCTTTTCACTTTTAAATCTCCATTTTGAATTCAAACTTGTTTGTGAGCTTCATACCTGAGTTAAATGCCTAAATTAAAATATTAGTAGGAACAAAATGTATTATTTCATATATTTATTTTCCTCTATTTTGTATAATCTTTTCCTTCTCTCTTTTCTTAATTCTAGGATTATTTTAGGATTTAAATCCCCATCTGGATATTTAACATATTTTTTTTACATTATTATAATATTGTCACAAAAATGCACACACAAATAAAATATTCAGCATGATGCAATGATTTAGTAGCATATCTTTTTTTATTAATTGTTTTTGGGCATGGTGTTCACATATGATGATGCATAAAGATCAAAGTCACATAAAGAGAAATTGTTTTCTCTATTGGTATTATTTCTAGCAAATTACAAAGTGGGTGTTACACTAAGTGCTGGAAACAGGAGAAATCAAATTGGAAAAGAGATGGCTTTATTCAGCCAAAGACAGCTCGGTCTGGGTGCACCGGACTGTCCGGTGGTGCACCGGACAGTGTCCGGTGCGCCAGGCTGGCGACTGTCAAATGGCTGCTCTCGGGAAGCGATCAAAGGCGTACGGCTATAAATCACCGGACTGTCCGGTGGTGCACCGGACTGTCCGGTGAGCCATTCACAGGCGAAGTCGTCGCTCTCGGGAAGCGATTAACGGCGTACGGCTATAATTCACCGGACTGTCCGGTGAGGCACCGGACTGTCCGGTGAGCCAACGGTCAGCCAGGCCAACGGTCGGCCGAGGATTCCGCGCGTGACGCGTGCCCGAGCCAACGGTCACAAGGGAGCACCGGACTGTCCGGTGTGCACCGGACAGTGTCCGGTGCGCCAACGGCTCTGAATCTGCAACGGTCGGCTTCGTCAAATAAGGAAAGAGATCCGCACCGGACTGTCCGGTGCGCCAGGCGACAGAAGGCAAGAATTGCCTTCCTGGAATGCTCTCAACGGCTCCTAGCTTCCTTGGGGCTATAAAAGGGACCCCTAGGCGCATGGAGGAACACATAAAAGCATTCCTAAGCACCAAGACTTCAATTCCGCGCATTCGATTCTTTGTGATAGCAACTAGAGCTCCATTTGAGTAGTGTACTCTTCGGGTTGTGTTGAGAGCTCGTGTTGCGACTTGTGTGCGTGTTGTTGCTCTGATTTTGTGTCTTGTGTGCGTTGCTCATCCCATCCTTACTTCTATGCTTCTCTGTGAACATCTTTATAAGGGCGAGAGACTTCAAGTTGTGGAGATTCCTCGCAAGCAGGATATAGTAAAGCAAAGCAAAACACCGTGGTATTCAAATGGGTCGTTGGACCGCTTGAGAGGGGTTGATTGCAACCCTCGTCCGTTGGGACGCCACAACGTGGAGTAGGCAAGTGTTGGACTTGGCCGAACCACGGGATAAACCACTGTGCCATCTCTGTGTTGATCTTCTTGTGGTTATTGTGTTTTGCTAAGACTCCTCTCTAGCCACTTGGCATTAATGTGCTAACTCCTAATCAAGTTTTGTGGCATTAAGTTTTCAAGTTTCACAGGATCACCTCTTCACCCCCCCCTCTAGGTGCTCACAATTGGTATCAGAACCGTTCTCTTCAAGAAAGGGACTAATCGCCCGAAGAGATGGATCCTAAGGGCAAGGGGATTGTGATCAATGATAAGGAGAAGGAGTCCTTCATCAACGAGCCAAAAGATGACAAGAATACCGACTCGGGCTCGGGCTACAAACGAAAAGATGGGAAGAAGAAGAAGACAAGGCGCATCAAGGAGATCATCTACTACGACGACAGCGACGAGTCCTCTTCTTCCCAAAAGGACGATGACAACGACTACGAGAAAAAGAAGACGGTCAATTCGAACTTTTCTTTTGACTACTCTCGTATTCAGCAAAGTACCAATGCTCATTTACTATCCATTCCACTCGGTAAACCTCCTCACTTTGATGGAGAGGACTACGGATTTTAGAGTCACAAAATGCGTAGTCACTTGTTCTCTCTCCATCCAAGCATATGGGAGATAATAGAGAGTGGAATGAAATTTGATAGTACTGATAGTCCCATGTTCATTAATGAGCAAATTCACAAAAATGCACAAGCTACTACTGTTCTTCTAGCTTCATTGTGCAGGGACGAATACCATAAGGTGAGCGGCTTGGATAACGCCAAGCAGATTTGGGACACCCTCAAGATCTCACATGAGGGGAACGACGTCACCATGCTCACCAAGATGGAGTTGGTGGAAGGCGAACTTGGGAGATTCGCAATGATCAGGGGCGAGGAGCCAACCCAAACGTACAACCGGCTAAAGACCCTCGTCAACAAAATAAGGAGCTATAGAAGCACGCGATGGACGGACCATGACGTCGTCCGCCTTATGCTAAGGTCCTTTACCGTTCTTGATCCACATCTTGTGAACAATATTCGTGAGAATCCTAGGTACACCAAGATGACGCCCGAGGAGATACTTGGAAAGTTTGTAAGCGGGCGGATGATGATCAAGGAGGCAAGATACATCGATGATGCATTAAATGGCCCAATCCAAGAGCCTCAAACTATTGCTCTCAAGGCGACGAGGAGCAAGGAGGCGCTACCTAGCAAGGTGGCGCAAGTTGAGGCGAAAGGTCTTAATGATGAAGAGATGGCCCTCATCATCAAGCGCTTCAAGACGGCGCTAAAGGGTCGCAAGGGGCATCCCAACAAGAACAAGACGAAGGGGAAGCGCTCATGCTTCAAATGTGGTAAGATTGGTCATTTTATCGCTAATTGTCCCGATAATGATAGTGACCAGGAACAAGGGAACAAGAGGGAAAAGAAGAAGTCTTACAAGAAAGCTAAGGGCGAGGCACACCTTGGCAAGGAGTGGGACTCGGATTGTTCGTCGTCCGACTCCAACAACGAAGGACTCGCCGCCACTGCCTTCAACAAGTCATCCCTCTTCCCCAACGAGCATCACACTTGCCTCATGGCAAGGGAAAAGAAGGTAAGCACTCGTAATACTAGTACTTACGCTTCCTCAAGTGATGAAGAATCTAGCGATGATGAAATAGACTATTCATGTTTATTCAAGGGCTTAGATAGAACTAAGGTTGATAAGATTAATGAGTTGATTGATGCCTTGAATGATAAGAATAGATTTGTCGGGGACCATAATTAGGGGTACCCTCAAGACTCCTAAATCTCAGCTGGTAACCCCCATCAGCACAAAGCGGCAAAGGCCTGATGGGTGCGATTAAGTCAAGGATCGGTCCATTCGAGGGACGCGATCAAGCCTCGCCCGAGCCCAGCCTCAGGAAAGGGCAGCCGACCCCGGAGGATCTACGTCTCGCCCGAGGACCCCCTCCAGCAACGGACACACCTTCGGCTCGCCCGAGGCCCAGTCTTCACCAAGAAGCAACCTTGGCCAAATCGCCACGCCAACCGACCAAATCGCAGGGGCATTTAATGCAAAGGTGGCCCGACACCTTTATCCTGACGCACGCTCTCCAGTCGACAGAGCCGAAGTGACCGCAGTCACTTCGCCGCTCCACTGACCGGTCTGACAAGAGGACAGCTCCGCCTGCGCCGCTCCGACTGCTGAGCCACTCGACAGAGTGAGGCTGACAGCAGCCAAGTCCGGCCCTAGGCGCCATGGGAAACTCCGCTTTGCCCGACCCCAGGGCTCGGACTCAGGCTCAGCCCCGGAAGACGACGAACTCCGCTCCGCCCGACCCCAGGGCTCGGACTCGGGCTCAGCCCCGGAAGACGACGAACTCCGCTTCGCCTGACCCTAGGGCTCGGACTCGGGCTCAGCCCCGGAAGACGACGAACTCCGCTCCGCCCGACACCAGGGCTCGGACTCGGGCTCAGCCCCAGAAGACGACAAACTCCGCTTCGCCCGACCCTAGGGCTCGGACTCGGGCTCAGCCCCAGAAGACGACGAACTCCGCTTCGCCAGACCCCAGGGCTCGGACTCGGGCTCAGCCCTGGAAGACGACGAACTCCGCTTCGCCCGACCCCAGGGCTCGGACTCGGGCTCAGCCCCGAAGGACGACGAACTCTGCCTCGCCTGACCCCAGGGCTCGGACTCAGCCCTAGCCTCAGCCGACGGTCTCTGCCTTGTCCGACCCGGGGGCTCGGACTCGACCTCGACCTTGGAAGACAGACTCGACCTCGACCTCGGAGGAGCCTCCACCTCGCCCAACCTAGGGCACGGACCGACCACGTCAACAGGAGGCGCCATCATTACCCTACCCCAAGCTGACTCAGGCTACGGGGAACAAGACCGGCGTCCCATCTGGCTCGCTCCACTATACGAGTAATGATGGCGCCCCGCACGCTCTATGATGACGACGGCTCTCAGCCCCCTTACGAAAGCAAGAGGACGTCAGCAAGGACTCGACAGCCCCGACAGCTGTCCTTCCGCCAGGCTCCAGCGCTCCTCCGACGGCCACGACACCACACGAACTGGGTGCCAAAACCTCTCCGGCTGCCACGATGGCATGTACCTAGGGCGCTAGCTCTCCTCCGTTAGACACGTTAGCACACTACTACACCCCCCATTGTACACCTGGATCCTCTCCTTATGCCTATAAAAGGGAGGTCCAGGGCCCTCTTACAGAGGGTTGGCCGCGCGAGGAAGGACGGGACGGCGCTCGCGCAAGGCCGCTCGCTCCCTCCCGCGTGGACGCTTGTAACCCCCTACTGCAAGCGCACCCGACCTGGGCGAGGGGCTAACACGAAGGCCGCGGGTTCCACCTCCCACGCCTGTCTCCCTCCGGCTGCTCTCCCCCTTCGCGTTCCACCTCGCGCCGACCCATCTGGGCTGGGGCACGCGGCGACAATTTACTCGTTGGTCCAGGGACCCCCCGGGGTCGAAACGCCGACAGTTGGCGCGCCAGGTAGGGGCCTGCTGCGTGTTGAGGAACAGCTTCCCGTCAAGCTCTAGATGGGCAGTCTCCAGCAACTTCTCCAGCCCGGGACGGTGCTCCGTTTCGGGAGTCTTGAGTTCATATCCCTCGACGGCAGCTACGACATGATACTCCTTCCCTCGCTGCGCGACAGCGACAATGGCGGTCGACAACCCGCCCGCCGGCGGGGAAATCGACGACGTCTTCCCCACGTGGTGGAAAGACGACATTCGGGCTTGTCCCGTCCCCTCCCCCGCCGACGGAGGAGGAGGCGGGGCAACCAACGCCAAGCAGGAGGCGGCACCTCGTCGGCTGTCGAGCGAGTCGACGGCGCCGGTGCCCCAACGAAGAGCGCGTCGGGCATCGACCTCGCGTCTGAGACGAAGACGAGCGCTATCTCCCCGCAACACACTAACCTCAAGCAAACGGACGACGCCAGCACGCTCGCGAAGGACTTGCTAGGCGTCACCCTCGTACCTGAGACGACGGTGCAGTCAGTCCCTGACGTGACTTTGTCACCGCCCGTCGACCAAAAGGTACCGACCGATTCCCATCTCGCGCCTTTTGGATTCGGCCTCGACCCGCCAAGCAACTCCGCTTCGGTGGACATTCTCATAGAGGCGAGTCCAAACCCTCTGGGGTATCGTGTGCGGTCACCCTGGGACCGGCTCACGACCGTCTCGACCTACGGGCCCTCGGGGTCCGAGGAAGATGGCGAGCCCGACTTCTGTTGGGATTTCTCTGGACTTGGTAACCCCAATGCCATGCGGGACTTCATGACCGCATGCGACTACTGCCTTTCCGACTGTTCTGACGGTAGCCGCAACCTCGACGACGAGGACTGTGGCCCAAGTCGCGAATGTTTCCACGTCGACCTAGGGGGTCCCAGTGAAGGCAACCATCTTGGTATACCGGAGAACGGTGATCCCCCTAGGCCCATGCCTCGCGTCGACATCCTTCGGGAGCTAGATGTGGTCCCCGTCCCGGCGGGGGGTCATGACCCATAGCTCGAGCAAATCCGCGAGATGCAGGCCAGGCTCGACGAGGGAGCAGGAACGCTTGAGCCGATCCGCTGGGACATCGGGCAGGAATGGGCGGGCCAACCTCCGGCCGGAGAAGCGCGTCATCTCCCCCAGGGCATCCAGCACCGCATCGCCGATGACGTCAGGGTAAGGCCGCCACTGGTTTCTAGTGGAGTCGGCCAGAACCTGGCTGCAGCGGCAATACTTCTCCACGCGATGCCGGAGCCATCAACCACCGAGGGGCGGCGTATCCAGGGAGAGCTCAAGAATCTCCTGGAGGACGCCGCGGTCCGACGGGCCGAAAGCTCCGCCTCCTGAAGGCAGGGGTACCCCTCGGAACATCGCGCCGCGACTTCCCGATTCATGCGGGAAGCCTCGGTCCACACCGGGCGCACGCGCAACACAGTGCCTGTGGCCCCGGGTCGCCTTGGTAACGAGCACCATCACCACAGCCGTTGGGCCCACCTCGACGAGAGGGTGCGCCGAGGCTACCACCCCAGGCGTGGGGGACGCTACGACAGCGGGGAGGATCGGAGTCCTTTGCCCGAACCACCCGGTCCGCAGGCTTTCAGCCGCGCCATACGACGGGCGCCGTTCCCGACCCGGTTCCGAACCCCGACTACTATCACAAAGTACTCGGGGGAGACAAGACCGGAACTTTGGCTCGCGGACTATCGGCTGGCCTGCCAACTAGGTGGAACGGACGATGATAATCTCATCATCCGCAACCTCCCTCTGTTCCTCTCCGACACCATTCGAGCCTGGCTGGAGCACCTGCCTCCGGGGCAGATCTCCAACTAGGACGACCTGGTCCAAGCCTTTGCCGGCAATTTCCATGGCACGTACGTGCGCCCTGGAAACTCCTGGGATCTCCGAAGCTGCCGCCAGCAGCTGGGAGAGTCTCTCCGGGACTACATCCGGCGATTCTCGAAGAAGCGCACCGAGCTGCCCAACGTCACCGATTCGGATGTCATCGACGCGTTCCTCGCCGGCACCACTTGCCGCGACCTGGTGAGCAAGCTGGGTCGCAAGACCCCCACCAAGGCGAGCGAGCTGATGGACATCGCCACCAAGTTCGCCTCTGGCCAGGAGGCGGTTGAGGCCATCTTTTGGAAGGACAAGCAGCCCTAGGGCCGCCCACCGGAAGATGTTCCCAAGGCGTCAACTCAGCACGGCACCAAGAAGAAGGGCAAGAAGAAGTCGCAAGCAAAACACGACGCCGCCGACGCGAACCTTGTCGCCGCCGCCGAGTACAAGAACCCTAGGAAACCCCCCGGAGGTGCCAACCTCTTCGACAAGATGCTCAAGGAGCCGTGCCCCTATCATCAGGGGCCCGTCAAGCACACCCTTGAGGAGTGTGCCATGCTTCTACGCCACTTTCACAAGGCCGAGCCACCCGCGGAGGGTGGCAAGGCTCTCGACGACGCTAAGAAGGAAGATCACAAGGTAGGAGAGTTCCCCGAGGTCCGCGACTGCTTCATGATCTACGGTGGGCAAGTGGCAAACACCTCGGCTCGGCACCGCAAGCAAGAGCGTCGGGAGGTCTACTCGGTAAAGGTGGCGGCTCCAGTCTACCTAGATTGGTCCGACAAGCCCATCACCTTTGACCTGGGCGACCATCCCGACCATGTGCCGAGCCCAGGGAAATACCCGCTCGTTGTCGACCCCATCATCGGCAACGTCAGGCTCACCAAGGTCCTCATGGAAGGAGGCAGCAGCCTCAACATCATCTACGCCGAGACCCTCGGGCTCCTGCGGATCGATCTGTCCTCGGTCCGGGCGGGCGCTGCGCCTTTCCACGGGATCATCCCCGGGAAGCGCGTCCAACCCCTCGGACAACTCGATCTACCCGTCTGCTTTGGGACGCCCTCCAACTTTCGAAGGGAGACCCTCACGTTCGAAGTGGTCGAGTTTTGAGGAACCTACCACACAGTGTTGGGGAGGCCATGCTACGCCAAGTTCATGGCCATCCCCAACTACACCTACCTCAAGCTCAAGATGTCGGGCCCCAACGGGGTCATCACCGTCGGGCCCACGTACCGACACGCGTACGAATGCGACGTGGAGTGCGTGGAGTACGCCGAGGCCCTCGCCGAGTCCGAGGCCCTCATCGCCGACCTGGAGAACCTCTCTAGGGAGGCGCCAGACGCGAAGCGCCACGGCGGCAACTTCGAGCCAGCGGAGACGGTTAAGTCCGTCCCTCTCGACCCCTGCAACGATGCCTCCAAGCAGATCCGGATCGGCTCCGAGCTCGACCCCAAATAGGAAGCAGTGCTCGTCGACTTTCTCCATGCAAACGCCAACGTTTTCGCGTGGAGTCCCTCGGACATGCCCGGCATACCGAGGGAAGTCGCCGAGCACTCGCTGGATATCCGAGCTGGAGCCCGACCCGTGAAGCAGCCTCTGCGCCGATTCAACGAAGAAAAGCGCAGAGCCATAGGCGAGGAGATCCACAAGCTAATGGCGGCAGGGTTCATCAAAGAGGTATTCCATCCCGAATGGCTTGCCAACCCTGTGCTTGTGAGAAAGAAAGGGGGGAAATAGCGGATGTGTGTAGACTACACTGGTCTAAACAAAGCATGTCCGAAAGTTCCCTACCCTCTGCCTCGCATCGATCAAATCGTGGATTCCACTGTTGGGTGCGAAACCCTGTCTTTCCTCGATGCCTACTCAGGGTATCACTAGATCAGGATGAAAAAGTCCGACCAGCTCGCGACTTCTTTCATCACACCCTTCGGCATGTACTGCTATGTTACCATGCCATTCGGCTTGAGGAATGCGGGTGCAACGTACCAACGGTGCATGAACCATGTGTTCGACGAACACATTGGCCGAACGGTCGAGGCCTACGTTGATGACATCGTAGTCAAGACGAGGAAAGCCTCCGACCTCCTTTCCGACCTTGAAGTGACATTCCGATATCTCAAGGCGAAAGGCGTGAAGCTCAATCCCGAAAAGTGTGTCTTCGGGGTTCCCCGAGGCATGCTCTTGGGGTTCATCGTCTCCGAGCGGGGCATTGAGGCCAACCCGGAGAAGATCGCGGCCATCACTAGCATGGGGCCCATCAAGGACTTGAAAGGCGTATAGAGGGTCATGGGATGCCTCGCGGCTCTGAGCCGTTTCATCTCGCGCCTCGGCGAAAGAGGCCTGCCTCTGTACCGCCTCTTAAGGAAGGCCAAGTGCTTCGCTTGGACCCCTGAGGCCGAGGAAGCCCTCGGGAACCTGAAGGCGCTCCTCACGAACGCGCCCATCTTGGTGCCCCCCGCTGCCGGAGAAGCCCTCTTGATCCATGTCGCCGCTACCACTCAGGTGGTTAGCGCCGTGATTGTGGTTGAGAGACGAGAAGAGGGGCATGCATTGCCCGTCCAGAGGTCAGTCTACTTCATCAGTGAGGTACTGTCCGAGACCAAGATCTGCTACCCACAAATTCAGAAGCTGCTGTACGCAGTGATCCTGACGCGGCGGAAGTTGTGACACTACTTCGAGTCTCATCCGGTAACTGTGGTGTCATCCTTCCCCCTGGGGGAGATCATCCAGTCCCGAGAGGCCTCGGGTAGAATTGCAAAGTGGGCGGTGGAGATCATGGGCGAGACGATCTCGTTCGCCCCTCAGAAAGCCATCAAGTCCCAGGTCTTGGCGGACTTTGTGGCCGAATGGGTCGACACCCAGCTCCCAAACAGCTCCGATCCAACCGGAACTCTGGACCATGTTTTTCGACGGGTCGCGCATGAAGACGGGGGCCGGCGTGGGCCTGCTCTTCATCTCGCCGCTCGGGAAGCACCTACGCTACGTGCTACGCCTCCACTTCCCGACGTCCAACAACGTGGCTGAGTACGAGGCTCTGGTAAACGGGTTGCGAATCGCCATCGAGCTAGGGGTCCGACGCCTCGACGCTCGCGGTGACTCGCAGCTCGTCATCGACCAAGTCATGAAGAACTCCCACTGCCGCGACCCGAAGATGGAAGCCTACTGCGATGAGGTTCGGCGCCTGGAAGACAAGTTCTACGGGCTCGAGCTCAACCACATCGCCCGACGCTACAACGAGACTGCGGACGAGCTGGCTAAAATAGCCTCGGGGCGAACAACGGTTCCCCTAGACGTATTCTCCCGGGACCTGCATCAACCCTCCGTCAAGACCGACGACACGCCCGAGCCCGGGAAGGCCTCAGCCCAGCCCGAGGCACCCTCGGCACAGTTCGAGGTACCCTCGGCTCGGCCCGAGGCACCCTCGGCTCAACCCGAGGTACCCTCGGCCCCCGAGGGTGAGGCACTGCGCATCGAGGAGGAGCAGAGCGGGGTCACGCCTAATCAAAACTGGCAGACCCCGTACCTGCAATATCTCCACCGAGGAGAGCTACCCCTCGACCAAGCCGAAGCTCAGCGGTTGGCGCGGCGTGCCAAGTCGTTCGTCTTGCTGGGAGACGAGAAGGAGCTCTACCACCGCAGCCCCTCGGGCATCCTCCAGCGATGCATTTCCATCACCGAAGGCCAGGAGCTCTTACAAGAGATACACTCGGGGGCTTGCGGCCATCACGCAGCACCTCGAGCCCTTGTTGGAAACGCCTTCCGACAAGGTTTCTACTGGCCGACGGCGGTGGCCAACGCCACTAGAATTGTCCACACCTGCGAAGGGTGTCAGTTCTACGCGAGGCAGAGCCACCTTCCCGCTCAGGCTCTACAGACCATACCCATCACCTGGTCGTTTGCTGTGTGGGGTCTGGACCTCGTCGGCCCCTTGCAGAAGGCACCCGGGGGCTACACGCACCTGTTGGTTGCCATCGACAAATTCTCCAAGTGGATCGAGGTCCGACCACTAAACAGCATCAGGTCCGAACAGGCGGTGGCGTTCTTCACCAACATCATCCATCGCTTTGGGGTCCCAAACTCCATCATCACCGACAACGGCACCCAGTTCACCAGCAGAAAGTTCCTGGACTTCTGCGAGGATCACCACATCCGGGTGGACTGGGCTGCCGTGGCCCACCCCATGACAAATGGGCAGGTAGAACGTGCCAACTGCATGATTCTGCAAGGACTCAAGCCTCGGATCTACAACGACCTCAACAAGTTCGGCAAGCGGTGGATGAAGGAACTCCCCTCGGTGGTCTGGAGTCTGAGGACAACGCCGAGCCGAGCCACGGGCTTCACACCGTTCTTCCTAGTCTATGGGGCCGAGGCCATCTTGCCCACAGACTTAGAATACGGTTCCCCGAGGACGAGGGCCTACGCCGACCAAAGCAATCGAGCCAATCGAGAAGACTCACTGGACCAGCTAGAAGAGGCTCGGAACATGGCCTTACTACACTCGGCGCGGTACCAGCAGTCCCTGCGACGCTACCACACCCGAGGGGTTCGGTCCCGAGACCTCCAGGTGGGCGACCTGGCGCTTCGGCTGCGACAAGACGCCCGAGGGAGGCACAAACTCATGCCTCCCTAGGAAGGGCCGTTCGTCGTCGCCAAGGTTCTGAAGCCCGGAACATACAAGCTGGCCAACAGTCAAGGCGAGGTCTACAGCAACGCTTGGAACATCCAACAACTACGTCGCTTCTACCCTTAAGATGCTTCCAAGTTATTCGTACACCCCGTTCACACACAAAGTCTGGTCGTCAAGGAAGGGTCAGCCTTGCCTTGGCAAAGCCCGACCCTCCCTCGGGGGCTAGAAGGGGGGAACCCCCTCTGCGTCGAATTTTTCCTCGAAAAAAGAAAAAAATCTTTTCTGCCAGAATGCCTTTCGTGCTTTTCGACTACTTCGAAAGTGGATCCTGAAAACGACGGAGTACACGTAAGCAGCCAAGGCTGACCAAGCCGAGGGACTCCTACGCCTCCGGGATACGGATACCTCACTCATCACCTTCTGCGATAAGTAACTCGCGCTCGGATAAGTGATTCCGCAGACTGAACAAGTCTTCACGCTCGAAAGCTCCTCTGCCGGAACGATTTTTCGGGCCTTCTCGACTACGTCGGTGACAGAACACTATGGACGAGTAAGAGTGCGCGTAAGCGGCAAGGCCGACCGAGCCGAGGGATTCCTACGCCTCCGGGATACGGATACCTCACTCATCACCTTCTGTGAAAAGCAACTCTCGCCCGCACAAACAATTCTGTTACTGACAAATAAGTCTGGATACTCGAAACAAGAGGAAAAGAAACGCAGCTTTACAACACGACGATAGTGTGTTTGGGCCTCGGTGGCCGCAGAAAACATACACACACTACAAGACAACCCGATCCTGCAGGCCCGGACGTCGACAGTTGAAAGGGGGCAGCAGCACCCTCGGCGTCAACTACACCTTCGGCGAGGTCCGACCTAGCCTCGGACGGCAACGCGGTCGAAGGATCTCCACTCTGAAGGACGACATCAGCACCACACCTGGGCCATCACCGCCAGGGTCTTCTCCAGGAATCCGGCTCGAGCAGACGGCTCGGCCGGCCACCCTGAGGCCTCGGCCAGCTGTCCCCCAAAGACATCAGCCCGGCCCATGGCCTCGGCAACTCAACTCCGACGTCGGTCCCGCCAGTGGACGACCCGGCCAGGCTCCGGCCGACCAAGTCTTCTTTTCGAGCCAACTCTGCCTCTGTCTGTGCTGACACCGCTACCTCCGGCTTCGGCTCATCGAAGAGCGGCTGAGGGTTCCTTTAACTAAGCAGGAGAAGCCTCGGACAGCAAGGCCGACCGAGCCGAGGGACTCCTACGCCTCCGGGATACGGATACCTCACTCGTCACCTTTGCACGAGGCGACTCACGCTTGGTGAAGCGGTTCAGATAACCAACAGGCGAGTCTTGGTACTCGAAAATGAGGAAAAAACACGGCTCCGCGCCGAAAGTACATACATGTTCAGGCCCTGACAGCCGCAATGAACAAGACACCGGCGCTCAAAGTGCCATTACAAACGGAACCCCGGTTCCGCCCCCGCGGGTACGAACAACCCCTCACACTGGAGGACCTGCAGGGCGACAAGGCTCCAGCTGGCCCACCGCCACCCGCTCCGGCAGCAGCGACAATGACCTCCACCCCGGGCGGCGAAGCAGCTTCAGCAACGGCTTCCGGGCGGGTACTACAGCAGGAGGGCTCTCGCCCACGAAGGACGAGAACCAGCCATTCAAGCCGGGGGACGGAGGTCCGGGGGTGCAGGCGGAGTTGGCAATCTCGTCGGCAGAGAAGCCTTCTCCGGCTGCCACCACCTTAACACCGCGTCAGCGGGCGTCGGGCGCCTCAAGGTGCACCGGCAAGTCCTCGCCCTCGCCGGAGCCACACAGAACATGAGCGCCGCCCTCGCGGCGCACGACGTGCTGGGCGACCCTCTGACGCGGCTGTCGGTGCGAGGAAGACCTGGACGTGGCTGGCCCGTACGTGGCGCGACCATCGTCCGGACGAAGGACGGAATGCTGCACCCTGGCTGGGCAGCGGCAGTCCGCCTTCCCCGGCGTGGCTGAGGGAAGCCTCCGCGGGGCTGGAAGATGCCTTTCTCCCCCAAACGCCGGGGGAAGAAAAGGGTTACCGACCCACACGGAGGCAGCCCCCCGGCTCGCCTCACCCTCCGCCCCAGCAAGGATGATGAAGATCCTTGGAGCTGAGGGCGGGGCAGAGGTCGCAGCCCGGTTCGCTTCTCCCCGCCATCAAGCTGGTGGCCACCATCTTGGGTGACCACCGGTGAGGGGATGCGGCTGGGCTGCCTGATGAAAATCCTTGAAGCCGAACGATGGCTGAAAGGTACTAACTTCCTCGAAGTTGCGTCCCTCCGACGACAAGGCGGAAGGATTGAGGGCGTCCCCCATCCGGGGGCTCGGAAGGTGGAAAGACACGACGCATAAGGGAACACGAAGACATGGTCGTCTTTCAAGGGGGTCACCCTCCTTTTAAAGGCAACTCTCCCCATTTGCGTCCTCAGCCGTTGCGGGCTGAGTCTTCTCCGACACGCTCCAAGGTCCTCCCCCTACGACACGAGGGCTGGGCCCCACGCGTCATGCAAGCTGGTCCAAGGCAGAAGGAGCCAAACCGCCGCACGCAGGGCATGCAACTGCCCAGCGGTTACAAGCATTCCTCCACTTTCGCCTAGACCAGCGGGTGAAAGGGTGGACAGCCATGCAGTCGGCATGCAACCGCGCCAAGTGGGCACGCCCCTTTGACTCCAACGTGCCCAGCATGGAGGCCCAGGCCCACACGTCATGCAACCAGCGCGCCGGTTGCTACGTGCGAGCAACTGCGCCACCACTCGCACCACTACCGCGCCTCCTCGACTGCGGAACCAGTACCGCGACTCGAGGCAACCCTGCGTATGACCCAGCAGTGCCAGCCAGGCGCGACGGTCAATACGACCAAAAATGGGCTGGCAGTAATGGCGGTGGCAGGCAGGCAGGAACAGCGGTCACGTCGTCAGCCAAGCTTACGTCCCATCCAGGGGCAGCGAGAGAACCCTCTCTCACGGCGTGAAGACGGCGCGCCCGTGTTCCGTTCCTCGAACGGCTCGCACATGCGCAACGGCCGCCTCGCGAACCACTCGCCCCGTCGCATTAACTCCGCGGCGGAACAGGCGGCGCCTCAGGCAGGAGAAGCAAGCGACGCTTCGCCTTCGCCATAATGACCGCGTCGAAAAAGGTACACCACGTCATTCGATTTTGTATCCTTTTCCTTTTCCTCTTTCTCTCTCTTACAACAGGGACCGGGAAAGGGGGATACCCCGAAAAGGACCCTTCTCCGTGAAGGAAATAGGCCCCGAGCCTCCCTACTGATCAGAGGTTCGAAGGCTGGCCCCTCAGAGGGGTTCAACGACCGCCTCAGAGCGCTTGGGTTCTGCGCCCACTACTGGTCAGAGGTTCGATGGCCGGCCCCTCGAAAGGGTTCAATGGCCGCCTCAGGCCACTCGGGCTCCGCGCCCACTACTAATCAGGGGTTCGTAGGCTGGCCCTCGAAGGGTTCACAGTCGCCTCAGACACAGAGCGAGGGATGACCCTGGGTACGTTCGATACATAACCAAGTCTCGGGCTACGCTCCCGAGGTACCCTAGGACATTCCCGAGACCAGCGGGAACGATCTTGTAATGGAATCCCATCAGAGGGAGGCATCGAGCCCTCGGACCCCGTCAAAAGGGGACCGGGTCCGGCAGATCACCCGCAGGTACTTTTGGAGCGCGCCTCTGGGCCTCTAGCCGACCCCTAACAAATGGGGCACGGGCGTCCACTCGGATTACCCGCCAGCAGCTCACTGGAGACACCATGTTCGGCGCCCTCAGAGGGCAACATGGCGCTTTCCCCCTCCTCCTTGCGGAAAGGCGACGCAGGGGCGTATGTAAAAAAGTCGAGTCTATCCTTGACCGTCCTCTCGCCCTGTGTAGAGGCTCGGGGGCTGCTCTCGCAAACCCGGCTCCGGCCAAACCGTTGACAGCGTCAACATACCAGCCCGAGAACTTGGGACCCGACCGTGCACCCGGGCTACGGCCAGCTCGCATGAGGGAACAACCAGACCAGCCGAAGTGTTGCGAAACGCACTAAGACCGCGAAGGAGTCAAACTACTCCTCCGAGGCCTCGAGGGCTACACCCGGCGGGTGCGCTCGCGCGCACCCACCGGAACAAAATGCAACCAAAAAAGGCTGGTCCCCTTGCAAAAAAGTGCGGCAAAAGCCTCCAAGCGAGTATTAACACTCCCTTCGAGGCTCGGGGGCTACTGTCGGGGACCATAATTAGGGGTACCCTCAAGACTCCTAAATCTCAGCTGGTAACCCCCATCAGCACAAAGCTGCAAAGGCCTGATGGGTACGATTAAGTCAAGGATCAGTCCATTCGAGGGACGCGATCACGCCTTGCCCGAGCCCAGCCTCGGGCAAGGGCAGCCGACCCCGGAGGATCTACGTCTCGCCCGAGGACCCCCTCCAGCAACGGACACACCTTCGGCTCGCCCGAGGCCCAGTCTTCACCAAGAAGCAACCTTGGCCAAATCGCCACGCCAACCGACCAAATCGCAGGGGCATTTAATGCAAAGGTGGCCTGACACCTTTATCCTGACGCACGCCCTCCAGTCGACAAAGCCGAAGTGACCACAGTCACTTCGCCGCTCCACTGACCGGTCTGACAAGAGGACAGCGCCGCCTACGCCGCTCTAAGTGCAGAGCCACTCGACAGAGTGAGGCTGACAGCAGCCAAGTCCGGCCCTAGGCGCCATAGGAAACTCCGCTTCGCCCGACCCCAGGGCTCGGACTCAGGCTCAGCCCCGGAAGACGACGAACTCCGCTCCGCCCGACCCCAGGGCTCGGACTCGGGCTCAGCCCCGGAAGACGACGAACTCCGCTTCGCCCGACCCCAGGGCTCAGACTCGGGCTCAGCCCCGGAAGACGACGAACTCCGCTTCACCCGACCCCAGGGCTCGGACTCGGGCTCAGCCCCAAAGGACGACGAACTCCGCCTCGCTCGACCCCAGGGCTCGGACTCAGCCCTGGCCTCAGCCGACGGTCTCTGCCTTGTCCGACCCGGGGGCTCGGACTCGACCTCGACCTTGGAAGACAGACTCGACCTCGACCTCGGAGGAGCCTCCACCTCGCCCAACCTAGGGCACGGACCGACCACGTCAACAGGAGGCGCCATCATTACCCTACCCCAAGCTGACTCAGGCTACGGGGAACAAGACCGGCGTCCCATCTGGCTCGCTCCACTATACGAGTAATGATGGCGCCCCGCACGCTCTATGATGACGGCGGCTCTCAGCCCCCTTACGATAGCAAGAGGACGTCAGCAAGGACTCGACAGCCCTGACAGCTGTCCTTCCGCTAGGCTCCAGTGCTCCTCCGACGGCCACGACACCACACGAACTGGGTGCCAAAACCTCTCCGGCTGCCACGATGGCATGTACCTAGGGCGCTAGCTCTCCTCCGCTAGACACGTTAGCACACTACTACACCCCCATTGTACACCTGGATCCTCTCCTTACGCCTATAAAAGGGAGGTCCAGGGCCCTCTTATAGAGGGTTGGCCGCGTGAGGAAGGACGGGACGGCGCTCGCGCAAGGCCGCTCGCTCCCTCCCGCGTGGACGCTTGTAACCCCCTACTGCAAGCGCACCCGACCTGGGCGCGGGGCAAACACGAAGGCCGCGGGTTCCACCTCCCACGCCTGTCTCCCTCCGGCTGCTCTCCCCCCTTTGCGTTCCGCCTCGCGCCGACCCATCTGGGCTGGGGCACACGGCGACAATTTACTCGTCGGTCCAGGGACCCCCCGGGGTCGAAACGCCGACAAGATTATTAGAAAAGCAAGAGGATCTTTTGTATGAAGAACATGATAAGTTTGTAGAGGCACAAAAATCCCTTGCTTTAGAAATTAAAAGGAATGAAATGCTTTCTTGTGAATTGTCTACATGCCATGACTCTATTTCTAGCTTAAAGAGCATAAATGATGATTTGAATGCTAAGTTAGAAATAGCAAATAAATCAACATCTTGTGTAGAACATGTTGCAATTTGCAATAGGTGTAAAGATTTTAATGTTGATGCTTGTAGTGAACACCTAGTTTCAATTTCTAAATTGAATGATGAAGTGGCTAGTCTTAATGCCCAACTTAAGACTAGCAAGAGTAAATTTGATAAAATAAAATTTGCAAGGGATGCCTACACGATTGGTAGACACCCCTCAATTAAGGATGGTCTTGGCTTCAAGAGGGAAGTCAAGAACTTAACAAGCCATAAGGTTTCCATCTCCGCCAAGGAGAAAGGGAAGGCCCCTATGGCTAGTAGTGTTCAAAAGAACCATGTTTTCATGTACCATGATAGGAGACATTCTAGGAATAATTATAGAAGTTATGATGCTTTTAATTCTCATGCCATGACTGCTTCTAGTTCTTCTATTATGCATGATAGAAATTTGACTAGGCAAAATGTCATTCATCATATGCCTAGGAGAAATGTTGCTAGTATTCCTAGGAAAATAAATGAACCTTCTACAATATATCATGCTTGCAATGCTTCCTTTGCTATTTGTAGAAAGGATAAGAAGGTGATTGCTAGGAAGTTAGGGGCAAAATGCAAGGGAGATAAAACTTGCATTTGGGTCCCTAAGACCATTGTGACTAACCTTGTAGGACCCAACAAGAGTTGGGTACCTAAAACCCAAGCCTAAATTTGCCTTGCAGGTTTATGTATCCGGGGGTACAAGCTGGATTATCGATAGCGGATGCACAAACCACATGACGGGGGAGAAGAAGATGTTCACCTCCTACGTCAAGAACAAGGATTCCCAAGACTCAATCATATTTGGTGATGGGAACCAAGGCAAGGTGAAAGGGTTAGGAAAGATTGCTATTTCATCCGAGCACTCCATTTCTAATGTATTCTTAGTTGAGTCGCTTGGATATAATTTGTTATCCGTTAGTCAATTATGCAATATGGGATATAATTGTTTATTCACAAATGTAGATGTGTCTGTCTTTAGAAGAAGTGATGGTTCACTAGCTTTTAAGGGTGTATTAGACGGCAAACTCTATTTAGTTGATTTTGCAAAAGAGGAGGCCGATCTAGATGCATGCTTAATTGCTAAGACTAGCATGGGCTGGCTGTGGCATCGCCGTTTAGCTCATGTGGGGATGAAGAACCTTCACAAGCTTCTAAAGGGAGAACACGTGATAGGTCTAACTAATGTAACTTTCGAAAAAGATAGACCTTGTGCAGCTTGTCAAGCAGGTAAACAGGTGGGAAGCTCTCATCATACCAAAAATGTGATGACCACATCAAGACCTTTGGAGTTGCTTCATATGGATCTCTTCGGACCCGTTGCCTATCTAAGCATAGGAGGAAGTAATATGGTCTTGTTATAGTTGATGATTTTTCCCGCTTCACTTGGGTATTCTTTTTGCAGGATAAGTCTGAAAACCAAGGGACCCTCAAGCGCTTCCTAAGGGGAGCTCAAAATGAGTTTGAGCTCAAGGTGAAGAAGATAAGGAGCGACAACGGGTCCGAGTTCAAGAACCTTCAAGTGGAGGAGTACCTTGAGGAGGAAGGGATCAAGCACGAGTTCTCTGCTCCCTACACACCACAGCAAAATGGTGTGGTAGAGAGGAAGAACAGGATGCTCATAGACATGGCGAGGACGATGCTTGGAGAGTTCAAGACCCCCGAGCGGTTTTGGTCGGAAGCCGTGAACACGGCTTGCCACGCCATCAACCGGGTCTACCTTCACCGCCTCCTCAAGAAAACTTCGTATGAGCTTCTAACCGGTAACAAACCCAATGTGTCTTACTTTCGTGTATTTGGGAGCAAATGTTACATTCTAGTAAAGAGAGGTAGAAATTCTAAGTTTGCTCCCAAAGCTGTAGAAGGGTTTTTATTAGGTTATGACTCAAATACAAAGGCGTATAGAGTCTTCAACAAATCATCGGGTTTGGTTGAAGTCTCTAGCGACGTTGTATTTGATGAGACTAATGGCTCTCCAAGAGAGCAAGTTGTTGATCTTGATGATGTAGATGAAGAAGACGTTCCAACGACCGCAATACGCACCATGGAGATTGGAGATGTGCATCCACAGGAAAAAAAGGAGCAAGATCAACCTTCTTCCTCAACAATGGTGCATCCCCCAACTCAAGACGATGAACAGGTTCGTCAAGAAGAGGCGTGTGATCAAGGGGGAGCACAAGATGATCATGTGATGGAGGAAGAAGCACAACCGACACCTCCAACCCAAGTTCGAGCGACGATTCAAAGGAATCATCCCGTCGACCAAATTTTGGGTGACATTAGCAAGGGAGAAACTACTCGTTCTAGATTAGTTAATTTTTGTGAGCATTACACCTTTGTCTCTTCTATTGAGCCTTTTAGGGTAGAAGAGGCCTTGCTAGATCCGGACTGGGTGTTGGCCATGCAAGAGGAGCTCAATAATTTCAAGAGAGATGAAGTTTGGACACTGTGCCTCGTACCATGCAAAATATTGTGGGAACCAAGTGGGTGTTCCACAACAAACAAGACGAGCACAGGGTGGTGACAAGGAACAAGGCTCGACTTGTGGCAAAAGGTTATGCCCAAGTCGCAGGTTTGGACTTTGAGGAGACTTTTGCTCCTGTGGCTAGGCTAGAGTCCATTCGTATTTTGCTAGCATATGCCGCTCACCATTCTTTCAGGTTGTTCCAAATGGATGTGAAGAGCGCCTTCCTCAACAGGCCAATCAAGGAGGAGGTGTACATGGAGCAACCCCCTAGCTTCGAGGACGAACGGTACCCCGACTACGTATGTAAGCTCTCTAAAGCGCTCTATGGACTTAAGCAAGCCCCAAGAGCATGGTATGAATGCCTTAGAGACTTTTTAATTGCTAATGCGTTCAAGGTTGGGAAAGCCGATCCAACCTTGTTCACTAAGACTTGTGATGGTGACTTATTTGTGTGCCAAATTTATGTCGATGACATAATATTTGGTTCTACTAACCAAAAGTCTTGTGAAGAGTTTAGCAGGGTGATGACTCAAAAGTTTGAGATGTCGATGATGGGCGAGTTGAACTACTTCCTTGGGTTCCAAGTGAAGCAACTCAAGGACGGTACCTTCATCTCCCAAATGAAGTACACGCAAGACTTGCTAAAGCGGTTTGGGATGAAGGACACCAAGCCCGCAAAGACTCCGATGGGAACTGACGGACACGTCGACCTCAACAAAGGAGGTAAGTCCGTTGATTAAAAAGCATACCGGTCCATGATAGGTTCCTTGCTTTATTTATGTGCTAGTAGACCGGATATTATGCTTAGCGTATGCATGCATGCTAGATTTCAATCCAATCCAAGGGAGTGTCACTTAGTGGCCGTGAAGCGAATTCTTAGATATTTAGTCGCTACGCCTTGCTTCGGGATCTGGTATCCAAAGGGGTCTACCTTTGACTTAATTGGATATTCAGACTCCGATTATGCTGGATGTAAGGTTGATAGGAAGAGTACATCAGGGACATGCCAATTCTTAGGAAGGTCCCTGGTGTCGTGGAGCTCTAAGAAACAAACCTCTGTTGCCCTATCCACCGCTGAGGCCGAGTATGTTGCCGCAGGACAGTGTTGCGCGCAACTACTTTGGATGAGGCAAACCCTCCGGGACTTTGGCTACAATCTGAGCAAAGTCCCACTCCTATGTGACAATGAGAGTGCTATCCGCATAGCGGACAATCCTGTTGAGCACAGCCGCACAAAGCACATTGACATCCGGCATCACTTTTTGAGAGACCACCAGCAAAAGGGAGATATCGAAGTGTTTTATATTAGCACCGAGAACCAACTAGCCGATATCTTTACCAAGCCTTTAGATGAGAAGACCTTTTGCAGGCTGCGTAGTGAGCTAAATATCTTAGATTCACAGAACTTGGATTGATTTATAGCATACATGTGTTTATGCCTTTGATCATGTTCCTCATGCATTTTGTTGTTTACTTATGGTGCTCAAGTTGTACAAACACTCCCCGGACCTCACAAGTCCTTTTGCAAGTGATGCACATATTTAGGGGGAGATGTGCTACAACTTGACCCTTTGAGACTAACCGTGTGCTTGAGTTTGCTTTAGTCTCAAAGGAGGTTTGAAAGGGAAAAGGTGGACTTGGACCATGAAAGACTTCCACTGCACTCCGATGAGTGGGTAACTTATTCCAAGTTCATCTCATGTACTCTTATTGCCTTGGTACTATTATTTGAAGATTTTGGTGAGGCAATGGGGTTAGAGGGCCAAGATTGATCCTGTTTTGGTGCTTGATGCCAAAGGGGGAGAAAATAAGGCCAAAGCAATAAATGGATCAGCTACCACTTGAGAATTTTGAAAATAGTAGAATAGAGCTTTTGGTTTGTCAAAACTCTCTTGTTGTCTCTTTCGTCAAAAGTTGGCTTCTTGTGGGGGGAATAGTTGATTATGGGAAAAAGGGGGAGTTTTTGAAATCTTTGATCAATTTCTCTTGGAACAACTCTCTTTATGTCTCAACAAGCGTGTTTGACTTAGAGATAGGAAATTGAGGTTGATTTGCAAAAACAAAACCAAGTGGTGGCAAAGAATGATCCATATATGCCAAATTTGAATCAAAACAATATTGAGTTCTCAATTGTATTGATGTTGCACTTCCTTTAGTTGCTTTTTGTTGTGTTGGCATAAATCACCAAAAAGGGGGAGATTGAAAGGAAAATGTGCCCTTGGGCCATTTCTATGTATTTTGGTGATTAAGTGCCAACACAAGTGGACTTATGGTAATCTATGCAAAGTGATGGACAAAGTGCAAATCAAGTCTAAAGGTATGTTTCTAGACTTGGTACATTGTTTTATGAACTAATGTATTGTGTCTAAGTGCTGGAAACAGGAGAAATCAAATTGGAAAAGAGATGGCTTTATTCAGCCAAAGACAGCTCGGTCTGGGTGCACCGGACTGTCCGGTGGTGCACCGGACAGTGTCCGGTGCTCCAGGCTGGCGACTGTCAAATGGCTGCTCTCGAGAAGCGATCAACGGCGTACGGCTATAAATCACCGGACTGTCCGGTGGTGCACCGGACTGTCCGGTGGTGCACCGGACTGTCCGGTGAGCCATTCACAGGCGAAGTCGTCGCTCTCGGGAAGTGATTAACGGCGTACGACTATAATTCACCGGACTGTCCGGTGAGGCACCGGACTGTTCGGTGAGCCAACGGTCAGCTTGGCCAACGGTCGGCCGAGGATTCCGCGCGTGACGCGTGGCCGAGCCAACGGTCACAAGGGGGCACCGGACTGTCCGGTGCGCCAACGGCTCTGAATCTGCAACGGTCGGCTTCGCCAAATAAGGAAAGAGATCCGCACCGGACAGTGTCCGGTGGTGCACCGGACTGTCCGGTGCGCCAGGCGACAGAAGGCAAGAATTGCCTTCCTGGAATGCTCTCAACGGCTCCTAGCTGCCTTGGGTCTATAAAAGGGACCCCTAGGCGCATGGAGGAACACACAAAAGCATTCTCTAAGCATTCCTAAGCACCAAGACTTCAATTCTGCGCATTCGATTCTTTGTGATAGCAACTAGAGCTCCATTTGTGTAGTGTACTCTTCGGGTTGTGTTGAGAGCTCGTGTTGCGACTTGTGTGCGTGTTGTTGCTCTGATTTTGTGTCTTGTGTGTGTTGCTCATCCCATCCTTACTTCAGTGCTTCTTTGTGAACATCTTTGTAAGGGCGAGAGACTCCAAGTTGTGGAGATTCCTCGCAAGCGGGATATAGTAAAGCAAAGCAAAACACCGTGGTATTCAAGTGGGTCATTGGACCGCTTGAGAGGGGTTGATTGCAACCCTCGTCCGTTGGGACGCCACAACGTGGAGTAGGCAAGTGTTGGACTTGGCCGAACCATGGGATAAACCATTGTGCCATCTCTGTGTTGATCTTCTTGTGGTTATTGTGTTTTGCTAAGACTCCTCTCTAGCCACTTGGCATTAACGTGCTAACTCCTAATCAAGTTTTGTGGCATTAAGTTTTCAAGTTTCACAGGATCACCTATTCACCCCCCCTCTAGGTGCTCACACCATCAACTATAACAGAACCATACTTACATCCCCCGATGCTAAGATAAGCAATGGGTCTGAAGAGATCCATATGAAGAAGCTCTAGTGGTCTTGATGTCGTCATGATGTTCTTCACAGGATGACTTGATCCAACCTGCTTCCCTGTTTGACACGCTACACAAGGTCTGTCTTTCTCAAAATAAGCATCCGTTAGTCCTAACAGATGTTCTCCCTTTAGCAGTTTATGAAGGTTCCTCATTCCAACATTGCTAGACGGCGTTGCCACAGCCAGCCCATGTTGGTCTTAGCGATTAAACATGCATCTAGATTGGCATTCAACTTTATAAAATCTACCAAATAAAGCTTGTCGTCTAGTACACCTTTAAAGGTTAATGAACCATCACTCCTTCTAAACGCAGTTACATCAACATTTGTAAATAAAAAATTGTGACCCATATGACAAAGTTGATTCACAGAATGCAAGTTGTAACCAAGCGACTCTACCAAAAAGACGTTAGAAATAGAATGCTCGGTACTATTGTCTTGGTTCCCATCACCAAAAAATATTGTGTTATGGGAATCCTTGTTCTTGACGTAGAAAGAAAACATCCTCTTCTCCCCCGTCATATGGTTTGTGCACCCCCTATCAATGATCCACCTTGAGCCCCCGAATGCATAATCTTGCAAGGTGAATTTAGGCGTGGGGTTTAGGTATCCAACTATTGTTGGATCCTATCAGGTTAGTAACATAAGATTTTGGCACCCAAATGCAAGTCTTACCATTCTTGCTTTTGGGTCCCACATGAGAAGCAACAACACAACCAGACTTGCAATATAATACATTGGAAGCATCAAAGGTACGATATGAAACAGAATGACCATATGATGCATTCTTAACATTAGGCGCATGAGAAATAGCATGACGAACATTGCGCCTAGGTCTACTTCTACCATGAGCATATGATGAACTAGAAGAAACAGTCATGGCATACGAAGAATAAACATCATGATGCATACCAGGCACATCATAATCAACATGAGCATTACGAGAAGCATTCTTAACATGAGCATACAAATAAGCATGGTTTTTTCTATCATGAGAAGAATATGAACTACTAGCCATAGGTGCCTTCCCCTTCTCCTTAATGAAGTTGGGGGCCTTATGGCTCTTTGTGTCCTTGGCTCTCATGTGGAAGCCAAGACCATCTTTAATGGAGGGGTGTCTACCAATGGTGTAGGCATCCCAAACAAAATTTATTTTTCCAAGTTTATCATTAGCATTTTTAACTTGAACATTTAATACTTTAATTCTAGCATTCAAGTCATCAATCAAGGCAACAGTTGCAACACATAAATCAATATCAACATCCTTACATATATTGTAGATAGAAACATGCTCTAAGGATGAACTAGCAACAATCAACATTTCTATTCTAGTATTCAATTCATCATTTGCAATCTTAAGGCTAGAAATAGAAGAATGACATGAAGATAACTCAGAAGATAATAATTCATTTTTCTTCATTTCTAAAGCAATGAATGTTTGATGGATTATGGGGAGGCTACGCTAGCGCAAAACAAAATTTTCAACCCCATAAAAGCAAGAACTATTGTGGTTATAGGTCATGCAATTACCACTAGACACGTAGGGTAGCAGAAGATGTATCGATGTAGACGAACGAGTCGAGCAATGTTGTGTAGTCGCCGGTGTCCTTCACATCCTCGTGCGGTTCGTCCTAGTGCTCTAGATGCAGCACCTCCGAGGTATCCACACGTATAGGGAGGAAGCGCCACGTACCGAACTGCTAGGTTCGCGACGGCGGCTTGGCAAGGGCGAGAGGCGAGTGGCTACTCATTTGCTGATGGTGAATTAGGTTATCCTTAACCATGCCTGCGCCCCTCATTATGTAGGCGTTCTGGTGGGCTTCTGACTCCGAGGCCTAGTCTAATTTCAGATCTAATCCAAGTTAGGCTTCCTTCCCCTTAAGGGCTTGTTCGGTTATTTTCAATTCATATGGATTGGAGGGGATTGATACGGATTGGAGGGGATTTTGACTTACTAGGGATTGAAACCCCCTCAATCCCCCTCAATTCATATGGATTGGGGTAGAACCGAACAAGCCCTAAGTGTGTGACCCTATAGGTTCATGTACACATAGACATGACCCATGTACTCTTACTTGGCCCAATAATTGACAGTGGCCTCTAGCAAGACATGTCAACTCCTATGCGCATGTAAAGATCATATCAGACAAACCATTGCAACATTACGTACATGTTGTTCCCTTTGTCTCATGATATTTGGTCTGGCTCTAAGCTGACCTCTCTTTCTCGATACTATGAATTAGAATCCTTTTAATGGTTAACACTTAGCCCTAGCACAACCATGCATTTCTTGATCCAATCACTCGAGGGGCCCGGAGATATCTCTCTCAAGAAGAGAGGGAAAAATTCCATCTTGACCGACCATGCCTCACAACATGCTTCCTAACAAACCCAAGACTACCTTTATAACTACCCAATTATGAAGTAGCGTTGGATAGTCCCAAAGTAAGTTAATTCACATCTTGAGAACATGCGACAATCTCAGGTCTAAGTACACAATATACATGTTGCAAAAAAAGAACTATATTACAATATCTCATGTTGGGTCGGTCCATCCTCATGTCATACATGCGCCCACATTATTAATTTAACATCTCCATGTCCATGACTTGTGAGATGTAGTCATCAACTGATACATGTGCTAGTCATCGACTCTAACTAGGGACATCATTTAGAATAACCATACAAGTAAAGAATCTCACAAATAATTCACTTAATTGCTAATAAATACAAGGTGTCTTTCATGGATATCCAAGTATATATATATATATATATATATATATATATATATATATATATATATATATATATATATATATATATATATATATATATATATATATATATATATGTCATGGATACAAAGAAATATGCTCATTTCTATGATTATCTCTAGGGCATATTTCTTACAATTTTTCTACCTCAACAAACTTATCATGCTCCTCATAAATTAAATTCTCTTGCTCTTCTATTATTTTATTCTTTTCATTCAAAGCCCTAATTAATTAATTGATTTTATCAATTTTAGATATACCTAATCTCTTAAATAAATCACTATAATCTACATCATCATCAGAATCTTCATCGTTAGAAGAAGTATATTTAGGTGTGTCTCGTGTATATACCTTCTTCTCCTTAGTTATGAGGCATGTGTGGCACTCATTAGGGAAGAGAGTCGATTTGTTAAAGGTGGAGGTGACGAGTCCTTCATCGTCGGAGTCAGATAAAGAGCAATCTGAGTCATACTCCTTGTCGATGTGTGCCTCTCCTTTCTTCTTTTGTCGAATTTCTTCTTCTCTTTCCCTTTGGCGCTCTTATCATGTGCCTGGTCATCATTGTTAGGACATTGTGCAATAAAGTGACCAGTCTTACCGTATTTGAAGTACGTGCGCTTTTCCCTTGATTTATTCTTGTCGGGGTAGTCCTTGCACCCCTTGATGCAGTCTTAAAACGCTTGATCACAAGCGCCATCTCATCTACATTGAGGTCGGCCGCCTCAATTTGCATCACCTTGTCAGGGAGCGCCTCCTTACTGTTCGTTGCTTTGAGAGCTACGGGTTGCGGTTCGTTGTAGTGGGGGAGGGGCCCATTGGCGACATCGTCGATGTAACTAGCCTCCTTGGCCATCATTCGTCCACTCACAAATTTTCCAAGGATCTCCTCGAGCGTCATCTTTGTGTACTTGGGATTCTCACGGATCAAAATCATAAGGTTAGGATCAAGAACGGTAAATGACCTTAGCATTAGTCGCACGCCATCGTGATGCGTCCATCTTGTGCTCCCATAGTTATGGATTTGGTTCACCAAGGTCTTGAGCCTGTTGTACATTTCTGTTGGCCCTTCACCACTCTTCATGGTGAACCTCCAAGTTCACCTTCAATGAGCTCCATCTTAGTGATCATCATCATAGTGTTGCCTTCATGAGTGATCTTGAGAGTATCCCAAATCTCTTTTGCATTGTCCAAGCCACTAACTTTATTGTACTCCTTACATAAAGAAGCAAGCAGTACAGTAGTAGCTTGGGCATTTTTATTAATTGATTCTTAGACATCTATAGCATTGTAATTCTCATCATCGCTATCTAGCAATTGCACTCCATTTTCTACAACATTCCAAATGCTAGGGTGGATAGAAAAAAGATTACTACGCATTTTATGACTCCACCATGAATAGTACTCCACACCAAAGTTAGGAGGCTTGCCAAGAGGTATAGAAAGTAAATGTGCATTTGAATTGTAAGGAATGCAGGAGTAATTAAAAGATGTTTTGGATAATTTTGTTTAAACGTCTTTTTCTTTGAAGAGGAGTCATCGACGTCCTTGTGCAAAGAGGAGTCACTGTCATAGTAGATGATCTTCTTGATGTACTTCCTCCTCTTGCCTTCTTGTTTGATCCTGAGTTGACGGGCTTGTCTCCCTTTGGCTCATCGTTGATGGAGACCGTCTCCTTCTCGTCAGTAACCTTCCCCTTGCCTTTGGAGTCCATCTCTTTGGACGGTTAGTCCCAAATAAAGAGACCCGCTCTGATGCCAATTGAGAGCACCTAGAGGGGGTGGATAGGCGATCCTGCAAAAATAACTTAAAACAACACAAACTTGGTCTAATAATGAAATTATAGTAAACTAAAACCAAGTTTGAGACAAGAAGAAGAGAGAAAAAGTCCTCTTCACTTGATTGCTCTTTCAAGATGAGAATTATACTAAGAGCAATATCACAAGTGAAATTGAGAACTTAGGAAGAGAGAAAATCGCGGAGATGTTAAAGACAAGTGACACAACAATTTTTTATTTTCCATGGTTTGGTCAAGCATTATATGCTTGCCTACTCCACGTTGTGGCATCCTCTTTTGGACAAGGGTTGAAATCAACCCCTGTCAAGTGATCATAAAGATCAAACTCGAGTACCACGGTTCAAACTATCAGTATCAATCCCGTTTGCAAGGAATCTCCACAAGTTGGAGCCTCATGCCACCTTACAAAAGATCAGAGTCTCAACCTAGAGTGAGGGAGAGAAAGTACACACACAAGAGCAATGAGCGGCAACACACACAAGAATCACAAAGACAAGAGTGCAAGATCACAAATCAATAAGAACAGCTCAAAACTGGCGCTCAGATCTCACTAAAGCAGCTAGTGTGCATTGTTGTAGCGTGTCAGAGTGATGTATAGCTCTTGGAGTACTTGGGTGCAGAATGTAGGCGCGTAGGGATCCCTTTTATAAGCCAAGTGGGCCTAGGAGCCGTTGCCTCCTTCCTCTACGGGTGCACCGGACCGGGTCTTGTAGCCCCGCACCCGGGATTCTGATTGGCTCCTTTCCTTAGCTAGGTGGCACTGGATCAGTCTGGTGCGCCATCGGAACGTCCGGTGACATCAGTAAGCCATTGGTCGTCCGCGCGCCGTTGGAGGCGGTCCAGGGGCACACCGGACCGAGTACTATTTACGGTCCAGTGAATTATAAAAATTAATTCCCGAAACCGATGACTTCGTCCGTACTGGCAGTCTGGTGCGCCATCGGACGGTCCAGTGCGACCCAGATAAGAGTACACTTGGCTCTTTTGCGCTTATCTCCGCCAACTCTTTTGGTTGCCAATGGTAGGTTCCCTACAACTTAGACAAACATAATTAGCACCTAATCCAACTAACTAAGTGTGAGAAACATACATTTTTACCATAGTTTCTCCCAGGTTTACAATATAGCTTAACTTAGGACTAAAAAGTGATTTTCTTTATAAAAGAGATTAGAACCCAAACAGAAGTACTAAAAGCATTGTAATGGACCTATGCAACATATCTAAAGGTGCTAGAAAGTGATAGACTTCTACTGTCACGACGACTCGACCGATTATGTGTTTACGTTGATTTTGTACGGTTTTCACCAAAAGTGATTTCTATATAAGGGCTAGTTTGGCAACCCTATTTTTCTATGGAATTTTTAATTTTTCAAGGGAAAATGAATTAATTTTCCATGGAAAAATGAAAAACCCTTGGGAAATTGAGGTTCCTAAATCAGCCCTAAACAAGCTAAAAAGATAGACGTTTAATAATCCACACCAACTTTTGGTAGCCAATCCGAAAAAAAAAGGTGAAACAAACGTACCATAGTCTGCCTCTGCCGCCGAGGGATCCGCCAGGGAATCCCACTTCCAGTTGATTTATCAAGCTTAGCATTTCCATCCCATCCAATGTGATCATTGGCAGCCAATAGGTCCAACACCCTAGTCACGCGCCGCCATGCCTACTCCACGCCCCTCCCTGCTCACGCTCCTTCTCCTACTCGCCGTCCAGCTCCCTCCCGCCGCCGCCGCGTCCAAGCACCGCCACGCGTCAGAATCTGCCCCAGCACCACCAGCCTCCTACTTCCTCGTATCGTGGGCAAGCAACCTCACGTTACTGGGCTCCGCCTCCATCCAACCAGGCGCCACAGCGGTCGCGCTCACCACCCCGTCCCATGACGGCGTTGGCGCCGGGCGCGCCCTCTTCTCGGAGCCCGTCCGCCTCTTCGTCCCCTCCTCCTCCGCAGCCGCCTCCTTCTCTACCCGCTTCACCTTCCGCATCACGCCCGCGCCCACCTTCGGTGACGGCCTCGCCTTCCTCCTAACCTCTTCCCGGACTTTCCTCGGCGCCTCCAACGGGTTCCTCGGCCTCTTCCCGTCCTCCTCAGCCTCAGACGAGGGCGAGGCCGACCTCCGCGGCGTCACCACCGTAGCCATCGAATTCGACACCCACCGCGACGTGGCGCTGCGTGACCCAGACGGCAACCACGTCGCGCTCGACGCGGGTTCCATATTCTCCGTCGCGTCGGCGAGCCCCGGCGTCGACCTTAGGGCAGGCGTACCCATCACCGCCTGGGTGGAGTACCGCGCCCGGCGCCGCCGCCTCAGCGTGTGGCTCTCGTACTCGCCGTTCCGCCGCCCAGAGAAGCCCGCCCTCTCCGCTGATGCCGACCTTTCCGGACTCATGCGCACATATATGTACGCCGGATTCTCGGCGTCCAATGGCAATGGCGCGGCGCTTCATGTCGTTGAACGGTGGACCTTCCGCACTTTCGGCCTTGCCAACTCATCCCGCTTGTCGCCACCATCTGAGCCCCCAACAGAACCCAGCAAGCCACTGCTGCCGCCCAACAAACCACAGCTGCTTACAGGAAACCACAAGCACCAACACCTAATCTACAAGGTGGTCGGCGGAGTCATTGGAGGCATAGTCTTGCTGGTATTTGCCATCGTCGCATCTGTTGTCTGGTTTTCCAAGCCAGTTTGTCGCCCAAGTGAAGAAGAAGAGCGTACAGTGCCGAGCGAGGACAAACCTTATGGGACGATGTCTATGGAGGTGGTTCGGGCAGCAACAAAGGGCTTCGACAGTGGAAATGTGATTGGCATTGGTGGCTCTGGTGCCACTGTGTATGAGGGAGTGCTCCCGTCTGGCTCAAGAGTTGCTGTCAAACGGTTTCAGGCTATATGGCCGTGCACGAAATCATTTGTAAGTGAGCTTGCGGCCATGCTCAATTGCCCAAATCATCCCAATCTTGTGCGGCTTGCTGGGTGGTGCTGCAGCAAGGCTGAGCTCGTGCTTGTTTATGAGTTCATGCCCAATGGGAACCTTGACAGTGCGCTGCACACAATGGGCGGAGCAACACTTCCGTGGGAGGCACGGTTCAGGGCAGTGCTTGGTATGGCCTCAGCGCTTGAATATCTGCATGATGGGTGTGATCGCCGGATTCTGCATCGCGATGTCAAGTCATCGAATGTGCTACTGGATGGTGAGTTCAATGCCAGACTAGGCGATTTTGGACTTGCTCGTCTGGTGAGCCATGGTGGATTACCACTGACAACACAGCCAGCAGGCACACTTGGGTACCTTGCTCCAGAGTATGTGCATTCTGGTGTTGCAACAGAGCGCTCTGATGTGTACAGTTTTGGTGTTCTTGCTCTGGAGGTGGCCACTGGCCGAAGGCCAACAGAGAGGGGAATCTCTGTTGTTGACTGGGTGTGGGGTCTATGGGGTCGTCGGAGGCTTGTTGATGCTGCAGACCAGAGGCTTCAGGGCCGATTTGTTGCGGAGGAGATGCGGCGGGTTCTTCTTGTGGGCCTCTCGTGTGTGCATCCGGATTGTAGGAAGCGGCCAGGAATGAGAAGGGTAGTCAAGATGCTTGATGGGACTGCACCCTTGACAATGGTGCCTGATAAGAAGCCACCTGTTTTGCTCCAGACACAAGTAGATGAAGCTTCATCAATGAACTCAGTGGATACTGTCAATACAACGTTCTACAGTTGTCGCTGATCTTATTTGTTAATCGGTTGGCTAATAACCACATCCTGATTCATATGTTGATGGCTAATATACATACAATGTGGTGTTGATGCTCCAGTTTTCTTTTCTGAAACCTGAGTAGAAGGTAATTTCGGAGTTGTTCCACATTGTTCGGACATATCCTACTTGTTCACAAAAATCAGCATAAAGTATTGTTTCCTGGTTCAAAATGTGTTGAGGTGTTTTCTAATAACTTGGTTGACAGTTGCTTCAGTTACTCATATATGCCTTGATTTTTCCTGACAAATGATGGACGTCTATTCGGGTATTTGGACATTGCTGTCGCTGTGAAAAATCACAACGGAGCACTAGATGCAACTGAAATGTCTTCCTATGGAGTTCTGATCATGTCATGTAAAACTCGATTGGTCATTTACATCATTACTTTCCTTTATGTTGACGTCGATCTAGACGTCAATCACTGCGAGCTATACCGGCGATGGTGTTCTCTGCGGCAGCTCGGATGGTCTGCGACCTCCGACAGGAGCTGAGTCTTCTCTGCGCCGAGCCGAACGGTCCGTGTGTTCGCAGAGACGGTGGCGTTCGTCAACAACACTTGGATCCGACCTCCCGGGAGGGATCCCGTCAGGGAGGACACATCCTAAGTTTTGTTTTGGGATCAACAATCCACCCAAGACGCTCCAGACGACATAAAGTCAAAGAGAGGTGAAGAAGGCTAAATTAATGTCTACTCCTAGGGAAAAGTAAAAGAATGGAAGATATATTGATTTTGCTTCGATTGTCGGTCTGCGCAATTGTCTGTACCCTTTCATATATATATAGGGGGAGGTCTAGACCCGTTCCTAGTTATTTCCCAACATGACTCACAGATTAGTTACGTCTGATCTAATCTAATCGCGGACCGTCTGTGCCTAAGGACGGACCGTTCGGTCGTGCCTAGTACCACAAATTGTACTCAACACATGCCCCCTGCCTTTTAGGGAAGCTAAGCGGACCAAAAGCACTGGTGCAAGCTGGAATCAACTCGATATGACAACATCGGGTTTTTAAGCATCTTGCCACACACTAGGATGATATTGCTTCAGAAAACGACCGTTCAGGTAAGTCTTCACCTTGCGAAGTTTGTAACATGTAGGCATTACCAGTTATTACATGTGTGATCTTGTAAGGGTCTTCCCAACTTGGCGACCCTTTCCCGAATTTTTGGCTATGCTCCTTAGTGGCAAGACGGTCTTCTACACCAGGTCTCCTATTTGGAATGACTTAGCCTTGACCTTATTGTTGTAAGCTTTGGCAATCATATTATTGTGTTTCTCGATTTCTCCTAGAGTCACCAATCTCTTGTCGGTCACTTCATCAATATTGCCCATCAAATTATAATAATCATTAAGGGTGAAAACGGTCAGAAACGATCGGTAAACACTAAAACCATTTTTGTTTTCATATTTTCCTCAGAAACGAGATTGAAAACGGTAACTCCAGAAACAAAAACGACATCGGTAATTTGGAAACATCGGAAACAAAAGTTCTGTAAGAAAATTACATCGGTTACGATCGAAATCTAAAATTTGATCTATAAAAACTGTAACATGTACCCTCAATTGACTTCAAAAATTCACGCAAGTCATACATTCATATAAAATTAGTAATAATATATAAGGTAGGATGTCACATTAAATATATAAGGTAGGAAGTATACTATAATAGAATCATTATTATGTATTTAAGTAAATTAGAATCAAGATGTGTATAATAATACGACACTTACATTATATTTGTACTCCTACTATTTAGCATAGTCAATATAATTAGTGTCCTCTTGGTCCTTCTTAAGTTGTCGTGTAAATTATGAATATATGTATCAAGAGTAATAACGCGTAAGAAAACATAAATAAGATTTATAAAAGTTTCAAACGATTATAAACTATATACCATTAGATATATCTTGATTTTAGGAAAATAATAAAATTAGTTTCATATTTTTCTAAGCTAATATGAATTTATTATGAATTTATAAAGGTCAGATCAGATTTAATATTTTTCTAAAAAATATCGAATTTATTACCGACGGTAAAATACCGAATAAAAATGGTAATTTCCGGAAACGGTCGGAAGAGACCTAAATCGTTTCCGTTCCTGATTTTTTCTACCAATTTCGTTACCGTATTTTCGGTAACCGTTTCTATTTCCGTTTAGACCTAAATTTCGATAAAACTTCGAAAATGATTCCCGGTATCTGAAAATTACCGTTTTCGTTTTCACCCATAATAATCATCGACAACTAGGTCATTCTGCCTGGCAAACCTAACAGCATTCAGGCTTATCTCCACAGGCAAAACAACTTCATGTCCATAAACAAGCTCAAAAGGAGACACTTTAGTAGCACGGTGTTTAAATATTCTATGAGCTCACAAAGCCTTAGACGAAAACTTATGCCAATGCTTAGGATGATCAGATATTCTCTTCTTTATAAGGCTATTCAATGTCCTATTAGTAAACAGCTTTACCCCATACGTCATCGAGCACCGTGAGGTTGACGCGCCTCTAAGCAGCTTTACCCCATACCAAACCCTATGTCAACCACTACGGTATGGGCTACCTCTCCCGTGGGGGCTCAGTCGTATGGCCGACCCTTCACCTCGGCCTCAGCTCTTAATGGGAAACCGGTGGGTTCAAGTCAAGAACGAAGTACATGGCCATGTCATCCATAGGACACAAGGGAGCTCCCCTCAATAGCACGATGACCCCCACCTGCGATTGCATACACCCTCTAGGTGTATAAATAGGGCAATCTACGACTTTCTTCGGGGCGGGCAAAACACTTGGTAGTTTCTCTCATGTTGTCCAGTATTGGCACTTGCCTCAATCAGTTCCAGGGACTTGGGATCTTTCCCTCTCCCTCTCAGTTTGTAATCCCTACTACAGGCACCTCGATGCGAGTAATATAAGCCTCATCTCCCCTCTGCTGGAAGTAGTGCCTTGCATTGCCCGAACTAGGATAAACATCTTGTGTCAACTCGCAGTAAAGGACATCTTGTGTCAGCCTCAACATCTGCAGTAAAGGACATCCCAACGTCATCGAGCACCGTGAGGTTGACGCGCCTCTAAGTAGCTTTACCCCATACCAAACCCTGTGTCAACCACTACGGTATGGGCTACCTCTCCCGTGGGGGCTCAGGCGTATGGCCGACCCTTCACCTCGGCCTCAGCTCTTAATGGGAAACCGGTGGGTTGAAGTCAAGAACGAAGTACAAGGCCATGTCATCCATAGGACACAAGGGCGCTCCCCTCAATAGCACAATGACCCCCACCTACGATTGCATACACCCTCTAGGTGTATAAATAGGGCAATCTACGACTTTCTTCGGGGCGGGCAAAACACTTGGTAGTTTCTCTCATGTTGTCCGGTATTGGCACTTGCCTCAATCAGTTCCAGGGACTTGGGATCTTTCCCTCTCCCTCTCAGCTTGTAATCCCTACTACAAGCACCTCGATGCGAGTAATATAAGCCTCATCTCCCCTCTGCTGGAAGTAGTGTCTTGCATTGCCCGAACTAGGATAAACATCTTGTGTCAACTCGCATCACCATCTAGAGTCTGGGCACGTGACATCATTTTACAAGTTGGTTAAGGCAGCGAGTCAAGACACCGACAGTTGGCACACCAGGTAGGTGTAACACCCTGAATTTGGGGGTATAAAATTTCTTTCTTATGATCATCCAAATTCAGGTGTTAGTCTTCTCTATCTCACTCTAGTTTCTCTCACTCTAGTTTTCTCTCTCTCTCTTTCTCTTTTAATTAGAGTTAGTTGTATTAGTAAGGAATTATTTATTTTATTTTGCCCAAAAACATATGAATCATGGAATGTTGCATCATATTGAGCCTAAATATTCTTTGAATTGTTACACATATTTGATTTGGTTTGAATTTGAAACTTGAATTGAATATGAATTGAAAACCCTAGAGAAAATAAATAGAAAAAGCAATAGAAATTCTAGGAAATTAGAAAAGGCCAATTCGGCCCAGGTCGGCCCATCTAGCCCAGCAGGCGCGCGCGCCCGTGCCTGCGTGTCCCATGTGTCTAACAGGCGGGTCCTACCTATCGGCGCCAACCAGCGCGCTCTCTCCCCCTCTCTCTCTCACTGTCCCGTGGGCCAGGCTTGTCGGCGCCGTACTCTCGCACGCGCGCCCGCTTCTCTCTCTGCCCCGCTGTCCCCACTTGTCATCCCGTCTCTAACCTCTCGCCCACGATCTCCCCGCTGTGTACGCGCCCACGACCGCGCGTTCTCAGGCCACGTCTGAGCCCCCGCGCCCCTTTTGAGCCCTGCGCCCTGCTCGCCCACCTCCCCTCTCTCATTTGTGCCCTATGCCCAGCTCCCTCGCCCTCTCTCTCGCTCTGTCCGCGCGAACCGAGAGCTCCGTTATCGCCCGCCGATGCCCACTGCCTATTCCGTGGCCGCCGTTGCGCCCGTGCCCCATCTAGTGCCACGGTGAGCTTCTGATAGAAGACGCGGCCCAAACTTCCGTGAGATACGATAACTTGATTGAGTGAAGATCTCGACGTTGATGATCTAAGGCTCCGAGCGAATGGTTCCTCGCAATCACTACACCATGGCTCTGTTGGTTATCACCCGTGACACACAAGTGACCTCGCCACGAAGGCTTATCCCTGTAAGCGCAATCAAGAACACAAGCAAGAACAGGAAAGAAACGCAACCAAAATTGTATTGATTACGAGATGGGGTCTCACAAACAGATGACGGCGACATTGTTCGATGACAGAATTGATCTAAGCAAAACCCAAAAAACCTAATGTGGTGGCGGCTGCTGAATAAATACAGTATTACAGCGTGCGTGACCCCTGGACTCGCCCCTAATGGACTCTGACATGATACACGGCCCAATGGCCCAATAGACGGTGTCGCAGCACCAAAACAGAATCTGAATGCTGAATTGTTTCGACGATTCCTGTTGACTCCGGATGAATTTTAATGTGGAACCAGTTGGGTTGGTTAGATAATCTCTTTATCTTTCGAACCATATCAAGTCTGTCACAATCGGAGTCCGGATGCATCTTGGGCATCCATTTTAGTGCAGACTGGTCCTGGAACCCTAGATGGAGTCGCAGCCAAGTCGGACTTGATCTCCTTCCTGTTGTGGGCGCCCTTGCTGCTCCTCCTCAACACCTTGGCATTTCCCAAGTCTTTGCTGGTCCTCTCCAAGGTTCCTAATCATCAAAACATCCATGGCCCTAAGCGTAAGCTCTGAAACACAATTGACTAGGGTAGAACGTACCTAGAGATTTAGCTGTCGTGCATGCGATTGTGTTATCGGTCCATTCATTGTATGTATAGAAGTGATGTCTTCATCATCCTCCCCCTCTTGAATTAGAGTCGTCCTTGACTCGATCTCATCTTCGTCACCCATATATGGCTTCAAATCTAAAATGTTAAAGGTGGGACTAACCCCAAAATCTGGAGGCAACTCAAGTGTATATGCATTATCATTAATTTTTTAAGAACTTCATATGGACCAGCAACTCGTGGCATAAGTTTAGACTTTCTCAAATCAGGAAACCTATCCTTTCTCAAATGAACCCACACCAAGTCACCAGGTTCCAATTTCATTTCCTTCCTGCCTTTATTAGCAGCAATACGATACTTTTCATTCATCTTTTCAATTTGCAACTTAGTTGTTTCATGTAACTTAAGAATGAATTCAGAACATTGTGTAGCATCCAAGTTCACTATTTTAGAAGTTGGTAAAGGTAGTAAATCAATTGGAGCACGAGGATTAAAACCATATACTACCATAAATGGACTAAGCTTGGTTGTGGAATGAATTGATCTGTTATAAGCAAACTCAATATGTGGCAAACATTCCTCCCACAACCTCAAATTATCCTTCAAAATAGCCCACAACATGGTAGATAAAGTGCAATTAACAACCTCTATTTGCCCGTCAGTTTGGGGATGACAAGTAGTAGAAAACAACAACTTTGTTCCCAATTTAAACCACAAGGTTCTCCAAAAATGACTTAAAAACTTAGCATCCCTATCAGAAACAATTTTTGCCTCATCCATCTCAATGCCCTGCGATGTCACAACATATCCAAGAAAAGACACACGATCGGTGCTGAAGGTGCACTTCTCAAGGTTACCAAATAAACATGCATCACGCAAAACATCAAAAACATCACGTAAATGTTCAATATGATCATCATGAGACTTACTATAGATAAGAATATCATCAAAATATACCACCACAAATTTACCAATGAAAGCACGTAAAACCTCGTTCATCAATCTCATGAAAGTGCTAGGCGCATTAGTTAACCCAAAAGGCATGACTAACCACTCATAAAGACCGAACTTAGTTTTAAATGCAGTTTTCCATTCATCACCTAAAAACATACGAATCTGGTGGTATCCACTACGCAAGTCAATTTTAGAGAAAACAATAGAACCACTTAATTCATCAAGCATGTCACCCAATCTAGGAATATGATATCTGTACCGAATTGTGATGTTATTAATGGCTCTACAATCAACACACATGCACCAAGTGTCATCTTTCTTAGGAACCAAAAGAACAGGAACAGAACAAGGACTAAGGCTCTCACAAATGTACTAGCGGTCTAGAAGGTCCTGGACCTGGCGCTGAATCTCCTTAGTCTCCTCAGGGTTGGTCCTGTAGGCAGCACGGTTGGGCAAGCTCGCCCCTGGAATTAAATCAATTTTGTGCTCAATGCCTCGCACAGGTGGTAACCCAGGGGGTATCTCAGAGGGAAACACATCCATATACTCTTGCAAAAGGTTAGCAATAGCCGGTGGCAAAGTAATAGACGTATCATCAATGGAATAGAAAGCATTTTTGCACACTAAGGCATAGCAAAGTCCAATAGAGGCATGTAACTCATCAAGATCAGATTTAGTGGCTAGCAAAGTAGGAGTTTTTAACTTAATAGGTTTCTGATTTTCAGAGTTCAAAACACCTTTTTGCGTAGCATTAGTCTTTTTCTCATGTTCAAAGTGGATAATTTCGGTGGGAGTCATAGGAAGCAACACAATTTTCTTTCCCTTATGCATGAAAGTATATTTATTAGATCTACCATGGTGAATAGCATCAGTATCAAACTCCTAAGGACGTCCCAGTAAAAGAGAGCAAGCATCCATACTCACCACATCAAAGTCTGCAAAGTCATGGTAAGAGCCAATAGAAAAATGCACCCTTGCTATTTTTGTTACCTTTAACTTACAGCTGTTTTTAAACCATTGAATGTGATAAGGGTGGGGATGCTCTCGTGTGGTCAAGCCAAGCTTCTTGACCAACTCAACGTTCACCAAGTTGTTGCAGCTACCACCGTCAATAATGGTATGTACACGGTAGTCCTTGATGATTTGGAACATGTTGAAGAGGTTGTGGCGCTGTCTGTTGTCGTCGTCACTAGCTGTGGCACTCAAAGCTCGTTGCACAATCATGGCCTTATAGGTCTCGGTCGCTGTTGTACCAAGAACCTCTTCATCACCATCATAAGTCTCTGCAATGTTAACTCCAACAGTATCTTCATCTTCAACATCAGAAGCACTAACATACCCACCATCACCAGTAGCAATGTATGCCCGTTTGCTGGGGCAATCTCGCTAAATATGGCCAAGTCTCTGGCAGCAGTGGCACTTGATGTCGGAGGAGTGGCCTGTGGAAGAGGTGGTCGTAGCAGGTTTTGCTGCAACACCCAAAGGCACCAAGGACTTGCTGTTGTCGTGTCCTTGTGATGCCGAAGGTGCGGTGTTGCGTGTGCCACTGGTGGAGGAAGATATTGACGTCCGTATGCCCGAAGAGGATGACGCCTTGGCTGGCGCCGGTGGCTGGCGTGGCGCGAAAGTGCTGCTCCTCCGCTGTTGATGACCCTGCAATTCTTTTTCTACCAACATAGAAAGATGGAACAAGCGTTGTATAGAATGATATTCTTTATAATCAACAAAATCCTGAATCTCCCACCTCAATCCCCCATAAAACCTAACCATTTGATCCTTGGATCCTCAACTACCCCACATCGTAGCATACCTTTCTGAAGCTCTTGGTAGTATTCCTGTACCGACATGTCTCCCTGATCTAAGCGTTGCAATTTTTTTCGAAGATCACGTCTATAAGAAGGGGAACAAAGCGAGCTCGCATCTCCTCTTTTAACGCATTCCATGTTTGTGGTGCAGCACGTGTGTTAACAAGTTCACTCCACCAAATGATAGCAAAATCTTTAAATTCACTAGTGGCTTGCCTAACCCTATGTTGCTCAGGAACAAGATGGGAATTAAATTTTTGTTCTACCGTCATCTCCCAGTCTATGTAAGCTTCAGCATCATAAGAACCCATGAACGGTGGAATAGAGAACTTAATCTTAGCAAATGGATCATGGTCTGATTTAGGATTATGATGACAACGTCTACCATTACCTCCCATACCTTGTCGATTACGTGCGAGGCATTGTCGCAGCGGTGCATAAACATCGTCGTCATCGTCATCGTCGTCCACAAGAGAGTGAGCTGGGGCTGGAGTTAGTGGTCGGGGATGAGCCTCCAATACGTCCATGCGTGTAACAAGTTCAGCAACTCGTCGATCAAGCTGCTCATAGGATGTCACCGCAGAGTCCTGGTATTTTTTAAAAGCTTCAGTCATCACGCGCATCATCTCCTTCAATTCCAGCTGAGAGACACACTCATTGTCGTTAAGCTTAGGCCCCTTCTCCTTGTCCATTTGGTTCTTTGGTCCTATCATTGTTAGCACAAAACAGAGACAAAAAGGCAACAAAAAATGTGAACCCTACAACTATCTCTCAGGGTGGTGGTGGAATACAAATTATGAAGCGTCTTACCCCGCTCTTACAAGGTTCTTACCAGCACTGCAGGTGGCAAACGGTGACCGGTGTGACTGTCCAACAAGCGTGGGTGTGATTGCAAAGCAGTACTTGTTCTGCTTGAGAGAAAGCTGGAGCTCTGGGAAGGCTGACTAAATATATATATGTGGCACACAAGTCAGTAATAGATAGCAATGCTGAATAAGTGTTCCAAGTACTCGTCCTAGTTGCTGGCCTAGAAAATGTAATAGAACAGTTGGACCAAGGCACAAGAAAGGAGGTACAAGTATCTAGGTGCAGCAAGAAAACAGGCTTGGGCAAAATAATCATAGAGGTGCACAACATACTGGCGTTTCTGTTTATGTGCTACTCTTTTTTTTTGCGATTTTTTTTAAAAATCTTTTTTTTATATTTTTCTCTTTTGCAGCAGCACATAAGAAGAAAACACACCAAGTTTCAGTTTTTTTTGTGCAATGACGCACCCTCTAGAATTTCTACAAGTTTGCCCTAAAATCGGAAAAATGTTTGGAAAAATGAGAAGTCCTATTTCCAAGCCGAATTTGGGAATTTTAAAAATAGTGAATCCGGCAAAGCCAGAAAGAATTGGATGCGAAATTTAATTTTGTGCGATTTGAAAAAATGGGCCCAATTCGAGTTCCGAGGCGAAAGTTATGGCCGTTTTAAGTTTGGACTCTGAATCAGGGTTTCTGGCGAGGTGTTGGAAGGGTGGGGGGTTCGGTTTTGTGGATAGGGTCGGTTTTAGAGATAGGATCTATTTTGTGGATAAGGTCGGTGGTAGAGACAGGATCTATTTTGTGGATAGGGTCGGTTTTAGAGATAGGGTTTGTTTTGTGGATATGGTCGGTTTAGATACAGGATATGTTTTGTGGATAGGGTCGGTTTTAGAGATAGGATCTATTTTGTGGATAGGTTCGGTTTTAGAGATAGGATCTGTTTAGTGGATAGGGTCAGTTTTGTAGGATGGAAGCGGATGGACAGAATCAAATTGAAACAAAACAAATCTAACACCGCAACCAAACTCAACCTAGAACACGAACTCAGAACTGCGAACTCTAAAACTGAATTGTGCAAAGGCTAAGGCGATGGTTTTAGGTCAGAATAAACTGATCGTATTTTTTTTGGCTTTTTGTGGACTATGGGACGAAACAAAGCTAATCTAAAGGTAGGATTATACCTCACGGGCAACCTAGAAATCTGATACCAATTGATAGAAGACGCGGCCCGATCTTCCGTGAGATACGATAACTTGATTGAGTGGAGATCTCGACGTTGATGATCCAAGGCTCCGAGCGAACGGTTCCTCGCAATCACTACACCACGGCTCCGTTGGTTATCACCCGTGACACACGAGTGACCTCGCCACAAAGGCTTATCCCTGCAAGCGCAATCAAGAACACAAGCAAGAACAGGAAAGAAATACAACCAAAATTGTATTGATTACGGGATGGGGTATCACAAACCGATGACGGCGACACTGTTCGATGATAGAATTGATCTAAGAAAAACCCAAAAACCTAATGTGGCGGCGGCTGTTGAATAAATAGTGTATTAGGGTGTGCGTGACCCCTGGACTCGCCCCTAATGGGCTCCGACGCGATACACGGCCCAATGGCCCAACAGACGGTGTCGCAGCACCAAAACGGAATCTGAACACTGAATTGTTTCGACGATTCCCGTTGACTCCGCATGAATTTTAAGGTGGAACCAGTTGGGTTGGTTAGATAATCTCTTTATCTTTCCAACCATATTAAGTCTGACACAATCGAAGTCTGGATGCATCTTGGGCGTCCATTTTAGTCCAGACTAGTCCTGGAACCCTAGATGGAGTCGCAGGCAAGTCAGACTTGATCTCCTTCCTGTTGTGGATGCCCTTGCTGCTCCTCTTCAACACCTTGGCCTTTCCCAAGTCCTTGCTGCTCCTCTCCAAGGTTCCTAATCATCAAAACATCCATGGCCCCAAGCGTAAGCTCTAAAACAAAATTGACTAGGGTAGAACATATATACCTAGAGATTTAGTTGTCGTGCACGCGATCGTGTTATCTGTCCATTCATTGTATGTATAGAAGTGATGTCCTCATCATCTTCGCCTTACCATCAGCTACTCGGGACACCCTTCGGTGTGCCCTCTCCCTCTCTGTCTCGTCCGGTCCACGCTCACCGGAGCGTTTTCTTGCGCAGCCGGAGTCCGCCACCGTTGTCCTGTCGAGCCTCTGCGCCTTCGCCATCATTTCGTGATGCCAGCACTTCTGCTCGAGGTGAGAACCCCGCCGGTGCCCTTAATTTGGTCATCCCCACTCTATAGCTCACGCGATTGCTCGCTGGAGCAATCCAGCACCGCCGTTAGCCTACTCCACTGTGGTCTACGCCCTCTGGTGCCCCTGCGCCAGCGTGTAGGCCATGCCTGAGTTCGCCAGACCTCCCTGATTGTGCCTAGGCTAGTCCCCGAGCCTCTAGTGCCCCGACGTGGCCGGTCTGCTCGTCTTCGACGAACTCTTGTCGCGGGACCGAGCGGTGCCACCGCGCCCAAGTCAGCCCTTGGCCATTAGATCTCGGCCGACCATCTGAGATCGGATAGTTTAGTCTCAACCCGAGTAGATCTAATCCTAGCCCTTCGATCGGGATCTGACCGCTCCCCCTCTCTCCCCCTCACCCGTGCCTCTGCCTCTGGGCCCGGCTGGTCAGCGCGCCCTGACCCGCTGACGCCTGGCGCCGCTTGTCAGCCGCGCATGCGCGCCCACGCCCGCGTGCGTGCCCGTGCGATCTAATCTTAGCCGTCGGTTTCTGATCCAACAGTTGAGGGAGCCCGATACCCCTTCGCGTGGTTGTTTTGCTTAAGAGCCCCCTGGTTTTAGGAAATAAAACTGTTGTCCTCTGTTTAGCTCATAGGTCCCTGGTTTGTTTTAATTAGCCCCCTGGACTTTTATTTTATTACAGATTTAGCCCTAATTTCATATTTCAAACTTCAAAACTTGTTTATTTCATATCTTTTTCATATGAACTCCAAATTTAGTGGTTCAAATTGCAAAATGTTCACAACATTATTCTCTGTTCAAATAAAATATGACCAACTGTAATCTGTATACTTTATTTTTTACACTTAGAGTATAGAATTAAAGTATATGTTGATTTATTTATTTAATGAAATAAATAAAAGGAGAATCCTAGGAGTAAAGTACATTCAACTTTATGAGATTAGTGTTATGCAATATAATGATTTATTTTTGGCTTAACCTGTAGGTCTTAATGACATAAATAAAATTAGGAATGTGGTTATGGATAACACTTAAAAGATAATCAGATTCCTAAATAAGAGTAGTTCACCTTATAACTTAATCTTTTATTTGTTTAATTATTACTTTGCCTTTTTGGGCTATGTCCCAACACTCAGAGAGTAATTAATCCCCAATTAGGATTAGTACATTTTGTAACTAGATCTCATTTCCCTGTACTTAGTACTATACCTTTTGAGTTGTATGCCAATGTTTGTACATGTGTGATGTGATGTTCATTTTCATCTTCCAAATGTATTGAATGTATGCTCGCTTTACTTAGACAATGAGCAGCTCGTGGTTCCTGAGTGTGTTGTCGAAGATCCCTCTAAGCAACAACCTGGTGAAGGCAAGTGTCCTCAGACCTATCATGTCCTACTTTACTTTATAATTCACTGTCCCGCATTACATTATTGAAACTTAAGGATTGACTAGTCTGTATTTACCTTACCCTTGTTTACCTTTTTGGGTTAATCATGGTTAGCTTATGCTATTGCTTTAACTTAATCAATGGACATGATGTGATCTTTTATGATATGATGATGTTATCTCGATGAGGTTCTTGTGATTACTTTAGGGGGCTCAGGCTGTTTCTTGATTACCTCTCCATAAGGATCTGTTTGGGGAGTGACAACCCGGGATAACAGAGCAACCATGAAGGTGGAATGGGACGCCCTTAGCTGATTAATTAGAAGAACCAGAGGAGTAGTTGGCTTCGTCGTAGGGCCGTCAATGGGGTCTGGGCACAGTACTTGCTCTGCCGAGGCTAGTTGCAGAGGTTCTTTGATTTGGTTTTGTTAGTCACCCTTCCTCTGGGGAGATGTACTGTGTTTATCAAATTGGAGAAACCTAACGGGCGGCTATGACCTCTGGGAAATCTTTATAAAGGCTACGTAGTGAGACCCTGCTAGGTCACTTTGGTAGTGATCAATGGGGAGGCTAGAACCCCGGGCAGAATGGGAACCATGGCTTGTGGGTAAAGTGTGCAACCTCTATAGAGTGTTAGAAACTGGTATATCAGCCGTGCTCACGGTTATGAGCAGCCTTGGGATCCTCTTCGATTAGAAGAACTTTGGTTACTTTTATGATGATTATTAGCAATGATGATTATAATTCTGATCTCTGGTATTTCCTCTTAGAGGGAATGCCTTTGGGTAATAACTAGGTTATTACTTAAATTTGGCTATACTTATAGTAATAAAACTTGACCAACTAAAAGCCACTGCTTAACCTTAACTCCACATATAGCTAGTCCACTTTAGCCAAATGGGACATTTGCTGAGTACGTTGATGTGCACTCACCCTTGCTTTACAAACCACCCCACCCCAGGTTGTCCCCATTGTACTCAGTGCTCAGGAGGTGAAGCTGGCAACATGGAGGACTTTGAGGAGTTCCAAGACTACGACGAGTTCTAGTTTACTTTAGTGGCAAACCCCCAGTCAGCTGCCTGTGTAGGCTTACATTCTACGTTTCGTTACTCCGCACTTTGATGTTATTGTTAAACACTATGTTTATGTAATAGACTCTGTGGATGTCTCAGACATCTTGATGTAACTAAGTACCTTTCCGCTATTTAATTCAAGCATTGTGTGATGATGTCCAATTATGTAATCGCTGTGTACGTGAGTTCTGATCCTGGCACATACATGGTTCGCATTCGGTTTACCTTCCAAAACCGGGTGTGACATAAGTGGTATCAGAACCTTGCTGACTGTAGGACCGCTAACCTAGACTAGAATGGTCGCTCTAAGGACTATAGACCCCTACTCTTACCTTGACCTTAGTGTCTTTTCAAAAGTTGGTTATCTTGACCAACTCTATGTTATTTACTTATCTCAAAAGTTTTCGTCTCACTATTCTTTCTGTTTACTCTCTGGTCTCATAGTTCCACTCTTACTCTTGTGCTTACGATGTCTTTTGTAGATGGCCCGTATCAGGTGCACTGCACGTAAGTCTGTGATCCCCTTTTTGCCTTCTTGTCTGGCGGAGCGTCCCCTGTGTCGCACAGTGTTAGGTCAGTCCAGTCACCTGGAGAGACTGCATCATCGCTTGCACGAGGAGCAGGAGCGTCGACGCCAGGAGCAGGAGCAGGAGCAGCAGGACTCTTCCCCCTTGCCTCAGCGGGAGGTGGAGTCTGAGAGGACGCCTTCCCCTGCACCTCAGCCAGAGATGCCACCCGCACCACCTTAGGGCATCCCGGCTACTAGAGGAGACCCTGACGGAGACAGAGACGACGACGACGCCAGTGGCAGTTCGAGCCACGGCATGGAGCGCTCGGAGGAGCTAGAGCTGGAGGGGTGGATCGCTAGACCCATCACTCATGACGCCGCACGCGGGTGTCACTTCCACGATGCTCTCGATACCTTGTTGCATTGGGCCTTCGACCAACACACTTGGTCCATCTAGTACTGTTGTGTAGTCTATCAGCATCGTCGCCGGCTATACCTAGACCAATGGGAGGCTACTTGCTTGGTGCCTCGTCCGGATGATGATCTCCGGGGTGCAGAGGCCTTCTCAGAGCACTATTCTATCACTGAGAGGGACACTACCGAGGCAGCCATGCAAGATGCGGCACGTCGAGCACTTTCTCAGTATTGCTCGTTGTTCAGCGGGGTAGCTGACGACCTTGACCTGAAGTACTACCCTCGCCGTTCGACCGGCAGTGTTGGAGGTGTGATTGTCTCACCAGTTGGTGAGGACATTCCCAAGCTGAGCAGCATGGTTAACCTGGCCGTCGTGCTCAACACAGAGTTGGACCACGCCCTTGACGAGTTGGGCAAGGTTCGGGCGAAGGTTGCGGAATTGCATGCTGAATGCACGGCACGTCACTATCTGCATGGTGGTTCTCCCGCCCCTGTTGGGATTCAGCACCCTTACCATTCACCGCCCCATGGTCACTTCGACTATGGTACCCTAGACTACAGGACCCGCATAGATTTAGATCCATAGATCGATGGAGTCGGAGTTCGTAATAATGCTTAATTCAGTGTCTTAGTCTAGTCAGTCTTAGTTAGAGTTTGTTTGGTTATATTTTGTTGGATGCTTGTCATGATGAACATGTAATGAAGTTGGATCTTTGTAATGATTGTCACCAAGGTGTGGGTATCCCCTGCAACTTGGTGTAGTTATTAATAAAGTCAGTTATTTAGTTGGGTAATCCATTCATTTCCACTTTCCTCTTTATCTGAGAAGTTGTCAGTGAGGATGATCAATTGTTCAGTGCTGTGAAGATTTCCGTATATCTTTTCTTATGCTGAAAGATTACAAAGTTAGATCTGATAGGTGTATGGTTTCTATAGATGTCTGAGAACAGACGCAGAGGTGCGAGGCGTGCTCAGCCAGAGCAGCAGGCACCCCAGGAGGAGGCAGCCCCGCAGCATTTGCCACTGCCACCCCCGATGACCATTGAGCAAATGTTCTTGATGCAGACCCAAGCAGTCCAGGCAATTGGTCAAACCTTAGCAGCGATGCAGTAGGTGCAATAGCAGCCACCACCACCATAGCCTCTAGTGCAAGTCCAGATGCCACAAGTGCCTAGAGACAAGCGGGCAGAGTTCATGAGGGGCCATCCTCTGTCTTTGCCCACTCTGCTGATCCCATGGACGCAGAAGATTGGCTGCGTACCGTGGAGCGTGAGTTGCACACTGCCCAGTGCAATGATCGTGAGAAGGTGTTGTATGGTCCCCGACAGTTGAGGGGAGCAGCACAGTCTTGGTGGGAGTCTTACCTCGCCACCCATGCCAACCCTGAAGCTATTACTTGGGAGAAGTTCAGGGACAACTTCCATCGCTACCATGTGCCCGAAGGACTGATGATAGTGAGGAAGGAGGAGTTTCTCGCCCTAAAGCAAGGTCCCCTGTCCATCAGTGAGTACAGGGATAAGTTTTTGTAGCTGTCACGTTATGCCCCAGAAGATGTCGACATGGATACCAAGAGGCAGTACCGCTTTCTGAGAGGATTGGTTGATCCCCTCCACTACTAGCTTATGAACCACACTTTACCCACCTTCCAGCATTTGATCGACAGAGCCATCATGACGGAAAGGAAGCATCGGGAGATGGAGGATAGGAAGCGCAAGATTGGCGGGCCTCAGGCCGGGAGTAGTAGTCGTCCTCGCTACTCAGGCAACTCGCCCCAGCAATTCAAGCAAGGTCACCAGCACCAGCATCAGTGTCAGCAGTAGCACCAATACCAGAGGCAGTTTCCTCAGCAGCAGCAGCATTACCGTCAGAACACCCAACCTGGAGGAAATCAGTACCAGCATCAGAACAACCAGGCAGCTCGTCTTCCTGCCCAGTAACCAACCAGAATGGCCAAGCAGCCCCAGCGCAAGTAGGAGGCCGTGCATGCTCCTACTGTGGAGAACAAAATCACTGGGCGAAGAACTGTCCCAAGAAAGCAACCCAGCAACCGCAAGCAGTCAATGTCCCAGCAAGACAAGGAGCACCACAGCAAGCACTAGGAGTCCGTGGTTAGGCCTACAACCATGGAAAAGTGAACCACCTGGAGGCTGAAGCAATCCAGGATGCTCAGGACGTGGCAGTAGGTATGTTTCCAGTCGAATCCTACCCAACAAAAGTACTATTTGATACTGGTGCCACACATTCTTTTGTTTCTGCATCATGGGTAGAATCACATAACATCCCCATAGAACCAATGATCCCACCTCTAAGAGTTAATTCAGTTGGGGGAAAAGTTCAGTCCGATAGGATTTGTCCGAATCTAAGGATTGAAATAAGGGGATAGACTTCCCCGCTAGCCTAGTAGTAATGGGAACTCAAGGGTTAGATGTCATCCTAGGGATGAATTGACTACACAAAAATCAAGCCACTATTAGTTGTGACAAGAGAATAGTTAAGTTGGTGTCCCCATCCAGGAAGAAAGTGATAACCAAGCTGTACTTACCCTAACTAGAAGGAGCCTGTCACCATTTATCAGTAGATGACAAGGAGTCCGATCCGATTGAGGCAATTAGGATTGTGTCAGAATTTCCTGTTGTATTCCCTAAAGAGTTACCAGGCATGCCACCTGAAAGGAAAGTTGAATTTGCCATAGAGCTTATCCCAGGCACCACCTCTATTTCCAAGAGAGCCTATCGAGTGTCCGGACCAGAGTTGGTGGAACTTAAGAAGCAAATTGATGAGTTATTAGAGAAAGGCTACATCAGGCCAAGTACCTCACCTTAGACAACCCTAGTATTATTTGTGGAGAAGAAGGATGGCATGAAGAGGATGTGCATTGATTATAGAGCCTTGAATGAAGTCACTATCAAGAACAAGTACCCCTGCCTCGAACTTAGGACCTATTTGATCAGTTGAGAGGAGCCAGTGTGTTCTCAAAGATAGATCTGAGGTCAGGTTACCATCAGCTCAGAATTTGACCTTCAGACATACCGAAGACCACATTCATCACCAAGTATGGACTATATGAGTTCATGGTTATGTCATTCGAATTGATGAATGCGCTAGCTTACTTCATGTATATGATGAACAGTGTGTTCATGGACTACCTCGACAAGTTCGTAGTAGTGTTCATTGATGATATTCTCGTATATTCCCAGAATGAGCAAGAGCATGAGGATCATTTAAGGAAAGTAATTCAGAGGCTACGAGATTGTCAGCTGTATGCCATGCTTAGCAAGTGCGAGTTCTGGATCAGTGAAGTTCTATTCTTGGATCACATTATAAACCGAGAGGGACTAGCTGTGGATCCAAAGAAGGTAGCAGCGATTCTGGACTAGAAAGCATCAAAAGATGTCCAAGGAATCAAGAGTTTCATTGGAATGGCCAGTTATTATTGGCGTTTCATTGAAGGTTTCTCCAAGATTGCCAGACCAATGATAGCCTTGCTAGCAAAGAAGGTTGAGTTCAAGTGGACCCCAGCATTCCAAGAATTATTTGAAATGTTGAAGCAGAAGTTGACAACAGCACCGGTGTTAGTTCTGCCAGATGTTCACAAGCCATTTTCAGTATATTGTGATGCTTCGTACACCGGACTAGGATGTGTGTTAATGCAGGAAGGGAAAGTAGTGGCATACTCGTCCTGACAATTGAAAGTTCACGAGAAGAATTACCCCACTCATGATCTGGAGCTAGCAGCAGTGGTTCATGCATTGAAGACCTGGAGAGACTATCTTTATGGGCAGAAGTGTGATATCTACACGAACCACAAGAGCCTCAAGTACATATTCACTCAGTCAAAATTAAATATGAGGCAGCGAAGATAGCTAGAAATGATCAAAGACTATGAGCTGGAGATTCATTATCACCCAGGCAAAGCAAATGTGGTTGCAGATGCTCTTAGCAGGAAGAGTCAAGTCAATATGTTGGCCGCTCACCCGATGCCGTTCGAGCTAGCAAAGGAATTCGACAAGTTGAGTCTCGAATTTCTAAACAACACTCAAGGAGTGACAATTGAGCTAGAACCCACCCTGGAGCAAGACATAAGAAAAGGTCAGAAGGATGATGAGAAGACCAATGAGATCCGTCAATTAATCATTGATGGGAAGGGCCTAGATTTCCGTGAAGATGTAGAAGGAGTGGTATGGTTCAAGGATAGGCTGTGCGTTCCCGACATCACATCGATTGAGGAACTGATTCTCAACGAAGCTCATGACACAGCGTATTCTATACACCATGGTAGCGAGAAAATGTACGAAGACCTGAAGAAGAAATTCTGGTGGTACGGCATGAAAAGAGAGATAGCAGAGTATGTGGCCGGATACGACAGTTGTCAGAGGATCAAGGCAGAACATCAAAGACCCATAGGTTTGTTGCAGCCATTGCAGATTCTATAGTGGAAATGGGATGAGATTGGGATGGACTTTATAGTCGGTCTGCCCCGCACTCGAGCTGGTTATGACTCTATCTAGGTAGTAGTGGACCGTTTAACAAAGGCGGCGCATTTCATACCAGTCAAGACCACCTATAACAGTGCAGTGTTGGCGGAGTTATACATGTCTCGGATTGTGTGCTTGCATGGTATTCCAAAGAAGATAATATCGGACAGAGGCACCCAGTTTACTTCTCATTTTTGGTAGCAGCTACATGAAGCTTTGGGTACACACTTGAAATTCAGTTCAGCTTATCACCCGCAGACAGATGGCCAGACTGAGAGAACCAACCAGATTCTTGAGGATATGTTGAGAGCTTGTGCTTTGCAAGACAAGTTAGGTTGGGACAAGAGGCTACCATATGCAGAATTCTCCTACAACAACAGCTATCAGGCCAGTCTGAAGATGTCACCATTCGAAGTGCTCTATGGGAGGAATTGCAGAACTCCATTGCATTGGGACCAACCCGGCGAAAGGCAGGTATTCGGTCCAGAGATTTTGCTTGAAGCTGAAGAGAATATTAGGATGGTCCGAGAAAATCTGAAGGCAGCACAGTCCAGACAGCGAAGCTATGCTGACACCAGAAGAAGAGAACTCAATTTTTAAGTGGGAGACTATGTCTACTTGAAAGTGTCACCCATCGGAGGAACCAAAAGGTTTGGAGTCAAGGGCAAGCTAGCCCCTCGCTATATCGGGCCATATCAGATTCAAGCCAGACGTGGAGAAGTGGCTTATCAACTCAGCTTACTAGAGAACCTGTCCGTAGTGCATGATGTGTTTCATGTGTCTCAGTTGAAGAAATGCTTGCGAATACCAGAAGAGAGGTTGCCAACGGAAGACCTTGAAGTTCAAGAGGATCTGACATACATTGAGAAGCCAACGCAGATTCTAGAGGCAGCAGTTCGGGTCACTCGGAGGAACACCATCCAGATGTGCAAAGTCAAATGGGGCCATCACTCAGAAGAAGCAACCTGGGAAAGAGAAGATGATCTGAGAGCCAAGTACCCTAAACTCTTTGCTAGCCAGCCTTGAATCTCGAGGGCGAGATTCTTTTAAGGGGGATAGGTCTGTAACACCCTGAATTTGGGGGTATAAAATTTCTTTCTTATGATCATCCAAATTCAGGTGTTACTCTTCTCTATCTCACTCTAGTTTTCTCTCTCTCTTTCTCTTTTAATTAGAGTTAGTTGTATTAGTAAGGGATTATTTATTTTATTTTGCCCAAAAACATATGAGTCATGGAATGTTGCATCATATTGAGCCTAAATATTCTTTGAATTGTTACACATATTTGATTTGGTTTGAATTTGAAACTTGAATTGAATTTGAATTGAAAACCCTAGAGAAAATAAATAGAAAAGGCAATAGAAATTCCAGGAAATTATAAAAGGCCAATTCGGCCCAGGTCGGCTCATCTAGCCTAGCCCCCGCGCGCGCCCGCGCCTGCGCGTCCCCTGTGTCTAACAGGCGGGTCCCGCTTGTCGGCGCCAACCAGCGCGCTCTCCCCCCCTCTCTCGCTGTTCCGTGGGCTAGGCTTGTCGACGTCGTCCTCTCGCCCGCGCGCCCGCTTCTCTCTCTGCCCCACCATCCTCACCTGTCATCCTGTCTCTAACCTCTCGCCCATGATCTCCCCATCGTGGATGCGCCCACGATCGCGCGTTCTCCGGCCACGTCCGAGCCCCCGCTCCCCTTTTGAGCCCCACGCCCTGCTCGCCCACCTCCCCTCTCTCATTTGCACCCTCTGCACAGCTCCCTCGCCCTCTCTCTCGCTCTGTCCGCACAAACCGAGAGCTCCGCCACCGCCCGCCGACGCCCACCGCCTGTTCCGTGGCCGCCGTTGCGCCCGTGCCCCGTCTAGTGCCATGGTGAGCTTCGCCTATCAGATACTCGAGACACCCTTCGGTGTGCCCTCTTCCTCACATTCTCGTCCGGTCCGCTCTCACCGGAGCGTTTTCTTGCACAGCTGGAGTCCACCACCGTCGTCCTGTCGAGCCTCTGCGCCTTCGCCATCGTTTCGCGATGCCAGCGCTTCTGCTCGAGGTGAGAAACCTGCCCGTGCCCTTAATTTGGTCATCCCCGCTCTATAGCTCGCGCGATTGCTCGTCGGAGCAATCCAGCATCGCCGTTAGCCCGCTCCGCCGTGGTCTGCGCCCTCTAGTGCCCCTGCGCCAGCGTGTAGGCCATGGCCGAGTTCGGCCTCTAGTGCCCCGCGGTGACCAGTCTGCTCGTCTCCGTCGACGCGGGACCGAGCGACACCACCGCGCCCAAGTCAGCCCCTGGCCGTTAGATCTCGGCTGTTCATCTCAAATCGGATGGTTTAGTCTCAACCCGAGTAGATCTAATCCTAGCCCTTCGATCGGGATCTGACCGCCCCCCTCTCTCCCCCTCACCCACGCCTTTGCCTTTGGGCCCGGCTAGTCAGCCCACCCTGACCCGCTGATGCCCTGGCCCCGCTTGTCAGCCGCGCCCGCGCGCCCGTGCCCGCGTGATCTAATTTCAGCCTTTGGTTTCTGATCCAACGGTTGAGGGAGCCCGATACCCCTTCATGTGGTAGTTTTTCTTAAGAGCCCCCCTGGTTTTAGGAAATCAACCCGCTGTCCTCTGTTTTAGCGCATAGGTCCCTGGTTTGTTTTAATTAGCCCCCTGGACTTTTATTTTATTATAGATTTAGCCCTAATTTCATATTTCAAACTTCAAAACTTGTTTATTTCATATCTTCTTCATATGAACTCCAAATTTAGTGGTCCAAATTGCAAATGTTCACAACATTATTCTCTGTTCAAATAAAATATGACCAACTGTACTCTGTATACTTTAATTTTTACACTTATAGTATAGAATTAAAGTATATGTTGATTTATTTATTTAATGAAATAAATAAAAGGAGAATCCTAGGAGTAAAGTATATTCAACTTTATGAGATTAGTGTTATGCATTACATGGATTTATTCCTGGCTTAACCTTTAGGTCTTAATGACATAATAGAATTAGGATAACACTTAAAAGATAGTCAGATTCCTAAATAAGAGTAGTTCACCTTATAACTTAATCTTTTATTTGTTTAATTATTACTTTGCCTTTTTGGGCTATGTCCCAACACTCAGAGAGTAATTAATCCCCATTTAGGATTAGTCCATTTTGTAACTTGATCTCATTTCCCTGTACTTAATAATATACCTTTTAAGTTGTATGCCAATGTTTGTACATGCGTGATGTGATGTTCATTTTCATCTTCCAAATGTATTGAATGTATGCTCGCTTTACTTAGACAACGAGCAGCTCGTGGTTCCTGAGTGTGTTGTCGAAGATCCCTCTGAGCAACAACCTAGTGAAGGCAAGTGTCCTTAGACCTATCATGTCCTACTTTACTTTATAATTCACTGTCCTGCATTACATTATTGAAACTTAAGAATTGACTAGTCTATATTTACCTTACCCTTGTTTACCTTTTTGGGTTGATCATTGTTAGCTTATGCTATTGCTTTAACTTAATCAATGAACATGATGTGATCTTTTATGATACGATGATGTTATCCCGATGAGGTTCTTGTGATTACTTTAGGGGGCTCAGGTTGTTTCCAGAGTACCTCTCCGTAAGGACCTGTTTGGGGAGTGACAACCCGGGATAACAGTGCAACCATGAGGGTAGAATGGGACGCCCTTAGCTGATTAAATAGAGGAACCAGAGGAGTAGTTGGCTTTGCCGTAGGGCCGTCAATGGGGTCCGGGCACAGTACTTTCTCTGCCAAGGCTGGTTGCAGAGGTTCTTTGATTTGGTTTTGTTTGTCACCCTTCCTCTGGGGAGATGTACTGTCTTTATCAAACTGGAGAAACCTAACAGGCGGTTATGACCTCTTGGAAATCTTTGTAAAGGCTACGTAGTGAGACCCTGCTAGGTCACCTTGGTAGTGATGAATGGGGAGGCTAGAACCCCGGGCAGAATGGGAATCACGGCTTGTGGGTAAAGTGTGCAACCTTTGCAGAGTGTTAGAAACTGGTATATCAGCCATGCTCACGGTTATGTGTAGCCTTAGGATCATCTTCGATTAGAAGAACTTTGGTTACTTTTATGACGATGATTAGCAATGATGATTATAATTCTGATCTCTGGTATTTCCTCTTAGAGGGAATGCCTTTGGGTAATAACTGGGTTATTACTAAAATTTGGCTATACTTATAGTAATAAAACTTGACCAACTAAAAGCCACTGCTTAACCTTAACTCCACATACAGCTAGTCCACTTTAGCCAAACGGGACATTTGCCGAGTACGTTGATGTGTACTCACCCTTGCTTTACAAACCACCCCACCCCAGGTTGTCCCCATTGTACTCAGTGCTCAGGAGGTGAAGCTGGCAACATGGAGGACTTTGAGGAGTACCAAGACTACGACGAGTTCTAGTTTACTTTAGTGGCAAACCCCCAGTCAGCTGCCTGTGTAGGCTTACATTCAATGTTTCATTACTCCACACTTTGATGTTATTGTTAGACACTATGTTTATGTAATAGACTCTGTGGATGTCTCAGACATCTTGATGTAACTAAGTACCTTTCCGCTATATAATTCAAGCATTGTGTGATGATGTCCAATTATGTAATCGCTGTGTACGTGAGTTCTGATCCTGGCATGTACATGGTTCGCATTCGGTTTACCTTCCAAAACCGGGTGTGACAGTAGGGGTCTGTCATGTGCAACACCTCCAGTTGCCATCAAGACTCTAGGTGGCAAGCTTTCAACACCCGCTCTGGCTCAAAACAGTGATCAGGTTTGAGAGCCTGGAGATCATGTCGCTCGGCATTGAGTACGACATGGTGCTCCTCCCGCCTGTCCCTCTAGAGTGCCAGGCACCCGTCTCTGTCCTTCTCGTCACAGGAGGCAGAGATGGAACAACCGTAATTGCGCCACCTGTGGCACCCCGTGCCCTAGTGAAGCCCCTAGACTGATCACCGACGCAGACTCCCTTTCAAGGGATCTGGCCAACATCAGTGTCACGTCCGGGGTACCACCAGCGGCACCTACACTCCCCACATCAACTCTCATGGCACCCCCTCCTCCGGCATGGTGACTCGGAGGAAGTTTCCTCTGAATATGATCGGTCGCCCGCTCCAGCGTCCCCCGTGGCGTCGTTCGAGGACTCGGATGACTCCATGGGGCTGTCCACCACGGCCTGGGCGTATTGGTGATCCATCGAGCGTGCCTGGCTCGGTGGGTCAGACGACTCAAAGGAGACCTCCTCGGAGGAGGTGGAAGACCCCTCCGACTCCGAGGAGTGGAGCGACGACGAGGGCGACGGCGGCGAGGACGACATCAGTAGCAGCGATGACGATGGCAAGAGCGACGGTGAGGGCGACGACGAAGAGGGCAACGGCGAGGGCGATGGCGACGGTGACAGTGAAAGGGAAATAGGCTTACACCTTTTCCTAGTTGATTTTGGTGGTTGAATTGCCCAACACAAATAATTGGACTAACTAGTTTTGTCGGCGTTCCGAGACCGGGGGGTCCCCGAGCCGACGAGTGAGAGTGCCGCGTGCCCCAGCCCAGATGGGTCGAGCGCGTGGAGCGAGCGCGAAGGGGGGAACAGAGAGAGAGAGAGAGAGTCGGTGGCTGGAGCCGGGTCGTGAGGGAGTCGGAGAAATTCCCGCGGCCTTCGTGTTCGTCCCGCGCCCAGGTCGGGTGCGCTTGCAGTAGGGGGTTACAAGCGTCCGCACGAGGTGAAGGGAGAGAGCGGCCCCGAGAGAGCGCCTGCCTCTGCCTTTCGTCCCCGTGAGGCCAACCTTCTCTAAGAAGGCCCTGGCCCTTCCTTTTATAGTCGTAAGGAGAGGGTCCAGGTGTACAAGATGGGGGTGTAGCAAGGTGCTACGTGTCTAGCGAGGGAGAGCTAGCGCCCTATGTACATGCCCAGGTGGCAGCCGGAGAGATCGTGGCACCCTGTTGGTGTGGCGTCGTGGCTGTTGGAGGAGTAACGGAGCCGGACGGGGGGACAGCTGTCGAGGTGGCTGGGTCCTTGCTGACGTTCTCCTGCTTTCGTAAGGGAGCTGGGAGCCGCCGTCGTCATGATCTAGCGGGGCGCCATCATGGCCTATCTGACATAGCTGGCCAGATGGGACGCCGGTCTTGTTCTCTGCGACCCAAGTCGGCTCAGGGCAGGGTGATGATGACGCTTTCTGTTGACGTGGCGGTCTCGTGTCCTAGGTCGGGCGTCGTGGAGGCTCCTCCGAGGCTGAGGCTGAGTCCGTCCTGCAAGACAGAGACAGAGTCCGAGCCCGGGGTCGGGCGAGGCGGAGGTTATTCGGCAGAGGCCGAAGCGGAGTCCGAGCCCTGGGTCGGGCGAGGCGGAGGTCGCCGTCTTCCGGGGCCTTAGCCCGAGTCCGAGCCCTGGGTCGGGCGGAGCGGAGTTCGCCGTCTTCCGGGGCCTTAGCCCGAGTCCGAGCCCTGGGTCGGGCGGAGCGGAGTTCGCCGTCTTCCGGGGCCTTAGCCCGAGTCCGAGCCCTGGGTCGGGCGGAGCGGAGTTCGCCGTCTTCCGGGGCCTTGGCCCGAGTCCGAGCCCTGGGTCGGGCGGAGTCTCCTATGGCACCACTGGCGGAGTCTGGTCGCCCGTCGGTCTTACCTTTTGCGTTAAATGCCCCGGTGACTCGGTCGGTTGGTGCGGTGATTTAGTCAGGGTTTCTCCTTATCGGAGGCGGGGCCTAGGGCGAGCCGGAGATGCGTCTGCCGTGAAAGAGGAGACCCCAGGCGAGACGGAGTCATCTTAGGGTCGGCTGCCCTCGCCCGAGGCTAGGCTCGGGCGTGGCGAGGTCAAGTCACTCGTATGGACTGATCCCTGACTTAATCAAACCCATCAGGCCTTTGCAGCTTTATGCTGATGGGGGTTACCAGCTGAGAATTAGGCGCCTTGAGGGTACCCCTAATTATGGTCCCCGACAGTAGCCCCCGAGCCTCGAAGAGAGTGTTAACACTCGCTTGGAGGCTTGCATCGCACTTTTTTGCAAGGGGACCAGCCTTTCTCGGAGGTACTTTGTTCCGGTGGGTGCGCGCGAGCGCACCCGCCGGGTGTAGCCCCCGAGGCCTCGGAGGAGTGGTTTCACTCCTTCGAGGTCTTAATGCCTCGCGCAATGCCTCGGCTGGTCTGGCGGTTCCCTCATGCGAGCAGGGCGTAACCCAGGTGCACTGTCAGGGCCCAAGTTCTCGGGCTGGTATGTTGACGCTGTCAACGGTTCGGCCGGAGCCGGGTTTGCGAGAGCAGCCCCCGAGCCCTCGCACGGAGCGAGAGGACGATCAGGGACAGACTCGACTTTTTATATACGCCCCTACGTCGCCTTTCCGCAAGGAGGAGGGGGGGAGTGCGCCATGTTACCCTCGATGGGCACCGAACATGGTGTCTCCGGTGAGCTGCGATCGGGTAATCCGAGTGGACGTCCGTGCCCCGTTCGTTAGGGGTCGGCTAGGGGCCCGGAGGCACGCCCAAAAGTACCTGCGGGTGATCTGCCGGACCCGGTCCCCTAGCGACGGGGTCCGAGGGCTCGTTGCCTCCCTCCGATGGGATTCCGTTACAGAGTCGTTCCCGCTGGTCTCGGAAATGTCCTAGGGTACCTCGGGAGCGCAGCCTGAGCCTTGGTTATGTATCGAACGTACCCCTGGTCATCCCTCGCTCGGCGTCTGAGGCGACTATGAACCCTTCGACGGGCCAGCCTTCGAACCCCTGATCAGTAGGGGGCACGGAGCCCGAGTAGCCTGAGGCGGTCGTGGAACCTTTCGGGGGCCGACCTTCGAACCCCTGACCAGTAGTGGGTGTCGGGCCCACGCGATCTGAGGCGGCTGTTGAACCCTTCGGGGGGCCAGCCTTCGAACCCCTGATCAGTAGGGAGGCTCGGAGCCTAGCTCCTTCACGGGGAAGGATCCCTTTGGGGTTATCCCCCTTCTCGGTCCCTGTTGCAAGAGATAGAGAAAGAAGGAAAAGGGAAAAAGGATTCGAAATTGAACTTCGTGGCGTACCTTTTTCGGCGTGGCCGTTTTGGCGGAGGCGAAGCGTCGCCAGCTGCCCCTGCCAGAAACGTCACCTATTTTGCCGCGGAGTTAATGCGCCGGGGTAAGCGGTCGGCGAGGCTGCCGTTGCGTGCGCGAGCCGTTCAAGGAACGGCTGTTTCGCTTCGCGTTTTTTGAACCCCGCGTCCGGTTCGAGCGGTGCGTTGGAACCGTCTCATCCTTGGTCCTTTATGTACCCCTGAGAGGGTCCAGTGACGGTTCTCGACTCCACTTCTCGCCTCCTTCTCAGGTTTTTTGCAACCTGAGAGATCTAGCCAGGAAAAGGAAACCGCCCTCCCCTGTTCTTCATGCCGCCACCCCTTCTGCCTTGGCGATGGCCGACCGGGTGACCATCCTCTCGCCGCGCGACCCGTGGCCCTTCTCCACGGTGACGGCGGGTGACCTGGAGGACCTCGTCGACGAGGGTTTGCTCCGCCCCCTCACCGATAAGGAGCGGCCGGAATGGATTCCTCCCCCGGGCGGAGTCGCTCCATCCCCTCCGCCAGGGTATGTCGTGAGCTTCATCTCCTTCCATGAGCGAGGATTTGGAATGCCGTCGAGCCGCTTTATGCGGGCCATCCTGTTCCACTACGGGGTGGAACTACACAACCTTACCCCCAACTCCATCGCACAAGCCGCTATCTTTGTAGCGGTGTGCGAGGGGTATCTGGGGATCGCCCCCCATTGGGATTTGTGGACTCACCTCTTCTTTGCCGAGCTTTTTGCTTCGTCGACGAGGGAGAGGAAGGTCCGTGCGGCGGTGCGGGCCGGCGGCTGCACCCTCTTGCTGAGGCAGTCGCGGGCGTTGCAGTATATCCCTGCCGTTCTTTCGTCCTCAAACAAGGGTTGGCAGCGCCGGTGGTTCTATCTCCGGAATGACGGAGAGTCGCTCCCGCCGTTCTCTCAGCGGGTTGTCACCGCCGCCCCTGACGCCTGGCGTCACGGGACTCCACACGAGAGGCAGAAGAAACTCGAACCTCTTCTCCAGGCTCTGAAGGTGTTGCGGGAGGAAGGGCTCACCGTCGCGGGAGTGGTTGCCGCCATCCACCGCCGGAGGGTGCTCCCCCTGGCGGAGCGGCGGTTGTCGCTTTGGGAGATGACCCAGGAGGCCGACTGGGAGGGGTCACGGATGTCCCCTGACCCTCTTCCCCATGACGCCCTCTATCGGCGGGTGTCGGTCGCGATGGGGAAGCCGGACCCCCACGCCCTCTCCCAGCCTCAAATGCGCCCCGACCAGGGGTGCGTCGCTCTGGTGAGTGCTCGTCCTTTCCTTCTTCATATACTGGTTTGCTCCCGATTCTCACTATCGATTTTCTTTCTCCCCCCCTTTTAGGAGGTGGGGCGGCACAAACCCTCCCTGCCGCCGGTCCCGGAGGACGCGGTGGGTCGGGCGGCGAGGCGGGTCGCCGCGGAGGAGGAGAAGAAGAAGAAGGACGCGGAGAAGGCTCGGGCCCGCAGGCGGAGGCGGGCTCGGGACGCCCTGGAGAAACGCCGTCGTCAGCAGGAGAGGGAAGGGCTTCCCAGGGAGCTGTCGCCGGAGACGTCCGATGATGACGACGACATCGACGATGAAGAGGAGGAGGACGACATGGCCGCACGTCTCGGCCTCAGCCCTGGCCGGGGGTCGTCGAGCCAGCCCCCGAGCGGGCCTACATCGTCGGTCCCTGGAGCCGAGGTACCGGATCCCCGACCTGAGGAGCAGGGGCAACCCGAGAGGGTTCTCGTCTCCCCGGCTGGGGGAGCTGTCGCCACTCCAGGGAGTCGGGCCGAGGGGTCCGTTCCTCGGGAACCGTCGCCCGCGCCGGCGGCATGCGGGAGCGGTCCTCAGGTCGCCATGGCGGCGCCTGGGCAGTCTGCCTCCCGGGCCTTAGGGGCGCCCGGGGCGAGGGCGGCGCCGGGGCTGTTGGTGAAGCGGACCTCGGCGGTGGTTCCAGGAAGCGGGAGCCAAGAGACCTCCCCCCAGACACCGTGGATCATGATCCGGAGCGGGTAGGTACCTTGGAATCTTTCCGTCCCGGCGCTTCATTCATATGCCCGGGCCGTGATTTTCCCTTTCTTGTTTTCTTCAGCAAACGGAGCCATGGCCCTACCGACCTGGCGCCTCGGAAGGCCCTCAAGACGGCGTTTGTCCAGGCAGCTGGCGCCACCTCGGGCCCTGCCGCTCAGCCGACCCTTTCGCAGGGTGCTCCGCCGCACGGGGCTCAGGCGTCACGTGTTTCGGGGGAGCAGGTCCCCGAGGCGGGCCCCTCTGCCGAGGTGGCCATCGTGATCGGGGAGGCGGCCAGCGCCGGTGCGGTCCCGAGCTCGCCAACTGTGTTGGCCATGCCGGCGTCTGCCGCTACCACAGCTGGCACCGTCCCGGTCGGAGAGCGCCCGGTCGCCGCCGACGTCGGGACGGCCGCGGCGTCGGCGCCCGAAGCCTCGGAAAAGGTGGGCACGAACGCGCAGCGCTCCCAGGCGGGCGGCAGCCTTGTCGTTGCGGGGCAGAGCCCCGAGGCCCGGGGCCAGTTGCTCCGCTTCCGGACCCGCGAGGCTTCGAGCCCTATCTTCGTTCTTGACGACGAGGAGGAGGACCAGTCCTGGGACGAGCTCCGCAAGCGTGCGGAGGCGACAGTGGGGTTGCTCCGATCGTCGCTGGAGGTTCTCTGCGGGGACGTCCCCAAAATCCTTCAGGTAATGGTTTCAGACATACCTTCTTGCTTCTGCGAGCGAGGCGTTCGTCGTGAAATCTTGTTTTCCTTTCCAGGACCTGACGGACCGGAGCGCTGCCAAGTCGTCGTTCATTCGCCGCGAGGCCGTCGTCTGGGGCTCGCTACGGTCCCTGAGGACTTCGCTCGCCGGGGATACCGCGCGCCTCTCTCAGCAAGACGCTAAGATAGCGGACCTCCAGTTGCTCTGTGCTGACCTGAAGGCCGAGGCGGCGGCAGCGCGCACGGAGCTTGCCCAGGTTGCCGAGGAGCGGGACCAAACTCGGGGCCAGGCTGCCGAAGCTGAGAGCCGGGCCAAGATCCTTGCGGCCGATCTGGCCGCAGCCCAAGTCGCAGCCTCGGAGCAGCACGTCCGAGCCAGAGGTATGGCTTGACCGTCCTCGGTTCTCAATCTTGTCCGTTTCTTCCGCTTGGGTTTGAGATCTTTCTTCTGGTTGTTCGCAGAGCTCGAGTCTGCCCTCGACGAGTCTGCCAAGGCGCTTGCCGAGGCGCTCGACGGGGCTGCTGAGCAAAGGGAGGCCGATCTGGCGGCCATGTCCGAGGCCGTCTCGGAGGTCTATCGGAAACTCGGTCCCGGCGACGTCCCTTCAGGGAGCTCTCCCCAAAGCCGTCTTCAAGCCCTTGGCGATTACGCGCGCGGTAAGGTCCGCGGGGCGCTGCACCACGGCGTCAGGCGGGCCTTCGCCGTGCTCGCTTCCTACTACGTCGTGGACTTGGAGCGGGTCAGCGAGGGGTACTGCCTGCCTGACGAAGACGAGGCAGCCCTGGCGGAGATTCAGCGGCTCGACGCGGTTGCTGCGGGTCCGAGCGCGTCGCTGGCGACCGTCTTTGAAGCGGAGATTCTTCCTCCTGCGCCGCCGCCGGAAGCGGAGGTGGACTTTACCGACGGCGGGGGCGGAGTTGAGGGCGCGGCTCCTGCCCGAGGCGACGCTTGATTTTAGTTGGCACAATTTCTGATGGATGTGTGATTTGCCGCGGCCACTGGGGCCTGAACATTTTACTTCTTCTTCCGTGAAGTCATGCTTCTTTTCGTTTCGATTTTCGCGCCTGGCTCGTAGTGTCGACAACAGGGTGACTTCCCGAGCTGGGTCCTTTTTCGCGGCAGGCGACGAGTGAGGTGTCCCTAGCCCGGAAGCATAGGCGTTCCCCAGCTCAGTCGGTCTCGCCACTTACTCGTACCCAAGTTCGCTCCTCAGGACTCTGCTTCTGACGCATCCGCAGAAAACCCTTCTTGACCGAAAAAAGGGTTTTTCTGACGCGGAACGGTACGTCCGAACTCGATGAGAGGGGTTCCCCTTTCTTAGCCCCCGAGGGAGGGTCGGGCTCTGCCGGGGCGAGGCCGACCCTTCCTTGATAATTGATTCGTATGTATGAGTGGGGAAAGGGCGCAGCCCCCGGGCGTCGTTCGCGCAGAGGCCGTTTGGCGAGTCAGGCTCCTGCCCAGATATGCGGCGAGTGTTTGGTGACATTCCCCGGCATGGCGGGCATGCCCGAGGGACCCTACGCAAAAATGTCGACGTTTGCGCGAGGGAAGTCGCCGAGCACTTCTTCCTATCTGGGGCCGAGCTCAGAGCCGATCCGGGCACACTTGGAGGCGTCGCCACTGGGGTCGAGAGGGGCGGCCTTAACCGTCCCCGCTGGCTCGAAGTTGCCGGCATGCCGCTTCACGTCCGGTACCTCTCGGGAGAGGCTTTCCAGGTCGGCAGTGAGGGCCTCGGACTCGGCGAGGGCCTCGGCGTACTCCACGCACTCCACATCGCATTCGAAGGCGTGTTTGTACGTGGGGCCGACAGTGATGACCCCGTTGGGGCCCGGCATCTTGAGCTTCAGGTAGGTGTAGTTGGGGATGGCCATGAACTTCGCGTAGCATGGCCTTCCCAACACTGCGTGGTAGGTTCCTCGGAACCCGACCACCTCGAACGTCAATGTCTCCCTTCGGAAGTTGGAGGGTGTTCCGAAGCAGACAGGGAGGTCGAGCTGTCCGAGGGGCTGGACGCGCTTCCCGGGAATGATCCCGTGGAAGGGCGCAGCACCTGCTCGGACAGAGGATAGGTCGACGCGCAGGAGCCTGAGGGTCTCGGCGTAGATGATGTTGAGGCAGCTGCCTCCATCCATCAGGACCTTGGTGAGCCTGACGTCGCCGATGACGGGATCGACGATGAGCGGGTACTTCCCCGGGCTCGGCACGTGGTCGGGGTGGTCGTCTCGGTCGAAGGTGATGGGCTTGTCGGACCAGTCTAGGTAGACTGGCGCCGCCACCTTCACCGAGCAGACCTCCCGACGCTCTTGCTTACGATGCTGAGCCGAGGCGTTTGCCGCATGCCCTCCGTAGATCATGAAGCAATCGCGGACCTCTGGAAACTCTCCTGCTTGGCGATCCTCCCTTTTGTCGTCGTCGCGAGCCCTGCCACCCTCTGCGGGTGGCCCGGCCCGATGGAAGTGACGCCGAAGCATGACGCACTCTTCGAGGGTGTGCTTGACGGGCCCCTGATGGTAGGGGCACGTCTCCTTGAGTGCCTTGTCGAAGAGGTTAGCACCTCCGGGGGGCTTCCGAGGGTTCTTGCGCTCGGCGGCGGCGACAAGGTCTGCATCGGGAACGTCGCGTTTCGCTTGCGACTTCCTCCTGCCTCTCTTCTTGGCGCCGCGCGGAGTAGACGCCTCGGGAGCATCTTCCGACGGGCGGCCCTGGGGCTGCTTGTCCTTTCGGAAGATGGCCTCCACCGCCTCCTGGCCGGAGGCGAACTTGGTGGCGATGTCCATCAGCTCGCTTGCCCTGGTGGGGGTCTTGCGACCCAGCTTGCTCACCAGGTCGCGGCAGGTGGTGCCGGCGAGGAACGCGCCGATGACATCGGAGTCGGTGATGTTGGGCAGCTCGGTGCGCTGCTTCGAGAACCGTCGGATGTAGTCCCGAAGGGACTTTCCCGGCAGTTGTCGACAGCTTCGGAGGTCCCAGGAATTCCCGGGGCGCACGTACGTGCCCTGGAAGTTCCCGGCGAAAGCCTGGACCAGATCCTCCCAGTTGGAAATCTGCCCCGGGGGCAGGTGCTCCAACCAGGCACGAGCGGTGTCGGAGAGAAACAGGGGGAGGTTCCGGATGATGAGGTTGTCATCGTCCGTCCCACCCAGCTGACAGGCCAGGCGGTAATCCGCAAGCCACAATTCCGGTCTCGTTTCCCCCGAGTACTTCGTGATAGTAGTCGAGGGTCGGAATCGGGGCGGAAACGGCGCCCGCCGAATGGCTCGGCTAAAGACCTGCGGACCGGGTGGTTCGGGCGAGGGACTTCGATCCTCCCCGCTGTCGTAACGTCCCCCACGCCTGGGGTGGCAGCCTCGGCGCACCCTTTCGTCGAGGCGTGCCCGACGGTCGCGCTGAGGGTGCTCGACGCCGAGGTGGCCCGGGGCCGCAGGCGCGGTGTTGCGCGTGCGCCCGGTGAAGGCCGAGGCTTCCCGCGTGAGTCGGGAAGTCGCGGCACGAGGTTCCGAGGGGTATCCCTGCCTGCGGGAGGCAGAGCTCTCGGCCCGCCAGGCCGCAGCGCCTTCCAGGAGATGCTTGAGTTCTCCCTGGATTCGCCGTCCCTCGGTGGTTGATGACTCCGGCATCGCACGGAGGAGCATTGCTGCAGCGACCAGGTCCTGGCCAGTCCCGCCAGATGCGGGTGGCGGTTTGTCCCTGGCATCGTTGGCGATGCGGTGCTGGAGACCTTGGGGCAGGTGACGTATTCCTCCGGCCGGGGGTTGGCTCGCCCATACCTGCCCGATGTTCTGGCGGATTGCCTCGAGCGCTCCTGCTCCTTCATCGAACCCGGCCTGCGCCCCGCGGACTTGCTCGAGCTGTGGGTCGTGACCCCCCGCCGGAACGGGGACCACAGCTAGCTCCCGCGGGATGTCGGCGCGAGGCGCTGGCCTAGGGGGATCACCATCCTCCGGCATGCCGAGACAGCCGCCTCCGGAGGGATCCCCTAGCTCGATGTGGAAACATTCGCGACTCGGGCCGCAGTCCTTGTCGCCAAGGCTGCGGCTGCCGTCGGAACAGTCGGAGAGGCAGTAGTCACATGCGGTCATAAAGTCCCGCATGGCACTAGGGTTGCCAGATCCGGAGAAATCCCAGCAGATGCTGGGGTCGTCGTCTTCCTCGGACCCAGAGGGTCCGTAGGTCGAGACACCCGTCAATCGGTCCCAAGGCGACCGCACACGAAACCCCAGAGAGGTTGCACTCGCCTCAATGTGAGTGCCCGCCAAAGCGAGGTCGCCAGGCGGGCTGAGGCTGAGTCGAAATGACGAAAGACGGGGAGCAGTCGTTACCTTTTTGCCGACGAGGAGCGATGAAGTCGTGTCGGGGGCTGACCGCGCCGTCGCCTTGGGTACGAGGGCGACGTCCTGCATGCCCTCCGTGAGCGCGCTGGCGTCGTCCACTTGCTCGGGGTCGACGCGTTGCGGGGGGATGGCGCTCGCATTTGCCTCGAACGCGAGGGCGACGCTTGGCGTGTCCTCCGCTGGGGCACCGGGGATGTCGATTTGCTCGACAGCCGTCGGAGCGCGGCCTCTCGCTCGGCCCCGGTTGCCCCGCCTCCTCCTCCTCCGATGGCGAAGGAGGGGATGGGGCGAGCTTGAACGTTGTCCTTCCCCAACGCGGGAAAGACGTCGTCGATTCCGCCGCCGGCGGGCGGGCTGTCCGCCACCAATGTCGTCGTTGCGCGGCGGCGGAAGGAGTATCATGTCGTAGTCGCCGTCGAGAGACATGAACTCGAGGTTCCCGAAACGGAGCACCGTCCCGGGTTGAAGAGGTTGTTGGGGACTGCCCATCTGGAGCTTGACGGGAAATCGAACGTCAACACGCAGCGTGCCCCTACCTGGTGCGCCAACTGTCGGCGTTCCGAGACCGGGGGGTCCCCGAGCCGACGAGTGAGAGTGCCGCGTGCCCCAGCCCAGATGGGTCGAGCGCGTGGAGCGAGCGCGAAGGGGGGAACAGAGAGAGAGAGAGAGAGTCAGTGGCCGGAGCCGGGTCGTGAGGGAGTCGGAGAAATTCCCGCGGCCTTCGTGTTCGTCCCGCGCCCAGGTCGGGTGCGCTTGCAGTAGGGGGTTACAAGCGTCCGCACGAGGTGAAGGGAGAGAGCGGCCCCGAGAGAGCGCCTGCCTCTGCCTTTCGTCCCCGTGAGGCCAACCTTCTCTAAGAAGGCCCTGGCCCTTCCTTTTATAGTCGTAAGGAGAGGGTCCAGGTGTACAAGATGGGGGTGTAGCAAGGTGCTACGTGTCTAGCGAGGGAGAGCTAGCGCCCTATGTACATGCCCAGGTGGCAGCCGGAGAGATCGTGGCACCCTGTTGGTGTGGCGTCGTGGCTGTTGGAGGAGTAACGGAGCCGGACGGGGGGACAGCTGTTGAGGTGGCTGGGTCCTTGCTGACGTTCTCCTGCTTTCGTAAGGGAGCTGGGAGCCGCCGTCGTCATGATCTAGCGGGGCGCCATCATGGCCTACCTGACATAGCTGGCCAGATGGGACGCCGGTCTTGTTCTCTGCGACCCAAGTCGGCTCAGGGCAGGGTGATGATGACGCTTTCTGTTGACGTGGCGGTCTCGTGTCCTAGGTCGGGCGTCGTGGAGGCTCCTCCGAGGCTGAGGCTGAGTCCGTCCTGCAAGACAGAGACAGAGTCCGAGCCCGGGGTCGGGCGAGGCGGAGGTTATTCGGCAGAGGCCGAAGCGGAGTCCGAGCCCTGGGTCGGGCGAGGCGGAGGTCGCCGTCTTCCGGGGCCTTAGCCCGAGTCCGAGCCCTGGGTCGGGCGGAGCGGAGTTCGCCGTCTTCCGGGGCCTTAGCCCGAGTCCGAGCCCTGGGTCGGGCGGAGCGGAGTTCGCCGTCTTCCGGGGCCTTAGCCCGAGTCCGAGCCCTGGGTCGGGCGGAGCGGAGTTCGCCGTCTTCCGGGGCCTTGGACCGAGTCCGAGCCCTGGGTCGGGCGGAGTCTCCTATGGCACCACTGGCGGAGTCTGGTCGCCCGTCGGTCTTACCTTTTGCGTTAAACGCCCCGGTGACTCGGTCGGTTGGTGCGGTGATTTAGTCAGGGTTTCTCCTTATCGGAGGCGGGGCCTAGGGCGAGCCGGAGATGCGTCTGCCGTGAAAGAGGAGACCCCAGGCGAGACGGAGTCATCTTAGGGTCGGCTGCCCTCGCCCGAGGCTAGGCTCGGGCGTGGCGAGGTCAAGTCACTCGTATGGACTGATCCCTGACTTAATCAAACCCATCAGGCCTTTGCAGCTTTATGCTGATGGGGGTTACCAGCTGAGAATTAGGCGCCTTGAGGGTACCCCTAATTATGGTCCCCGACAAGTTTGCTCTAGATTATAAGTTTTACAGGTGCCAAAGGTTCACAATAGACCAATAAAAAGACCAAGAAAGGGTTCAAACAAAGAGAGCCAAAGACAACCGAAGTGTGCCCTGGTCTGGCGCACCGGACTGTCCGGTGTGCCACCGGACAGTGTCCGGTGCACCAAGGAACTCGACGCTGAACTCGCTACCTTCGGGAAAATGGAGGCCGCTCCGCTATAATTCACCGGACCGTCCGGTGTATGCACCGGACAGTGTCCGGTGGCACACCGGACTGTCCGGTGTGTCAGTGGAGCAACGGCTACTTCGCGTGCAACGGTCGACTGAAACGCATTTAATGCGCGCCTACGCGCGCAGAGGTCAGAGCACACGCAGTAGGCGCACCGGACAGCCTACAGGACTTGTCCGGTGCACCACCGGACAGCTAGAAGACCCCACCTGTCAGAGCTCCAACGGTCGAACCCTAACGGCCGGGTGACGTGGCTGGCGCACCGAACAGTGTCCGGTGGCGCATCGGACTGTCCGGTGCGGCCGTCGACAGCAGCCTCCACCAAACGGCTAGTTTGGTGGTTGGGGCTATAAATACCCCAACCACCCCACCATTCATTGCATCCAAGTTTTCCACCTTCCAACCTCTTACAAGAGCTATAGCATTCAATTCTAGACACAACCAAAGAGATCAAATCCTCTCCCAAGTCCAGAATCACTCTAAATCAAATAGTGACTAGAGAGAGCGACACTTGTGTTCATTTGAGCTCTTGCGCTTGGATTGCTTCTTTTCTTTCTCATTCTTCTTGTGATAAACTCAATTGTAATCGAGGCAAGAGACACCAATTGTGTGGTGGTCCTTGCGGGGACTTAGTGTCCCGTGTGATTGAGAAGAGAAGCTCACTCGGTCTAAGTGACTGTTTGAGAGAGGGAAAGGGTTGAAAGAGACCCGATCTTTGTGACCACCTCAACGGGGAGTAGGTTTGCAAGAACCGAACCTCGGTAAAACAAATCCTTGTGTCTCACTCTTTATTTGCTTGTGATTTGTTTTCCACCCTCTCTCTCGGATTCGTTTATATTTCTAACGCTAACCCGGCTTGTAGTTGTGATTAACTTTGTAAATTTCACTTTCGCCCTATTCACCCCCCTCTAGGCGACTTTCAGACAGCAAGGGTGACGGTGAGGGCAACAGCAAGGGCGACGGCGGCAGCAGCGAGAAAGGCGACGACAAGGGCGATGGTGAGGGCGACGACAAAGATGGCGATGGCGAGGGCGATGGCAACGGCGACAGCAAGGGCGACGGTGACGACAAGGGTGATGACGGCGGCAAGGGCGACGGCGGTGGCTGCAAAGCCAGCAGCATAATGATGCTGGCATAAATATTTGTATAGGTAGTAGTAGTAGTAAGTAGCAGTGTAGTGTAATGTGGTGTAATGACTAAGGGGTGAGGAGGCCGACTCAAGGTGAGTCGGTCTCGAGTTTGTAATGATCTCCCCCTATAAATGAAAACACAGTTCCTTGCCGATCCACTGTTGCATGTTCTGTTTGCGCATTTGGCAGTTCACCGACATTTTAGAGGTAATGCCCGAGTGATGCTTGTGATCTCCACATTTCCCGAGTTATGGCCTGGCGCTTTGTGCCCGACTTATCACGCCAACCCATACTTCTGCTGACGTATCCCCTTGAATTTCGAAACCTAGTTCTCGCTTTTTCCTTTGCCACTTTCCTATTTTTTGAGTTCTTGAGTCCACCTGCCTCGTTTGAGAGACCACGATGGCTCCCAAGAGGAAGAGATAGAGCGTTGTTGTTCCGATCATCCCGCCAATCGATCCCAACAGCCAACTTCCATTCGCCAGCAACCATGTGTCTGTTGTTTCCAAGGTTGACCTTCTGCACCTCGTTGAAACTGGTGTTCTTCCACCAAAAGAGTTGTGTTCCTAGCGAATCTGGCGCGGGGTTACCGTTCCGACAGAGGACACCCACGAAGTTGTTATCTTCGTGCCATTTCTCATCCGAGGACTGGCCCTGCCAGCTTCTCCTTTCTTCCGCGGCCTTCTCAACTTTTATTCTCTGAATTTTACCCACTTAAACCCCAATTTTGTTCTTCAAATTGTCGTGTTTGTTCACCTCTGTGAAGCTTTCCTTGGAATTCTTCCTCATTTTGGGCTTTGGAAGTATCTCTATCACTGTCGGCCTGGGATGGCAGGAGGGCAGCATTAACTTGTTGGCAGTGCTAGCCTGGAACTTCACCGAGGCAGGAAGGTTGAATATCTTGATATCCCTTTGAAGGACAGTATCAAGGGATGGTGCCTTGAGTGGTTCACCATGGAGAACCACCAAGTCCCTCCCTCCCCGATCGAGGAGGCAGCCTGACGTTCGAACGCCAGCAGGACAGAGGCCCCTATAGATTCAGAACTAGCTGAGTCTAGAGTGTTGCTTGCTGAAATATGTGCATTGAAAGATAGAGGCTTGACCGTTGAAGCTGTTGTTGCTAATTTTGTCTTCAAAAATATTCAACCACTAAAAGTTAGAGTTTACCCGGCTTATCTGTATACTAGGGTCAATGACCCTACCCGAATTACCAACAGACAGATTACTGAAGAGGACATACTGAGCCGAATTGACTTGATGCTGAGAGGCAAGATTTCGAATGCTGGTGTCCTTTATCTTATTCTACCTGGAATCATCCTCCACAGAGCCCCTTTTCTGAGTTCGTCTCTAACCCTCCTGCTTAAGATGGCAATCTGGGTCATAGAGTGCGACCCTCCCCAGAGGATATTAAGGCTATCATTGCTCCATTCCAGAATCTCCCTAAAGAGGAGAGACAGACCCATTTCTAGATGCCGACAAGCGCTGATGAGGCTGAGGTGAACGCTGTTCTCAGTATGCTGGCAGGAGAATCGTCTGACTCTACCCGTACTGAGTCAATGACTGTTGCAATTGGACATGGCCTTGGTGAGGATGAAGGAGTTCAGAGTCCTAGAAGTGTTCGTTGCAAACGATCGCGTCGGACGAGCCGTCCAGCCATGCCTGCCGAGGGGAAGAAAAGAAAGAAAAGGCTTCAGCGTTCATTAGGCTTGGAACTGGATGCTGATCGTTCGACCTCAATCCTCGGCAGTGGCCTGGCGAGCACCAACCTCGAGGACGACATCGAAGGTTGTGAGGGTGTTAGAGTTGGTAGTCGTGTGCTTGATGAGGATGAAGAGGAGGAAGAAGAAGAGGTCCCCTTGATTCGCAAGAACAGCCGCAACAGCAGGAGCAGTGACATCCCAATGCAGGCTTTATCAGGGCTTGTTAGTCTCTAGGGGTTGACAATGTCTACCATTGACCATGCATTAGAGGAAATTATCCTTGAAGACCTTTTATCAGAGCCTCCTGAGGTTGAAAGTTCTGTCATCCGTACAAAGGTCCTTGATGACGTCCCTTTAGCTGGTGATCCTATCGAGCAAGAGGTAGCCTGGACAGTTTCTCCTGCTTCGTCGACCTTGGAGGGCGGTCTAGCTCACGAGAACATACTGGATGTTGACGTTGCTGGCAAAGGTCACCTGGCTCCATTGGGTACAACCGAGGGTGCTTTAGCTTCTAAGGGTGCCGCTAAGGACAATCCAGCCCCCAAGGGTGGTGCTGAGGGTGACCCAGCTCCCAAGGGTGGTGCCGAGGATAACCCAGCCCCCAAGGGTGCTGAGCCTGGATCCTCTTTGGCTGCCTCCGTGGATGTTCATGTTGGATCGCCACCGGTTCAATCTGAGGAACTCGTGGTGATGAATTTATCTACTGCTCTCATTGGTCTGGTCACGTTAGAGATCAGTGATTCGGATGCTGGGAATCTACCACCTGATGTTAGAGCTATGGTCTCCCTGAGTGATGCTCTCAACATTGTCCCTGTCAATGCTCCATCGATAGACAGTGCATCGATGCTTCCAGCTCTACGACTTCCTTTATTTCTTTCCAATCTCCAGGTGAGCCAATCTTTGCTTTTTATTATTTACGTTGACAAACAGGTTCTCTTGCTAACTTTTGAAATTGCAGAATGTCATCAACTCTGTATCTGCCCATTTCAAATCTTGTGGTGCCCCTGTCCCCGACCAAGTTTCGTCTTTAATGCAGTGGAATCCTCTACTGCTTCAGAGGCAAATAGATGATCTGAAGGCCTCAAACTTTGGTTAGTGGGTCTACGATTTCCTTTTTTGCTATTTATTGCTTCTCTAATTTCACATCTTGTGTTCTTTTCCTGCTGCTTCACCAGTTCTGACTCAGCGGTGCTCCAATGCTGAGGAGAGGTATACCCAGAGCCTGTAACACCCCTGGTGTTATAAGGACTAAAACTTGAGCATGACATCATATGCATTGACATTTCATTATGTTTGTTACACCTAGAATGCATCCACAAGGCTAAAACTCCAAAACAAGTGTGATATGGTGACTTGAAGTGCTTCTTAACCCTAGAGTAGGGTACTTACCCATGAGATTGAGGTATATGGGTGTGTGTGATACCAAATTGAGTATTATCTCAAAAGTTATTGGAAATGTTCACAAGAGACTAAATTTGATGGATTTGAGTGGCACACAAACCCTAGAGCACTCAAAACCCTAAAGAGAACCCTGGAAACCCTAATTTGTGCCCTATAAAGTGATTTTGAGTTATAGGCATTTTTGGACCAAAATGTCTATATCAAAGTGGTAGAGTATCAAAAACCAAACAACTTTTACATTGCAAGATTTTCAAGTAATATGAAGCATAAGGGTGTAATTTGCAAAAAGCCCCAATGCCACCCTATGGCTTAAACCCTAAAATTAGTGACATTGGGCAAAGTTTGTACCCTTGTATTTCCTAATCCATGAAGATTTTGCCCCCAAGTCATTACAATAAACTTGTAGAGCTATGTTAGTACTACAAGTTTGATTAAATGATCTAGCCCAAGAACTGTATAGAAATTGGAGACAAATAGACATGAAGTTGGACTATCAGTCAACCTTAAGACTGAATCTTGACTATCAGTGAACTTGGATGAACTTTGAGATCGATTTGTGGGGGATTCAATGGATGTTTGATCAAGGTCTTTGTAACAAAGTTACAGCTGGTACATTGGACAACAACTTTGATACAGGCAGGTTAGTGGGTTGTCACACGAAAATTAAAGAATGAGGCCCTGCAAGTTGCTCGGTAAGATGGACTGAAGAAGATCGCCATGGTACAGTAGCTGGAAAAATCTCCAGTGTCGTGAACCTGACGCCGGTGATCTTCTGCCGCAATTCATGCTCGCCTAGGAGATTCATGCCGTGTGAGAAGTAGATAACGCTAGGAAGGGGTGAAAAGATCCGGGGATAGGTGAACCTAGTCACTGGCCGGTCCGGCCATCGTGTCCCGTCGCAGTTAGTTGTGTTGGCATCACCGGAGCTCACCGTTTCCTCGACCGTGACACACAGTGATCTATCCTCCACGTTGTAAAGGTCGTGGCAAGCAACCAGTTGTTATCCCTGAACCATTTCCCTCTCGCGTGCCACGGTGAGCAGGCCACCGTAAAAATATCCTGGCCGCAGTGACCTCGATCCCAATCCAAAATTCATGATAAGCTCAGCCAGAGTCTATAAATTGGAGGCACCCCCTGTTCCGCCTACTTGTTACGTGCCAAGCACACCGCTTCTCGCCTCCAATCATCCACCGTAGCGCCTGAATTCGGGGTTTCCCCCAAATCAGTTCTCCCCGCCGCCGCAAACACCCCCTCCATCGACCCACCGCTCTATCCCTCCACCCGCCTTCCTAGCTATCGTTCTTGAGTCCTGGTAAGTTGCTAAAGCTTATCATGCTCCCAATACGTATGCTACTGCACTATGTCGTTGGGAACGGACTAGGAAAGCTTCAAATCCTCGGGTGCCCATAGACCGAGCTCTAGGACGGCGTTCGGGCTCAATTAGTGATCCCCAGTGGAGTGCTAAGGGTAGAATTAGGTGTAGACCGAATTCGAGCATGGATTATTAGGTATTGCGGTCGGTACAAGCTCGTCGGAACAACCACTCCGCCGCCAGTGGTCGGGGACCCGGTCTTGCGAAGAAGAAAGAGAGGGGTTTAAGCGCACATGTCAGAGACACAAGTGAATAGGGAATAAGGATTCTTTACTGGTTTTTTGAATAGCCGAGGACCTCTATGCAAAATCGCCAGCTCCTGGTTATGGGCCGGTTTGGGCCAGAATCAGCCCGGTACTATTAATAGTTTTCCTTTTTCCTTTTTCTACCAGACTTGGAAAATTGTAGGAAATTCTAGAAAATTGGTAAAATTATGGGACCAATTTTGCTAGACTCCCAAATCCATCTAGTATTTAATAAAAATAGTTCCAAGATTTTTAGTCCAAACCTGGATTTATTTAGGTTTTAAAGATGCCTAAACCTAGCCTTTTTAGAATTTTAGAATTAATTTGGTAGCTCCAAAAATAATAAAACTTTTTGGGTAACCTAAGTTTGATGATTAAATCCCTTGGGTGGAGTTTGAAAGGATTTGGACATTGTTTGGTCCCAATGGTCCGAAACCCAATACACTAGCTTCCTAGGGTTTAATTGCCTAAGTACTGATAGAATACTAACTCAGGAAACCCTAGTGACTAAGTGTGTACCGTGAAGGAAATTTGTATTCAAGATACAACCTAGTATGTTTCTATTATATACCTGCATATTCATAGCATCACATAAGCATTCATGTATATGTATTATTATGTATAGAAAACGAAGAAGTTGTAGTCGAAGAAGAAGTTGTGCCGCAAGCTGAAAATCCCCCGGTTGAGAACAACTTCTATTTTGTCATATGTGGGACAGACCTAGAACCTCCTACAACACAAGGCAAGCCCCGATGCATTTACCCTGTTCCTTGTTGTTTTAAACTCTTTATCACTTGAGATGATGCATTAAGTGATAGGAGTTGTGTGTTAAACAATTGCTGCATTCCCTTCCTTGGAACTAATTACCATTCCTTGATACCTGTTTTACTTAAAGTTTTCCGATGCTTAGCTTGCTTTAGAAAACAAAATGTTTTGTTTTAAACAAAAGGTGATGCTTCATATGGGATAGGAATTTTTCAAAGAAAAGACTTGATGGTGAATCCATCATGACCGTGATGGGTTCAACATATGAAAAGATGTACCTCTGTCAGGTACCAAACTTTAGGGTTGTAAATGGTAAAGAGGAGACCGGGCGGGTGACTTGCACGAGAAGGAAGTCTCGGTGTAGTGTCTCCGTCTGAGTCATTTAAGGACCGAGCCGATGTAGGCTTGATGATCGAGGACCTTTTAACTGGCCACATGCCTCGTCATGGGTAAGCTTTGCCTCGGTCGGACCAATACCAGAAAGGCCACCACACAATGGGAGTGGAGAGATGGCGAGAGTAGCATGTACCCTCCGTGGCAAGAGGTTGGACAGTGGTGTATCTATGCTCTCGGTTGGCGTGAACCCGTTCTAGTCTTGAGAAACCCAGTGGCGAGTTGACATATGCAAGGGTTAAGTGCTACATATGTCGTGTGGTTGGAGATCCCCAGCTAGGTATTAATCGATTCGGATCGCCGTTACTTCTCGGACATGAAGACTTGGTCACTGCCCTACACGTAGCAATCCAGTGAACTAAAAGGTTGATAAAGATAGCTAGCATAGGCTAAGTGCCTGAACTAGGATAGAAAGAACTCTAGATATAGATAACTACTTAACCTGATAATAAAAATGGATTTTTAAGGATCCACTCATAGTAAGCATTTCTGCAAACAGAGTCTTTGATTCTTGATCAACTTTGCCTTGGTTCCCATAAGCCAGCATATCCTTGAGAGTCTTTTTCCTTTGTCGGGTAAGACTTGCGAAAGTACACTCCGTACTTAGGGTTTTCGAACCCATCTTGTTGTAGGTGATGAAATAGCTAAGTTTTGCTATTTCTGCTCGAAGGTGGTGCCAAAGCAGGAGGAAAATTAGTAAACTTGTTGGAGGGAGGATGTTTTGCCTGCCAGTTATGTAATATTAAGTGCTGCACTCGAACACTCGTTATGTAATAAATACTCTCTATATTTTATATGAATGTAAATTATGTTATTGTAATCCTTTCCGCTTATTCTTTACTCCGATTATGTGTGTAATGTTTGCATGATGGGTGAAGCGCTCTTGGGTGATATGATGAAGATACAGATAACCGAACTTGTCGAGTGATTATGCGCACCTACATGATTGTCTGAGGTCCTTAGGGCAAGGACATCTGTAAGTGGGCCTAATACCTTGGGAGGTTCCGTGACAGAGACAAGCTGATTTGAACCAGGTTTTTGCATTCTTGGACAGCGCTCGGACCTTGAACTCATCTTTGAATGCCCAACTTGATTCAGAGAAGATGGCTCATGAGGTAGATTTCCTTGACTACTTCTGCTTTGCTCCTCTTTGCTTTGATGCTTAGTGCGCTTCTTGTCTGTAGGAGGAGAGGCGGACGCTTCTTGCTTCTCGTGAGAATCTGGATAGATTATATCGTGATGTTAGCAATTCCCTAACTATCCTGGAGAGGAGTCATCACTTCACTATGTCGGACTTGGACCATCATAGGGATGAATTGAGGGCATCCCAGACTAAAGTGTCACGACTTGGTAAGCTATTGTCTTCGAAGGATTCTATCATCAAGGAGTTGCGCTCCTCAAAGAAACTTGTCACATAAGAGCTAGAGGCCTCTCGCCTCAACATCAAGGCCTTAGAGGATGACCGTGTTGTTATGAAAGCAATGTGCGACAAAGCGATGGACAAGGCTGTTCGCGCCGGGCGAATCCTGATGAGAAGGCCTGGTGTTGTGGTGCCTGAGGACATTGTTGCCGACGTTCTCGCTGCACCTGCTGTCGTGAGCAAACCTTCTTCCTCTGCTACTCCTGCTAGTGAGGCTTCCTGCAAAAATGCTCCTGCACAGTGATTCGTTCCGATGAGAAAATACTTTTCATTGAGTTAGTATTCTTTAGCGAGACAGTGTATTATGGATTTCATGTGCATGTAACTATGCTACGCTTGAACTGATTGTTCTGTTAGCAGGGCGTTGAGACCAGCCTCGAATATGTGAGCATGTTGTTTTATTTTGAGGCGTTCCTTGATTTGGGCTGACCGTTTCGTTGGTAGGGTATAGTAATTGTAACACCCCTAGTGTTTATATTCCGCTCGACAACGAGTACGAATTTAAGCACGTAATCAGTGGATAAAACGAAATTTTAAATTTTAATCATCTTCGCTTATCACGATTTTAATATCGCATCTGTTTCGTCTGTCGCGAGTGCGACATCGTTTTTATTTTTATCTGTCCGGGCTCTTCCTAAATTTTCATGATGTTCGGAACGTAGTTGTTCCAAAAATCGGCGCGTCCGGTGATTATTTAAAATTCATCGCTCGTGCGAATACGAAATCGGATGCTCAATCTATTCTTACGATTTTTATCCCGAGCAAATTAGTTGAACTCGACGACTAAAATGTTCGGGGCAGAATAATTTGGATTGCGCGAAATCATGCGCGAGATTATGACCCAGTTTATTCTTCAGCACGCTGTTTTGACGGTGAAATCGTGTATCCATTAGCCGATATGGTTTCGGCTAATATTAGTCGAATCACGCAGAATAAATTATCGAAGCCGAAATCCGTTTAATTCAGTCCATTGCTTCTCGCTTCGGTCTAAATCTTCAAAAGTGAATTAAAAGTACGATTTTGTTCGAGTTCAGAGAATTCGCCAAAACAAATCGTTAGTCCTCGGATTTCCATTTCGAGATTCAGGGAATGGAATGCATAGTTGAATAGCGTCTCAACCCAGTGTACAACGCTAAAAATCAGAATCCCAAAAATATCTGCAATTTGAAATAAAAAGGATAATATCTCTAGCTGCCTTATCCTCTCGCCGCTCACTCCAGATTTTTCGCCGAGCTGAGCCGTGGCCTTATCCCTGACGCGCGATATTCTCTCCTCCCTCTCCATTTATTTCCCCACGCGTCCCTTCTTCTACCTCCGAACTGCGACTCCTCTTCCTCCCGTTTCTCCGCACGCCATGGCTGAATGCCTAGCAGAGCTCCCTGCGTCGCGTGTCTGACTCGCTCTCTTGCTCCCGCGCCCTGTCATCCTCCATGGCTGCACGCGCGAGCTCGAAAGTTCTCCCTGCCCCGAGCTCGTCCACATGGCGCCCAGCCGGATCTCCCTTCATCGTGCCCTCTCTAGCAAGCTTCAGCCCCAGCCGTTCCTCCTCCCTGGCGCACTCGTCGTCCGGGCTCTGCCCAGCGCCGCGGCAGCTGAGCTCGCCCATGGCCACGTCTCCCTCTTCCTCCCTGCTTCCTACTCAACCGCGCCCCTCCCCTACACGCTCCAAGCTCCATGGCGTTTGGCCCCTGCTTGGATCTCGTCTGTGCCGTGGAGCTCCCCTGCAATGCCCCTCCCTTGCTCCTCCAGCCGAGCGGCTCTCCCAGCGCTACTCCATGGTAGCCGCACCCAGCTCCTGTTCACCATGACGCGAGGATGAGCTACTCTCCAGTCTCCTCCCATCTTCTTCTCTCCTTCTTTCTTTGCACGCCGGAACTCACTCGAGCCCAGCGGTCTCCATGGCCTGGCACGTCAGGACCTCCTCCGAGCTTGCGCCCAGCCTCTGCTTCCAGCTCGCCATCGCGCTCGGCATCCAGCTTTCTCCGTGCCGGCTCCCAGCTCCTCTGTTCCCTCCACACTCGGTGCCCAGTCCATGGCCGAGCTCGTCCTACGCGCGTCCCTCAGCCCTTGCGCTCGGATTTCCCTCTCCCATGGCGCTCGGCCGAGTTCCGCCGCGTGCCCGGATTTCCTTCCTTCCGTTCACAGCTCCCTAGCCGTCTCCCTCCCCAAGCTCGCCGTGCCCTGCTTTCCACGGCCGTCGCTCTCCCGGCCCGGATCTCGTTCCTATTCGCCAGCCGAGCGCTCAGCCTTGTCGTCTCCCTGCGCGCAAGCTATCTGTTGGTCACGCTTCCTCCCTGCTTGGCTCTTTGGAGCTCACCGACGCCGCTTGGGCTGGCCATCCTGGCTTCCTCGACGCCCTCCCTGCCCCAGTTTATTTTTACGGACACTGGCTCATCGACCGTCGCTCATTGTGGTGCTCGGCCGCGTCAAGCTGTAAATCCTCGGCGTCGGTCACCGCCATCTAGGACTTCTCTATTATCCCAGCGAGCTCGTCTCCCACTGTTTCTCACTATTTGCCGGTGCTTGATTGCGCCTGGTCATACAGCTATGCCTCGATCCGCTCCTAGCATGATAGCAGCAACCTCGCACAGATCGTCCAGTGAAACGTGTCTACTCCAGCTCACCGAACGTGTTCGTCGCTTGGCCCTGTGTCATTAGGCTAGTCAACCATGTTAGCTGCCGCACGCGCTTGTCCCTGATGCATATCACACAGAATTCGGATCTTGTCGATTAACTCCCGCCATCCGTCGTGCTGTGTGCCGGCGTTCCCTTCCGGCAGACCTCATCATCGACCCACGTTGTGCCCACGACATGCTCGTCGACTTTGATGATTTGATTTCCAATTTCATGTTGCTTATGTCGACCCTTGGAACTTCTTGTCGTACTCGACCCTGCAAGTCTCCAACTCGTCGTCATTTCGTGCATCCTCAAGAAATACAAAGAGTAGGGTGAAGACGGAGCTAGCAGCGTGATATTCACCAAGTGCTCGACAAAAAGCTCGAACATCCTGCGCGACTCAAGTTCAATTCGCCAAAATTATTTAGTTGAGGAGAAGATCTTTAGCAATTGATTACCGAAGAAAAGAAGGCCCCTGGATGACGTCAACCAGAACCCGTAGTCGTGCTTGCGACTATCACGTCGAATTAGTCAGGGTAAGTAAATTTGTTACTCGTGTTGGTGGATTGGTGGATGGTTTGACTAGGTTTAATATTTATTAGATTGCCTAAGTCGTTTTAGTAATTTGGTCGATGTCGTAGGATGAAAAAGATCTCAATAGGCCTCAGTGTTTACGGGATTTTAGGTGTTAAAAATGGGAAGTTATATTAATATATATATGATACACAGGTTAATCGGTAAATTAAGTAATTAAGATACACAGTTTAAAGAGTTAATAAAAAAGCTAGGAATAAAAATAGATATTCTAGTGTTGTTATGTCAATTTGGTTAATAGATGTAGTCAATGCCCTGCTGTGATATCCATGATGCTTAATGCTTGGTTTTAAGTGTTTCATCCTTTTTAGTGTAGATTATCTATATTATACTCGTTATACTCGTGCTCATACATGTGCATTGTGTATCCCCTGAGGTATGATAAATAATCGCGTGATGCGGAAGACAACCCAAGTCGACCCCAAGCGTGGGCTAATCTGCAGGAGGATGATGATGGACAAACCTGAAGATGGATAATAGAGCGAGTATCGGAATAAAGGCTGATCGTCAAGTGGACATCACCTAACAACACTAACCTAGTGTTACCCAGGCAAGCCTCGGTGCATTCGTCACCTCCTTGATGTTTTAAAATATTTATCACCTTGTTTGATGCATTAGGTGATAGGAGTTGTGTGCTAAACCGTTGATGCATTTCCTTCCTTGAAAATTGGTTACCCTTCCTTGACACCCTTTTATAAAAAGGATTTTTGATGCTTAGCCTTGCTCTAGAAAATAAAAATGTTTTGTTTTCAAACAAAAGTGATGCTTTAGTGGGTGGGAATGTGTTCAAAAAAGAAAAACTTGTGATGGTGGATCCATCAAGGCCTTGATGGGTTCAACATCGGAAAAGATGTACCTCTGCCAGGTACCAAACTTTGGGTTTGAAATGATAAAGCTAAGACCGGGCGGGTGACTTGCACGAGAAAGAGAGTCTCAGTGTAGTGTCTCCGTCTGAGTCGATTAAGGACCATGTCGATGTAGGCTTGATGATCGAGGACCCTTTAACTGGTCACATGCCTCGTCATGGGTAAGCTTTGCCTCGGGCAGACTAATACCGGAATAAGATAACACGCAATGGTAGTGGAGAGATGGCGAGAGTAGCGTGTACCCTCCATGGCAAGAGGCTAGACGGTGGCGTATCTGTGCTCTCGGTTGGCATGAACCTGATCTAGTCTTAAGAACCCCGGTGGCGAGTTGACATAGGCAAGGGTTAAGTGCTACATATGTCGTGTGATTGGAGATCCTTAGCTGAGTATAATCGATTCTGATCGCCGTAACTTCGTGCATATGAAGACTTGGTCGCTGCCCTACACGTAGCATTCCAGTGAACAAGATGGGTTGATAAGATATAGGCCAAGTGCTTGAACTAGGGTATAAAGAACTCTAGATGCAGGTAACTTTACTTAACCTGAAATTTAAAAATGGATTTTAAGGATTCACTCATAGTAAGCTTTTCTGCAAAACAGAGTCTTTGATTCTTGATAAGCCATAGCTTGAATCCCTCTAGCCAACATACCCTTGAGAGTCTTTTCTTTAGTCGGGTAAGACTTGCTGAGTAATTCCGTACTCAGGGTTTTATTCCCTGTTGTTTTTTAGGTTCTAGTTTTGTGCTGCTGACGATGGTGTTAAGTGCCGGTGGGCTCGGCCTTCTTATAAGTCTAAGTAACCCTTCTATACTTCTTACTGAGGATGGTCACTTGAGCTAGCATATATTTCAAACTTATACTTTTGTAATCACTCCTATAAAATAATATAAAATTTTTGTAACTTGTAGAATTTGATAATAAGATTTCCGCTGCAAAAATATTGATGTGTGTGATTTGTATTACTTAATTTCGCGATCTTGGTTATAAGTGGTTTATCCGATGGCCTTGGGGCAATCAGACGGATCCTGTTAAGTTATCTGGTGCACAAGCATAACAGTCTGAGGTCTTCGAGACAAGGATAGGTGCATGTGGGCCCAATAACTTGGGAGGTTTTGCCATAGCCTGGTATCGGAGCAGATTAAGTATAATACGGTCACATACGTATTTTCAAAACAAAAGTTTTGGTTTTGAAAAACCTATTTTCAACTAAACACATTGTTTGGTTTTGAAAAACAGCTTTGAAAAACTATAATGCTAGCGACATCCTCTATTAAGCCCTAAGTTAAGGACTATCAGGTGGCTTAGTTGAAAACCACTAACCCACAACCGGGGGTATTGCATACATGTGTATTGTTATTTTTGAGGCCATTCAGTTTTGAATGGATCGATGCTCAAGGTAAGGTGAGATGTGAGAGCATGACCGAACGAACGTCAGTCTAGGGAAGTGCTTAATTGAAGCGCTTGATTATATACATGTTTTACATGTGTATATATGAAGGCTGCGATGTGGAGTACTTACTTTTCCAAGAATTCAGTACCCCATGGGTGTGTAAGGGTATATAGACATGGAAATACTAAGAAGTGTAATGTACTTGTAACGACACACCTACGCTCAGGTAAGAAGGTAAGTTGCCATACTGAGTTGCCCTATGGTTAAAGTGTGGCAACGACGCCTATGCGTGGCTCGGCGCTTAATGATGAGTTGGCCTCCATATAGCAATATATGGAGTATAAACTGTGATAAACTGTCATGTGTGAACTGCATCATGGGAAATTGGGCTGCGATGAAAATTTTCTGCAGGTACACTAATGTAATACTCAAAGTTGTATACCAAGAGTAATAGAGAGAGCTCCTCATTTTGTGTGCCTTATTTGCATCATAAAAAGAGCACCTATGTAATTGAGAGTGACTAAATAAAACAATGATTCTAAAATAAAAGAAAGTGCATATGTTTGAGTTTATATGTTTGTGCATTAAATAAAATAATAATGTTAAAGATAATAATAATATAAGAATTACTAGAAGTGGAATTAAAACCCTAAATTTGAAAATAGGGTTTTGAAAATAGGAAGAAGAGAAATGATATATATAAAAAAATATATATAAATAAAATAATTATATCTCTAAAAACTTGTATTTTAACTTCACCATAAGATTTGGGAATGAATTTGGCCTAAGGTTGATTTGAAATTTGAATTCAAATTGGATTTGCAAATAGAAAGAAAAAGAAAAAATAAAAAAAAAGAATAAAAGCTTACCTGGGCCGCAGAACCGAATTCTGGCCCACCTAACCGTTGCACTCAGCTGGCCCAGCCGGTGCTCGCGCGGTATGGCGCTGACGGGAGGGCCCCGCCTGGCCGTCTCAGCTGGGCGCTGATGACCGCGCCCCCTGCGTCACTGCCCGTGAGTCCCCCCTGGCAGTGGCCTGACCGCGTCTTCCCCGCGGAACTCGCCAACGGAAACCAGTCCGCCCAGCTTTGGCCGCCGCGATTACCGGACCACCAGGATCGCCAGCTCGCGATGGTCTCCTCTGCTACATCCGGGTCTCGGGGGTATATAGCTCACCTTGGACCATGCCCAGTCCCCCATCGATTTAGGGCATCACTACACCATTAGCGCGTTGGGTGGGCTGAGGTTTCCGCCGCCGTCATCGTCTGGCAAGAATACGGGTGCTCGCGCCTTGGAGTTTGGGTCAGCGTGCTTGCGAAGAGATCCCGGAGGTGTTCGCGGACCCCGCTGCCCCAGAACTCGAACCGCCTCACCGTAATTTCTCGTCGCCGCCTTGCGCATCGCCTGGATCCGCCGCTCGCCGTGGCCAAGACTGTCTGTGGCGAATCGTGGGGTAAGCACATGTTCATCGCATTCCTCTTGCTTAGGGCATCGAGTAGGACCCCTCGGATCGGAGCGTTGCTTGCGGAGCTGAGCTTTGGGGATGTCCCAACCATGGCGCCGCCGCGCCGGGTACTCCGTTGAGCCTGTTCACCGGGAAGAGCAGGCGATGGGGAGTGGCGCGATGGATGCCGTCGATCTCAAGATTGGCGGATAGGATTAGATCTGGGCAGGGTGGGTTTTTGTGCCGTTGATCATAGGATGGACGGCCGAGATCAAAACCAGGAATACCTCTTCGCGTTATAAAATCAGAGCCCTCGGTTTGGGATCGTGTGGCCCAGATCTGAGCGGGAGTTCATAAAGCGCGAATCTAATCGTAGCCGTAGATCGTCGATCGGGCGGCCGAGTCTCGCCCGTACCCCTTCGCGGGTCAATTTTTCTAAAGAGACCCTCACCTCTCTGGAAATTAACCCGCCGTCCACGTTCACTATTTACTGAGTCTGGAGTATTTTGCGCCAGGGCCCCTGTGTTTTCTGGAATTTGAGGCCTAGTCCAGGGGATATTAAAAACCGAGAAAATGATTATAGAAATTAGTTTTTAATACAAAAACAATTCTAGAAACTTGTAAAATTCATGGAAATTCCATTTTTGACCCAAATTGAGCCATTCCAATTTCTAAAATTTTGTAATAATATTCTCTACCATTTAGAGTCACTATTTTGACATGAACTCTGTTAGAACATTAATTTAACAGTTAATCCTAATTTTAATCACATTAAATCTTAGAAAATTCACAACTTGAAACCTATAACTCCAAATTTAGTGATTCCAGTTCCTATGATCTCATTTTAATGTGTAGATTTTTACTGTATATTTTATTTGTATGTTTGATGTGATGTTAATTTATGCTATACTATGTATGTATTGTGTTGATGCGAGTAGACGAGCAAGCCACTGTGGATTCTGAGGTTCAACAAGTAGAGATAGCTGAGCAGGAGCTCATTGAAGGCAAGTTGTGCCCTTGATCACTTACTTTTCCCAGCCATGTTCTTATTAATTTTAATGATCTGCTTAGGTTAATTTGGATGGGAGCCTTTATGTTACCCCAGTTTTGATTACCTCTATACCTTGTTCACCCCTGGAATATTTTTGGGTAGTACTTGCTATTGCTTTATGCGGATTGGGTATGGAGATTCATTATTCATGATTATTCTGTTATTATCTTGTTATTATTACTGTTCATGTTAAGATCATTAAATTAATGGGAACATGGAGCGACCACCCGGGAAAACAGTGCTACCACAAGGGTTTAATGGGACGCCCTTGGCTGATTAACTAGGAAAGCTAGTGGAGGGCTACCTTACCCGAAAGGGGCAAGGGCAGTAGGGGAGTGGTCAGTGTAGGGAGGTCCTTGTTTGATTTTGCTGCGATGGCGGTCGGCAAGAACCCTGCACTGGAGCTTCCTATAAACTGTAGCGGGTAGTCTGAAGCTAGTGAAACTTTGTAAAGGCCTCGTAGTGTTACCCTGCCTCGCTTCCTTGGTAGAGGTGTATGGGATTCATGACCCCTTGGCAGATGGGTAACACGGCTTGTGGGTAAAGATGCGCAACCTCTGCAGAGTGAAAAACTAGTATACTAGCCGTGCTCACGGTCAAGAGCGGCTCGGACCCTCACATGGTTAATTATGGAACTTAAATTCAATTTGACATTTGCATCGCATTTGGGATTATTTTACTATTACTGTTCTTTATTATTATTAAGGTTTGGTATTTACTTGCACTTAGTAATTGCTAATAAAATTTTGACCAACTTATAAAAGCAACGCTCAGCTTCAGCCTTTATTTCATTGATCAGCGTTACACTACATGAACTCCCACCTTTGGTGAGTTCATGCCACATTATTCCTCACGACTTGTTGAGCTATGAACGTATGTGAGCTCACTCTTGCTGTCTCACACCCCCCCACAGGAGAAGAGCAGGTGGTTGAAGAGGAGCCGCCTAACACTGAGGAGTTCGATCTGATCTAGGTGGCGTTTCTCAGTCGACATTGGCGCCGACGATCCTTAGTTCGTTTTATATTTATCTTTATTTTGTAATAAGACTTCCGCTATGTAATAATTACTCTGATGTTTTATGACATTTATCTCTATACACTCTGTTATTATATATGTTGTCTTCTTGGCGCATGTATGAGATGCACCCGGCTTTGTTCCTTTAAAACCGGGTGTTACAGAAGTGGTATCAGAGGAAATGTTGACTGTAGGACGAAGCTTAGATAGAAATGGATAAAGCCCTTACCTACTTACCTTACTCTGATTCTTTCTATACTTATCTTGATCCTGTCTCACCTTCTACTGTTCTACTCTGATCATTCTTATCTTTTCTACTCTTAGACAAGATGGATTTCACACCTTGGAATCCCTACCCCTATGACATTTTTAAGAGATAGGAAGCCTAAGACAAAATTAAAACTATTTTCTCTATTAAAAATATTGGTTGATTGTTCTAATGATCAATGCCTGATTTGCTTCTTTGATTGATTGAAATATTACATGGACATCTTAGCATGTGCCAGCATAAGGTAATAAATTAGCTATGGTAGGTAAAACATTAAACTGCTTAGCTAATAAATCCCCCAAAGTAAAATGATTGTAATTACTGCCTTGTCTACTGCTCTTTCTTACCATATGTATCTAACTCAGATGGTCAATACCAGGAGGGGTGGTGGAATTGATTTGCCTCCTAACCAACACACTCGAAGGATATATAGACAACCTCAGCCACAGCCTGCAGAGATGAATCCTCCTAATCCTCCACCAGGCGGAGTTGATCCACTGGTTGCTGCTCAGATGGCGGTGATGCAGCAAATGGCAGACACTATGGCTGATATGCGTGCCCAGATGCAGCAAGAACGCCAAGAGATGCGTCAGGAAAGAGAAGACATACGCCAGGAGTTGCGCCAGGAGAGAGATGAGATACGCCAAGAAAGGAGGGCGCAACAACAACAGCTACAACAACAGCTTCAACAACAGCAGCAACAGCAACAAGTACCACTGCCTCCACCACCACCACCAGTTCCACCTCGTGATAAGCACCGGGAGTTCATGAGTCATAAGCCACCTACATTTGCAAGTTCGCCAGATCCACTTGATGCAGATGATTGGCTGAAAGCAATTGAGAAGATGCTCAACATTGCACAATGCACTGACCGGGAGAAGGTTTTATATGCTTCTGGACGTCTGACGGGTCCTGCTGCTGACTGGTGGGATTCTTATACTGCTGCCCATGATGCTGCTGATACTATTACCTGGGCAGAGTTCAGTACGCAGTTCAGGAACTATCATATTCCAGCTGGGATGATAAAGATCAAGAAGAAGGAGTTTCTGGCATTGAAGCAAGGTAACATGTCAGTCAGCGAGTACAGAGACAAATTTATTCAGTTGTCGAGATATGCTCCAGAGGAAGTTGCTGAGGATGAAAGGAAGCAGGAGCACTTTATTGAAGGACTTAATGGACCCTTGCAGTATGCACTGGTTGCACACACCTTTCCATCATTTCAGAGGCTACTAGATAAGGCTCTTGCTATTGAACACAAGCGTGTTCAACTGGGTGATTTGAAGAGGAAGGCTATCTCACAAGGACAGGGTAGCAGCAATGTTCGTCCTCGCTACAGTTCACCACAGGGTACACCGACCCGACCAGGAGGACCGCGCCCAGTTCAGCAATCACCACTGAGGACTCCACCTCCTCGACAGGCTACTCCCACTGGCACCCCGATGAAGTTTGCAGGACAGAGTCCAGGCACTACGTGTTTCAAGTGTGGGAAGACTGGTCATTATGCAAATGTCTGCCCACAGAGGATTGCTACTACTCCAGCTCAGAACAAGCAACAGACCCCTGGCAAGGGATATTCTATAGCCAGGGTGAATCAAGTCAGCATTGATGATACTCCTGATGGTGGGGACCTCGTAATTGGTATGTTTTATGTTAATACAATTCCTGCAACCATATTATTTGATTCTGGTGCTACACATTCATTCATGTCTGCTAGATATGCCAACACAAATGAAATACCACTGCTAAATATGAGAAAACCCATGATAGTAATTACACCTAAAGGGCCTGTTGAGGCGAATCAAATGACACGTACATTGACCTTGACCATTATGGGTAGAGAATTTGGAGCTACTGCTATAATATTAGAGTCAAGCAGTATAGATCTGATCCTTGGTATGTCATGGCTAAGAAAAGCAAAGGCCGTTATAGCATGTGGTAGAGGTACCGTAGAGCTCACTACCACTAAAGGAGAAAGATTTCAAGTTAATATTGCAGTAACCTCCTCATCCATGCGTGCAATGTTCTTTATGCCTGAGGAGTTTGTTGGCGACAACATCCGGGTGGTTAGAGATTTTCCGGATGTCTTTCCAGAGGAGTTACCAGGGATGCCACCTGATAGAGAAGTTGAGTTTGTTATTGATCTCTTACCTGGAACCGCCCCTATTTCTAAACGGCCATATAGAATGTCCGTAGAAGAGTTGAAGGAACTAAAGAAGCAGTTGACGGAGTTACAAGAGGCTGGTTACATTCGTCCGAGTTCCTCACCTTGGGGAGCGCCGGTTTTATTTGTGCAGAAGAAGGATGGATCACAAAGAATGTGTGTGGACTATAGATCACTTAATGATGTCACGGTGAAGAACAAGTATCCATTACCCCGTATTGAGGATTTATTTGATCAGATGCGTGGTGCTAGAGTATTCTCAAAGATTGATCTCCGATCCGGTTACCATCAGATGAGGATTAGACCATCGGATATTCCCAAGACGGCTTTCTCGACTCGATATGGATTATATGAGTTTACTGTTATGTCATTTGGATTAACCAATGCACCGGCTTATTTCATGAATTTGATGAACAAAGTGTTTATGGATTATTTGGACAGATTTGTCGTGGTGTTTATCGACGATATTCTTATCTATTCTAAGAATGAAAGTGATCATGAACAACATCTAAGGTTGGTGCTACAGAAGTTACGAGATAATCAACTCTATGCTAAGTTCAGCAAGTGCGAGTTTTGGATTGACAAGGTACCATTCCTTGGTCATATTATTTCTAATGGAGGAATAGCAGTGGATCCTGCTAAAGTGAAGGAGATAATGGAGTGGAGAGTGCCCACTACAGTTACTGAGATTCGGAGTTTCTTGGGACTCGCAGGATATTATCGGAGATTTATTGAAGGATTTTCTAAGATTGCTAAGCCCATGACATCGCTTTTGGAGAAAGGAAGAGAATTCAAGTGGGATGAGAAATGCCAAGAGAGTTTTGATCAATTGAAGGAGAGATTGATGTCTCCGCCAGTATTGATTATGCCAGATCTGCAGAAGGGATTTGACATTTACTGTGATGCATGTGGCCAAGGACTTGGATGTGTGCTCATGCAAGAAGGACATGTGATTGCCTATGCATCTCGTCAGTTGCGGAAGCATGAATTGAACTACCCCACCCATGACTTAGAGCTGGCTGCCGTTGTGCATGCACTTAAGATTTGGAGACACTATATTATGGGAACTAAGTGCCAAGTATATACGGATCATAAGAGTTTGAAGTACATATTCACTCAGAAGGACCTCAACCTTAGGCAACGCCGTTGGTTGGAGCTCATTAAGGATTATGATTTGGAGATTCACTATCACCCAGGCAAGGCAAATTTGGTTGCAGATGCCTTGAGTCGGAAGGAGCATGTTCACTCCGCTTTCGTTGTCCAGCTACCTGATGAATTAGCAAAAGATTTTGAGAGACTCAACCTGGGAATTGTTACACATACGGAAGGAGTGACTATTGAATTGGAACCTACCTTGGAGCAAGAAATTCGTAAAGGTCAGGTTGGTGATGCCAAAATCCAGGAGATCAAGGATCTGATAACAGAGGGTAGAGGCCCAGAGTTCACGGAGGATGAACAAGGCACGATATGGTTCAAGAATCGGATCTGTGTTCCCGATATTGATAGTCTTCGGGAAACCATATTGAAGGAGGCACATGATTCAATTTATTCTATTCACCCTGGGAGCACTAAGATGTATCAGGATTTGAAGCAAAAGTATTGGTGGTATGGTTTAAAGAGAGATGTGGCTGCACACGTGGCTATGTGCGACGTATGCCAAAAAGTTAAAGCTGAACACCAGAGGCCAGCCGGACTACTGCATCCACTGAAGATACCTGAGTGGAAATGGGAAGAGATTGGCATGGACTTCATTGTTGGATTACCCCGCACGTCTGCTGGATATGATTCTATATGGGTGATTGTGGACAGGCTAACTAAAGTAGCCCACTTTATTCCAGTGAAGATCACGTATTCAGGTGCCAAGTTGGCAGAGTTGTACATGGCACGGATTGTCTGCCTGCATGGTGTGCCAAAGAAAATCGTGTCTGATCGAGGATCACAGTTTACCTCTCGATATTGGAAGAAGTTGCACGAGTCATTGGATACAAGATTGAATTTTAGTTCGGCTTACCATCCCCAGACTGATGGGCAGACTGAGAGGACTAACCGAGTGCTTGAAGATATGTTAAGAGCTTGTGCTCTTAAGCATGGTGGTAGTTGGGATAAGAGTCTACCGTATGCGGAGTTCTCTTATAATAATAGCTATCAGGCCAGTTTGAAGATGTCACCGTTTGAGGCTTTATATGGCAGAAAGTGCAGGACTCCACTGTATTGGGATCAAACTGGTGAAAGACAGTTGTTTGGACCTGAGATTATACAAGAAGCAGAGGAACAAGTCCAGCAAGTAAGGGAGAATTTGAGAACTGCACAATCCAGGCAGAAAAGCTATGCTGATACCCGGAGAAGACTACTTGAGTTTAAGGAGGGAGATTATGTTTATTTGAAGGTGTCACCACTCCGGGGCATGAGAAGGTTCAAAGTCAAAGGAAAGTTGTCCCCTCGCTTTATCGGACCCTTTTTAATCTTAAAGCGAGTGGGAGAAGTTGCATATCAATTGGAGTTACCGGATCATCTCGCGGATGTTCATGATGTGTTTCATGTGTCTCAGCTAAAGAAGTGCCTCAGGGTACCTGAAGAGCAGTTGCCCATGGAAGACCTTAGTGTTCAAGATGATCTAACTTATGTTGAGTACCCCATAAAGATTTTGGATACTTTGACTCGAGTCACGAGGAATAAGGTTATAAAGATGTGCAAAGTTCAATGGAGTCACCACGGTGAAGATGAAGCAACTTGGGAAAGAGAAGAAGAGCTTCGCATAGATTTTCCCCACCTTTTCCCTAGATCTTCTTAAATCTCGAGGACGAGATTATTTTTAAGGGGGGTAGGATTTGTAATACTCAAAGTTGTATACCAAGAGTAATAGAGAGAGCTCCTCATTTTGTGTGCCTTATTTGCATCATAAAAAGAGCACCTATGTAATTGAGAGTGACTAAATAAAACAATGATTCTAAAATAAAAGAAAGTGCATATGTTTGAGTTTATATGTTTGTGCATTAAATAAAATAATAATGTTAAAGATAATAATATAAGAATTACTAGAAGTGGAATTAAAACCCTAAATTTGAAAATAGGGTTTTGAAAATAGGAAGAAGAGAAATGATATATATAAAAAAATATATATAAATAAAATAATTATATCTCTAAAAACTTGTATTTTAACTTCACCATAAGATTTGGGAATGAATTTGGCCTAAGGTTGATTTGAAATTTGAATTCAAATTGGATTTGCAAATAGAAAGAAAAAGAAAAAATAAAAAAAAAAGAATAAAAGCTTACCTGGGCCGCAGAACCGAATTCTGGCCCACCTAACCGTTGCACTCGGCTGGCCCAGCCGGTGCTCGCGCGGTATGGCGCTGACGGGAGGGCCCCGCCTGGCCGTCTCAGCTGGGCGCTGATGACCGCGCCCCCTGCGTCACTGCCCGTGAGTCCCCCCTGGCAGTGGCCTGACCGCGTCTTCCCCGCGGAACTCGCCAACGGAAACCAGTCCGCCCAGCTTTGGCCGCCGCGATTACCGGACCACCAGGATCGCCAGCTCGCGATGGTCTCCTCTGCTACATCCGGGTCTCGGGGGTATATAGCTCACCTTGGACCATGCCCAGTCCCCCATCGATTTAGGGCATCACTACACCATTAGCGCGTTGGGTGGGCTGAGGTTTCCGCCGCCGTCATCGTCTGGCAAGAATACGGGTGCTCGCGCCTTGGAGTTTGGGTCAGCGTGCTTGCGAAGAGATCCCGGAGGTGTTCGCGGACCCCGCTGCCCCAGAACTCGAACCGCCTCACCGTAATTTCTCGTCGCCGCCTTGCGCATCGCCTGGATCCGCCGCTCGCCGTGGCCAAGACTGTCTGCGGCGAATCGTGGGGTAAGCACATGTTCATCGCATTCCTCTTGCTTAGGGCATCGAGTAGGACCCCTCGGATCGGAGCGTTGCTTGCGGAGCTGAGCTTTGGGGATGTCCCAACCATGGCGCCGCCGCGCCGGGTACTCCGTTGAGCCTGTTCACCGGGAAGAGCAGGCGATGGGGAGTGGCGCGATGGATGCCGTCGATCTCAAGATTGGCGGATAGGATTAGATCTGGGCAGGGTGGGTTTTTGTGCCGTTGATCATAGGATGGACGGCCGAGATCAAAACCAGGAATACCTCTTCGCGTTATAAAATCAGAGCCCTCGGTTTGGGATCGTGTGGCCCAGATCTGAGCGGGAGTTCATAAAGCGCGAATCTAATCGTAGCCGTAGATCGTCGATCGGGCGGCCGAGTCTCGCCCGTACCCCTTCGCGGGTCAATTTTTCTAAAGAGACCCTCACCTCTCTGGAAATTAACCCGCCGTCCACGTTCACTATTTACTGAGTCTGGAGTATTTTGCGCCAGGGCCCCTGTGTTTTCTGGAATTTGAGGCCTAGTCCAGGGGATATTAAAAACCGAGAAAATGATTATAGAAATTAGTTTTTAATACAAAAACAATTCTAGAAACTTGTAAAATTCATGGAAATTCCATTTTTGACCCAAATTGAGCCATTCCAATTTCTAAAATTTTGTAATAATATTCTCTACCATTTAGAGTCACTGTTTTGACATGAACTCTGTTAGAACATTAATTTAACAGTTAATCCTAATTTTAATCACATTAAATCTTAGAAAATTCACAACTTGAAACCTATAACTCCAAATTTAGTGATTCCAGTTCCTATGATCTCATTTTAATGTGTAGATTTTTACTGTATATTTTATTTGTATGTTTGATGTGATGTTAATTTATGCTATACTATGTATGTATTGTGTTGATGCGAGTAGACGAGCAAGCCACTGTGGATTCTGAGGTTCAACAAGTAGAGATAGCTGAGCAGGAGCTCATTGAAGGCAAGTTGTGCCCTTGATCACTTACTTTTCCCAGCCATGTTCTTATTAATTTTAATGATCTGCTTAGGTTAATTTGGATGGGAGCCTTTATGTTACCCCAGTTTTGATTACCTCTATACCTTGTTCACCCCTGGAATATTTTTGGGTAGTACTTGCTATTGCTTTATGCGGATTGGGTATGGAGATTCATTATTCATGATTATTCTGTTATTATCTTGTTATTATTACTGTTCATGTTAAGATCATTAAATTAATGGGAACATGGAGCGACCACCCGGGAAAACAGTGCTACCACAAGGGTTTAATGGGACGCCCTTGGCTGATTAACTAGGAAAGCTAGTGGAGGGCTACCTTACCCAAAAGGGGCAAGGGCAGTAGGGGAGTGGTCAGTGTAGGGAGGTCCTTGTTTGATTTTGCTGCGATGGCGGTCGGCAAGAACCCTGCACTGGAGCTTCCTATAAACTGTAGCGGGTAGTCTGAAGCTAGTGGAACTTTGTAAAGGCCTCGTAGTGTTACCCTGCCTCGCTTCCTTGGTAGAGGTGTATGGGATTCATGACCCCTTGGCAGATGGGTAACACGGCTTGTGGGTAAAGATGCGCAACCTCTGCAGAGTGAAAAACTAGTATACTAGCCGTGCTCACGGTCAAGAGCGGCTCGGACCCTCACATGGTTAATTATGGAACTTAAATTCAATTTGACATTTGCATCGCATTTGGGATTATTTTACTATTACTGTTCTTTATTATTATTAAGGTTTGGTATTTACTTGCACTTAGTAATTGCTAATAAAATTTTGACCAACTTATAAAAGCAACGCTCAGCTTCAGCCTTTATTTCATTGATCAGCCTTACACTACATGAACTCCCACCTTTGGTGAGTTCATGCCACATTATTCCCCACGACTTGTTGAGCTATGAACGTATGTGAGCTCACTCTTGCTGTCTCACACCCCCCCCCACAGGAGAAGAGCAGGTGGTTGAAGAGGAGCCGCCTAACACTGAGGAGTTCGATCTGATCTAGGTGGCGTTTCTCAGTCGACATTGGCGCCGACGATCCTTAGTTCGTTTTATATTTATCTTTATTTTGTAATAAGACTTCCGCTATGTAATAATTACTCTGATGTTTTATGACATTTATCTCTATACACTCTGTTATTATATATGTTGTCTTCTTGGCGCATGTATGAGATGCACCCGGCTTTGTTCCTTTAAAACCGGGTGTTACAACTAATCTCAAAAACGTATGTGTAGCTGACGACTAGCAAAATACCGTGAGAGTCGTAAGTATGCCACCGAGATATAACGCTATCGCCACATTATGTTGGCAAAATTTTGTGAGGACGTATAGGACGAGCATGCATCCTGATTGTTGCATCATGTTTGTCACATATACACCCAAAATGCTTCTCTCATCCTTATTCCAGTAACCATTGATTGTAGATATTGTGGTGTAATGTTGTATTATGAACCCTAAGGAAATAGTTGTCCTCCATTCTTTAGGTAATACATTTAGGTGTTATACGTGTTTGCTCTTGTATTGATGTGCCGATAGAGAGTTGGTGACTTGATTGCCTAAACCCAAAATTAGGCCATATTTGTATTTAGTGAACCATGATTTAAGGTTGATTTTTCTGTTATCCCTCTATGATCAAATTCATACACATGAATGCTTAGATAATTTCTTTGTTGGACATAAAATGTACCCAAACTTAAAACACGGATCGCCATGTTGCTTCATCAACCTAACCTAGGAAAAGCATGTCCGACCATTTTCTTGAATTTGATGCCTTTGGTTTCTTCATATCTATCGAAGGCATATCAACTTAATCCTTGGCCTTGTAATCTCTGCGATGGGCATAGAAATATGCTTGGGGCTGAATTGACAGTCTCCCATCGTACTCATTCATCGACAAGTTTAGGTTATGGCCATGCCCTGCTCATTTTATAGGGCCATGATCTATTTGGCTCTCTACTTGTAACCATCCTTATAGGATTAGTATCTCTTTGTACATTGTCACCCTTGCCCAATTCATTTGTGTCGCATGAGATTTCTTATTGGTTACATCTGGTAATGGTGTTATGACTAAAACCGATGGCACGCGCTGGTATCACCGTTAGTAGTCATAATCCATTATGAGATTATATCAATATGTTATCTTCCGTAGACCTCTTCCTTGAAACAGTTTCTATGTTGTTTGCCAAGTGATCAAGCAACATCCACCATCTCTGTTGGATCAAAAGGGCATACCACTTTCATGTGTGGTCTTATTTCTTTTGATCTTGGTAGTGACTACTCATACAAGTTCCCTTTACATCCTTTGTGTAAAGGTGAAGCCTTGGAGCTTTTTAGTGTTGAGAAACAACTGATTAGCTCTTGAAAAAGAGATTGACTTTTCTTGCTGCTGAGATGCAGGAGTTTGTTCATTCGCTCTCTTATTAATCCATGTATTCCCTAACCAAGTGGATAATTCATCTAGCATGAAGAAATGGATGAACAACCTGACTAAATAGACCTCTACCCAAATGTATGATCCCTTGAAAGTGAACTCTCAACCATTGGCTTACTGATGGTACTGAGAGGACTTGCTCAATGTCAAAAGTAGTTCAACAAGTTGGTTTTGACTAACTTATAACTACCCAATGAACAAAGGTTGAGTTTAGAGATCAATTTGTCGAGTTATCTAAACTCACTTTGGCTCAAACCATCCTGAGAAAATACTTACAAAAGTCAAGTTAATTTGACGGATAACCACCTATTCATCGCTCTAGTCATGCCTCGATCGCCTCACATGTGCTTTTCCAGCGTGTGTGATCAAGTCGAGCCATGCCTAGTGCTTGATAAAATGGACTGGTTGTAAAGTCCGCATCTATAGATCCCTCCGCTAGTGATTCTCTCGAATCTATACCATCTTTCGTGGACTTGAATTCTCGGGTTAGCCATATGTTAACCGCGACAGTATTCGACATCCACACCCGTCTCCTGTGTTATAAATTTCCTGTAACCACTTGTTGGTAAACCTCGTTCTGTGTGTTTTACCCAAGAGGTTGCATCTGATTCTGTTTAAGTAAAGTCGCATATTTGCCGCTCGCTCAACTGACTCAGATAGTACAGTGTCATCAAAAAAGCAAACTGCACACATGGAACCTTATGTGTTCCTCTAGCAGATATCGTCTCTATCGATGGACATTTCTAAATTAGCCTAAGGCGATACATGTTATGCCCACTAGAGAAACTACATCCTAAGACACTCGCCTTTATTTGGAAATGTCTCACGATTATCGCTGATATGTAAATAGGTTACATGCTTCTCTACCCTTAGAAGTCTTTCGCTCCGAATCTCAGGACGAGATTCTTTTAAGGGGGGAGGGCTGTAACACCCCTGGTGTTTATATTCCGCTCGACAACGAGTACGGATTTAAGCACGTAATCAGTGGATAAAATGGAATTTTAAATTTTAATCACCTTCACTTATTGCAATTTTAATATCGCATCTGTTTCGTCTATCGTGAGTACGATGTTGTTTTTATTTTTATCTGTCCGGGCTCTTCCTAAATTTTCATGATGTTCGGAACGTAGTTGTTCCAAAAATTGGTGCGTCCGGTGATTATTTAAAATTCATCGCTCGCGCGAATACGAAATCAGAAGCTCGATCTATTCTTACGATTTTTATCCCGAGCAAATTAGTTGAACTCAATGACTAAAATGTTCGGGGCAGAATAATCTGGATTGCGCAAAATCATGCATGAGATTATGAACCAGTTTATTCTTTAGCACGTTGTTTTGACGGCAAAATCGTGTATCCATTAGCCGATATGGTTTCGGCTAATATTAGTCGAATCACGCAGAATAAATTATCGAAGCCAAAATCCATTTAATTCAGTCCATTGCTTCTCGCTTCGGTCTAAAACTTCAAAAGTGAATTAACAGTACGATTTTGTCCGAGTTCAGAGAATTCGCCAAAACAAATCGTTAGTCCTCGGATTTCCGTTTCGAGATTCGGGGAATAGAATGTGTAGTTGAATAGTGTGTCGACCCAGTATACAGCGCTAAAAATCAGAATCCCAAAAATATCTGCGATTTGAAATAAAAAAAGGATAATATCTCCAGCCGCCTTATCCTCTCGCCGCTCAGTCCAGATTTTTTTGCCGAGCTGAGCCGTGGCCTTATCCCTGACGTGCGATATTCTCTCCCACTCTATTTATTTCCCCACGTGTCCCTTCTTCTTCCTCTGAACCACGGCTCCTTCTCCCTCCCGTTTCTCTGCTTGCCATGGCTGAGTGCCCAGCAGAGCTCCCTGCGTCGCGTGTCTGACTCACTCTCTTGCTCTCGCGCCCTATCATCCTCCATGGCTGCACGTGCGAGCTCGACAGTCTTCCCTGCCCTGAGCTTGTCCCCATGGTGCCCGGCCGGATCTCCCTTCATCGCGCCCTCTCTGGCAAGCTTCAGCCCTAGCCATTCCTCCTCCTTGGCGCGCTCGCCGTCCGGGCTCTGCCCAGCGCCGCGGCAGCCGAGCTCGCCCATGGCCGCGTCTCCCTCTTCCCTCCCCTGCACGCTCCAAGCTCCATGGCGTCCGGCCCCTGCTTGGATCTCGTCTATGCCGTGGAGCTCCCCTGCAGCGCCCCTCCCTTGCTCCTCTAGCCGAGCGGCTCTCCTAGCGCTACTCCCTGGTAGCCGCGCCCAGCTCCTGTTCGCCATGACGCGCGGATGAGCTACTCTCCAGTCAACGCTTCCTCCCTGCTCAGCTCTTTGGAGCTCGACGATGCTGCTTGGGCTGGCCGTCCTTGCTTCCTCGACGCCCTCCCTGCCCCAGTTTATTTTTACAGCCACTGGCTCATCGACCGTCGCTCGTCGTGGTGCTCGGCTGCGTCAAGCTGTAAATCCCCGGCGTCGGTCGCCGCCGTCTCGGACTTCTCAATTGTCCTAGCGAGTTCGTCTCCCATTGTTTCTCACTGTTTGCCGGTGCTTGATTGCGCCTGGTCATATAGCTATGCCTCGATCCGTTCCTTACGTGATTGCAGCAACCTCGCACAGATCGTCCAGTGAAACGTGTCTACTCTAGCTCGCCGAACGTGTTTGTCGCTTGGCCCTGTGTCGTTAGGCTAGTCAACCATGTTAGCTGTCGCGCGCTTGTCCCTAATGCATATCGCATAGTATTCGGATCTTGTCGATTGACTCCTGCCATCCGCCGTGCTGTGTGCCGGCGTTCCCTTCCGGCAGACCTCGTCGTCGACCCACGTTGTGCCCACGACGTGCTCATTGACTTCGATGATTTGATTTCCAATTTCATGCTGCTTATGTCGACCCTCGGAACTTCTTGTCGTACTCGATCCTGCAAGTCTCCAACTCGTCGTCGTTTCTTGCATCCTCAAGAAATACAAAGAGTCGGGTGAAGACGAAGCTAGCAGCGTGATATTCACTAAGTGCTCGACAAAAAGCTCGAACATCCTGCGCGACTCAAGTTCGATTCGCCAAAATTATTCAGTCAAGGAGAAGAACTTCAGCAATTGATTACCAAAGAAAAGAAGGCCCTTAGATGACGTCAACTGGAACCCGTAGTCGTGCTTGCAACTATCACGTCGAATTAGTCAGGGTAAGTAAATTTGTTACTCGTGTTAGTGGATTGGTGGATGGTTTGACTAGGTTTAATATTTATTAGATTGCCTAAGTCGTTTTAGTAATTTGGTCGATGTTATAGGATGAAAAAGATCTCAATAGGCCTCAGTGTTTACGGGATTGTAGGTGTTAAAAATGGGAAGTTATATTAATATATATATATGATACACAGGTTAATCGGTAAATTAAGTAATTAAGATACACAGTTTAAAGAGTTAATAAAAAAGCTAGGAATAAAAATAGATATTCTAGTGTTGTTATGTCAATTTGGTTAATAGATATAGTCGATGCCCTGCGGTGATATCCATGATGCTTAATGCTTGGTTTTAAGTGTTTCATCCTTTTTAGTGTAGATTATCTATATTATACTCATTATACTCGTGCTCATACATGTGCATTGTGCATCCCATGAGGTATGATAAATAATCGCGTGATGTGGAAGACGACCCAAGTCGACCCCAAGCGCGGGCTAATCTGCAGGAGGATGCTGATGGACAAACCTGAAGATGGATAATAGAGCGAGTATCGGAATAAAGGCTGATCGTCAAGTGGACGTCACCTAACAACACTAACCTAGTGTTACCCAGGCAAGCCCCAGTGCATTCGCCACCTCCTTGATGTTCTAAAATATTTATCACCTTGTTTGATGCATTAGGTGATAGGGGTTGTGTGCTAAACCGTTGAAGCATTTCCTTCCTTGAAAATTGATTACCCTTCCTTGACACCCTTTTATAAAAAGGATTTTTGATGCTTAGCCTTGCTTTAGAAAATAAAAATGTTTTGTTTTCAAACAAAAGTGATGCTTCAGTGGGTGGGAATGTTTTCAAAAAAGAAAAACTTGTGATGGTGGATCCATCAAGGCCTTGATGGGTTCAACATCGGAAAAAATGTATCTCTGCCAGGTACCAAACTTTGAGTTTGAAATGAAGCTGAGACCGGGCGGGTGACTTGCACGAGAAAGAGAGTCTCAGTGTAGTGTCTCCGTCTGAGTCGATTAAGGACCGTGTCGATGTAGGCTTGATGATCGAGGACCCTTTAACTGGTCACATGCCTCGTCATGGGTAAGCTTTGCCTCGGGCAGACTAATACCAGAATAAGATAACACGCAATGGGAGTGGAGAGATGGCGAGAGTAGCGTGTACCCTCCATGGCAAGAGGCTGGACGGTGGCGTATCTGTGCTCTCGGTTGGCGTGAACCTGATCTGGTCTTAAGAACCCCAGTGGCGAGTTGACATATGCAAGGGTTAAGTGCTACATATGTCGTGTGATTGGAGATCCTCAGCTGAGTATAATCAATTCAGATCGCCGTAACTTCGCGGATATGAAGACTTGGTCACTGCCCTACACGTAGCATTCCAGTGAACAAGATGGGTTGATAAGATATAGGCCAAGTGCTTGAACTAGGGTAGAAAGAACTCTAGATGCAAGTAACTTTACTTAACCTGAAATTTAAAAATGGATTTTAAGGATCCACTCATAGTAAGCTTTTCTGCAAAATAGAGTCTTTGATTCTTGATAAGCCATACCTTGAATCCCTCTAGCCAGCATACCCTTGAGAGTCTTTTCTTTAGTCGGGTAAGACTTGCTGAGTAATTCCATACTCAGGGTTTTATTCCCTGTTGTTTTTCAGGTTCTAGTTTTGTGCTGCTAACGATGGTGTTAAGTGCCGGTGGGCTCGGCCTTCTTATAAGTCTAAGTAACCCTTCTATACTTCTTACTGAGGATGGTCACTTGATCTAGCATATATTTCGAACTTATACTTTTGTAAAAACTCCTATAAAATAATGTAAAATTTCTGTAACTTGTAAAATTTGATAATAAGATTTCCGCTGCAAAAATATTGATGTGTGTGATTTGTATTACTTAATCTCGTGATCTTGGTTATAAGTGGTTTATCCGATGTCCTTGGAGCGATCGGATAGATCCTATTAAGTTATCTAGTGCACATGCATAGCAGTTTGAGGTCTTTAAGACAAGGACAGGTGCATGTGGGCCTAATAACTTGGAAGGTTCTACCACAGTAATCACCCCTATTCATGAAAGCATAAGCATGTCGCATCAACTTAAGGCATTTTTGACTTAAGCCTATTGTTCCGTTAGTAGGGTACAGTGATCACCCTAAGTCGTGTAAGCGTGAGCATGTCACACCGACTTAAGGCGTTTCTGACTTAAGCCGATTACTCTGTTAGTAGGATATAGTGATCACCCTAAGTCGTGTAACCGTGAGCATGTTGCATCGACTTATGGTGTTTCCGACTTAAGCTGATTGCTTCGTTAGTAGGGTATAGTGATCACCCTAAGTCGTGTAAGTGTGAGCATGTCGCACCGACTTAAGGGGTTTCCGACTTAAGCTGATTGCTCCGTTAGTCGGGTATAGTGATCACCCTAAGTTGTGTAAGCGTGAGCATGTCACACCAACTTAAGGCATTTTTGACTTAAGCCAATTGCTCCTTTAGTAGGGTATAGTGATCACCTTAAGTCGTGTAAGAGTGTCACGCCAATTTCAAGTTGAGCCCGACCTAGGTCAGTTGTTGATCAAGAACTTGTATGCCTTGGAACATGGAAGCTTTATTGATAATGAAACCTTATGCTTACAAAGTACAACTCGTCCCCAAGAGCTTTGAGGCATCTCTACGAGTAGAATTTCCTAAGGTGCTCAATATTCCATAAATTTCCTACTTCGGTACCATCCATTTGAGTGAGCCGGTAGGATCCTGGCTGGGTAGCCTCTGCAACAATGAATGGCCCTTCCCATGGTGGTGAGAATTTGTGTCGTCCTTCTCCCGTCAACACTCGGCAGAGGACCAAATCTCCTACTACGAAGGATTGATGCCGCACTGTTTGTTGTGATAGCGCCTTAGGTTCTGCTGGTATCTGGCCGACTAAATGACCACATTCAGTCGTTCTTCCTCTAGTATGTCGATATCCTCCAACCTAGTTGCTTCTGCTTTGGCTATGCTTTCGAATGTTAACCCGGGTGCTCTAAAGATCAGATCTGCTGGTAACACAACCTCCGACCCATACACCATGAAGAATGGGGTGTTTCCGTGTAAAGCTCGGCTCGGCTGGGTTCGCATGCTCTAGACCACATATGGTAGTTCCCTGATCCATTTTCCTACGAGCTTCTCGCTCTTGTCAAACACCTTTTTCCTGAGTGCATCGAGTATCATCCGTTGGCTCTTTCCACCTGCCCATTAGCTCTTGGGTGTGCCACTAATGCATACTTGATTTGGATGCTCCTGTGCTCGCAGAAGTTGAAGAACTCTGAGCTAGTGAAGTTACATCCCAGGTCTGTAATGATGTTGTTGGATATTCCAAACCTGAACATTATCTCTTGAATGAATTCCACTGCCTTTGTTGAGATTAAAGAGGCGATGGGTTTGTACTCTATCCACTTTATGAATATATCAATGGCAACTAGTATGTGTGTATATCCCCCTTGAGCTTTCTTGAAGGGCCCAATCATGTCCAGCCCCCAGCATGCAAACGGCCAGGTCATAGGAATAGTCTGCAACTGTTGTGCGGGTAGATGCTGCTGCTTCAATAACAATTGGCACACCTCACACTTCTGCACTAACTCAGCTGCATCATTCTTCGCTGTTGGCCACTAGAACCTGGACCTGAAAGCTTTTCCTACCAGAGTCTGTGATGCTGCATGCACGCCACACTGTCCAGCATGGATCTCATCCAACAGCTACTTCCTAGTAGCTGAGTGAATACACTTCGTGAGGACTACCCTGCACCTCTTCTGTATAGTAAGTCCCCTATAATGGTGTAGTGGGCCGACTGTCTCACAATGCTCTCTGCCACAGCCTTGTCATCCGGTTCTTCCTCATTTCTTATGTATCTGATGATTGGCTCTCTCCAGTCATTGGGATCTGCCTCTGTCTGACTCAGAACATGGCATTCCTCCATCTGAACTATGGTGGCATTCGGTTGCTGTATTTTTTGGACAAAAACCCTAGGTGGAACTTGGGCCCGACTGGACCCCAGCTTCGATAGTGCATCAGTCGCTGCATTGCGATCCCTTTCCACATGGTGGAAATCTAATCCTTCGAATTCATCCTCAAGCTTCCATACCGCTGCACAATATTTGTTCATTGAGTCAGCTGAGCAATCCCAGTCTTTGTTACTTGGCTTATGATCACCAGTGAGTCATCGCACACCATTAGTCTCTTGATGCCGAGTGAAACAGTGATGCTTAGTCCATGGACCAGTGCCTCATACTCTGCAGCGTTGTTGGACGCTGGAAACAGGAGACGGAGTGCATACTTGAGTTGCTTACCTCCAGGAGCGATAAAGAGAATCCTTGCCCTGCTCCTTGCAGTCTCAGCGAGCCATAGAAGTACATTCTCCATATTTCAGCAACTTCTAGGCTTTCCAGGACCTGGTGCTCAGTCCATTCTGATACGAAGTCGATCCGTTCCCGAGTCTTGATCATCGTGCGAGGTTGGAACTCTATATCATGAGCCCTGAATTCACGTGCCCACTTGGCTATTCTCCCAACAACTTCCTTGTTGTGAAAAATACTGCCTATTGGAAATCTTGTGACTACTATGAGTTTGTGGTCATCAAAGTAGTGCCCTAGCTTGCGAGCAGCTAGAAGTACTGCATATAATAGCTTCTGAACTTGAGGGTACCTTATCTTTGAGGGACCGAGGACTTCGCTGATAAAGTAAACCGGATGTTGCACTAGGTATACGTGCCCTTCTTCTGCCCGCTCGACTACTAACGTGGTGCTTACCACATGAGTCATGCAGGAAATATATAGTAGCAGATCTTCGGCCGGCTGATCGGACGTAGCTCGGCGTGGTGGCTTGAGTACTAGTGGTGTGGTCATGAACTTCTTCAGTGCATCCAAGGCCTCCTATGCTTCTGTGGTCCACTGAAATTTGTCCACCTTCTTGAGCAATTTATAGAATGGCATTCCTTTCTCGCCTAGCCTTGATATGAATCTGCTCAGCGCTGCCATGCATCCAGTGAGCCTTTGTACCTTCTTCTGTGATCGTGGCGGCTCCATCCTCATAATGGCCTCAATCTTCTCTGGATTTGCTTCTATTCCCCGATGGCTGACAATAAACCCAAGTAGCTTTCCAGCCGGCACTTCGAATACGCATTTCTCTAGGTTTAGCTTCCTTCGGTAGCGTCTTAAGCTGTTGAAGACCAATTGCAAATCCTCGATAAAGTTTTCTGAGTTTTCTATCTTGATAACCACATCATCAACATAAGCCTCCACTCGCTTGCCCCAGTGGTCGACTAAGCATGTCTGGATGGCCCTTTAGTAAGTCGCTCCAGCGTTCTTGAGGCCGAACGACATGGAGGTATAGCAAAAGGCCCCGAATAGTGTGACAAATGCAGTCTTCTCCTCGTCTTCCTTCGCTGGACTGATCTGATGATACTTGGAGTAGCAGTCTAGGAAGGAGAGTATAGAGTATCCAGCAGTCGAGTCAACTAACTGATCTATCCTAGGGTGTTTGAAGGGATCCTTTGGACAGTGCTTATTGAGATCAGTATAGTCAACACACATGCGCTAATCAATTTTATTCTTTTTGAGTACAAGAACGGGGTTCGCCAGCCACTCTGGGTGCAGTACTTCTCTAACGAACCTTGCCAACACTAGGCGAGCTAACTCTGCACGAATGGCTTCTCTCTTATCAGACGTGAAACGATGTAGCTTCTATCGGATCGGTCTTGCATGAGGATATACTTTAAGTTTGTGCTCGGCCAGTTCTCTCAGGACTCCCGGCATGTCCGCAGGTTGCCATGCGAATACATCCCAATTGTCTTGCAGGAACTGGACGAGCACGCTTTCCTATTTTGTCGTCAAGGCTAGAGCTGATGATTGCAGTCTTGCGTTCATCAGAGAATCCTAGATTGATCCTTTTAGTTTCTTCCGTTGGCCACATAGAGGTCACAGCCTGAGCTTCGTTCGAGGGGATCGTGAAATTTTCATCCTCTAGTCTGCCGCCCGCCTGTGTGGGAAGGGCTACCGGGGGCCCAGCAATGAGAGCCATTTGGATGGCGCCCCGAAAGCATTTTGTGGCACTTTGGAAGTCGACGCGCATGGTGATAATCCCCTGAGGTCATAGCATCTTGAGTATCATGTACGGGTAGTGTGGAATAGCCATGAATTTTGCCAGTCCTGGTCTTCCAATGATGTCGTTGTACCCGCAGTCGAAGCACGCCACCTCAAACCTCAGGAACTCGGTTTTGTATTTCTCTGGGGTTCCAAAGGTGACAGACAGGTAGATGTGTCCAACCGGGTACTCCCCTTCGGTCGGCACGATGCCGAAGAAGAGAGTATCTGACTCATTGAGGTTCTCGATGGCGACCCACAGGGCCTGGAGCGTTCGAGGGAAGGTGATGTTGATGCTGCTTCCATCGCCCACCAACACTTTCTTTACCCAGCTTTCTCGGATCACAGGATCAACGAGTAGCAGATATTTGTCGGGGTGATCAAAGTTAAGCCATTGATCAGCTCGGCTGAAGGTTATCGCGTGTTCTGACCATCGGTAAGGGGCCGGAGCACTGGTCGTGGCCACTAGGACCTGCCGATCATTGAGCTTTTGTTGCCTCCTATTTTCTTGTGCCCCATGGCCTCCGAATATGACGTTAACCTCCCTATCAACACGCGGGAAAGCTCCACCTCCCCCCTCTTCCTGCTGCTGAGGCTGCCTAGGCTCGCCAGGCTCTTCTCGTGGCGGGGGAGGTGGTAGTGGCTGGAACGGTTGGCCATGCCCGATGGAGTGTTTGAAGTCTCTACAGTTCCGCAGGGTGTGGCGCATGTCCTTGTGATATGGACACTGGGAGTCGAGGATCTCATCCAGTGTTCGCACTCCTCCGTGAGGTGTGCCGCGAGCTCAAGCAGCAGGTGGCCCGGCGGTGTGCACCTCTTCGCGGGGCCTTTTTCCCAGCGCTTGTCCGGCTACTAGTTTGTATCCCACCGAGGTGCGGGTGGCGCGGATTTTTTGCATCCTATGAGGTCTTGGGCCCGCTCATCCATGGTGATGTAGATGTACGCCTCCCTGAATAATTGTTCAGAGGTGGCCGATGGCTTTTGGAATATGGCTCAGACGAAGGCCGAGTCATTGGATCCTCGATAGAAGTCTTCGATCATAGCCGCCTCAGTGACTTCGGGGATGCGGTTCCTCATCATTTGAAATCTTTTGAGGAACGATTGGAGAGTCTCATCATTTTGATGCCTGATGGATTTGAGGTCCCATGGTTGTGCCGGTTTATCAGAGAGGGACTGGAAGTTCATGATAAACCAGCGACTGAAGTCACCCCAGTCGTCGATGCAGTGTCGAGGTAGGTGTCAGAGCCACTACAACGCGTCTTGCACCAAGACAATGGGCAAGTACGCCGTCATGACGTCCTCTGTTGCCCCAGCAGCCCGGGTGGCGGTTGTATAGATTGCCAACCAGCCTCCTGGGTCCTGCTTAGGCTCGTACTTGTCGATGTTGGAGACCTTGAAGTTGGGAGGCCATTGGATGCCCCGGAGATGGGGAGTAAGCGCGAAGATTCCGCACGTATCCTCCTACCGATGTTCGTGCTATCGGTCCCGGGGAGAGGAGTCGGTAGTAGGTCGTCTCGACCGTCCCCGGAACGGGCCACTGGTCGAAGCTGCTGCCGAGTCAATTCGTGTGGCATGGCTTCAGGCCAGTATACCGTGATCTCGGTCGTACTCCTCCCAGCGCCTTATCTCATTTTCATGTCGTCGGTCGTGCGAAGCGCTGATGGTGCTACGTGCGTCTCATCGGCTGTTCATGGCGTGATGCAGGTCGTTCGCAGGATGAGCGAGGGGTAGAAGATGATTGGCCGCCTATGTAAGTAGCCGCCGGTAACCTTCCGCGTCTAGGGTTCGCAGGAGTCCATCGGCTATCTGCTCCAGTACTCCTCCAACTTCACTCGGCGTGTTCAGTGCTCGAGCGAAATCGGGGTACAAGTTTCGAGCGAGGAGAGGGTTCTCTCGTCGAAGCCTGGCGTCTTGTTCGGCTAGCTCTCGCTCCCGATCCTGAGCCTATCGGCGATCACGGCGGTAGGAGTTACGTCTTTCTTGGTGTACTCGTTCGTTGGGAGTTTCCCCCACTTTCGAGGCTTCGTCCCGGGACACAGGCTGCGCCGGATCCTGTTCCCCGGCTTCGTGATGTCACCGCACATTTCGACGTCTTTTTCTTCATCGCCGAGCATCACGCTGGGGAGGTTCCTCCCCTTGCATGGTAGGCTCATCGTCGGAGATGGGCGCTGACTCTAATATCCCTTTGATGAAGAGGACGTCATGGTAGAAAGGAGCTGGCATGACCGTGTTCTTCTTCCCATCCTCCTTTGATGGCAAAGGTATCAGAAAGGTGGCTTGGCATGTTCTCCTTCCCCGACTCGGGATGTTTACTTCCTTCTTCTGAGTGATCTGTGTCCACTCCTTAGTGGGTGAGGTGGACAACAGAGTTTTTTGGGTTAGTGAAGCCCCAACCGATCGATCGTTTACTTCCTTCTTCCGAGTGGTTTGTGTCCACTCCTTAGTGTGGGAGGTGGACAACATAGTTTTTCGGGTTAGCGAAGCCCCGACCGATCAGTCTTCCTTCTCCCGAGGGCTCCTGAATCCCGGTTTGCAAGGGACCTTTTTCCCCCAAGCTGTGAGTGGGGGCGCTATCCGTAGTCTTGCTTTGGCTTCTCTTCGGATTCCCGAGGAAGGTTTCTTCTCGGGTGGATTTGCTACGTGGTGTAGAGTCCCTTCATCTGCTATGCATGAAATGGTTCCGAAGCGAAACATAGCCCCTAGGCTGAGAGTGATCTTGTTCTTGAAGGTGACGACCATTGAGCTAACTTTGATCAGCGACACACACCCTACCTGGCGCTCCAGCTGTCGGTGTCTAGTGTCAGACTGCACACCCGGGTGTACCCTCATGGTGCTTTTGGGTAGGACGGTGTTGCTGATTGTAGCTCGATGGTTTATGTCAGAAGCACGAGAGAGAGGGGAAGAGAGAGAGACGGGCGATTTTCTACAGGTTTGGGCCACTTTGAGAGGCGTAATACCCTACTTCCTGGGGTGGCTTTGTATGTGTGGTGTGTTTACTAGTGGTATTTCCCGAATGGAGAGGTGCTAAATGAGATGAAAATGATGGGGCTCCCCCTAGGCCTTATATACATGACCATGGGGCACTCCCTACGCACACGCTGATCACACTCTTCTAGCTTATCTCCTAGCTAATAGCAAACAGACTTTGCTTATCTTGAGGAAAACCCGATGCCTTCGTTCCGAGCTATCTCTGGCGTTTGAGGCCGTCGAGCGCGGGAAAAATGAACGGCCTCCTCGGGATCATGCCTAACCCCTCAAACAATCCGGAGATGAGCTCATCGCCTCCTTGGGTTGGCCCATTTCAACTATAGTCTTTGCCCAGCCCACAACACGATGACCTTGTGGGACGACTGGCGCATGGCCCCAAGTAGGGTTTTCGCCTTCTAGTGGACCCGAGGATATCTATCCCCCACAGACGTAGCCCCACGGGCACCAGCAAAGGCACAAAAGTCTCCTCGGTCACTAAGAAGTTCTTCGAAAGCTTCGACTTGGCCATTTATCCATTGAATGACTTCATCAGGATTTCCTCGAATAAATTTTTGCTCAGAGCAATAAGCTCCAACATTAGAAAAGTTGTTCTTTAAATTTTTAGAGCATTCCATGGATATTTCATAACATTTTTCCATGGTGGCCCGAAGCTCATCGACATTCTTTTGCGCTCTTGATCTTTCAATTTCACATATTTCATGCTTCACTGCTTCAACTTCAAAGTTCTCAGTTGCTTCGGCCAGTCTCCTCTTTAGTTCTTGAACCTCGGCTTCATGAGCTTCGGCTTGAGCGGAAAGCCTGGCTTCGCTAGATTTCAATCTTTCCACTAAATAGAGTAATATTTTATCCTTCTCAAGAGCTTCGTTTCTTAATGTAATAACCTATGAATGAAGTTTCCAAGCGCTATTTGACAGCTCTCATCCTCTGCATCTTTATGGGCTTTTAGACCTTGCTTAGGGTCAAGCCCTAGAAAATGAAGAGTGAACATGTAACGACGATAAGAAATACTACAAAAATAGTTTATCGTAACGCAAATTGCAAAATGACAAATCAAAGTATACAAACCTTCAGGCTGTTGTAGGCAAGGCTGTCTGCAAGTTGATCTTTCGACATTGCAGATAGGCCAAGCTCAGGCTTCGGATATTCTATGTTGTCCATTATTTCTCGATAGACATTTATCTCTTTCCTGTCTGGTAGACAGTAAAGGAAGTCATCTTTGTCATTTCCTCTATATACCAAGGACCCTTGGGGGTATTTCAGATCCTTGGCATAATGTTGCACTTCTGCAATCTGCTCTTCTGATAGTCGCTTTCCCGAAGCATGTCGAACAATATAGTCCAAATCACCCTGGGAAGGTGCCTCAGGAGCAGGCGCCGAGGGTTTCTCTGGAAGGCTCTCTTTCGTAAGATTTTCTGGTGTAGTTTCCGAAGGTCCCGCCTCGACATGAGCAAAAGTACTGGCAGTAATCATCTCTGTAACATGTTCGCCTTTGCTACCAGAAGGTTCGTCAGAAGAAGGAACCGATGTTTTCATAGAGTCTAAAACAGCTTCCAAAACACTAGCCATCCTCATCTTCCTCGGAGTTCCTGCAGTAGCTGATAGCTTCGGTAGCACAGTCACAATCATCTTAGGTTGTTCTGGTACCTTTTCTGCTACCTTCCCTAATTTCGGCTCTCCGGCTGGGTCTGTAATGGCATCAACAGGCTTAGCAGGAGCCGTCTCTATGGCTGGGGGGTAGTTTCTGCCCATTCAATTCGTTTTGGCTCATCGGCCATCTCGATGCGCCTAGGTCTGCGTTTCAAGACCTTGATTTTCTTTGTTTTCGGTGTACTAGCAGATACCGAAGCAGTGACTTTCCTTTTTCTCCCTTATTTCTGGACGGGATAGCAGTAGTCTGGGTAAACGAACCCAATAACATCAAACACTCTATTCAACCTCTTCTTGTCGTGAGCACCGAAGGCAACCGTCATAGCTTCATCTTTTGCCTTTGAGTATGCTCCAAGTATCTCATCACTTGTGGCTTCTATAGCATTCAACCAATCATCATTTGGCTCATCAAACTGGTTTCTGAACCGAAAAGTATACTTCAGATAAACCAGGCCACCCTGGCTGGAACCAGCGGCGACTTCCTTCGGCATTTCCCATTCGCTTGCAAGAGGCCATACTTTGTAAGCAATATGCTCTTGAACTAAGTCTCTTGTGCCAATATAGGCGCACACTAGGTTGAAAGCAGCTTGTCATGCTTGCACATCATTCCCAAGTGCAGTGGATGGCCTTCTAATGCCAAAGCGAGACCATACAGGATGTTGGATAATTCCTTTTATATCTTCCCTTTGACTTAGGTCATTCTTTACATAAAACCATTCCTTCGTCCAAGAACCCGGCCACTTCTTCTGAAACGTGGGCACAGGGTAATTCGCCTCAGATTGAGGCACGAAGCTGTAACAACCAAAATTGTTATGATACTGCTCCTTCCCGGTTGCCATCGTCTGATAGGACAACTCATGAATATTGTAGAAGCATCTTGCATCTAGCTCCAGTCCTTGGCTCCTCAGGGCCTAGATAAAAACTCTCACTCTAATAAGAGCTTTGGGGGTAATCTGATGAAGGTATATCTCAAACGTCTTCAAAACCTCGACCAGCATCTTGTGGAGCAGAAAGCGAAGCCTAGCTTTCATGAAGCTCCTGAAGATTACCACTTCATCACCTTCTGGCAGGGGAACGGTGTCATCGCCTCCAGCCCTCGTAAAATCCATGGCTTCGTAAAAGCCTAGCTAATATCTCATTGGTGATCTTCTCTACATTGGTCCTTTCCATGGCTTCGTAAAAGCCAGCGAGTCTGGGTCAGTGCTTTCCTTGTCTTCAGCCATTTCGGTGATGGTCACGACAGAAAGCCGAAGCTCGCAAACAATTAAACTCGGAGAACAGGAAAACTAAACAACAACTTCAGCACGAAAGCTAAATGGCGTGAAAAATATTTGCGGCATAGCCTTCTATATATATACTCAGAGCCCTATAGCTAGGTGGGTCCCACAGTTTAGAATGATTCGCTATTCTAGCGAAGGGAAGGTATTTTTTGGACATTCGGCTAAAGGCCTTCGTTCATGTCGCAGTCTAACTTTGTTATAATAAAACAAATTTATACTGCGAGGGTGTAAAGCCCAAAATTGGTAGAAGAGAAAAATAATAAAATAAATATATTTATGGTAGTGTTTTGAGAATTTTTTGAAACCTTTGAAAATTTATTAGAATCCTTCCTTTTCATAATCACTTAATGGTACTAAATTAGTTAAGTAACCAATAAATAAAAAAATAAAGGTGCATCTCTTGCTGATGATTTTTGTTGTGATGTATTTTATCAAAAAACATAAATTCGACCTAAAATTATAATGAAAATATAAATGAAAAATGAGAAAATAAATTGTAATAGTCATTTATTAATTCTAGAATTTGAAAATGGAAGGAGAATAAATAATAATATTAAAATTTATAGGATTTATATCCACATTAGGATTATGTTTAGATTGGGAATCTGGAATTCAAAACAGGAATTTGAATTTGGTTTGAATATTTGAATTTGGAATTTGAAAAGAAAATAGAAAAAAGAGAAAAGAATAAATAAGCAGGACCAGTTGGGCCGAATCCCCAACCCGCGGCCCAGTCCCAACACTTCACCCCTGCCGGCCCACTTCACCTTTCCCTCCACGCGGCCCATCTTTTCCTCGTTGGCTGACGGGCGGGCCTGCGACCAACACTGCTCTCGCGCGCTTCCCCTGCCATTGCCGTTTAGGACCCACACATCATCCCTTTCCCCCTCACCGTAACAAACGCGTGCGTGGAGCTCGTCGTTGCAACAACCGCGCGGTTCGCGTGGCGATTTTCCTTGGGGTTCACCCGAGGTGTTCGCCACGGATTCCGCGAGCTCCTGGACTCCTGTGAATAAGTATCGTGCTCCGTGGTCCCTTCTCCCGCAACCACGGCGTCAGTACCGTGCTCTCCCACCTCTTGATCCCCACGGCCACACGCCTCGGCCACCTCTGTGCTAGCCGCCGCCCTTCGTCGACCACCGTTTCGGTGCTTTGTTGGAGCTCGGGTGAGCTTCGGCCACCACCAATTTCGCGCATTGAACCCCGACGTTGTGCGAATTTCTTGCCGCACTGCCGCGGATCCACCCCGTGGCGTGGCTAGGGCACCCTGCTGCATACCACACGGTAATAATGCCACCAAACTCTTCGCCATCGTGTCTGCTTCATATAGCCTCCTCCGATTAGAAATTAGGGCATGGTGGCGCCTATTGGACCTCACCGACATGTGTCGTCGCAGTTGGGCGACCATGCGTCATCGTCCGTATCGAATGAAGGTTGAGGACAACCTCCTAGCCGTCGATCGACGGATGGATAGCCTGGATTGATCGGGGCCACTCCGGTTCGTAGCGGGTAGATGCGGGCCGTTGATCTTTGAAACAATGGCAGGGATCGGATCGACCTTACCCCTTCGCTTCAATAAATCGTGGCCGTAGATTCAAGTTTCGGCGGCTCGAGTTAGATTGTGTATTACAATTCGCGGGCACCGTGGATCTTCTAATGGACGGTCGTGATTAAATCAACAAATACCCCTTTGGCACTTTAGATCCGGGTCGTGGATCGTCAATCTGACGGTCCGGGGGCAATCTCACTTACATGCATGTGCGGGCGGTGGCGGGAATCTTGTGCAGATCAGATCCCGTACGTCCTCACCATGTGTACCGATGTGTGGCTCGATTTTGGCCAGTCGCGGAGCGCCACGTGTCCTGTGTAGGCATCTGTGATCGTTTCTTTTGCAAAGAAGCCCCTGTGTTTAAAGGAAAGTAACTCGTGCTCTTAGTAAGTGTAGAGTAATTATAAATGGGTCCTAAAATTTATGAGTTAGACATTGTGCTCTCTGATATTAATGTCTGCAGTCCAGAACCCTTAGGAAATTTAGAATTAATAAAGAAAATAGGTTTTTAATATGAAAATAAATCCAGAAACTTGTTTAATTCATATTTAATTCATTCTAACTCCGAATTGACCTGTTCCAGTGGCATTAATTTTGTTTTAATATTGTTTATCATCTAGTAACCTCATTTTAATATGAAACATATGGTTAAATTTATGCGCTCAATTTGTTTTGAATCTACCACTTAAAACTTCGGAAAATCATAACTAATTCATTTTAACTCTGAATCGATCCATTCAAATTGCGTTAACTTTGTAATAATGTTGCCTACATCTCTGTAACATTACTTTATCAAATAACATGGTTTTAAAAATAAATATTCATTTAACCTATGCTTAGTGGATTAACCCTTCTAAACAAAGTTAATATATCCATAATTATAATGTGACTAAAATATAACCTCTGGTGAAGCTATAACTTGGATTATATATAAATTAGTTATTTCTTCATAATATTTCTGACATGATTAATATTAATTAGCATAGAGTGTATTTTTTATCATTTAATCAACTAAAACTTCAGAAAATCATATCTTTATAACCATAACTCTGATCTTAGTAGTTCTCGATCCCACGACCTCGTAGCTACGCGTAGATTATTATTATGCAGTTTGTTCTTATGTTTGGTGTGATGTTAGTTTTGCCTATACCATGTTTGTTTGTATTGCTACGACTAGCAGTGAGGTCACAAGAATCTGAAGATCATCCTGGTACCTGGAATCTCAAGTCCCAGGCAAGTTGTGCCCTTGACCACTTTATTACCCAATAATGTTCTTTATATCATTTATTCCTGCATAGGTTTAATTTTGATGGAACCCAACAGGTCACCCTAGACTGGTTATCCTTTTACCTTGTTTACCCCTGAACTAATTGGGTAGTTTGCTATTACTCTATATGGTTTTGGGTTTAATATTACATTATGTTCATGGTCCAATTATACTGTTATTTTATTTAGGGTTCATGACTAGATCATTATTTTAATTGGAACATGGAGCTTAACTTGAGAAACACGTGCCATCACAAGGGTGGAATGGGACGCCCTTGGCTGACTAATTAGGAAAGGTAGTGGAACTTTGTAAAGGCCTCGTAGTGGATCCCTAGCCATTCACCTCGGAAGTGTCTAAGGGCCTTGCAAACCCTGGCGACATGGGATACATGACTTGTGGGTACAGGGTACAACCTCTGCAGAGTGTAAAACTGGTATACTAGCCGTGCTCGCGGTCATGAGCAGTTAGGACTCTCGCATGATTAAACTATGGAACTAAATTCAATTTGTCAATTGCATTGTATGGGATTTATTATTAATTTTGTTCTATTATTATTATGGTTTGGTATTTACTTACATTTAGTAACTGCTAATAAAATTTGACCAACTTATTAAAAGCAATGCTCAGCTTTAACCCCTATTATTGATCAGCCTTACATATCACATGAACTCCCACCTTTGGTGAGTTCATGCACATTATTCCCCACAACTTATTGAGCGATGTACATATGTGAGCTCACCCTTGCTGTCTCACACCCCCCACAGGTCAAGAACAGGTACCACAGGATGAGGCGCATGGAGGTTGCTGTGATGTATTCGTGAGAGGTCTAGGCCGTCATCTCCCAGTCAACTTTAGGTTGCTGGATTGTTGTCTCCGTACGATATAATTATTTATTTATTTTGTACAAAACTCCTATTATATAGTAAAGTTGTAACATTCGTTTTTGTACCATGATTCATCATATGTGTGAGACTTGGTCCCAGCACACTTGGTGATTATATTCGCGCCTAGGTCCCTAAAACCCGGGTGTGACAGAAGTGGTATCAGAGCAATGTTGACTGTAGGATGAAATCTAGATAGAACTAGACAATCAATACTTACTTACCTTTGCTACTCTGATCCTTTCTAAACTTTTCTTAATCTTTTCTCATCTATTTCCGCTTTACTCTGATTATTCTTACCTTTTTCACTTCTAAAGACAAGTAGATTTCACACTTTGAAATCCTGTACCTAAAGTGACCATTAGGAATACGAGACCTACTCTTAGGAACAAAATCAAAACTATTTTTGTAAATATTTGTATGCTTAAATGTTTGTTCTTGTGATACATGTCTGATTTGGATCTTTGATTGATTGTGATGAGTTGTGGAGTAATGTCCACAATTACATCTGCATATACATATAGGCATAAATATAAATAAATAAAATTCATAAGATAACTAAACAGCCTAGATATCCTCCATTAAAGTGTATCTATTTTAAATAGATCCCTCTTAACTTAAAGGATTTTATCTTATCCTAACAAGTTCATCTATATATATATATATATATTTATATATATATATATTATCCTCATAAATTGTTTATAAGATAAACTAGACCAACTAAGAATATCCCCACTAGAATATATCAAATAGATCCATCTGATCTTAAAAGACTCTCTCTTATCTTAATAGATTCATCTTACCTTGAAGGAGTCATCTCATCTTAACCACTTTACTTATCTCATCCTAAAGTAACAACCAGGATCTAATCCAAGATAATGAGATCTTACCTAGTCCCAGCTAGTCATAGCAATCTAACCTAGATCTGATCTAATGTGATAGATTAATCTAACCTAATGTCACACCCGGGTTTTAGGGGTCCAAAACCCGGGCACGAAATAAACACCAGGTGTGCTGGGACTAAGTCTCACACATATGATGAATAGTGGTACAGAAACGAATGTCACATCTTTACTATATAATAGGAGTTCTGTACAAAATAAATAAATAATTACATCATATGAAGTCAACGGTCCAGCAACCCAAAGTTGACTGGGAGACGATGGCCTAGACCTCTCACGAACTTGTCACAGCATCCTCCATGTGCCTCATCCTACAGTACATGTTCTTGACCTGTGGGGGTGTGAGACAGCAAGAGTGAGCTCACATACGTTCATAGCTCAACAAGTTGTGGGGAATAATGTGCATGAACTCGCCAAAGGTGGGAGCTCAAGTGAAGTGTAAGGCTTACCAAAGGAGAGGGTTGAAGCTGAGCATTGCTTTTAAAGTTAGTCAAAATTTTATTAGCAATTACTAAGTACAAGTAAATACCAACCCATTTAAGTAGTAGAACAAAAGTAATAACAACACCCGCGATGCAATGCATATGACAGATTGAATTTAGTTCCATAAATGAATCATGTGATGGTCCGAGCTGCTCAGGACCGTGAGCACGCCTGATATACCAGTTTTACACTCTGCAGAAATAGTGCATCTTTACCCACAAGTCATGTTACCCATCTGCCACGGGGTTGTACGGGCCCCATACACCTCTACCAAGGAAGCGAGGTAGGGTAACACTACGAGGCCTTTACAAAGTTGCACTAGCTTCAGAAAACCCGCTATAGTTTATAGGAAGCTCCAATGCAGGGATCCCTCGCCTGACCGCCATCACAGCAAAATCAACCCAAGGACCTCCCTACACTGACCACTCCTCTACTGCCCTTGCCCCTTTTGGGTAAGGTAGTCATCCACTAGCTTTCCTAATTAATCAGCCAAGGGGTCCCATTCCTCCGTTGTGGTAGCACTATTTTCCCGGGTGGTCGCTCCATGTTCCAATTAACATAATGATCTTATCATGAACAGTAAATCGCAACTGATAATAAAAGTATGAGAATGAATAATGTGTATCTCTATACCTAAAACCACATATAGTAATAGTAGGTACTACCCAAAAATTCAGTGGTAAACAAGGTATAAAGATAGTCAAACTAGGGTAACCTATTGGGTCCCATCAAAATTAACCTATGCAGATCATCATGATTAATCAGAACATGACTGGGTAAAAAGAAGTGATCAAGGGCACAACTTGCTTACCAACTTGCTCTTCAGATGACATGTGTCCTCACTGCTAAAGGTAGCAATACAGACAAACATGGTGTAGGCAAAATGAACATCACAACAAACATGTAAACAAAATAAATAATAATAATCTACACATGAAAATAAGATACTAGGAACAGGAATCATTAATTTTGGAGTTATAGATTTTAAGTTATGAATTTCTGAAGGTTGTATATGGTTTGTACAAGATTAAATAGGATATCAATTTTATTGTGATATTCATGTCAAAACAGTGGTACTAAATGATAAACAATAATATTACAAAATTATAGGAATTGGAATGAATTAATTTGAACTTCACATGAATTTTCTATGAATTAAACCAATTCTAGTATTTATTTCTACCTTAAAAATCCATTTCTTTATTTATTTTCTGATTTTTCCAACTCTATGGACTGGGCGCCAATTACCAGAGAGCGCAAGGTCTAATCTACAAAACTCCCTAGACACAGCCTAACCTACTAGTGGACAGCAGGTTTATTTTTCAGAAATGAAAGGGCTTATCTGCAAAACGTACAGGCCGAAGGGGTATGCACCGATCGCGGTCGTCCGATGGACAACAGAGCGCCAGGATTAGATTCCTTTTAAAATAAACCGGTACGCACTAGCAAACGTTGGATTAAGATCCGATGGTCCCAAGTTGTCCATGTCCTGATCCAACCGGGTCCCCTAGATTGACATCTAGCGATCACGATTCGATGCAACGAAACGTTACACGTCATTTAATCTCAGCCGCACATCAACCACCCTACGGCTCCGGTCACTTCTCCAACCTTCAGCTACCGAACACGGCAGCGCGTGGTCGACCATGGCGGAGCAATCACCGGGGAAACACAATACCGCGCTCCTGGCCACGAAACTTAGGTTATTTGTGGTCAAAATATTAACCAGGCGATGGTGAGTAGGCAGGGACGGCTGATACCTACCGAGACGACGCGCAGCGGCTGATCCACAACAAGGCGTGGGTGTGAGGCCGATGCACACCCCGACGAGCGATTTCGGTTCACCCCGGAGACCTCCCCGCCAAGATATGATGTGAAGACTTGCGACTTGGCTGCCCGCATGCGATACACCCAACCAGCGGACCGGAGATGCAAGGAGGAGCCCCCCGACGTTGAGATAATCAACCGGAAAATGCTCGCGGCCGCGGTGACTCATGGTTGAGTCGTGATGAGGATGCGCGCGTGATCTATACCGAGAGATCCCCATGGATGGCGTCTTATATAGGGGCGAGAGCCGCGGCCAACCGCCAACTTACTGGCGAGAATCGCGGCGGAGTCCGCGGCAGCGCGGAGGAGATTTGTGTGATTCTGTTGGGAACGAACGGTCTGTGGAGAGGGCCCACGCGCAGGTGACACGCAAATGTGAGAGGAAATGGTCCTCTCACCGTCGTCTAGGCCCCACCCAGCAGTGGCACAAAAGGGGACACGCAGAGGTGGACCGAGGATGACAAATCGGCCCCACCAGTCAGCGGTAACTGCGCCAAATAATAAGATGGGTCGCGTGGTGAGGGCGAGTGGGCCACGAGGGAAAGGGAATTCGGCCCAGGCAGGTTTTATTTTCCATTTCTTTTAAATTTTCAAATCCCTATTCCAAATTCAAATCTATTCAACTTTGAATTTCAAACATAATTCTAATGTGGACATAAATCCTAACTTCATATTATTATTATTATTATTATTATTATTATTATTATTATTATTATTATTATTATTATTATTATTATTATCATCATCATCATCATCATCTTCCCCTCACCATTTGATTCAAAAAGAATTAAATGATTATCATAATTATCTTTCTCAATTTTTTCAAATCCATGTTCAAATTTCCAAGTGTCCATACTAATGTGACTATTACTTCTATTGTTTACAATGTTATTATTTATTCTTCTCCTTGTTATTTATTCAGGGGAGGAATAAATAGTTTCCCTTAAAAAAATTCCTTTCTCATCATTTTTTCTCATTCCCTAATTCCTAAAGCATTATAATACTATATTTGTTTATTTATTTTATAATTATATTTTTTCTACTAATTTTGGGTCTTACACCTAACGAAGGCTAATCTTAGGTTGAGCTAATCTAATGTAAGTTGCTTAACAAGAAGGATAATACTGATGAAATAAATGAGACTTTACTCCTATAAAATATATTTTAACTTAATTCACTCTGCACTAAATTAAGAACGACTGACCAACTCGGCCTCATGCAACTATCTTAACCATCCGATGGTTGCATAACCCCTCTATTTTAACCTAACAAAAATTCTGACTCACCTACACCATATAATCCATTCTATCTCAAAAGATTCTAACATATATTAAAAATATATATCCTACCCCGGTAGATCTATCTAACTTAAACTAGTCTAATCTAGTTATATCCAATCTAATCTAGACCCTACCTAATCTAATATGATCCAATCCGAAGGGAGTTACTTAAACAAGCTAGTTAATACTGGTAACATAGATTAGACCATATTCCTATAAATGGGTTTTAAATCTAAATTGGTGTCTTAGGCCAACTCATCCGTGAAACCACAATCTAGCCTATGTTATAAGTTGCCCAACCTATTTATCCCAAAAGCAAAGTAAAACTCTGTTTGACCTGCCTGACCCTACTCAATAACTTGACCTACAAAAGCAGGTTATATAATTAATCCCATCCAGCATATAGCTACCTACTAAACCCTCTACCCATCTGTTACCTACAGATCTATCTTGACCTCTTGTCCCAAACCCGAAGAGTGACACCCAAGCTCAAGAAGGAAGAGATCAATCTCATTAAAGAAGAATAGGAATCAAGCTAGACCCCAAAGGAAGCTCGATTATGCCATATTACACTCAAATCTATGTCAACACTCACCTAATAGTTAAAACCTGATGTACCCTTGTTTTCTATGCCACACCTGCTAATAATGTGAAAATTTTAGGTGTATAAAAATATATATTGGAAGTTCCACTTAGATAAAAAAATATATACTAGAACTTCGTAAAAATAAAGTCAGCTTGATATGCTTAACTAAATGATATTCTAATGTGATCTAATCTAATATGATCTAATCTAATGTGGTCTACTTAAACAGATTGGTGATACTAGTAGAGGAGATTAAACCCCACTAGCCAGGTGTTAACTTAATCTAGTACATTAGACTAACTTAACCATGAGCAGAAGAGCTAACCCAACCAATAGAGTCATGATGGATTGCATAATCTGTCTATCCTCACCTAACATCATACAAACTTTTTACCTACATCATGTAGTCTATCTCATCTTGACAGATTCTATCTTACCTTTGGATATTCACCTTATACGACTAGTTATCCCAAGCTTGATATAAAATAACAGATTGAGCCCTGATAAAGAATCTTCAGTTCATAACCAGCTATTAGCCTATTCGTTCTGCCTACCAAATAATTTTCCTTGCAAAATTATCTTACCATAGGCTTCTAACTCAGATGGTCAATACCAGGAAGGGAGGATTATCACGCAACAGCAACCAAAAATGAATCCTCCAAATCCTCCACCGGCTGGAACCGATCCAGTGGTTGTCGCCCAAATGCTAGTACTACAACAAATGACAAACATGGTGAACGAAATGCAAAATCAGATAAGGCAAGAACACCAGGAAATGCATCAAGACCGGCTGGAGATGCGTCAAGAAATGAGGCAAGCACGGTTGGAAAGACAACAACAACAACACCCACTACCTCCACCACCACCACCAGCCCCACCAAACTACATAAATATATATATATATATATATATATATATATATATATTACTATTTGTAAGACCTAAATATTACTTTAGTTAGTAGCTAGTATTCACTATTTTAGGAATAATAATAAGGTCCATTTGATCCTATGTTTTAAATAACAAGTTATGCATCATGTTGAGATTCTTGTTTGTGCATAGGTTTTGAGACAAGATGGGGATACATTCTTTTTCTTACTAATCTCGAGGACAAGATTTCTTTTAGGGGAGGTAGGATTTGTAAAGCCCAAAATTGGTAGAAGAGAAAAATAATAAAATAAATAAATATATTTATGATAGTGTTTTGAGAATTTTTTGAAACCTTTGAAAATTTATTAGGACCCTTCCTTTTCATAATCAATTAATGGTACTAAATTAGTTAAATAACCAATAAATAAATAAAGGTGCATCTCTTGCTGATGATTTTTGTTGTGATGTATTTTATCGAAAACATAAATTTGACCTAAAATTATAATGAAAATATAAATGGAAAATGAGAAAAGAAATTGTAATAGTCATTTATTAATTCTAGAATTTGAAAATGGAAGGAAAATAAATAATAATATTAAAATTTGTAGGATTTATATCCACATTAGGATTATGTTTAAATTGGGAATCCGAAATTCAAAATAGGAATTTGAATTTGGTTTGAATATTTGAATTTGTGAAAAGAAAATAGAAAAAAGAGAAAAGAACAAATAAGCAGGGCCGATTGGGCCGAATCCCCAACACGTGGCCCAGTCCCAACACTTCACCCCGCCGGCCCACTTCACCTTTCCTCCACGCGGCCCATCTTTTCCTCATCGGCTGACGAGCGGGCACGCGACCAACACTGCTCTCGCGCGCTTCCCCTGCCACTGCCGTTTGGGACCCGCACGTCATCCCTTTCCTCCTCACCGTAACAAACGCGCGCATGGAGCTCATCATTGCAACAACCGCGCGGTTCGCTTGGCGATTTTCCTTGGGGTTCGGCCGAGGTGTTAACCGTGGATTCTGTGATCTCCTAGACTCCCATGAATAAGTATCGTGCCCCGTGGTCCCTTCTCTTGCAACCACAGCGTCAGTACCGTGCTCTCTCGCCTCTTGATCCCCACGGCCACATGCCTTGGCTACCTCTGTGCCAGCCCGCCGCTCTTCGTCGACCACTGTTCTGGGTGCCTTGTCGGAGCTCGGATGAGCATCGGCCACCATAAATTTCACGCTTTGAACCCAGGCTCTATGCGAATTTCTTGCCGCTCCGCCGTGGATCCGTCCCGTGGCATGGTCAGGGCACCCTGCTGCATACCACACGGTAATAATGCCGCCAAACTCTTCGCCATTGTGTCCGCTTTGTATAGCCTCCTCCAATTAGAAATTAGGGCATGGTGGCGCCTGGTGGACCTCACCGGCATGCGCCGCCGCGGTTGGTGACCGTGCGTCATCGTCCGTATCGGATGAAGGTTGAGGACAACCTCCTGGCCATTGATCCATCGATGGACAACCTGGATGATCGGGGCCACACCGGTTCGTAGCGGGTAGATGCGGGTCGTTCATCTATGAAACAATGGCTAGGATCGGATCGACCTTACCCCTTCGCTTCAATAAATCATGGTCGTAGATTCGGGTTTCAGCGGCTAGGGTTAGATTGTGTATTATGATTCGCGGGCACCGTGGATCTTCTAATGGACGATCGTGATTATATCAACAAATACCCCTTCGGCACTTTAGATCCGGGCCGTGGATCGTCAATCTAACGGTTCGGGGGCAATCTCACTTACATGCACGTGTGGGCGGTGGTGGGGATGTTGAGCGGATCAGATCCCGTACGTCCTCACCATGTGTACCGATGTGCGGCGTGGTTTTGGCCAGTCACGGAGCGCCACATGTCCTGTATAGGCATCCGTGATCATTTCTTTTGCAAAGAAGCCCCTGTGTTTAAACGAAAGTAACTCGTGCTCTTAGTTTGTGTAGAGTAATTATAAATGGGTCCTGAAATTTATGAGTTAGACCTTGGGCTCTCTGATATTAATGTCCGCAGTCTAGAACCCTTAGGAAATTCAGAATTAATAAAGAAAATAGGTTTTTAATATGAAAATAAATCCAGAAACTTGTTTAATTCATATTTAATTCATTCTAACTCCGAATTGACCCATTTCAGTGGCATTAATTTTGTTTTAATATTGTTGATTATCTAGTAACCTCATTTTAGTATGAAACATATGGTTAAATTTATGCGCTCAATTTGTTTTGGATCTACCACTTAAAACTTTGGAAAATCATAACTAATTCATTTTAACTCCAAATTGATCCATTCAAATTGCATTAACTTTGTAATAATGTTGCCTACATCTCTGTAACATTACTTTATCAAATAACATGGTTTCAAAAATAAATATTCATTTAACCTATGCTCAGTGGATTAACCCTTCTAAACAAAGTTAATATATCCATAATTATAATGTGACTAAAATATAACCTCTAGTGAAGTTATAACTTGGATTAAATATAAATTAGTTATTTCTTCATAATATTTCTGACATGATTAATATTAATTAGCATAGAGTGTATTTTTTATCATTTAATCACCTAAAACTTCAGAAAATCATATCTTTATAACCATAACTCCGATCTTAGTAGTTCTCGATCCCACGACCTCGTAGCAACGCGTAGATTATTATTATGCAGTTTGTTCTTATGTTTGGTGTGACATTAATTTTGCCTATACCATGTTTGTTTGTATTGCTACAACTAGCAGTGAGGTCACGAGAATCTGAAGATCATCCTGGTACCTGGAATCTCAAGTCCCAGGCAAGTTGTGCCCTTGACCACTTTATTACCCAATAATGTTCTTTATATCATTTATTCCTGCATAGGTTTAATTTTGATGGAACCCAACAGGTCACCCTAGACTGGTTATCCTTTTACCTTGTTTACCCCTAAACTAATTGGGTAGTTTGCTGTTGCTCTATATGGTTTTGGGTTTAATATTAGATTATGTTCATGTTCCAATTACACTGTTATTTTATTTATTGTTCATGACTAGTGTGGCGGAACCGCCCGAATTATTCCAACTTAAGTGCCTAAGTCTCGCCTTAAAGGCTGGACCACACTTAAATAGGAATAACCCGTCAGTCCCTCGGATCTAGTCCGACGAGGCCACTTATCCAGGATCGAATACCACTAGCTCACTCGAAGGTGAGGTACTGAGAAATACAATAAAACATAATACCACAAATTTATTAAGTATCAATAGTGATTACATTATCGGAGTTTCAGAAATAATAACCGAAATTTTTAATGCAGCGGAAATAACTAACGGAGAAAACCGAGTAACATGGCGAAGCCTGGCCACACTACTCCTCCTGGTCCTCTCCTGCGGAAGCAGTAACCCACTCGACCGTCTATCCCGGTGGCAGGGACGTAGGCCAAGTCACACCATCAACTAAAGCAAGGAGGTACCTGCAAAAATTATGCCACAAGCAAGGCTGAGTATACTAATACTCAGCTAGACTTACCCGGTGTGAGGAGTCTATACTTCTCTACCTCTAGACATGCAGCTGTTTGGCTGTGGGGTTTGGTTGCCAAAAGCACTAGCTGAGTTTCTAAATCAAGATTTTAACTTAATCAAATTAAGTGTGACTCTCTTAAGGCTAAAAGTGTACTATCTATTCATACATAGTAGCAAGCATTATTAGCAATCAACAGTTTGAATCATCTCAACCAGTTCCACTTGTTACTCAATGTAGCAGCATGGATCAAGCAGTCTCATTAGCTGCGAGAAGCAGACGATTCGAATCGAGTTTTTATCCTTGCAAGGTAAACCTAAACACACGACATGCAGGGGCACTCCGTCCCCACACACACCAACCGTCCCCATCGATTCCCCGTCAGCAGATCAGGGCTCACCGCCTTGGCGTACAATGCCCCACTGACCCCGACTGGCCGTCGTGCAGTGACCGCACTTGTACCCACCATAACCGGAATGGGAGACTACGTCTCAGGTCGCGTGAGGGGTAAAGTCCACTGCCAGGTTCAATCAGGTACTAGGCTTACCGATTTACCATATTTCTCGGCATGTGTTTAGTACGTTCAAACGCTTGACTCACGGTACCACACCTTAATCCTTAATCAACTTTTTATCCCGTGAACAACCAATCCCCATGGATTGTTGCCCACAACCCAACCTCAATATGATAAGAAGGTGGATACAGCCAATTCCTGACCTCGCGCGAGTGCTAGAAAAATCACTCGACTTCTACCGAGATCCTAATTAATAAAGCAGCTACTCGACCTAGCATACTAGTATTCATCTCAATAGGATTCCTGAGATCATGCAACTAGGGTTTAAATCAACTCCTACACTTAAGTGCACAATACAAGCCTACAAACATTAAGTGTAGTAAAATATCATATAGAACAGGTTATGCATAAAACCGGGGCTTGCCTTAATTTAACACTTAGATAGTGTTTGCTGAGGGAGGGTACTCGCTTGGCGAGCATCCACTGGTTAAGTCCATCCTTCCTTGGGTTGTCCGTCGACTGCATCTTGTGGTTGGCACCACATCAGTTGCTCGATCATCATCTCTCGGTCCTATATGAGGTGCAAGATGCATATGTATGAATATAATGGAACAGCACAAGATACTTTAAGTACACGCTAGTGAATTAAATACTAAGTAGCGAGACATCACAAGTAACCACACACACTAGCGTTAGCTAACTACATATCGTCGAGCACACAACATTAACACCACTAAAACGACGACAAACATTTTGGATATGTACGCAACACAACACTACATCACAATTAACTAGAGAAAGAAACGTATAAAAATATGACACACATGTTATCTCAAGCTTAGTCATGATAATTCTATATGAATTTAGTGCTAACCATCCATTTTAGCCAAAAGGGTGAACTAACAATCAATTAAGCATAAGCAGAATTTTTTGGACAGCAATGCAGCAGCTACTTGTTTTAATCATAACTTTTCAAATATTAATCCAAAACTAGCAAACTAGGACTTTATGGAAAGCTTAGAAAGTTCTCTACAACTTTGGTATTGTCATTACAACATGATTCAGCACTTAGCAAGGTCAAAACGTGCTAATACACAGCGCTGTCCAGATTTGGACAGATTCAGGCTAGCAACTTCAAAAATTCACAACTGAAAATTCAGACATCCAAACAACGTGATCCTAGACTTTCTGAAAAGCTAATTAAATGTTCTACAAATTGTTTATAAACATCACAGGGTGATTCAATATTTAACTAAGCGTAAATATCACTAAAAGACCTTGCTGTCCAGAACTGGACAGATTCAGTCTTCATAATTGTAATATTCATAACTTAAGCTTCAGACCACCAAAAAGGGTGATCTAAGACTTTTTGGAAAGCTCAGCGAAAGCACTATATAACTTTTATAATCACCAAGAAGTGATTCTAGGTTTATTCGAATCAAACATTATAGTTTTTGAAATCTGTTCTGACAAAGGACAGAACACAGCAACCAGTTTGAAAAATTCATAACTCTTAAACTATCAGTCCTATGGTTATGAAATTTTAACACAAGCAAGATCAGAAAAGCCTCTACAACTTTCTTATAATCGACAAGGACTGATTCTAACATTCACTTAAGCAAACAATGCAGCTTCTGAAATCTGTACAGAATTTGGACAGATTCAGTTACTGAATTTGTAAAAAGCATAACTCCTAAACTGTCAGGTCTGTGGCTGTCAAATTTTAACACCAGCAAGATAATAAAGTTGTCCACAACTTTCTTGTGACCACCAATCACTGATTTCAACATTAACTTAAGCAACCATTGCAATTTCTGAAATCTGTCCAAAAATTCGACAGATTCAGGTGCTGGGCTTGTGGAAATCACAACTCCTAAATGATCAGGTTTATGGCTGTCAAATTTTTGTACAGGTAAGATAATCATGTTATCTACAACTTTTCTATAGCACATATCCACAGAAAACACAATTTAATTCATCAATCATACAGCACACCGAAAATGGTACGTGCAGCCCAAAACAGAAATTAATAAATTTTATCTCCTATACAATTCAAGAATTGCCATGTTCTAGAGACTTGAATTATTCTAACACTTTGACAATTGTTAGAGTTAAAATAACTAAGTGAGAACTAACATGTAGACCATAACAAGCAATTCATCGCGACTACGAGCTTAACTAAGGCCATCTAACAAGTTGGTTAACCAATATAAAACTTAGCAAGTATTTTAGACTTCGCAACTCAAAAACAGAGGTGGGAGCATGTTAATTAGTTTTTCTTAACCATTTTCTCAACTTAAACTGGACAACACACAAGTCACTTAAAACACCATATTTTAGGAGACCTCACATGCCGAGCATCAATTTATAACCTAAGTGACTCAACTTCTATCGCGCTTGACAACTACCACATCACCCGATTTATCTATTTGGAACACCGCCTGCCTAGCGTGCTACTAGTACCCCGCATTTTGACTCGACTTAAAAACATAGAGGAAGCGATGACTACTTCGGTATGTCACCACCTCACTACACAAGCCAAAATTATTATTGCTTAACCACACGCCTAAATAAGCATGATTTCAATTTAACGCGCCCATATTTTAAATCTCGGCATAAGCTTGGCTATTGGCTAATGAAGTGACCATTTTCTAACTACCAACATACACTCCTTTCACCATTTGTGGATACTTGTATGACACACGGCTATTGTAATACATCGCAAGTACATACAACCCCATCAGTAAAGGCACCAGCACATTTCCAAAAATTTCCGAGACTACGACGACAAGGCATCGATCCGCCATACAACAAAAATCATGGCGAAGACGATAGGCGCTATCAATTAAGCGTTTAAAAATATTAGACTTACTTCTCTCTTTGCCACTACTCCACTCTTTAATCACATGACCATCATGTGCATCCTTTATGCGATTATATAATAGCGACCTAAGCGTCGTGTCACAATACATACATCTTTTCTCGTTGCGATTATAACCATATCACGGCATATACCCGCACAAGAAACCTCAACTTAACACAAGTGATACCGATGGAACTTTTACTAAACTCATCATGCGCATAACCATTTAATCTCTAATTGGTACTAAGGTATAATTCAACATTCCAAGAGACATGCAAGCTTTTGTTTACTTCTAATTTTCACTAACTCCTCTTATAATTATAAAATGGGTGTTATTTTAGCACCATATAAAACTATCTAATCTGGAGCTGAAATTTTTATGAGGCATAGGTAATAACAAATTATGACTAATGTATAAATTTCACATGCCCAGCTTTTATATTTTATTTAATACAAAAATAACAAATTGTTAATGCAATAAAGCATGTGAGAGCAAGTTAAATCTAAAACTAATTATTTTCTGTGGATTCATGGCCATATTAAGTTTTCTTAGGCTACTATAATACCATGCAAGGACAGTGGAACATCATTTTCCATTTTTGCATCTATACATTATTTTTAAGCCATTTATAACCACTTAATGTGCATTAAACAAGTTAAATCACTAACTTAATCACACATGCACAAAAATTCATGACATATTTACCAGTCACCAAGCATCACACCAAGAGTCTACTGTAAAAATTTGAATCCATTTGGAGCACTAGAGCTACAGATCTAAAAATAACAAGCAAAACAACCATCTTTTTCCTATTTAACATGTTTAAATTAACACACCAAGAAAACAGTGAACAACCTACAAGTTTTATAATTTTCTTAGATGGAGTATGACAACATCTAACTAACAAAACAGGTTTCATCATTTTTGGATTTTTATAAATAAAATTATGGAGAGAAGCAAGTTTGTTTATTCTCTAAACCAGTTTTTAATTACGAATTTCTACAGAAAAACTTTTCCACTAAAACATGCCAACCTATAGATCCAATAGTTAGAGAATTTCATAAGGAATGCAACAAAACAAGTTTCATGATTTTTGAAGCTACCAAACTCAAGATATGAATTTTAGAAGATATTACGAAATCTGGAATTTGAAACACCATTACCCTTGGCCTTGGGCCCACATGTCACTGACACAAGGATCATCTTCTTCCTTTGATCTCTCACGTACAGGGGCAGAGGGAGGCGACGGATTTCCTGCTGGACAGCCAAGGGGAGATGGAGAGGGAGAGCTGGGCGGCCCTGCAGTTCCTGCGCGCTGGAGAAGACAGCTCCCTGCTGCAGCCGCGCACGAAGGGGAGAGGCGTCGAGCGCCAGCTATGGAGATGCTCGACCATGGGGAAAAAATCAAGCTCCTTGCTGCTTTGCTGTGGAGACCAGAGAGGCAGACATGGTGCGCCGGCTGCTCTCCTGCAGGGAGGAGTGCCAGGGAGGAGGGCGCCATGGTGGCCGAGGGGAGGAGCTGAGCTCCCTGCGCTTGCTGCTCGCTGAAGGAAGAAGAAGGCAGGGAGGTGCTCCACGGCTGCGCAAGGAAGAAGACAGGGAGAAGAGAGAATGGCGGCTGGGAAAAGAATAGGGGTGGGAGTGAAAGATTTACAAGTGAGCACCCCTATTTATAGAAGCAGCCCTAGGGTTAGGGTTCCCAAGTGGGCCAAATGGGCTGGGTTTAAATGGGCTTGGCCCAAACGTGTAATTCGGGCTGCGCTAAATATTTTCCGGAAAAATTCTCGTGCGGATTTCGTCGGTACGCAAAACAGAGTGAACGAGAGTTCGGACGATCGGGCGAATGAGCGATTAATTTCAGCCGAGAGTCTGATTTGGATTTGATTTCGCTCGGAAATAATTCCTCGCACACTATTTTAAAAATAAATGTTTCTCTCAAACTTCTGATCGGCTTCGGATTTTTAGTCGGAGAAATCAGATTGTGACATTTTAAAATCGTTGTCGATACGGGGTTTTGAGTTCAGTTTGGACATGAGATATTTGGCCGAGTCGAGTAAGGATTAATTAGAGGACGATATATTGAGTATTCCGTTTGAGAGTACGGAGTCGGATTAAAATAGTCGGACATCGATCGAAGTTCAGGAATTAGATGCGGGCTCAGACCAGATAATAGTCGTCGAGAGTTTGATTTAGAGAGCTTCAGATGAGATTTAAAATTCGAGAATGATCTTCGAGTCTGCATGAGTTCCGAGAATTAAAAGTTTTAACACGCTCCAAAATTGGCTGTTTCTCGCGATCGATTATCTCTGAATTCGGTGAACTTCCAAGAGAAAGCCTGATAAACAGAGATAGGCACGATCAAGAAATAGAAATTTTTACAGAGCATCCGAGATTAGGATTAATCTCCCGACGTAACACGAAACTGACACCTGGGGTGTCACAGCCTTCCCCCCTTAAACAGAATCTCGTCCCGAGATTCGAATGAGGATCTTCAAGGGTGGAGAAGCATGTAACTCCCAGGCTGATGATAGATGCAAATTTCATGAGATGGGATCTGACAAGATAATGAAGTTAGATTCAGATAGAATATCGTGGCATGCTGAGACAAAATGCAGCGATCACTCTGAGAGAATGTTCACAAAAGATAGCACATCAGTATAGTTTCGTAAGGGATCACGACTATTAACCACGGTACCAGCGCGTGCCGAGAAGCTCAACCATGTGTGCACCATAGTAGGCTCTCGGTCTCGTCGCGGCACCATCAGTCGTTAGTCATGACACCCTTACCAAACGTAACCAATTAAAAAAATTCACTTGGCATAATTAGATGGAGCCCATGAGAGTATGGCTCAGAAAATAAGAATGTGATCAGAGTTGAAGCAGAGATTGCTGGCAAAAGAGCATCACATAAGAACTTTCTTCAACTCAGAAGATTATTTTATGATCATCATGGAGATTTTTAGGCCAGAGATTAGTACGAGATTTGATATGAGGATGAACCGACCATGAGATCAAACTAGATTGTTGAGCTTTTAGAGACATGAGAGAACTAAAGTCAACAGCATAATCCATTGAACCAAAGGGATTCACTGCTTAGAGATAAAATCGATAAAAACAACGTCATGATCCTCAGAGAAGGGGGTATGAGAATGATCAGAAATGGGAGATTTAGGCGAGATCAACATCCGATACTTGAGAACAGGTTATAGCAGATAACCAGATAACAGGGCAGAATCATTGGATGATCTAGAGATTTGGATGATAAGGCCATGACACGATTCATAAAGGTAAAGGTTACCAGATTCGGACCAAGGAGAGGTAGGCAAATAGGACCAGCTAGGATGATCGACAGAAATGCTATGAAGTTTTAGGGGCAAGGATTTATGGAAAGAAACATGGCTTGGTCATAGTTTGCGCAACTAGACACCAACAACAAATTTTTTTTTTGGACACAAGTGCACAAGGAGACTTGGGTTGGTCTAGCGGTCAAACTATGGGGGTCTATAAGTTGTGCAGGTTTAACTTCAATGGTAAAACACTCAAGGGCTAGAAAATACCAACATAAGTAGGATTTTTTTTTAAGGAGGCTTCACTTGCTAAACTTAAGGTTGTTTGGGTGGGGATCTTTTTATGAACAGAACAAGCAACAAAATGTTTTGCAAAAAGGGTTCAACAATTACAATACTACCTAGATAGCAAGACAAGAGAAGCACATAACACAACCTAGTCAAGACTATCATGACACACAGGATAAGACATTTTTTTTTGCAGTTCCTAGCAATCCAACACATTATTCACAATTTCTTATTATTAGAATAAAGGTGAGAGAAGCATGTTGATGCACAAGAGACAAAGATGCGACAATCAGGATGCATGCTCATTCTAGTCGTCTTCTCAGACCTAACTACTTTTTCGGGTGCTTCTACAGCATCCTTATTAATAGTAGTAGTAGCCTTTATGGCCTAAATAACTAGCCACCTAGCTACCCATCTATTCCTAGGGCTTCACGTCCTAGGTCTAACTTATCGTCCTGACATCTATCCAACTTTGGTTTCTAAGCCAGTTTTACTTTAGAAAAGGTTGGTAATCATGACTTATTGACTTCTCTGTACTGGTATTCGCTCCGATACCAGCTGTGGCGGAACCGCCCGAATTATTCCAACTTAAGTGCCTAAGTCTCGCCTTAAAGGCTGGACCACACTTAAATAGGAATAACCCGTCAGTCCCTCGGATCTAGTCCGACGAGGCCACTTATCCAGGATCGAATACCACTAGCTCACTCGAAGGTGAGGTACAGAGAAATACAATAAAACATAATACCACAAATTTATTAAGTATCAATAGTGATTACATTATCGGAGTTTCAGAAATAATAACCGAAATTTTTAATGCAGCGGAAATAACTAACGGAGAAAACTGAGTAACATGGCGAAGCCTGGCCACACTACTCCTCCTGGTCCTCTCCTGCGGAAGCAGTAACCCGCTCGACCGTCTATCCCGGTGGCAGGGACGTAGGCCAAGTCACACCATCAACTAAAGCAAGGAGGTACCTGCAAAAATTATGCCACAAGCAAGGCTGAGTATACTAATACTCAGCTAGACTTACCCGGTGTGAGGAGTCTATACTCCTCTACCTCTAGACATGCAGCTGTTTGGCTGTGGGGTTTGGTTGCCAAAAGCACTAGCTGAGTTTCTAAATCAAGATTTTAACTTAATCAAATTAAGTGTGACTCTCTTAAGGCTAAAAGTGTACTATCTATTCATACATAGTAGCAAGCATTATTAGCAATTAACAGTTTGAATCATCTCAACCAGTTCCACTTGTTACTCAATGTAGCAGCATGGATCAAGCAGTCTCATTAGCTGCGAGAAGCAGACGATTCGAATCGAGTTTTTATCCTTGCAAGGTAAACCTAAACACACGACATGCAGGGGCACTCCGTCCCCACACACACCAACCGTCCCCATCGATTCCCCGTCAGCAGATCAGGGCTCACCGCCTTGGCGTACAATGCCCCACTGACCCCGACTGGCCGTCGTGCAGTGACCGCACTTGTACCCACCATAACCGGAATGGGAGACTACGTCTCAGGTCGCGTGAGGGGTAAAGTCCACTGCCAGGTTCAATCAGGTACTAGGCTTACCGATTTACCATATTTCTCGGCATGTGTTTAGTACGTTCAAACGCTTGACTCACGGTACCACACCTTAATCCTTAATCAACTTTTTATCCCGTGAACAACCAATCCCCATGGATTGTTGCCCACAACCCAACCTCAATATGATAAGAAGGTGGATACAGCCAATTCCTGACCTCGCGCGAGTGCTAGAAAAATCACTCGACTTCTACCGAGATCCTAATTAATAAAGCAGCTACTCGACCTAGCATACTAGTATTCATCTCAATAGGATTCCTGAGATCATGCAACTAGGGTTTAAATCAACTCCTACACTTAAGTGCACAATACAAGCCTACAAACATTAAGTGTAGTAAAATATCATATAGAACAGGTTATGCATAAAACCGGGGCTTGCCTTAATTTAACACTTAGATAGTGTTTGCTGAGGGAGGGTACTCGCTTGGCGAGCATCCACTGGTTAAGTCCATCCTTCCTTGGGTTGTCCGTCGACTGCATCTTGTGGTTGGCACCACATCAGTTGCTCGATCATCATCTCTCGGTCCTATATGAGGTGCAAGATGCATATGTATGAATATAATGGAACAGCACAAGATACTTTAAGTACACGCTAGTGAATTAAATACTAAGTAGCGAGACATCACAAGTAACCACACACACTAGCGTTAGCTAACTACATATCGTCGAGCACACAACATTAACACCACTAAAACGACGACAAACATTTTGGATATGTACGCAACACAACACTACATCACAATTAACTAGAGAAAGAAACGTATAAAAATATGACACACATGTTATCTCAAGCTTAGTCATGATAATTCTATATGAATTTAGTGCTAACCATCCATTTTAGCCAAAAGGGTGAACTAACAATCAATTAAGCATAAGCAGAATTTTTTGGACAGCAATGCAGCAGCTACTTGTTTTAATCATAACTTTTCAAATATTAATCCAAAACTAGCAAACTAGGACTTTATGGAAAGCTTAGAAAGTTCTCTACAACTTTGGTATTGTCATTACAACATGATTCAGCACTTAGCAAGGTCAAAACGTGCTAATACACAGCGCTGTCCAGATTTGGACAGATTCAGGCTAGCAACTTCAAAAATTCACAACTGAAAATTCAGACATCCAAACAACGTGATCCTAGACTTTCTGAAAAGCTAATTAAATGTTCTACAAATTGTTTATAAACATCACAGGGTGATTCAATATTTAACTAAGCGTAAATATCACTAAAAGACCTTGCTGTCCAGAACTGGACAGATTCAGTCTTCATAATTGTAATATTCATAACTTAAGCTTCAGACCACCAAAAAGGGTGATCTAAGACTTTTTGGAAAGCTCAGCGAAAGCACTATATAACTTTTATAATCACCAAGAAGTGATTCTAGGTTTATTCGAATCAAACATTATAGTTTTTGAAATCTGTTCTGACAAAGGACAGAACACAGCAACCAGTTTGAAAAATTCATAACTCTTAAACTATCAGTCCTATGGTTATGAAATTTTAACACAAGCAAGATCAGAAAAGCCTCTACAACTTTCTTATAATCGACAAGGACTGATTCTAACATTCACTTAAGCAAACAATGCAGCTTCTGAAATCTGTACAGAATTTGGACAGATTCAGTTACTGAATTTGTAAAAAGCATAACTCCTAAACTGTCAGGTCTGTGGCTGTCAAATTTTAACACCAGCAAGATAATAAAGTTGTCCACAACTTTCTTGTGACCACCAATCACTGATTTCAACATTAACTTAAGCAACCATTGCAATTTCTGAAATCTGTCCAAAAATTCGACAGATTCAGGTGCTGGGCTTGTGGAAATCACAACTCCTAAATGATCAGGTTTATGGCTGTCAAATTTTTGTACAGGTAAGATAATCATGTTATCTACAACTTTTCTATAGCACATATCCACAGAAAACACAATTTAATTCATCAATCATACAGCACACCGAAAATGGTACGTGCAGCCCAAAACAGAAATTAATAAATTTTATCTCCTATACAATTCAAGAATTGCCATGTTCTAGAGACTTGAATTATTCTAACACTTTGACAATTGTTAGAGTTAAAATAACTAAGTGAGAACTAACATGTAGACCATAACAAGCAATTCATCGCGACTACGAGCTTAACTAAGGCCATCTAACAAGTTGGTTAACCAATATAAAACTTAGCAAGTATTTTAGACTTCGCAACTCAAAAACAGAGGTGGGAGCATGTTAATTAGTTTTTCTTAACCATTTTCTCAACTTAAACTGGACAACACACAAGTCACTTAAAACACCATATTTTAGGAGACCTCACATGCCGAGCATCAATTTATAACCTAAGTGACTCAACTTCTATCGCGCTTGACAACTACCACATCACCCGATTTATCTATTTGGAACACCGCCTGCCTAGCGTGCTACTAGTACCCCGCATTTTGACTCGACTTAAAAACATAGAGGAAGCGATGACTACTTCGGTATGTCACCACCTCACTACACAAGCCAAAATTATTATTGCTTAACCACACGCCTAAATAAGCATGATTTCAATTTAACGCGCCCATATTTTAAATCTCGGCATAAGCTTGGCTATTGGCTAATGAAGTGACCATTTTCTAACTACCAACATACACTCCTTTCACCATTTGTGGATACTTGTATGACACACGGCTATTGTAATACATCGCAAGTACATACAACCCCATCAGTAAAGGCACCAGCACATTTCCAAAAATTTCCGAGACTACGACGACAAGGCATCGATCCGCCATACAACAAAAATCATGGCGAAGACGATAGGCGCTATCAATTAAGCGTTTAAAAATATTAGACTTACTTCTCTCTTTGCCACTACTCCACTCTTTAATCACATGACCATCATGTGCATCCTTTATGCGATTATATAATAGCGACCTAAGCGTCGTGTCACAATACATACATCTTTTCTCGTTGCGATTATAACCATATCACGGCATATACCCGCACAAGAAACCTCAACTTAACACAAGTGATACCGATGGAACTTTTACTAAACTCATCATGCGCATAACCATTTAATCTCTAATTGGTACTAAGGTATAATTCAACATTCCAAGAGACATGCAAGCTTTTGTTTACTTCTAATTTTCACTAACTCCTCTTATAATTATAAAATGGGTGTTATTTTAGCACCATATAAAACTATCTAATCTGGAGCTGAAATTTTTATGAGGCATAGGTAATAACAAATTATGACTAATGTATAAATTTCACATGCCTAGCTTTTATATTTTATTTAATACAAAAATAACAAATTGTTAATGCAATAAAGCATGTGAGAGCAAGTTAAATCTAAAACTAATTATTTTCTGTGGATTCATGGCCATATTAAGTTTTCTTAGGCTACTATAATACCATGCAAGGACAGTGGAACATCATTTTCCATTTTTGCATCTATACATTATTTTTAAGCCATTTATAACCACTTAATGTGCATTAAACAAGTTAAATCACTAACTTAATCACACATGCACAAAAATTCATGACATATTTACCAGTCACCAAGCATCACACCAAGAGTCTACTGTAAAAATTTGAATCCATTTGGAGCACTAGAGCTACAGATCTAAAAATAACAAGCAAAACAACCATCTTTTTCCTATTTAACATGTTTAAATTAACACACCAAGAAAACAGTGAACAACCTACAAGTTTTATAATTTTCTTAGATGGAGTATGACAACATCTAACTAACAAAACAGGTTTCATCATTTTTGGATTTTTATAAATAAAATTATGGAGAGAAGCAAGTTTGTTTATTCTCTAAACCAGTTTTTAATTACGAATTTCTACAGAAAAACTTTTCCACTAAAACATGCCAACCTATAGATCCAATAGTTAGAGAATTTCATAAGGAATGCAACAAAACAAGTTTCATGATTTTTGAAGCTACCAAACTCAATATATGAATTTTAGAAGATATTACGAAATCTGGAATTTGAAACACCATTACCCTTGGCCTTGGGCCCACATGTCACTGACATAAGGATCATCTTCTTCCTTTGATCTCTCACGTACAGGGGCAGAGGGAGGCGACGGATTTCCTGCTGGACAGCCGAGGGGAGATGGAGAGGGAGAGCTGGGCGGCCCTGCAGTTCCTGCGCGCTGGAGAAGACAGCTCCCTGCTGCAGCCGCGCACGAAGGGGAGAGGCGTCGAGCGCCAGCTATGGAGATGCTCGACCATGGGGAAAAAATCAAGCTCCTTGCTGCTTTGCTGTGGAGACCAGAGAGGCAGACATGGTGCGCCGGCTGCTCTCCTGCAGGGAGCGAGTGCCAGGGAGGAGGGCGCCATGGTGGCCGAGGGGAGGAGCTGAGCTCCCTGCGCTTGCTGCTCGCTGAAGGAAGAAGAAGGCAGGGAGGTGCTCCACGGCTGCGCAAGGAAGAAGACAGGGAGAAGAGAGAATGGCGGCTGGGAAAAGAATAGGGGTGGGAGTGAAAGATTTACAAGTGAGCACCCCTATTTATAGAAGCAGCCCTAGGGTTAGGGTTCCCAAGTGGGCCAAATGGGCTGGGTTTAAATGGGCTTGGCCCAAACGTGTAATTCGGGCTGCGCTAAATATTTTCCGGAAAAATTCTCGTGCGGATTTCATCGGTACGCAAAACAGAGTGAACGAGAGTTCGGACGATCGGGCGAATGAGCGATTAATTTCAGCCGAGAGTCTGATTTGGATTTGATTTCGCTCGGAAATAATTCCTCGCACACTATTTTAAAAATAAATGTTTCTCTCAAACTTCTGATCGGCTTCGGATTTTTAGTCGGAGAAATCAGATTGTGACATTTTAAAATCGTTGTCGATACGGGGTTTTGAGTTCAGTTTGGACATGAGATATTTGGCCGAGTCGAGTAAGGATTAATTAGAGGACGATATATTGAGTATTCCGTTTGAGAGTACGGAGTCGGATTAAAATAGTCGGACATCGATCGAAGTTCAGGAATTAGATGCGGGCTCAGACCAGATAATAGTCGTCGAGAGTTTGATTTAGAGAGCTTCAGATGAGATTTAAAATTCGAGAATGATCTTCGAGTCTGCATGAGTTCCGAGAATTAAAAGTTTTAACACGCTCCAAAATTGGCTGTTTCTCGCGATCGATTATCTCTGAATTCGGTGAACTTCCAAGAGAAAGCCTGATAAACAGAGATAGGCACGATCAAGAAATAGAAATTTTTACAGAGCATTCGAGATTAGGATTAATCTCCCGACGTAACACGAAACTGACACCTGGGGTGTCACAACTAGATCATTATTTTAATTGGAAAATGGAACTTAACTTGAGAAACACGTGCCACCAAAAGGGTGGAATGGGACACCCTTGGCTAATTAGGAAAGCTAGTGCAAGACTACCTTACCCGAAAGGGGCAAGGGTAGTAGGGGAGTAGGCGTGTACGGAGGTTCTCGGGTTGATTTTGCTGCGATGGCAGTCAGACGAGGGATTTCTACATTGCTCTTCCTAGAAACTGTAGCGGGTTTTTGGAAGGTAGTGGAACTTTGTAAAGACCTCGTAGTGGATCCCTAGCCATTCACCTCGGAAGTGTCTAAGGGCCTTGCAAACCCTGGCGACATGGGATACACGACTTGTGGGTACAGGGTACAACCTCTACAGTGTAAAACTGGTATACTAGTCGTGCTCGCGGTCATGAGCAGCTCAGGACTCTCGCATGATTAAACTATGGAACTAAATTCAATTTGTCATTTGCATTGCATGGGATTTATTATTAATTTTGTTCTATTATTATTATGGTTTGGTATTTACTTATATTTAGTAACTGCTAATAAAATTTGACCAACTTATTAAAAGCAATGCTCAACTTTAACCCCTATTATTGATCAGCCTTACACATCATATGAACTCCCACCTTTGGTGAGTTCATGCACATTATTCCCCACAACTTATTGAGCGATGAACATATGTGAGCTCACCCTTACTGTTTCATACCCCCCGCAGGTGAAGAATAGGTACCAAAGGATGAGGCGCATGGAGGTTGCTGCGATGTGTTTGTGAGAGGTCTAGGACGTCGTCTTCGAGTCAACTTTGGGTTGCTGGTTCGTTATCTCCGTAGGATGTAATTATTTATTTATTTTGTACAGAACTCCTATTATATAGTAAAGTTGTAACATTCGTTTCTGTACCATGATTCATCATATGTTTGAGACTTGGTCCCATCACACCTGGTGATTATGTTCGCGCCCGGGTCCCTAAAACCCGGGTGTGACAGAGGGGCTACTGTTGGGGGCCTTCCTCTTCCAAAGGTCCTCAAAATCATAATTAACCATTTGTTTTCAGCATAAGCTATTACATGGAGCTTTGTCTTCAGGATGCAAGCCTCTTCCTCATGATGAAGGCATACGAGATGAAGACAGATCTAAAGATGATAAGAATAAATGCCGAAGCTATCGCCAGATTGACAGCTTTGGCTCATAATGGAGATGAAGTATGATGATGATGCTGACCGAAGGGGAAAAAGACTACTTAGTCCTTAATGACTTGTATTATGATCATAAGTGAATATTGGGGACATAAATGTACTTTTACCTAGGCTGTGTCCCATGCCTATAAAAAGATGAACAGTAGCACCGTACTGTTCACGCTGAATTGTAATCACTCTCTCGCGTCTTCACCTTCAAGCAAGCCGAAGGTATCAATGTAACACGAATTATATTGTTATACATACATATCTTATGGAGTGCAAATATCATTGAATCAATTAATGCTATTTTTTGTGTTTATCTCTTTACATTATTGTTTATCTATAAGATGATGAAGGCATGTCCTTCATGACCTTCATCTAATAATCATTATATCCATGAGGAGATAATGTTTCAAAGACAAAGGTCTTTTAATACTTAATAGTTGTGTTGCCTTGTTCTTGATTCATAGCATTTGAGAACAAGTGAACAACAAGTGCTCACAAAAAATTAGCAATACGTGAACGCGAAGTAACTCCCTTGCTGATGTCACCAAGGATTTGATCCACTAGATGATTCCTCTGAATGTTGGTGCGGACTTAGGTTGGAGGTGCATGAGGTACTTCTTCTTTCTCTTTGTCTCTTTGTTCTTGTGCTCCCCCTTGATCCATACAATCATCTTGAGGTACATGTTCCTCATCTTGAATTAGGGGTTGCACTAATGTTGAGGAAGAAGGTTGATCTTGCATTTGATGTTCATACGGCCGCACATCGCCTATCGTCATAGTCCTCATTATTGCTGTCGGAACTTCATTTTCATCTATATCATCAAGATCAACTTGCTTTCTTGGAGAGCTATTAGTTTCATCAAATACAACATCACATGTGACTTCAACTAGTCCAGAGGATTTGTTGAAGATCATAGATGCATTTGTATTTGAATCATAACCAAGTAAAAAACATTCAACGATTTTGGGAGCAAACTTTGAATTCCTACCTTTCTTAACTAAAATGTAGCATTTGGTCCCAAATACACGAAAGCAAGAAACATTGGGTTTTTTACCGGTTAGGAGCTCATATGCTGTCTTCTTGAGGAGGCGATGAAGATAGAGGTGATTTATGGCATGTCAAGCCATATTTACTTCTTCCGACCAAAATCGCTCTGTCGTCTTGTATTCTCCTAGCGTAGTTCTCGCCATGTCAATGAGCATCCTATTTTTCCTCTCCACTAGCCCATTTTGCTGTGGAGTGTAGGGGGTGGAGGACTCATGCTTGATACCTTCCTCCTCAAGGTACTCTTCTACTTGAAGGTTCTTGAATTGTAATCCGTTGTCTCTCCTTATCTTCTTCACCTTTAGCTCAAACTCATTATGTTCTTGATGTCATCATTATGTTAAGCAACGAGCCCGAAGAGATCCATATGTAGCAACTCTAGTGGTCTTGATGTCGTCATTATGTTCTTGCTCGAATGACTTGTTCCCAACTATTTCCTTGCTTGACATGCTACACAAGGTCTATCTTTCTCAAAACATACATCGGTAGAAGCTTAGGGGTGGTAGGGGCGCGGATGAGGGCACAAATCTGAGCGGTCAGGTGCGAATCGGACTGTTGCGATTAAATTGGTTCTAATTAAACCTAGACCGCCAGATCTCCGATGGACATCTGAGATCCAACGGTCGGTGACCGGTCTTGGGTGCGGTGGCGCCGCTCGACCTCGTGGCAAGGTTTCATCGGAGACAATGGGGACGACCATGGCAGGGCTCTAGGGGTTTGGGGAAAGGCTCAGGCATGTTCAGGGCAATCTGGCGAACTCAGTCATGGGCACAATACCGGCACGGGGGCACTAGAGGGCGCAGAATGCGATGAGGTGGTCTAACGGCGGCACGGATAAACTCTGGCGAGGAATTACACGTACACTAGGGCAGTACTAGGAGAAATAAGGGCATGGGAAGGTTGCTCACCTCAAGTGCAGACTCAGGGGCGCTTGAGCGATGGTGGGGACGCGAGGAAGCCTCGAGTCGACGGTGGAAGACTCCTACTGTACGGGTAAGACTCTGGTGAGCGTGGACCGGGCAAACTAGAGGGGCTGGGGGCGAACCGAGAAGGGTTCCGAGTTGCTGACGGCGAGGTGGAACTCACCAAGGCAACGGGTGCGGTGCGGGCTCGACGGCGGCCGTAGAACGGGCAGCGGACCATGGTGAGCAGCGGCGGAGCTACCTGGACATGCGCACAGGGTGAGAGAGAGAGCAAGAGAGCTTGGCTGAGGGTGCAAATGAGCATGGGGGACTGGGCGAGCAGGGTGCAGGCTCTAAAGGGGTCGAGGGCATGTGAAAGTCGCTTAGAGGGGGGGTGAATAGGGCGAAACTGAAATTTACAAAGTTAATCACAACTACAAGCCGGGTTAGCGTTAGAAATGTAAGCGAGTCCGAGAGAGAGGGTGAAAAACAAATCACAAGCAAATAAAGAGTGAGACACAAGGATTTGTTTTACCGAGGTTCGGTTCTTGCAAACCTACTCCCCGTTGAGGTGGTCACAAAGACCGGGTCTCTTTCAACCCTTTCCCTCTCTCAATCGGTCACTTAGACCGAGTGAGCTTCTCTTCTCAATCACACGGGACACTAAGTCCTCGCAAGGACCACCACACAATTGGTGTCTCTTGCCTCGGTTACAATTGAGTTTGTCACAAGAAGAATGGGAAAGAAAAGAAGCAATCCAAGCGCAAGAGCTCAAATGAACACAAATGTCACTCTCTCTAGTCACTATTTGATTTGGAGTGATTCTGGACTTGGGAGAGGATTTGATCTCTTTGGTTGTGTCTAGAATTGAATGCTATAGCTCTTGTAAGGTGTTGGAAGGTGGAAAAACTTGGATGCAATGAATGGTGGGGTGGTTGGGGTATTTATAGCCCCAACCACCAAACTAGCCGTTTGGTGGAGGCTGCTGTCGAATGGCGCACCGGACAGTCCGGTGCGCCACCGGACACTGTCCGGTGCGCCAGCCACATCACCCGACCGTTAGGGTTCGACCGTTGGAGCTCTGACAGGTGGGGTCTTCTGGCTGTCCGGTGGTGCACCGGACATGTCCTGTAGACTGTCCGGTGCGCCAACTGCGCGTGCTCTGACCTCTGCGCACGCAGGCGCGCATTAAATGCGTTGCAGTCGACCGTTGGCGCTTGAAGTAGCCGTTGCTCCGCTGGCACACCGGACAGTCCGGTGTGTCACCGGACAGTCCGATGAATTATAGCGGAGCGCCCTCTAATTTTCCCGAAGGTGACGAGTTTGGAGCTGAGGTACCTGGTACACCGGACACTGTCCGGTGCGCCAGACCAGGGCACACTTCGGTTGTCTTTGGCTCTCTTTGTTTGAACCCTTTCTTGGTCATTTTATTGGTCTATTGTGAATCTTTGGCACCTGTAAAACTTATAATCTAGAGCAAACTAGTTAGTTCAATTATTTGTGTTGGGCAATTCAACCACCAAAATCAATTAGGAAAAGGTGTAAGCCTATTTCCCTTTCAATCTCCCCATTTTTGGTGATTGATGCCAACACAAACCAAAGCAAATATGAAAGTGCAGAATTGAACTAGTTTGCATAATGTAAGTGCAAAGGTTGCTTGGAATGAAACCAATATATATTACTACTAGATGCGCATGGATGACTTTTCTTCTTATTAACATTTTGGACCACGCTTGCACCACATGTTTTGTTTTGCAAAATGTTTTGGAAATTCTTTTCAAAGTTCTTTGCAAATAGTCAAAGGTATATGAATAAGATTGAAGAAAGCATTTTCAAGATTTGAAATTTTCTCCCCCTGTTTCAAATGCTTTTCCTTTGACTAAACAAAACTCCCCCTTAGTGAAATCCTCCTCTTAGTGTTCAAGAGGGTTTTAGATATTAATTTTGAAGAGGGTATACCAATTTGAAATTATATCAAAATAAGATACCAATTGAAAAAACTTCTTTTTAATACCAAATAAAAGATTACATTTTTGAAATTGGTGGTGGTGCGGTCCTTTTGCTTTGGGCTAATACTCTCTCCCCCTTTGGCATGAATCGCCAAAAATGGATATTTGAGTGAAATATAAGCCCTTTTAAACTACTCTCTCTCCCTTTGGATAGAAGTATAGAAGTGAAGATTATACCAAAGTTGGAGAGTTTGTGCGGAGCGACGGCGAAGGATGAATGATTTGATGGAGCGGAGTGGAAGCCTTGTCTTCGTCGAAGACTCCTTTTCCCTTTCAATCTATGACTTAGCATGAAATGGACTTGAGAGAACACATTAGTCATAGCACATGAAAGAGATGATCAAAGGTATACATATGAGCTATGTGTGCAAAACATCAATAAAAATTCCTAGAATCAAGAATATTTAGCTCATGCCTAAGTTTGGTAAAAGTTTGTTCATCCAATGGTTTGGTAAAGATATCGGCTAGTTGTTCTTTGGTGCTAACATATGCAATCTCGATATCCCCCTTTTGTTGGTGATCCCTTAGAAAATGATACTGAATGGCTATGTGTTTAGTGCGGCTATGCTCAACGGGATTATCCGCCATGCGAATAGCACTCTCATTATCACATAGAAGAGGAACTTTGGTTAATTTGTAACCATAGTCCCTGAGGGTTTGCCTCATCCAAAGCAATTGCGCGCAACAATGGCCTGCGGCAATATACTCGGCTTCGGCGGTTGAAGAGCCACAGAATTTTGCTTCTTTGAAGCCCAAGACACCAGAGATCTTCCCAAGAACTGGCAAGTCCCTGATGTGCTCTTTCTATTGATTTTGCACCCTGCCCAATCAGCATCGGAATAACCAATTAAATCAAATGTGGATCCCCTGGGGTACCAAAGGCCAAACTTAGGAGTATAAACTAAATATCTCAAGATTCGTTTTACGGCCCTAAGGTGAGCTTCCTTAGAATCGGCTTGGAGTCTTGCACACATGCATACGGAAAGCATAATATCCGGTCGTGAAGCACATAAATAGAGTAAGGATCCTATCATCGACCGGTATACCTTTTGATCTATGGATTTACCTCCCGTGTCGAGGTCGAGATGCCCATTGGTTCCCATGGGTGTTTTGATGGGCTTGGCGTCCTTCATCCCAAACTTGGTTAGAATGTCTTGAATGTACTTCGTTTGGCTAATGAAGGTGCCCTCTTGGAGTTGCTTGACTTGGAATCCTAGAAAATACTTCAACTCCCCCATCATTGACATCTCGAATTTTTGTGTCATGATCCTACTAAATTCCTCACATGTAGATTCGTTAGTAGACCCAAATATAATATCATCAACATAAATTTGGCATACAAACAAATCATTTGCAAGAGTTTTAGTAAATAAAGTAGGATCGGCTTTTCCGACTTTGAAGCCATTAGCAATAAGAAAATCTCTTAGGCATTCATACCATGCTCTTGGGGCTTGCTTGAGCCCATAAAGCGCCATAGAGAGTCTATAAACATGGTTAGGATACTCACTGTCTTCAAAACCAGGAGGTTGCTCAACATAGACCTCTTCCTTGATAGGTCCGTTGAGGAAGGCACTTTTCACATCCATTTGATAAAGCTTGAAGCCATGGTAAGTAGCATAGGCAAGTAAAATGCGAATTGACTCAAGCCTAGCTACGGGTGCATAGGTTTCACCGAAATCCAAACCTTCGACTTGGGAATATCCCTTGACCACAAGTCGGGCTTTGTTCCTTGTCACCACACAATGCTCGTCTTGTTTGTTGCGGAAGACCCACTTGGTTCCTACAACATTTTGGTTAGGACGTGGAACTAAATGCCATACCTCATTCCTTGTGAAGTCGTTGAGCTCCTCTTGCATCGCTAACACCCAATCTAAATCTTGAAGTGCTTCCTCTACCCTATGTGGCTCAATAGAGGAAACAAAAGAGTAATGCTCACAAAAATGTGCAACACGAGATCTAGTGGTTACCCCCTTATGAATATCGCCAAGGATGGTGTTCATGGGGTGATCTCGCTGGATTGCTTGATGGACTCTTGGGTGTGGCAGCCTTGGAACTTGCTCATCCTCCTTGTTTTGATCATTTGCATCTCCCCCTTGATCATTGTCGTCATCTTGAGGTGGCTCATCTTCTTGATCTTCTTCTTCATCATCTTGAGCCTCATCCTCATCTTGGGTTGGTGGAGATGCTTGCATGGAGGAGGATGGTTGATCTTGTGCTTGAATGGGCTATTCGGATTCCTTAGGACACACATCCCCAATGGACATTTTCCTTAGCGTGACGCACGGAGCCTCTTCATCATCTAATTCATCAAGATCAACTTGCTCTACTTGAGAGCCTTAGTCTCATCAAACACAATGTCACAAGAAACTTCAACTAGTCCAGTGGACTTGTTAAAGACTCTATATGCCCTTGTGTTTGAATCATATCCTAGTAAAAAGCCTTCTACAGCCTTAGGAGCAAATTTGGACTTTCTACCTCTTTTAACAAGAATAAAACATTTGCTACCAAAGACTCTAAAATATGAAACATTGGGCTTTTTACCGGTGAGGAGTTCGTAGGATGTCTTCTTGAGGATTCGGTGTAGATACAACCGGTTGATGGTGTAGCAAGCGGTGTTGACCGCCTCGGCCCAAAACCGATCCGATGTATTGTACTCATCAAGCATGGTTCTTGCCATGTCCAATAGAGTTCTATTCTTCCTCTCCACTACACCATTTTGTTGTGGCGTGTAGGGAGAAGAGAACTCATGCTTGATGCCGTCCTCCTCAAGCAAGCCTTCAATTTGTGAATTCTTGAACTCCGTCCCATTGTCGCTTCTAATTTTCTTGATCCTCATGTCGAACTCATTTTGAGCCCGTCTCAAGAATCCTTTTAAGGTCTCTTGGGTTTGAGATTTTTCCTGTAAAAAGAATACCCAAGTGAAGCGAGAATAGTCATCCACAATAACAAGACAGTACTTACTCCTGCCGATGCTTATGTAAGCGATCGGGCCGAATAGGTCCATATGGAGGAGCTCAAGTGGCCTGTCAGTCGTCAAGATGTTCTTATGTGGATGATGAACGCCAACTTGCTTCCCTGCTTGGCATGCGCTATAGATCCTGTCTTTCTCAAAATGCACATTTGTTAGTCCTAAAATGTGCTCTCCCTTTAGAAGCTTATGAAGATTCTTCATCCCAACATGGGCTAGTCGGTGGTGCCAGAGCCAACCCATGTTGGTCTTAGCAATTAAGCAAGTGTCGAGTTCAGCTCTATTGAAATCAACTAAGTATAGCTGACCCTCTAACACTCCCTTAAAAGCTACTGAATCATCACTCCTTCTAAAGATAGTAACACCTGTATCCGTGAAAAGACAGTTGTAACCCATTTTGCATAATTGAGATACAGAAAGCAAGTTGTAATCTAATGAATCTACAAGAAAAACATTGGAAATGGAATGGTCAGGTGATATAGCAATTTTACCCAATCCTTTGACCAAACCTTGGTTTCCATCCCCGAATGTGATAGCTCGTTGGGGATCTTGGTTTCTCTCGTAGGAGGAGAACATCTTCTTCTCCCCTGACATGTGGTTTGTGCACCCGCTATCGATGATCCTGTGACAGAACCCCCCAAGTCATTAGGCCCACCTACAGTTGTCCTTGTCCAATAGACATCAGACAACCCTGTAGATGTTCCTGAATCACTTGACAAGTTCGGTATCTTTTCTCTTACCTTTCCAGGAACGTTTCACCCGTCTGACAGACAATATGTTCATTGGAGATGCGGAAATGCGGAAGTGATTACATAAACTTATATTTATTTAAAAAGTAAGCGTAAGTCATTTAATACAGACTAGAGTGTAAAGCGAGTGCTGAAAAGTATTATTACAATACCTGGGAGGCAAAAACTCCACCCATTAAGTTCTTTACATAAAAGTTTTTAAGGAGGACTCGGTCCTCCAGCAGCTTCATTCTTGATTGTCTTCATTTTTCACCACCTTGGTACAAAAACAACAAAAGTTTGTTGTCTCCTCACCTAAAAACAACGAGGAAATAAACCCTGAGTATGGAATTACTCAGCAAGTCTTACCCGACTAAAGAAAAGACTCTCAAGGGTATGCTGGTTATATGGGAGTCAAGGTAAGGCCTTTTAATAATCAAAGACTCTGTTTGCAGAATTGCTTACTAAAGTAGATCCTTAAAATCCAATTTTATTGTCAGGTTAAGTAGAATTACCTGCAGCTAGAGTTCTTTCTACCCTAGTTCAATCACTTGACCTGCACTAGCCAATTTCTTATTAACCCTTCATCTTCAGTGGATTGCTACGTGTAAGTCAGTGGCCTAGTCTCCATAACTGCGGAGGTACGGCGATCCGAATCGATTATACTCAGCTGAGGATCTCCGATCACACGACATATGTAGCACTTAACCCTTGCATATGTCAACCCGCCACCGAGTTTCTTAAGACCAGATCAGGTTCACGCAAACCGAGAGCACAGATACACCACCGTCCAGCCTCTTGCCACGGAGGGTACATGCTACTCTCGCCACCGCTCCACGCCCATTCCGTGTTATCTTATTCTAGCCTTAGTCCACCCGAGGCAAAGCTTACCCATGACGAGGCATGTGACCAGTTAAAGGGTCCTCGGTCAGCAGGCCTACATCGACAAGGTCCTTAATCGACTCAGACGGAGACACTACACCGAGACTCTCTTTCTCGTGCAAGTCACCCGCCCAGTCTCAGCTTAATCATTTAACCCCAAAGGTTGGTACCTGGCAGAGGTACATCTTTTCCGATGTCGAATCCATCACGGCCGTGATGGATTCATCATCAAGTTTTATTTTCGAAAACATCCCACCCGCTTTTGCCACATCAACTTTTGTAAAAACAAAACATTTTATTTTACTAAAGCAAGACTAAGCACTGGCAAATCTTTTGTAAAACAGGGATTTCAAGGAAGGTAACCAAATCCAAGGAAAGTAATGCAGGAATTGTTTAAGCAATCAACACCTATCACCTAGTGCATCAAGCAAGTGAGAAAGATTTTAGAACACAAGGGGGTGGCAAATGCACCGGGGCTTTCCTTTGTTTAAGGATGAGTCAGGCTCAGATCCACAAATATCGAAGTAGAAACAATTCTCAGCCTGAGTGACCAAAGGTGGTGGTACTTGCTCTTCAGTGGCTTCCACTTCTTCCTCGTGTTCTAATCATAACCACATATATGTATAAGAATGAATGCCATGTAATGCTCATGAGGGTGCAAAGATAATATAAACTTGTTATCTAAGTCTTGAATACAACTTTCCTTCACGGAACTCTGAGAACTTAGGGTTTCCGGAGTCGGTAAAGGAGTTCACAGGGCAGGGGGGTTTTGGGTTCTAGTTATTAAACAAGGTCCAAATCAACCCAAATTCTACCCAAGGCCTCTAAATAATGTGTAGAGCATATGTAAAAAGTTTGGGCAATTTTGGGATTATTATCTATTTTCTAAAAATCCAGAACTACTTCTTTAAACTGCTTAAAATGCCTTAAAATTCCTTATTTAATCTAAAAATCATGAAACTATTTTTATTAAATTCTATGAAAAATAAGAAGTCTAGAAAAATTAGTTTCACAATTTTACCATTTTTCTACAATTTTCTACATATTTCTAAAGTTCTTCTGAAAAAGAAAAGGGAAAAGGGTTGAACAGTGTTGGGCTGGTTTCAGCCCAGCGGCCCAGTCCAGAGGGGAAAGGCGCCCGCGCGTGCGCCCGCGCGATGGCAGCTTTGCACAGAGGTCCCCGGATTCCTCGCTAACTAGAGACAAATTCATACACTGTTTCACCGTGTCGCTGACAGCTTATAGAAAACCCCTTCGGTTTCTAATTCTTCGCGACGCGAGGTCCACGACGACGGCAGCGCGGGGAGCGCAACTCCGACGAGCTAGACTGGCCGGAGGGGACCAAGACCGGCGCTCAGCTTTGGACTAAACCAAATCCACGACCTGGAGAGTATTTCCCCTAAGTTAATTGCACATTTGGTGAGCTATCAAGCTCTGTCCGCGTGAACCGAATGGGTGGCGGGCAGATGAACGCGTTCCCGATGAATGGTGGTCTCTAAGTTCAAATTGGTGACACGGTAAGTATCACAGAGCTATGAGAGTGCTCCAACAAGGAAGCAGAGGACGGGGACTGACCGGAAAATGGCTGGCGACGGTGAAGCTCGTCTCACGGTAGCGGAAGCTTGATTTGGGGGAAGTTGGAAATTCCAGAGCTCGGATGAACGATTACGGGTGGGAGTGGGTGCGTTGGCTTCGCAATGACCTAGCGCAACTGCCCGGGTGCTCAATTTATAGAAGGAGCGAGCGGTGGCCGAGAATTTTACGAAGGACGCGCGGCAGTCGGAGGTGGAAGAAAGCACTGGCGCACGTGAATCCGTGGCTAACGGCGTGGCAACCTCCCCGGCGACGATGGGACGGCCCTAGGGAGTCACGGCGACGCGGTGGAAAAGCTAAGCCACGCGGCGCACAGCCGGGAGGTGGCGGTCACCGGCGAGCTAATCCGCTTCGGCCGCCGGGCAAGGGGGGGTACGATGGGAGTCATCGGAGTGGAGTCCAGCTCACCGGCGGCGAGGATTTTTACTGGGCTAGACTTATCTGATGGCCGCGGCACACGAATCACGGCGAGCAGTGATCAACGGTGACGGACCACCGGCGACGAGCAGAGGGGGGGAGAATTCGGGATCTTCTGCAGTTAACAGGTACTGTACCATGGGAAGACCTGATTCAGTCACCTGACAGATAATCTTCAAGCTTGATTTTCTCTCAGATTTATATGACAACACACACCAAGCTCTGCAGCAAGGTTGGGGAGCTATATACCAGCTATATTTTGACTATAGGGATTGGAATCAGTTGAGCACTGGATCAAGGTTAAAATGGCTCTCAAACTTGGAGCAAAGTCACTGTCAAGTTGAGATTCAGACTGTATTAGTCTGACAGTCCAAGTTTGAGCATGATTATCTCCAAATTTCTCACAAGAACATGATTTGCTCTCTTCAGCAAAATTGTTCTCCTTTGATTAGTCTACAAACTTGTTGTGGTCACTTAGGGCAAAAACCCTATATTTTAAAAGATACAAGGCTCCAAAGTTGAGCAAATTACACTGAAATCCAGACTTAGGCTGAATTCACAACTAGGGACCTTTTGCAAATAAGCCCAATTCTTAGGGTTTGGTTTCCAAAATCACACCTTAGGGAACCAAGTGACTTAAAATACTTATTTAACTTAATTTTTGCACTTAAGTCCAAATGTGCACCAATTTTGCACATAGGTCCCTAGGGTTTGGTTTTAGGGTTTTCCAGGGTTCAAATGGGGATTTTCAATATCCCAGGGGTCTAAGTGTAATTCTACTTAAGTCTTGGGATCATTTTGTTACCCTTCCCTTAAAGCTTTTAGGTTTTCTTCATTTGGGTTAAGTTTTACCCCTTTGAGCCTTATTTAGGGTCAGGTTCCCTATCCAGGGTCCTATTTGCAAAACACTAAAAACAATACACTTGTTTGAAATTTTTACCTAGTGAATGCATTCTAGGTATGTCAAACATATGCAATGCCAATGTTTATGATGCCATGCTCAAGTTTTAGTTACAGTAACACCAGGGGTGTTACATCCTTCCCCCCATAAAAGAATCTCGTCCCGAGATTAAAAGTCCTAGGGTGAGTAATGGAAAAGGAAATGTGTCACATTTTTATTCCCTTATTTCTGGTAAAGGCAGGGGTGGTGTGGGGGTTCACTCCTTTATTACAGTAGCTATACACACTTTACAAATTACATGAGGCTAGAAAGCCTGGGAAATTCTTATCTAAAAAGTCTTGAGTTTCCCATGTAGCCTCTTCTTCAGAATGTTGGTTCCACTGTATCTTATAGAACTTGAGAGTTTTTCTCCGGGAAACCTGTCCTTTTGATCCAGAACTCGAATAGGATGTTCCGAGTATGTTAAATCTGGTTCCAGGACAACATCTGTCACTTCAATGGTTCGATCGGGAACCCGAAGACACTTCTTCAATTGCGACACATGGAACACATTATGGATAGCAGACAGAATTTCGGGGAGCTGCAGTCGATACGCCACTGGTCCACATTGCTCAAGTACCGGGAATGGACCAATGTACCTGGGTGCAAGTTTCCCTTTAACCCCGAAACGCGATATTCCCTTCATTGGTGAAATTTTCAGGTAGACATAGTCCCCTTCATGAAAATACAAGGGCATTTGCCGTTTGTCTGCATAACCCTTCTGACGGGCTTGTGCTTTCTTCATATTATGAATAATTTTCTGAACCTTTTCCTCGGCCTCCTTCACTATATCTGGCCTAAAGAAATACCTTTCTCCAGGTTCAGACCAATTTAGCGGAGTTCGACACCGTCGCCCATATAAAGCTTCAAAAGGTGCCATCTTGATACTTTCTTGATAGCTGTTATTATATGAAAACTCCGCCAAAGGCAAACATTCATCCCATTTTGGTGAGAAGTCCAGAACACATGCTCGCAACATATCTTCGAGTAATTGATTAATCCTCTCAATCTATCCACTGGTTTGTGGATGATATGCCGAACTATGGAGCAACTTAGTACCCAAGGATTTGTGAAGTGCTTCCCAAAACTTGGCTACAAATTGAGGTCCACGATCCGACACAATGGTCTTTGGAACACCATGCAGACTAAGAATATGAGCAATGTACAATTGGGTATAGACAGTAACCGGGTAATTTGTTTTGACCGGCAGAAAGTGAGCAATCTTTGTAAGCCGATCAATTATAACCCAGATAGAATCATACCCTTTTGCAGTCCTGGGCAATCCCACAATAAAGTCCATACTTATGTCTTCCCATTTCCATGTTGGGATCGGCAAAGATTGTAATGGACCAGCAGTTTTCATGTGTATGGCTTTGACACGTCTGCAAGTGTCACACTTCGCCACATAGCGTGCAATTTCAATTTTCATCTTCGTCCACCAGTAGTGCTGCTTTAGATCATGATACATCTTAGTGCTTCCCGGATGAATAGAATAGCGACTAAGATGCGCTTCATCTAAGATTTGCTGGCGGAGTTCTTCATTCTTCGGCACTACTATGCGGTTATTCAACCATATCACACCTTGATCGTCTTCTTTGAAACATGTGGCTGTTCTAGCCCTTATTTTCTCCCGTAAGTGCTTCATACCCACATTATCCTTTTGAGCATCAATTATCCTTTGCAAGATGATTGACTCAAGCTTTAGCTGATTCAGGGTTCCTTGTTGGACCATTCCCAGGTTTAGCTTTTCCATCTCTTGACATAAAGTATTGTCAGAGGTCTTCACCATAAGACAGTGGCAGGAAACCTTACGGCTCAGTGCATCTGCCACAACATTAGCTTTGCCTGGGTGATAGTGAATTTCTAGTTCATAGTCCTTAATAAGCTCAAGCCATCGCCTTTGCCTCACATTCAATTCTGACTGGATGAAGATATACTTCAAGCTTTTATGATCTGTATATATGTGACAGATATTTCCCAGCAGATAATGACGCCAAATTTTCAGGGCATGAACCACAACAGCTAGCTCCAGATCATGAGTTGGGTAATGCTCCTCATGTCGGCGCAACTGCCTTGAAGCATATGCAATTACTCGGCCCTCTTGCATTAATACACAGCCGAGTCCACTGCCTGACGCATCACAATATACATCAAAAGGCTTGGTGATGTCCGGTTGAGCCAATACCGGAGCAGTGGTTAATAATGTCTTCAATTGCTCAAAAGCTTCATTACACTTAGAAGACCAATTGAATTTAACTTCATTCTTTAATAAACTTGTGATTGGCTTCACAAGCTTAGAAAAATCCGGTATGAATCTGCGATAATATCCAGCTAGTCCAAGAAAACTCCGGACTTGGTGAACAGTGGTTGGGGGTTTCCACTCCAGAATATCCTTGACTTTGCTAGGATCTACCGCAATTCCCTTGGTAGATAACACATGTCCCAAAAATTGAATTTCCTCCAGCCAGAACGCGCATTTGCTGAACTTGGCATACAGCTGATGTTCTCTCAAGCACGTCAATACAATCCGCAAATGTTGAGCATGCTCCTCTTCATTTTTGGAATATATCAAGATATCGTCGATGAAGACCACCACGAACTTGTCCAACTCGGGCATGAACACCGAGTTCATCAAATAAGTGAAATGGGCAGGAGCATTTGTTAGTCCGAAGGACATTACCAAGTATTCAAATAAACCATACCGCGTAGTAAACGCGGTCTTCGGTATATCCTCGGGCCGAATACGGATTTGGTGATAGCCCGACCTGAGATCAATTTTGGAGAATACCCTCGCCCCAGTTAGTTGATCAAATAAGATGTCGATCCTCGGAAGAGGGTACTTGTTCTTGATGGTGACCTCATTCAGGGGTCGATAATCCACGCACATTCGTAAGGTTTGATCCTTCTTCTTAACAAAAATGGCGGGGCAACCCCATGGAGACAAGCTTGGCCGGATGAATCCTTTATTCAGTAGATCTTGTAATTGAATCTTCAATTCTGCCAACTCATTAGGGGGCATACGGTACGATCTTTGGGAAATGGGAGCCGTACCGGGCTTTAACTCAATTACAAATTCTACATCTCTCTCAGGTGGCAGTCCAGGCAAATCTTCTGGAAATACATCTGGAAACTCACATACTACCGGAATATCCTTGATCTCCGGTACAATGGCTTCATATATTCTACCAGAAGCTTTGGCTGGATTGGTTACGGGGATGGACAAGAGAATCTCTTCTTGATTATAGCTCAACCTGACGGTTCTCAGTTCAGTGTTGAGAATTGCATTGTGTTGGGTTAACCAATTCATACCCAAAATTACATCTATATTCTGGCCTTTCAGAACAATCATGTTAGCAGGAAAGTTCTGTCCGGCCATTGTTACTGGCACTTGATAGGCCACTTCTCTAGTAAAAATGTGTCCCCCAGGTGAATGAATTTTAAACCCTCCTTTTGATTCATGGCATGAAATGTGATGTTGCTCCACAAATGTCTTGCTAATAAATGTATGCGAAGCACCAGAATCAAAAAGAATAATTGCAGGGTGACTGGCCACGAGAAACGTACCCATCATCACCGGTTCACCTTCCGGTGTAGTGGCCACTTGAGTATAGTATATCCGCCCCGTCTTCTTTGTATTCTTCCCCACATTATTTCCCTTGGGCTGAGCTGATTTCCCAGATCCTTGCTGAGCATTTGATTGATTCTGCTTGGGATATGGGCAATCCTTTATGAAATGTCCAGATTTGCCACAATTAAAACACCCGGTTGAGGAGCTGGGCAAAGCAGGGAATCGAGTGCCCGAGGCACCCGACTGACTTGGGGTAGTGGGGGCATTGTTGGGACGAATGATTATTGGCTGCTTGAAAGGGAATGAGGGCGGTCGAGAAAAAGAGCGATTTTGGCTAGAAGGCCGGATCACAAACCGTTGCCTTTTTGCCTGGCCCTGATTAGGCTTCTCACCTCCAAATCCCTTGTTCTTCCCGGAACCTGCATATTTTGCTTCAACAAATAAGGCCGTGCTGACAGCCTTTCCATACATGAGATCTATGCAGGTGGCCATTTTTCTCTGCAATCGATCATTTAGACCCCTTATAAAGCAATTCTTCTTCTTTAAATCAGTGTTCACCTGATCGATTGCGTATTGCGACAGGTGATTAAACTTATTGAGATACTGATTGACAGTATCTCCTCCTTGTTTTAGCTTCATGAACTCTTCTTGCTTCATATGCAGAACACCTTCGGGTATATAGTGCTCGCGGAAGGCCACTTTAAATTCTTCCCAAGTTACTTGATGATTAGCAGGTTGAATAGCCACAAAATTTCCCCACCAGGTACTGGCAGGGCCACGCAGTTGTTGCGCTGCGAACAACGGCTTCTGTGTCTCTGAACAGTGCAGAAGACCAAATTTTTGCTCAATAACCCGTATCCATTCATCGGCTTCCAACGGGTCCTCAGCCTTGACAAATAGGGGTGGACGAGTTTCAGAGAAATCTAGATATGTGGTTTCACGGGGGCCTTGCTGATAACCCCTTCCACCCTGCTGCTGGAATTGTTGGCCCACCATTTCTCTCAAAAAGCGGGTATTGTCTGCAGTTGCGTTCACCAAGGCGGCAATCGCCTCGGCCAATGTGGGAGGAACCGGAGGTGGGTTTGGGGTAACCTCCCTTCCCCCAGAAGTTCCTGCTGCATCCTGTCCTCGAGTCCTGGTAGGCATCTGAGGCAAAGAATATTTGAAATAAATATAATATGCCAGAGAAACCTTCCATTTTACATTACCATCAAAAGTAATGATACAGACTCGATGTTATACAACAGGATACATTACCCATTATACAATAGTTCAACCTATTATACAGCATACTACTTCTATTTCTACAAGCTACACTACTACCCCTGATTCTGGTTGCTCTTGGCAGCTTTATCGTCAGGTGTGGGAGACCATTCGTCGACCAGCCTCATAGAAGGAGGGGGCCTAAAAAGGTCTAAGTCACCACCAAGCGCTTCTCCTGCATCATGCGAGGGTCCGGCTTCCGACCTGACAGGATCCGCAGGGACATTTGGGTGTAATTACGAATACAGTACATGAACTTCCTCATGTAAAATATTGCAATATGCCTGCAAGTTGTCAATAGCAGTGCTAAGTTCTTCGACTCGTGCTCGAGCCTTCGCTTCCTTAGCCCAAGCTACTGAACGAGACTGTACCGCCCTATCAAGCGCCAAATCTCGATCAGCAAGTTGATCTTGCAGGGTGCGGATGTAACTTCTTAATTCATTTATTCGGTCTCCATCCATGACCCATAAATTGGTCCTGCGTTGTAACTCTGTTTGAAGTTGATTCACGCGGGCTTCGAGATCCCTAATCGGGTCGTTGCTTCCGCTACTGCTATCTTGCTCCCGTGGGGCAAGTTGGTGTCGAGGTACACCAATAGGCCCAGTATGCTTTCGCGCAGTTTTCCGTGTACGCGGCGGCATTTTCTAAGGGGAAAATTTATTAGTACAATTCTTAGCATGATGCATGAATAATTACAGAATCAACCTTAGTTGATTCAACCTTCATCGCACTCTTCCTATCTGGTCTTTAAAATAAACTCTTCAGAGATGCTTAAGTAAGAAAAGAAGAAATTTTCTAGATAAGTTTAAGAAAATCCTTTTGAAGATGCTACATAATATCTGCCAAGAAGGGTTACGCTCCGATACCAGCTGTGACGGAACCCCCCAAGTCATTAGGCCCACCTACAGTTGTCCTTGTCCAACAGACATCAGACAACCCTGTAGATGTTCTTGAATCACTTGACAAGTTCGGTATCTTTTCTCTTACCTTTCCAGGAACGTTTCACCCGTCTGACAGACAATATGTTCATCGGAGATGCGGAAATGCAGAAGTGATTACATAAACTTACATTTATTTAAAAAGTAAGCGTAAGTCATTTAATACAGACCAGAGTGTAAAGCGAGTGCTGAAAAGTATTATTACAATACCTGGGAGGCAAAAACTCCTCCCATTAAGTTCTTTACATAAAAGTTTTTAAGGAGGACTCGGTCCTCCAGCAGCTTCATTCTTGATTGTCTTCATTTTTCACCACCTCGGTACAAAAACAACAAAAGTTTGTTGTCTCCTCACCTAAAAACAACGGGGAAATAAACCCTGAGTATGGAATTACTCAGCAAGTCTTACCCGACTAAAGAAAAGACTCTCAAGGGTATGCTGGTTATATGGGAGTCAAGGTAAGGCCTTTCAATAATCTAAGACTCTGTTTGCAGAATTGCTTACTAAAGTGGATCCTTAAAATCCAATTTTATTGTCAGGTTAAGTAGAATTACCTGCAGCTAGAGTTCTTTCTACCCTAGTTCAATCACTTGACCTGCACTAGCCAATTTCTTATTAACCCTTCATCTTCAGTGGATTGCTATGTGTAAGTCAATGGCCAAGTCTCCATAACCGCGGAGGTACGGCGATCTGAATCGATTATACTCAGCTGAGGATCTCCGATCACACGACATATGTAGCACTTAACCCTTGCATATGTCAACCCGCCACCGAGTTTCTTAAGACCAGATCAGGTTCACGCAAACCGAGAGCACAGATACACCACCGTCCAGCCTCTTGCCACAGAGGGTACATGCTACTCTCGCCACCGCTCCACGCCCATTTCGTTTTATCTTATTCTGGCCTTAGTCCACCCGAGGCAAAGCTTACCCATGACGAGGCATGTGACCAGTTAAAGGGTCCTCGGTCAGCAGGCCTACATCGACAAGGTCCTTAATCGACTCAGACGGAGACACTACACCGAGACTCTCTTTCTCATGCAAGTCACCCGCCCGGTCTCAGCTTAATCATTTAACCCCAAAGGTTGGTACCTGGCAGAGGTACATCTTTTCCGATGTCGAATCCATCACGGTCGTGATGGATTCATCATCAAGTTTTATTTTCGAAAACAACCCACCCGCTTTTGCCACATCAACTTTTGTAAAAACAAAACATTTTATTTTACTAAAGCAAGACTAAGCACTGGCAAATCTTTTGTAAAACAGGGATTTCAAGGAAGGTAATCAAATCTAAGGAAAGTAATGCAGGAATTGTTTAAGCAATCAACACCTATCACCTAGTGCATCAAGCAAGTGAGAAAGATTTTAGAACACAAGGGGGGTGGCAAATGCACCGGGGCTTGCCTTTGTTTAAGGGTGAGTCAGGCTCAGATCCACAAATATCGAAGTAGAAACAATTCTCAGCCTGAGTGACCAAAGGTGGTGGTACTTGCTCTTCAGTGGCTTCCACTTCTTCCTTGTGTTCTAATCATAACCACATATATGTATAAGAATGAATGCCATGTATTGCTCATGAGGGTGCAAAGATAATATAAACTTGTTATCTAAGTCTTGAATACAACTTTCCTTCACGGAACTCCGAGAACTTAGGGTTTCCGGAGTCGGTAAAGGAGTTCACAGGGCAGGGGGGTTTTGGGTTCTAGTTATCAAACAAGACCCAAATCAACCCAAATTCTACCCAATGCCTCTAAATAATGTGTAGAGCTTATGTAAAAAGTTTGGGCAATTTTGGGATTATTATCTATTTTCTAAAAATCTAGAACTACTTCTTTAAACTGCTTAAAATGCCTTAAAATTCCTTATTTAATCTAAAAATCATGAAACTATTTTTATTAAATTCTATGAAAAATAAGAAGTCTAGGAAAATTAGTTTCACAATTTTACCATTTTTCTACAATTTTCTACATATTTCTAAAGTTCTTCTGAAAAAGAAAAGGGAAAAGGGTTGAACAGTGTTGGGCTGGTTTCAGCCCAGCGGCCCAGTCCAGAGGGGAAAGGCGCCCGCGCGTGCGCCCGCGCGATGGTAGCTTTGCACAGAGGTCCCCGGATTCCTCGCTAACTAGAGACAAGTTCATACACTGTTTCACCGTGTCGCTAACAGCTTACAGAAAACCCCTCCGGTTTCTAATTCTTCGCGACGCGAGGTCCACGACGGCGGCAGCGCGGGGAGCGCAACTCCGATGAGCTAGACCGGCCGGAGGGGACCAAGACCGGCGCTCAGCTTTGTACTAAACCAAATCCATGACCTGGAGAGTATTTCCCCTAAGTTAATTGCACATTTGGTGAGCTATCAAGCTCTGTCCGCGTGAACCGAATGGGTGGCGGGCAGATGAACGCGTTCCCGATGAATGGTGGTCTCTAAGTTCAAATTGGTGACACGGTAAGTATCACAGAGCTATGAGAGTGCTCCAACAAGGAAGCAGAGGACGGGGACTGACCGGAAAATGGCTGGCGACGGTGAAGCTCGTTTCACGGTAGCGGAAGCTTGATTTGGGGGAAGTTGGAAATTCCAGAGCTCAGATGAACGATTACGGGTGGGAGTGGGTGTGTTGGCTTCGCAATGACCTAGCGCAACTGCCCGGGTGCTCAATTTATAGAAGGAGCGAGCGGTGGCCGGGAATTTTATGAAGGACGCGCGGCAGTCGGAGGTGGAAGAAAGCACTGGCGCACGTGAATCCGTGGCTAACGGCGTGGCAACCTCCCCGGCGACGATGGGACGGCCCTAGGGAGTCACGGCGACGCGGTGGAAAAGCTAAGCCACGCGGCGCACAGCCGGGAGGCGGCGGTTATCGGCGAGCTAATCCGCTTCGGCCGCCGGGCAAGGGGGGGTACGACGGGAGTCATCGGAGTGGAGTCCAGCTCACCGGCGGTGAGGATTTTTACTGGGCTGGACTTATCTGATGGCCGTGGCGCACGAATCACGGCGAGCAGTGATCAACAGCGACGGACCACCGGCGACGAGCAGAGGGGGGGAGAATTCGGGATCTTCTGCAGTTAACAGGTACTGTACCATGGGAAGACCTGATTCAGTCACCTGACAGACAATCTTCAAGCTTGATTTTCTCTCAGATTTATGTGGCAACACACACCAAGCTCTGCAGCAAGGTTGGGGAGCTATATACCAGCTATATTTTGACTATAGGGATTGGAATCAGTTGAGCACTGGATCAAGGTTAAAATGGCTCTCAAACTTGGAGCAAAGTCACTGTCAAGTTGAGATTCAGACTGTATTAGTCTGACAGTCCAAGTTTGAGCATGATTATCTCCAAATTTCTCACAAGAACATGATTTGCTCTCTTCAGCAAAATTGTTCTCCTTTGATTAGTCTACAAACTTGTTGTGATCACTTAGGGCAAAAACCCTATATTTTAAAAGATACAAGGCTCCAAAGTTGAGCAAATTACACTGAAATCCAGACTTAGGCTGAATTCACAACTAGGGACCTTTTGCAAATAAGCCCAATTCTTAGGGTTTGGTTTCCAAAATCACACCTTAGGGAACCAAGTGACTTAAGATACTTATTTAACTTAATTTTTGCACTTAAGTCCAAATGTGCACCAATTTTGCACATAGGTCCCTAGGGTTTGGTTTTAGGGTTTTCCAGGGTTCAAATGGGGATTTTCAATATCCCAGGGGTCTAAGTGTAATTCTACTTAAGTCTTGGGATCATTTTGTGACCCTTCCCTTAAAGCTTTTAGGTTTTCTTCATTTGGGTTAAGTTTTACCCCTTTGAGCCTTATTTAGGGTCAGGTTCCCTATCCAGGGTCCTATTTGCAAAACACTAAAAACAATACACTTGTTTGAAATTTTTACCTAGTGAATGCATTCTAGGTATGTCAAACATATGCAATGCCAATGTTTATGATGCCATGCTCAAGTTTTAGTTACAGTAACACCAGGGGTGTTACAGATCCAACTTGAGCCCCCGGATGCATAAACCTACAAAACAAATTTAGTTCTTGTTTTTAGGTACCCATACAGTTTTGGGTCCTTTGACATTAGATACAAGAACTTTGGGTACCCAAACACAAGTCTTTGATCCCTTATGTTTGTCCCAACATACTTGGCAACTACTTTGCTGGATTTGTTAGTCAAAACATAGGATGCATCAAAAGTTTTAAAAGAAATGCTAGGTTCATTTGATGCACTAGGAGTTTTCTTTTTAGGCAATTTAACACGAGTTGATTGCCTAGAGCTAGATGTCTCACCCTTATACATAAAAGCATGATTAGGGCTAGAGTGAGACTTCCTAGAGTGAATTCTCCTAATTTTGTGCTCGGGATAACCGGCAGGGTACAAAATGTAACCCTCGTTATCCTAAGGCATGGGAGCCTTGCCCTTAACAAAGTTAGATAATTTTTTAGGAGGGGCATTAAGTTTGACATTGTCTCCCCTTTGGAAGCCAATGCCATCCTTGATGCCAGGGCGTCTCCCACTATAAAGCATACTACGAGCAAATTTAAATTTTTCATTTTCTAGCTCATGCTCGGCAATTTTAGCATCTAATTTTGTTATATGATCATTTTGTTGTTTAATTAAAGCCATGTGATCATGAATAGCATCAATGTCAACATCTCTACATCTAGTGCAAATGGAAACATGCTCAACGGTAGATGTAGAGGGTTTGCAAGTTTTTAGTTCAACAATCTTAGCATGTAAAATATCATTTTCACTTCTAAGATCGGAAATGGAAGCATTGCAAACATCTAGTTCATTAGCCTTAGCAATTAATTTATCATTTTCACTTCTAAGGCTTGCAAGAGAGACATTTAATTTTTCAATCTTAGCAATAGAAATAGCATGATCATCTCTAAGATTGGCATATGAATCATCACAAACATTTGAATCAACCTTAGCAATTAATCTAGCATTCTTATTCCTAAGGTTGGCAATTAAATCATGGCAAGTGCTTAGCTCACTAGTTAATTTTTCACACTTTTCCATCTCTAGAGCATAAGCATTTTTAACCTTAACATGCTTCTTATTTTCCTTAATTAGGAAGTCCTCTTGGCTATCCAAGAGTTCATCCTTATCATGAATAGTGCTAATCAATTCATTTAACTTCTCCTTTTGTTGCATGTTAAGGTTGGCAAAAAGAGTAAACAAATTATCCTCATCATCACTAGAATTAGCCTCATCACTAGAGGTAGCATATTTAGTGGAGGATTTAGATTTAACCTTGTTCTTTTTGCCGTCCTTTGCCATGAGGCACTTGTGGCCGACGTTGGGGAAGAGAAGTCCCTTGTTGACGGTGATGTTGGCGGCGTCCTCGTCGGAGGAGGAGTCGGTGGAGCTCTCGTCGGAGTCCCACTCATGGCAAACATGGGCATCGCCGCCCTTCTTCTTGTGATATCTCTTCTTCTCCTTTCTTCTCCCCTTCTTGTCGTCGCCCATTTCACTGTCACTAGAAATAGGACATTTTGCTATAATGTGACCAGGCTTACCACACTTGTAGCAAACCTTCTTGGAGCGGGGCTTGTAGTCCTTCCCCCTCCTTTGCTTGAGGATTTGTCGAAAGCTTTTGATGATCAAAGCCATCTCCTCATTGTCGAGCTTTGAGGCGTCGATGGGGAGCCTACTTGATGTAGACTCTTCCTTCTTCTCCTTTGTTGCCTTGAATGCGACGGGTTGTGCCTCGGGCGTGGAGGAGGTGCCTTGCTCGATGATTTTCTTTGAGCCTTTAATCATTAGCTCAAAGCTCACAAATTTCCCTATAACCTCCTCGGGAGACATTAGCTTGTATCTAGGATCACCTCGAATTAATTGAACTTGCGTAGGGTTAAGAAAAACGAGGGATCTAAGAATAACCTTGATCATCTCATGGTCATCCCATTTGGTGCTCCCGAGGTTGCGCACTTGGTTCACCAAGGTCTTCAAGCGGTTGTACATGGCTTGCGGATCCTCTCCTTGGTGAAGCATGAAGCGACCGAGCTTCCCCTCGATCGTCTCCCGCTTGGTGATCTTGGTCACCTCATCTCCTTCGTGCGCGGTCTTGAGCACGTCCCAAATTTCCTTTGCGCTCTTCAACCCTTGCACCTTATTATACTCCTCTCGACTTAGAGAGGCGAGGAGTATAGTAGTGGCTTGGGAGTTGAAGTGGTGGATTTGGGCTACCTCGTCCGAATCATAGTCTTCATCCCCTACGGATGGTACCTGTACACCAAACTCAACAACGTTCCAAATGCTAGTGTGGAGTGAGGTTAGATGATGCCTCATTTTGTCACTCCACATATTATAATCTTCACCGTCAAAAACCGGTGGTTTGCCTAGTGGAACAGAAAGTAAAGGAGTACGCTTTGAAATATGAGGGTAGCGTAGGGGAATCTTACTATACTTCTTTCGCTCATGGAGCTTAGAAGTTATGGATGGCGCGTCGGAGTCGGAGGTGGATGGTGATGAAGAATCGGTCTCGTAGTAGACCACTTCCCTCATCTTCTTTTTCTTGTCGCCACTCCGATGCGACTTGAGGGAAGAGGATTCCTTCTCCTTCCCTTTGTTGCGGGATTCTCCCGATGGAGCCTTCCTGTGGCTTGTAGCGGGCTTGTCGCCGGTCACCATCTCCTTCTTGGCGTGATCTCCCGACATCACTTCGAGCGGTTAGGCTCTAATGAAGCACCGAGCTCTGATACCAATTGAAAGTCGCCTAGAGGGGGGTGAATAGGGCGAAACTGAAATTTACAAAGTTAATCACAACTACAAGCCGGGTTAGCGTTAGAAATGTAAGCGAGTCCGAGAGAGAGGGTGAAAAACAAATCGCAAGCAAATAAAGAGTGAGACACAAGGATTTGTTTTACCGAGTTTCGGTTCTTGCAAACCTACTCCCCGTTGAGGTGTTCACAAAGACCGGGTCTCTTTCAACCCTTTCCCTCTCTCAATCGGTCACTTAGACCGAGTGAGCTTCTCTTCTCAATCACACAGGACACTAAGTCCCCGCAAGGACCACCACACAATTGGTGTCTCTTGCCTCGGTTACAATTGAGTTTGTCATAAGAAGAATGAGAAAGAAAAGAAGCAATCCAAGCGCAAGAGCTCAAATGAACACAAATGTCGCTCTCTCTAGTCACTATTTGATTTGGAGTGATTCCGAACTTGGGAGAGGATTTGATCTCTTTGGTTGTGTCTAGAATTGAATGCTATAGCTCTTGTAAGGTGTTGGAAGGTGGAAAAACTTGGATGCAATGAATGGTGGGGTGGTTGGGGTATTTATAGCCCCAACCACCAAACTAGCCGTTTGGTGGAGGCTGCTGTCGAATGGCACACCGGACAGTCCGGTGCGCCAGCCACATCACCCGGCCGTTAGGGTTTGACCGTTGGAGCTCTGACAGGTGGGGTCTTCTGGCTGTTCGGTGGTGCACCGGACATGTCCTGTAGACTGTCCGGTGCGCCAACTGCGCGTGCTCTGACCTATGCGCGCGCAGGCGCGCATTAAATGCGTTGCAGTCGACCATTGGCGCTTGAAGTAGCCGTTGCTCCGCTGGCACACTGGACAGTCCGGTGAATTATAGCGGAGCGCCCTCTGATTTTCCTGAAGGTGACGAGTTTGGAGCTGAGGTCCTTGGTACACCGGACACTGTTCGGTGGCACACCGGACAGTCCGGTGCGCCAGACCAGGGCACACTTCGGTTGACTTTGGCTCTCTTTGTTTGAACCCTTTCTTGGTCATTTTATTGGTCTATTGTGAACCTTTGGCACCTATAAAACTTATAATATAGAGCAAACTAGTTAGTTCAATTATTTGTGTTGGGCAATTCAACCACCAAAATCAATTAGGAAAAGGTGTAAGCCTTTTTCCCTTTCAGCATGCGGAGGTGGCTGAAAAATGTGCGGACATGGGCACGTCCACGGTGGGAGTGTGGGCGAGAGGTTAGGGAAGCAGAGGGGACTGACGGGTGGGGTTCGCAGGGTAGAGAGAGAGGACGAGCGCGAACAGGCGGACAGAACTGACGAAAGGGGTCCACCTGGCCGTGAGAGAGAACACGCGCGTGTGTGAGGGGATCTGCGCCGATAGGCCTGGCCCACCGGGCAGCGGAAGGGAGAGAGTGAGAGAGAGCGCGCGAGCATGGACGCGGGCGGTCGTTGGTAGGTGGGGTCCACCTGTCAGGCGACGCAGGCACGCGCGCGGCCTGGCTGGGCCGAGCTGGGCCAGCTTGGCTGAAATAGCATTTTCTTTTCCTCTGGAATTTCTAATGGCTTTTCTATTTTATTTTCCCTAGGGTTTTCAATTCAAATTCAAACTAAGTTTCAAATTCAAACTAAATTAAACATGTGCAACAATTCAAAGTATATTTTAAGCTCAGCATGATGCAACATTCCATGACTCATATTGTTTTGACAAAATAAATCAATTCTAGCTAAAAGAAAAAGAGAGAGACTAGAGAGAGAGACAAGAGTAACAACTGAATTTGATATATATTTAGAAAGAAATTTTATACCCCCAAATTCAGGGTGTTACAGGTTCCAACGAGCGCAATGCGAACAATGGCGATAGGTGATGTGCAACCGCAGGAACAAAAAGATCAAGATCAACCATCTTCCTCAACATTGGTGCATCCCCCAACTCAAGATGAGGAACAGGTACCTAAAGATGAAGGCATGGATCAAGAGGGAGCACATGGAGAATAGGATAAGGAGGAAGAAGCACCACAAGCACCTCCAACTCAAGTCCAGGTGACTATTCAAAGAAACCATCTAGTAGATCAAATTCTGGGTGACATCAACAAGGGAGTAACCACTCACTAACATTTAGCTAACTTTTGTGAGCATTACTCTTTTGTCTCTTCTATTGAGCCTTTCAGGGTAGAAGAAGCCTTGTAGGATCCGGACTAGGTGTTAGCCATGCAGGAAGAGCTCATTAACTTCAAGAGAAATGAAGTATGGAGCCTAGTGCCACGTCTGAAACAAAATGTTGTGGGAACCAAGTGTGTGTTCCGCAACAAGCAAGATGAGCATGGGGTGGTGACAAGAAACAAGGCTCTACTTGTGGCAAAAGGTTATGCCCAGGTCGCAGGTTTGGATTTTGAGGAGACTTTTGCTCCTATAGCTAGGCTCGAATCAATTCGCATATTATTGGCCTATGCTGCTCACCACTCATTTAAGTTGTTTCAAATGGATGTGAAGAGTGCCTTCCTCAATGGACCAATCAAGGAGGAAGTATATGTGGAATAACCCACTGGCTTCGAAGATGACAGATATCCCGACCACGTCTACAGGCTCTCTAATGCGCTCTATGAACTTAAGCAAGCCCCTAGGGCATGGTATGAATGCCTTAGAGATTTTCTTATTTCTAATGCTTTCAAGGTTGGGAAAGCTGATCCTACTCTCTTTTACTAAGACTTGTAATGGTGATTTGTTTGTATGCCAAATATATGTCGATGACATAATATTTGGTTCTACTAATCAAAGGTCATGTTAGGAGTTTAGTAGGGTGATGATGTATAAATTCGAGATGTCTATGATGGGCGAGTTGAACCACTTCCTTGGATTCCAAGTGAAGTAACTCAGGGAAGGAACGTTCATCTCCCAAACGAAGTACACTCAAGACTTACTCAAGAGGTTTGGGATGAAGGATGCAAAGCCCGCAAAGACAACAATGGGAATGGATGGACACTTAGACCTCAACAAAGGAGGTAAGCGAAAGTCGCCTAGAGGGGTGAATAGGTGAAACCTGAAATTTTTAAACTTTAAACACACTAGGTCCGGGGTTAGTGTTAGAATTAAATTCAAGTCCGAAAGAATATTTCTCTTGCTAATAGTCGCTCAAAGGATGCGGATGACGTATGGGAGCAAACTCAAATCAATACTTGCAAGGAAACATTAGAGAGAGGGAAGAGCGCAAACAAATCAAGCGAGAATCAAAGTGAGTAGACACGGTGATTTGTTTTACCAAGGTTCGGTTCCAAAGAACCTAGTCCCTGTTGAAGAGGCCACAAAGGCCGGGTCTATTTCAACCCTTTCCCTCTCTCTCAAACGGTCACTTAGACCGAGTGAGCCTTCCCTTAATCACATGGGTCACTAAGACCCCGCAAGGACCACCACACAGTTGGTATCTTTTGCTTAGCTTTACAAACCACTTGAGAAATGGAATGAGAAAGGAAGAAGGCAATCCAAGCGACAAGAGCAACAAAAAGAACACAAGTGATCCTCTCACAAGCCCTTAAGCACTAGAGTTAATTTTGGGAACTTGGAGTGGATTGATTGCTTTGACTGTGTCTTGGAGAGTTGGACTTTGCTCTTGCAATGAATGAATATTTAAGAAGGCTTGGATGGCTTTGAATGAGGTGGTTGGGGGGTATTTATAGCCCCCAACCACTTCCTAGTCGTTGCTGGCGATGGGCGCACCGGACAGTCCGGTGGCACACCGGACAGTCACTGTTCACTGTCTGGTGTGCGTCACGTCAGCGTGTCTGTTAGGGTTTGGAGCAGTTGACCATTGGAGCGCCTTGTTGTGCTGCACCGGACAGTTCGGTGCCACACCGGACAGTTCGGTGCCACACCCGACAGTCTGGTGACCTCTGATTTCTTTGCTCTGGCTTCTGCCACGACACTATTCATCACTGTTCATCGTATCAGATGACCGTTGCCGCGCAGGGAGCCGTTGCTCCGCTGGCTCACTGGATAGTCCGGTGGCACACCGGACAGTCCGGTGAATTATAGTGGAGCGCGCCTCTGAATTCCCGAGAGTGACCTGTTAGAAGGGCGCCTGGCCTGGTGCACTGGACAGTGTCCGGTGCGCCAAAAATCAGCACACTCTATGTCTTGCTCCAATTTTTGATTGAGTCCCTAACTGAATTTCTTTCTTGGTTTGTGTTGAACCTTATGCACCTGAGATAAAAATACATCTAGACAAACTAGTTAGTCCAAGTGGTTTGTGTTCGACGTCAACCACCAAAATTGATTATAGGAAATGATTAAGTCCATTTCCCTTTCAATCTCCCCCTTTTTGGTGATTGATGCCAATACTAACCGAAGCAAATATGAAGTATAGAAATGTAACTAGTTTGCAATTGAGATAGATGTGCATAGGTTACTTAGAATGAAACCAATGAAAGGCTTGTTCATATGAATGGATTGCTTTTCTCTTATTTAACATTTTAGACCACATTTGCACCACGTGTTTTATCTTTGCAATTCTTTTGGAAAAATCTTTTCAAAATCTTTTTGCAAATAGTCAAAGGTTTAGAAATAAGATTGCAAGAAGCATTTTTAAGATTTGAAACTCCTCCCCCTGATTCAAATGCTTTTCCTTTGACTAAATAAAAGCTCCCCCTGAATGAATTTTCCCTTTAGCTTTCAAGAGGGTTTTGAAATAGATACCAATTTGAAAAACAATTTTGAAATACCAAATGAGATACCAATTGAAATTTCATGTGGCGGAACTGCCCAAATTATTCCAACTTAAGTGCCTAAGCCCTGCCTTAGAGGCTAGACCACATTTAAATGGGAATAACCCGTCAATCCCTCGGATCTAGTCCGACACGGCCACTGACAGGACCAAGTACCACAATCTCACTCGATGGTGAGTCACATAGCAAATACAATAAAGCATAAAACCATGCATGTAAGAGTATTAAATTATTACATCATCATCGGAGTTTTTGCAAAAGTAACCATATTGTTCGAGATGCAGCGGAAAAAAACTAACGGTAAATAAACAGAGAGATGGGGAAGCCTGTCCCATCACTCCTCATGCTCCTCCTCAGCCGAGGTGGGGTCCCACTCGACAGTCCAACCCGGTGGCAAGATGGACGGCCAAGTCACTCCGGCAACCATGTCCTCCAGAGAACCTGTAAAATTGTGCCACAAGCAAGGCTGAGTATACTAATACTCAGCTAGACTTACCCGGTGTGAGGAGTCTACTCCTCTACCTCTAGACATGCAGCTGTTTGGCCGTGGGGTTTGGTAGCCAAAAGCACTAGCTGAGTTTCTAAGTCAAGTTTTAACTTTGTCAATTCAAGTGTGACTCTCTTAAGGCTAAATGTGTACTATCTACTCATACATAGTAGCAAACATTATTAGCAATCAACATCTTATATCAACTCATCATATTTCCACTTGTTACTCAATGCAGTACAATGGATCAAGCAGTCTCATTAGCTGCGAGAAACAGACGATTCGAATCGAGTTTTTATCCTTGCAAGGTAAACCTAAACACACGACGTGGCGAGGCACTCCGTCCCCACACACATCAACCGTCCCCATCGATTCCCTGGCAGCAGATCAGGGCTCACTGCCTTGGCGTACAATGCCTCACTAACCCCGACTGCCGTCGTGCAGTGATCGCACTTGTACCCACCATAACCGGAATGGGAGACCACGTCTCAGGTCGCGTGAGGGGTAAAGTCTACTGGCAGGTTCAATCAGGTACTAGGCTTACCGATTTACCATATTTCTCGGTATGTGCTTAGTACATAGGTATCCGCACGTTAATCCTTATTCCAAATTCTATCTCGTAGACCACGCATCCCCCGGGATCCGTGTCCACAGACCAACCTCAGTATCATATGAAAGTGGGTACAATCAATTCCTGACCTCGCGCGAGTGCTGGAAAAATCACTCGACTTCTACCGAGATCCTTAATTAGTAAAGCAGCTACTCGACCTAGCATACTAGTATCCATCTCAAAAGGAATCCTGAGTTCATGCAACTAGGGTTCCAGTCAACTCCTACACTTAAGTGCACAGTACAAGCCTACAAACATTAGGTATAGTAAAATAACATATATAAATGGTTATGCATAAAACCGGGGCTTGCCTTCCAAGGCTGGGGCAGGCAGATCCTCTGGTGCAGACTCGGGTGCTGGATCCGGGCTACCTTCTGAGCAGCTCCTTGCTCCGGCACGAGAACATACTCTCCGTCAGCAAGGTTACAGTCTATCGAATGCAATGAACATGTATGTCATGATTATGCAGGATTTAATAACATTATGCTAAAGAAGAAAACTGAGTTAAGGAGTAACTTAGGGTTCCTTGGTCATGCGGGGCTTTTAGTGGGTTATGTTTATCACTTTTTGGTTTAAGTTTTTATTGAGGATAAGTATAGAGAATTGGTATTGCCTTTATATACTTCAGTGGACAAGTTATAAAGAGTTTTTAGGATGACACTAATTTCCTGTCATTCACTTTTCCCTTTCTTCATTTTCTACTTATGGTTTCTAGTGTAGGTTTGAACTACGACAGTGGTTTAACATTTTCCAAAAATTCTGTAAAAATTACAGTGGGTTGCCATTTGCTATTCTAGCCTGTTGTAAGAACTTGAGGCTTAAAATATGAAGGCTATGTTTTAGACAAAAATAACAAGAGTTGTGTAAAATGGGCCACTTTGTACTACAACTCTTAACTAGGAGTAGGTTCTGCCCTAAGGGTTATTTTTGTTGGCATCTAACAGTAATAATAAACCTCTGTGCCAAAAATCACAAAAAGTTAATTGGTGGTTATTTAGTTGTGATTTTCTAAAGTTTTATGCCAAAAAGGTGCTTATAACTAACTTGTCATTTGAAAAATATCAAACAACAGATTTTGTATTTTTCCTATGTTCATAATAACCAAACATTTGTCATCCCAAGGTTTGAGATGTTTTCACCTTAGGGTTATTTTTGTAGGGTTTTTCTAAGCTTTCCTTGTTTTCTTAAAATAAAAGGGATCCTACTTATTTTATACTACACCAGGGTATGATAGATTTTTCTAGTGAACTATTTTAAGTAAGTATCCTAACAAAAATAGGGGTGCCCCCTGGGTCATTATTTAAATCACATTTTCTATTTTTCTTAACCTTAAGCATATTATAAAATAAATGGTAAAAACTAACTTAATGGGGTGGACAGAGAGGTTTAGCATTTTTAATTAGGTCAGTAGGTGGACATAAACTTCTCTAAAAATTTTTTAACCCTAGTCAAATAGTACAACTATTTTTCTTCCTATTATTGAGCTTTTGGCCAAAACAGCAATTAAATCAGAACCTTAAAGTTTTCTGTAGTACATAGGGGGTTTTATATTTTTCTTAAGTAGGTTATATTATTTAGAGTCTGACAAAATTGGTTTGACCAAATTTGGATGAACTAAACAGAAGTTATGGATTTTCAAAGTTTCTGTTCAAATTTAAAGTCAGGTTTAATAAGGTTTTCTGAAAAAGCAGTTTACACCGAGGTCCCCAGGGTCTTTCCTAATTAATCTTCGCAGTTCTACCCTTGCGCCACTATTCCTCTGTGCGACTGACAATGCGCAAAACCCCCTGACTTTCTCTTCCTCTCCCCCGCGGTCCCTCCCAAGTGTAAACAGTAACCGCAGAGAAGAAAGGGGTGGCGCGGCTTACCGGCGGCGAGATAGGTCCGGCGTGGGGTAGGGTTAGCTCGGGGAGGCTCTGGCGGTCACAGCGATGTACGGCTCGACGGCGGGGATGGCCGGAATCGCTCGGTCGACGTGCGCAGGCGGGGGTCCTCGTCGGCGGTGGGTGTGCCGGCCAAACCACGGTGATCTAGTCCAATCCAACGGCACGGTGAGCTTCCTGGGGTGGTGTAGAGGCTATCTGTGCATTGAATCGAAAAAATGGCGCAGTGATTTACCCGGTCCACGTGCGCCGGCAGGGGGATGAACTCAGACCAGCACGGTTTCGCTATTCCGGTGACGCGGGTCCTCGGTTCAAGCTTGAGTAAGCTTCACGGCCTCACAAGGAAGCTATCTGAAGGCTTGGATCGAACGGAGGAGGACGGGAAAGGGGCTGGCCACGGTGGTTGCTCTCGGGCGGCTCTGGCGGGTCGCGGGGAGGTCGCCGGAGCTAAGGGCTGGCTCGGGGGAGTTAGGCGCGGTACGGAGGAGGCAACGGGGAAGGTAGCCGAGCACTGGGACGGGCTTTATAGCCATGGCGCGGGCGTGATCACGGGCGGCCGCGGGCGCGTGGGGGTTCACGCACGGGCGTGCTCTGAGCGCGCCCCCGGGTGTCAGCCCGCGTCGAACACGTGGGAGCTCTCTTCTGCCATGGTTCAACGGCAGATTTGAGCACCTTAGCGTGCATATCTTGGCAAAGTCACTGTGTACGGTCTCTTCCCTGCTCCATATCCTACCTTTTTGCTGTGAGTTCCAAGTCAAGATATGGTCGGGGTAGGGAGATAGAGGGGTGAGAAGTTGGCTATGTCAGCTGGGTCCAAGCCAAGACAAAAATGGTGCCAAGTCGTGTCAAACGCCCTAGGGTAGGTGTCACCTCTTTCCAGGGCATTCTAGGGTTAATTTGGCGCCACTTTGTCAATTGGGTCGAAGTGTTTTGAATTTTGGATTAAGGTGAACATGTGGGATCTTTGTTCAAAGGTTAGTTTTTAGACTTAGGCAAATCCTGAAATTTTCTCTTGTGCTCAACCTTTGGTGAACTTTTTGGGGCTTTTCTGAAATCTTTTTGGGGTTACTTCCTTACTATTATTTGTAGGTTATGAAGTATACTACTACTTTTATATTTGGCCTAAGCCATGATCATAAGGTTTACATGACCTTTTGATCATACTTACATCTAGGGTTCCTATTGCCCAAGAGGGGTTTGCTTTAGGGTTTTGGGAAATTCTCCCCTTAGATGTGCATGACAAGCTAGGGCATGATATCCAAGATGGGTTGCACTTGCTTAGGACCTTGAACTCCAAGTTTGATGCACTTTGCCCAAACCAATCCACATGTGATAATAGGTTAAATGGGGTAGTCCTGGGTGGACACCCTGAGTAACACCTAGGGTGTTACATTTCATTTTCACATACCAATTGAAAATTAGATACCATTTGAGAATTCATTTTGAGGCTAACTCAAATCCCAATTGAAATAAACATTTGTGAAAAAAAAATTTAAATGGTGGTGCAGTCCTTTTGCTTTGGGCTTAATACTTTCTCCTCCTTTGGCATTAATCACCAAAAACAGAGAAACTGAGAGCCCTTTATATTTTATCCTAATACTTTATCCCTATTGGTAAGGGAAATATGAGTGAATGGTCATACCAATTGAGAGATACATGAGTAACGGCAAAGGGTAAGTGATACCGTCAGAGTTGGAGTGGAAGCCTTGTCTTTTGCTGAATACTCCATTTCCCTTTCCATTTAAGACTAAGGATAGAAATACACTTGAAAGCACATTAGTCTTAGCCTTGGAACAAGAAGAATAAGAAATATGCATTTGTACCAAATGAAAGAGACATGATCAAAGGTATATACATGAGCTATGTGTGCAATGTTTCAATCAAAGTTTCAAGAATCAAGTATATTAAGCTCATTCCTAAGTTTGCTAAAAGTTTTCTCATCTAGTGGCTTGGTAAAGATATCGGCTAATTGGTTGTGGGTGCTCACATAAGCAATTTTGATATCCCCCTTTTGTTGGTGATCCCTCAGAAAGTGATATCGGATGTCTATGTGCTTAGTGCGGTTGTGTTCAACAGGATTATCTGCCATGCGAATTACACTCTCATTATCACATAGGAGAGGGACATTGCTCAATTTGTATCCATAGTCCCTAAGGGTTTGCCTCATCCAAAGTAATTGCGCACAATAATGTCCTGCAGCAATATACTCGTCTGTGGCAGAGGAAAGAGCTACTGAGTTTTGTTTCTTTGAAGCCCATGACACCAGGGATCTCCCTAGAAACTGACAACTCCCTGATGTGCTCTTTCTATCTATTTTACATCCGGCATAATCGGCATCGGAATACCCAATTAAATTAAAGGTAGATCCCTTGGGGTACCAAAGCCCAAACTTAGGAGTGTAAACTAAATATCGCATGATTCTTTTCATGGCCCTAAGGTGAACTTCCTTAGGATTTTCCTGGAACCTTGCACACATGCATACAGAAAGCATAATATTCGGTCGAGATGCACATAAGTAGAGTAAAAATCTTATCATCGACCGGTATACCTTTTGATCCATGGACTTACCTCCCGTGTCGAGGTCGAGATGCCCATTGGTTCCCATGGGTGTATTGATGGGCTTGCCATTCTTCATTCCAAACTTCTTAAGTATATCTTGAATGCACATGGTTTGGCTGATGAAGGTGCCCTCTTGGAGTTGCTTGATTTGAAATCCAAGGAAATACTTCAACTCCCCCATCATAGACATCTTGAATTTTTGTATCATAATCCTACTAAACTCTTCACAAGATGACTTGTTAGTAGAATTATGATACCAAAATTCAGTTAGGGACCTTCTCGATGTAGGCTTGATGATCGAGGACCCTTTAACTAGTCACATGCCTCGTCATGGGTAAGCTTTGCCTCGGGCAGACTAATACCAGAATAAGATACGCAATGGGAGTGGAGAGATGGCGAGAGTAGCGTGTACCCTCCGTGGCAAGAGGCTGGACGGTGGTGTATCTGTGCTCTCGGTTGGCGTGAACCTGATCTGGTCTTAAGAACCCCGGTGGCGAGTTGACATATGCAAGGGTTAAGTGCTACATATGTCGTGTGATCGTAGATCCTCAGCTGAGTATAATCGATTCGGATCACCGTAACTTCGCGGATACGAAGACTTCGTCACTGCCCTACACGTAGCAATCCAGTGAAGATGAAAGGTTGTTAACAGAAATGGCTAGTTTAGAGCAAGTGATTGAACTAGAGTAGAAAGAACTCTAGAGGCAGGTAACTTTAGTTAACCTGACAATTAAAAGTGGATTTTTAAGGATCCACTATTAGTAAGCATTTCTACAAACAGAGTCTTTGATTATTGATAAGCCATACCTTGATCCCCAAAAGGCTAGCATATCCTTGAGAGTCTTTATTTTGGACGGATAAGACTTGCAAAAGTACACTTCGTACTTAGGGCTTTGTCCCATGTTGTTTTAGGTGAGGAAGCGGCAAACTTTTGCTGCTTTTGTTCAAAGGTGCTGCCCAAAGAAGAAAACCAGGAGTGAAGCTTCGGGAGGAAAGGATCCTCCGTTAAAACTTTTGTTTGATGTTTATCGAGAGGGGTTTTTGCCTCCCAGTGATTTAATAGTAATACTTTAGCACTCTTATATTTTAACTCTGGTCTGTAATAAATACTACTCTTTCTTACTTTTCAATAAAGTAAATTATTGTAACTGCTTCCGCATTCCCATACCTCTGATGTATTGTAATATCTGTGTGACGGGTGAAACGCTCTTGGGAAAGGTAAGGAATGCAGATACCGAACTTGTCAAGTGATTCAAGGGCACCTGCAGGGCTGTCCGAGGTCCGTTGGACAAGGACAACTGTAGGTGGGCCTAATAACTTGGGAGGTTCTACCACAGCTGGTATCGGAGCGAAGCCTATCTCTGCAGATGTTATGAGGCATTTTCAAAAAGAATTTTCTAAGACCTATCTAGAAAATTTCTTTCTTTCTTATCTAACTACCTTCTGCACTTAAAGACCAGATATTAGAGTGTAATGTATAGAAGGTTGTGAATCAACTAAGGTTGATTATGTAATTATGCATGCATCATACTACAAATTATGTTAAAAAGATTTTCCCCCTTAGAGAAATGCCGCCGCGCACAAGGAGAACTGCGCGCAAGTCTACCGGACCAATTGGCGTACCTCGCCATCAACTAGCTCTAAGGCATGAGGACAGTAGTAGCAGTAGCAATGATCCTATCGGAGATCTAGAAGCTCAGGTAGAGCGCCTTCGAACGGAGCTCCGTCACAGGAACAAAGTATGGGTTGAGGATGGTCAGCGAATAAACGAGTTGAGAACTGACATCCGACACTTGCAAGACCAACTTGCTGAACGAGATTTAGTGCTCGATTGGGCTGTTAACTCCCATTCACTTGCTTGGGCCAAGGAAGCCAAAGCATGAGCCTGTGTGGAGGAGCTTAGCACAGCCGTGGACCACTTGCAAGTGTATTGTAATACTCTACATGAGGAGGTACATGTGTTGTATTCACAACTGCACCCTAACGTACCTGCGAATCCTGTCGGAATGGGAGCCGGACCTTCTGGAGTAGCGGGAGAGGCACTTGGTGGTGAACTGGACCTTTTCAGGCCTCCTCCCTCTATGAAGCTAGTTGATGAGTGGTCTCCTATGCCTGACAGTGAAGCTACCAAAAGTGATAAGAAGCTAGAATAGTGTAGTATAGACATAGTGTTGATGTATATTAGGTAATGTAATCCTGTTGTAAATTCGAGTCTGTATCATTACCCTTTTTAATAATGTAAAATGGAGGGTTTGCTTTGGTATATTATATTTTTTCCAAATGTTCTTTGCCTCAAATGCCGTCCAAGACTCGTGCACAGGATAATGCAGGAACCTCCCGTGGGAGGGAAGCAACTCCTAATCCGCCCCCAGTACCTCCAACATTAGCTGAGGCCATTGCTGCCTTAGTTAACGCTACGGCCGACAACACCCGCTTTCTGCGGGAAATGGTGGGACAACAAATGCAACAGCAAGGCGGGCGAGCCTATCCACAAGGACCCCGCGAAACATCATATTTGGACTTTTCCGAAACACGTCCCCAGTTATTTGTCAAGGCTAAAGATTCTATTGAAGCAGATGAGTGGATCCGGGTTATCGAACAAAAGTTCGGGCTTCTCCGATGCATGGAGACTCAAAAGCCCTTATTTGCGGCATAGCAGTTGCGAGGCCCGGCCAGTACCTAGTGGGGAAATTATGTGGCTATCCAACCAGCTGGCCATCAAGTTACTTGGGACGAATTCAAGCTGGCTTTCCGGGAGCACTATATTACTAAAGGGGTGCTCCATATGAAACAGGAAGAATTTATGAAGCTCAAACAAGGTGGAGATACTGTCACTCAGTATCTCAACAAATTCAACCACATGTCCTAGTATGCCATCGATCAGGTCAACACTGACCTGAAGAAGAAGAATTGTTTTATGAGGGGCCTCAGTGACCGGTTGCAGCGGAATATGGCCACCTGCCTCGACCTCACTTACAGTCGGGCTGTTAGCATGGCCCTATCAGTCGAAGCCAAATATGCAGGCCCGGGAAAATCAAAGGGCTATGGAGGCGACAGGCCCAACCAGGGGCCTGAGAAAAGACAAAGGGTGGTGATCCAACCTTTTAATCTGAATCGCTCTTCACCACGTCCACCCTCCTACCCTTTCAAGCAACCAGTCTTTATCCACCCCGCCACTGCCCCCACCTCAACCACTCAGCCGGGTGCCACTGGTACTCGTTTCCCTGCCCTCCCAAGCTCTTCAACAGGCTGCTTTAATTGTGGAAAGTCCAAACATTTTATCAAGGACTGTCCATACCCAAAGCAGAACAGATCAAATAATCAGCAGAGTTCGGGGAGTTCCACTCAAGGCAAGGGAAATGCGACAAACAATACCGCGGGCAAAAATATGAAGAAAACTGGGCGGATTTATTATACACAAGTGGCCACAACACCGGAAGGCGAACCAGTTATGATGGGTACGTTCCTAGTGGCCAATCACCCTGCAGTTATTCTCTTTGATTCTGGTGCTTCGCATATTTTCATAAGCAAGAAGTTTGTGGAGAAACATTGCATTCCATATACTGAATCAAGGGAAGGGTTTACTATTCATTCGCCCGGGGGGCAAATATTCACTAAAGAAGTGGCTTTCCAAGTGCCCATAACATTGGCTGAACGGGACTTTCCTACTAATATGATTGTTCTGAAAGGCCAAGATATAGATGTAATTTTGGGCATGAATTGGTTAGCCCAACATAAAGCTATTCTCAACACTAATCTGAGAACCATCAGGTGGAGTTATGGCCAAGAAGAGATTCTCTTGTCCATCCCCATAGCTATTCTAGCTAAACCATTTGGCAGAGTATATGAAGCTATCATATCGGAGATCCAAGATATTCCGGTAGTATGTGAGTTCCTAGACGTCTTTCCCGAAGATTTGCCTGGATTGCCTCCCGAGAGAGATGTTGAATTTGTGATTGAGTTGAAGCTCGGTACGGCTCCTATTTCTAGAAGGTCATACCGCATGCCTCCAAACGAGTTGGCAGAACTCAAGACTCAATTACAAGATCTATTAGAAAAGGATTCATCCGGCCAAGCTCATCGCCATGGGGTTGTCCAGCCATCTTTGTCAAAAAAAGGACCAAATACTTTGGATGTGTGTGGATTATAGACCCCTTAATGAGGTCACAATCAAAAATAAGTACCCTCTTCCCCGGATTGACATTCTGTTTGATCAACTTACCGGAGCTCGGGTATTTTCCAAGATTGACCTCAGGTCGGGTTATCATCAGATCTGTATCCGGCCCGAAGATATACCAAAGACCGCATTCACTATGCGATACGGATTATTTGAATATCTGGTAATGTCTTTCGGACTAACAAATGCTCCTGCCCACTTCACATATCTTATGAACTCGGTATTTATGCCCGAGTTGGATAAATTCGTGGTGGTATTCATTGATGATATCTTGATATATTCTAAGAATGAAGAGGAGCATGCTCAGCATTTGCGGATCGTATTAACGCGCTTAAGAGAGCACCAATTATATGCTAAGTTCAGTAAGTGCGTGTTCTGGCTAAAGGAGATTCAATTTTTGGGATATGCTGCCAAGGGGATTGCGGTAGATCCCAGCAAAGTCAAGGATATTTTGGAGTGGAAACCACCGAGAACGGTGCATCAAGTCTGAAGTTTCCTTAGACTGGCTGGTTATTACCGCCGATTTATTCCAGATTTTTCTAAGCTTGTGAAACCAATCACAAGTTTATTGAAGAATGATACTAAATTTAATTGGTCTTCAAAATGTAATGAAGCCTTTCAGCAGCTGAAGGTATTATTGACCACTGCTCCGGTATTAGCTCAACCGGACATTGAAAAGCCCTTTGATGTATATTGTGACGCATCAGGCAGTGGTCTCGGTTGCATTCTAATGCAAGAAGGTCGAGTAATAGCTTACGCCTCAAGGCAGTTGCGCCGGCTGAAGAGCATTATCCAACTCATGAACTGGAATTAGCCGCTGTGTTTCATGCCCTAAAAATATGGCATCATTATCTGCTGGGGAACATCTATCACATTTATACAGATCATAAAAGTTTGAAGTACATCTTCACCCAATCAGACTTGAATATGAGACAGAGGCGATGGCTTGAGCTTATTAAGGACTATGAATTAGAAATTCACTATCACCCAGGCCAGGCTAATGTAGTGGCAGATGCGTTAAGTCGCAAGGCTTCCTGCTATTGTCTGACGATGAAGACTTCTAACATTATGTTATGCCAAGAAATGGAGAAGTTGAACCTGGGAATGATTCAACAGGGGACTTCAAATCACTTAAAGCTTGAGTCAGTCCTCCTGCAAAGAATAATTGACGCACAAAGAAATGATGTGGGTGTGAAACACATTCATGGGAAAATAGAAGCCGGAAAGGCCAACTGTTTCAAAAAGGATGATCAAGATGTTGTATAGTTTAACCATCGCATAGTTGTGCCTAAAAATGATGAGTTTCGCCAGCAAATTCTAGATGAAGCACATCTTAGTCGCTATTATATTCATCCCGGAAGCACTAAGATGTATCATGATCTAAAACAGCATTATTGGTGGATGAAGATGAAGATTGAAATTGCACGCTATGTGGCAAGATGTGACACTTGTAGACGTGTCAAGGCCATACACATAAAAGTTGCTGGTCCATTACAATCTTTACCTATCCCTACATGGAAATGGGAGGATATAAGCATGGACTTTATTGTGGGATTGCCTAGGACAGCAAAAGGGTATGACTCTATTTGGGTTATAATTGATCGACTTACAAAGATCGCCCACTTCCTCCTAGTCAAAGTAAAGTATCCAGTAATCGCATATGCGGAATTGTACATTGCCTGTATTCTCAGTTTACATGGTGTTCCGAAGACCATAGTATCGGATCGGGGACCGCAATTCGTGTCCAAATTTTGGGAAGAACTTCACAAGGCTTTGGATACTAAGTTGCTCCATAGTTCAGCCTATCATCCTCAAACCAGTGGGCAGACTGAGCAGGTGAATCAAATACTTGAGGATATGTTGCGAGCTTGTGCTCTAGAATTTCCACAAAAATGGGATGACTGTTTACCATTAGCGGAGTTCTCGTACAATAATAGCTATCAAGGGAGCATTAAAATGGCACCCTTTGAAGCCTTGTATGGGTGACGGTGTCGTACTCTGTTAAAATGGTTTGAACCAGGTGAAAGATTTTTCTTCAGGCCTGATATGGTAAAGGAAACCGAAAAAAGGTTCAAAGGATTATACATAATTTGAAGAAAGCCCAAGCTCGACAAAAGGGTTATGCAGACAAGCGACGTCAACCCTTGCACTTTCAAGTTGAAGATTATGTCTACCTGAAAGTTTCACCAATGAAGGGTGTATCCCGTTTCGGGGTAAAGGGGAAGCTCGCACCTTGGTACATTAGGCCTTTTCCTATCCTTGAAAGGTATGGATCAGTGGCATACCGAATCCAGTTACCCGAAACATTGTCTGCTATACATAATGTGTTCCACGTGTCTCAATTGAAGAAGTGTATTCGGGTTCCCGATCGAACCATTGAAGTAACGGATGTTACCTTAAAACCAGACTTCACATATTTAGAACATCCTGTTCGAGTCTTGGATCAAAAGGATAGGGTTACCCAAAGGAAAACTCTCAAATTTTACAAGATACAGTGGAACCAACATTCAGAAGATGAAGCTACTTGGGAAACACAAGACTTTTTAGATAAGAATTCCCTAGGCTTTTTAGCTTCGTGTAAATTGTAAGGTGTGTGCACTTGTTGTAATAGAGGAATGAACCCCAAACCACCCCTGCCTTATACCAAAAATAAGGAAATAAAGATGTGTCGTGTTTCCTTTTCCATTACTTGTCTTAGGACTTTTAATCTCGGGACAAGATTCTTTTATGGGGGGAAGGATGTAACACCCCTGGTGTTACTGCCACTAAAACTTGAGCATGACATCATAAGCATTGGCATATCATCTGTTTGTCACACCTAGAGTGCATTCACTAGGCAAAAATTTCAAACAAAGTTGTATTGATGGGACATGTTTTAAGTGAAACCCTAGGGTACAGTGCTTAACCCTAGATTGGGCATAATAGAGTAAACAAGGCCTAATAAGAGAAAACTTCAAAACTCAATTGAAATAGTCATAAAATGTCACCATGAATAGCCTTAAATGGTATCCAAACCCTAGAAGTACTAAAAACCCTAAATAGACCCCTGAGAAACCCTGGACTGAAACCCTAAGGGGGTTGAATGCAAAATGTGCCCATTTTTGGACCTAAGTGCAAAACCCATGAAATTAGGGTATCTTAACTCATATGATTCACATGTATGTGGATTTGCAACTTAAACCCTAAGTTTTGGGCCTATTTGCAAAAAGCCACATTTGAGCTCTAATGAGTTAAGTCTGAAATTCAGTGGAATTGGCTCAACTTTGGGGCCCTATATCTTCCAAATTATAAAGATTTTGCCCTAGGTCAACACATCAAGTTTGTAGACCTATAAAAGGAGAAAAACTTTGCTATAGGGATTAAACCATGGTCACATGAAAAATCTGGAGAAAATGTGCCTAAAGTCGTGCTGTCAAACTGTTTTAGGTCTGAATTCAGCCTGACAGCGTGATTGGGCAATCTTTGGACTTTAATTCGACTATAATCCAGTCAGAGTTTGGCTATGGTTGCTATTGTAAGTTTGTAGCTAGGTCATTAGGCTACAACTTTGCTGCAGAATGTTGGTCTAGTTGCCATGTGAAATCAGGAGAAAATTCATCCCCAACTTAGTCTGTCAGGCCAACTGAATGAACTTTGCGATGGTACAGTAGCCAAAAGATCAGCAGATTCAGTGAATTGGCCACCGATGATCCTCCGTCGCGATTAACACCGATCGCTGTGATTCGTGCGTTTGATCTGTAGATTGAGTTCGTCGGCGAAAAGATCTGGTCGCGGATGGGTTCAAGTTACTGTGGCCAAGCTATCCCTTGGTTCCCCGCGCCGGTGACGTAAGCGATACTCACCGCAGTTGCGCCACACCTCCAGCCTTTAACCACACCACCGTGACTAACGTTAGCCATCCGATCATCGCCGGTGAGTCCGCCACGGTATTCTCCATGAATCAACTGCGCCAGTAGCTTTCTCCCTCTCTGGCCGCCAGCGCGTCTTCGCGAAATTGAACACCACCGCCTTGTGCTCCTATAAATTGATGGCCTAGCCTATTGCACCATACTATCACGGAGCCAGAGCACCCATTACCGCCTTCAATTAGCCACCATAGCCAGAGAATTTCCTTCTTCCCCCAATTCTGTTTCTGCCGCCGTGGTAGAACCTTCACCGTGGTCAGCGAATCTTAGGTCTGTTCATGCTCCCTGCTGTCTTGTTTCAACATCCGTGGGTCCTCCTGATGCTCCTTGACCCGGCCAATTGGACTAGGACCCCATAGATTAACGGGAACGCACTTGGTTGCCTGTAGTGCCCGCTGTCACCATGGGCAGGGCATGTTAGTGCGCCATTGGTGAAATTACTTGAGGGGAAACCCTCGTTAAGTCTCGAATTCGGTCTCTGCCAAAATAGGGCGCTGGTCATTAAGTATCCTAGCCGGTACAAGCTCGCCGGAAATCTGCGCGTCGCTGTCCACCGTCGTGGACTTCGGAGTGTGAAGGAATAGAAGCGCAGGGGTTTATTTGCAAACATCAGCGACTGCATCAAATAGTGTCTTGGACACTTTCGGGTTGTACCAAAAGACAGGGTCTTCCTTGCAAAGTCTACACGCGGGCGCGCGCGGGCGCTTTCATCAGCATGTGGGCCGACTTGGGCCGATTCCGGTCCAACACTGTTCTTGTCTTTTCCTTTTTCCTTTTCTGCCAAAGCTAAAGAAATTCTAGAAAATTACAGAAAATGCTAAAAATACCAAACCAATTTTGCTGGGCTTCTAATTTCCTGTAGTATTTAATAAAAATAGTTTCATGATTTTTAGTTCTAATAGGGAATTTTGGGACATTTAAATCAACCAAAAACCATACTTCTGGAATTTTAGAAAGTAATTTATAATCCCAAAATTCATCAAACTTTTTAGGTAAACTTTAAACATTATTTAGAAGCCTTGAGTAAAATTTGGTATGTTTTGGACTAAGTTTGATACTTAGAACCCAAAACCCTAGCCCCCCTGCCCTATGAACTTCACTATAGACTCTGAAAACCCTAGTTTCTCGGAGATCCATGAAGGAAAGTTGTATTCAAGGTATTAGATAATAAACTTTTATTATCTTTGCATCCTCATGAGCATTACATAAATATTCATTATTATATATGGCTATATTTAGAAAACGAGGAGGAAGTAGAGGTCGAAGAAGCGAGGACTTCACCACCACCACTTGAAGAACATTAGGCGGGAAACTGTTTTTATTTTGATATCTGCAGAACAGAGCCTGATTCACTAGTAACACAAGGCAAGCCCCGGTGCATTTGCCATCCCTTATTATTTTAAAAAGCTTTCTCACTTACTTGATGCATTAGGTGATAGGAGTTGTGTGCTAAACCTATTGCTGCATTTCCTTCCTTGGATTTGGTTACTTCTCCTTAATCCTTGATTTACAAAAAGGCTTTTCTTGTGCTTAGCTTTGCTCTAGAAAAACAAAAATGTTTTGTTTTCACAAAAGATGATGCCTCAAAGCGGGTGGGATGTTTTCAAAAATAAAGCTTGATGATGGATCCATCATGGCCATGATGGGTTCAACATCGGAAAAGATGCACCTTTGTCAGGTACCAAACTTTGGGTTTGAAATGATAAAGCTAAGACCGGGCGGGTGACTTGCACGAGAAAAGAGTCTTGGTGTAGTGTCTCTGTCTGAGTCGATTAAGGACCTTCTCGATGTAGGCTTGATGATCGAGGACCCTTTAACTGGTCACATGCCTCGTCATGGGTAAGCTTTGCCTCGGGCAGACTAATACCAGAATAAGATAACATGCAATGGGAGTGGAGAGATGGCGAGAGTAGCGTGTACCCTTCGTGGCAAGAGGCTGGACGGTGGTGTATCTGTGCTCTCGGTTGGCGTGAACCTAATCTGGTCTTAAGAACCCCGGTGGCGAGTTGACATATACAAGGGTTAAGTGCTACATATGTCATGTGTTTGGAGATCCTCAGCTGAGTATAATCGATTCGGATCGCTGTAACTTCGCGGATATGAAGACTTGGTCACTGCCCTACACGTAGCAATCCAGTGAAGATGAAAGGTTGTTAACAGAAATGGCTAGTTTAGAGCAAGTGATTGAACTAGGGTAGAAAGAACTCTAAAGGCAGGTAACTTTACTTAACCTGACAATTAAAACTGGATTTTTAAGGATCCACTATTAGTAAGCATTTCTGCAAACAGAGTCTTTGATTATTGATAAGCCATACCTTGATCCCCAAAAGGCCAGCATATCCTTGAGAGTCTTTATTTTGGACGGGTAAGACTTGCGAAAGTACACTTCATACTTAGGGCTTTGTCCCATATTGTTTTAGGTGAGGAAGCGGCAATCTTTTGCTGCTTTTGTTCAAAGGTGGTGCCCAAAGAAGAAAACCAGGAGTGAAGCTTCGGGAGGAAAGGATCCTCCGTTAAAACTTTTGTTTGATGTTTATCGGGAGGGGTTTTTGCCTCCCAGTGATGTAATAGTAATACTTCAGCACTCTTATATTTTAACTCTGGTCTATAATAAATACTACTCTTTCTTACTTTTCAATAAAGTAAATTATTGTAACTGCTTCCGCATTCTCGTACCTCCGATGTATTGTAATATCTGCGTGATGGGTGAAACGCTCTTGGGAAAGGTAAGGAATGCAGATACCGAACTTGTCAAGTGATTCAGGGGCACCTGCAGGGCTGTCCGAGGTCCGTTGGACAAGGACAACTGTAGGTGGGCCTGATAACTTGGGAGGTTCTGCCAAAATAGGGATTCGAGCAATTTTCTGAGTTGTAACTCCCCTGCGTTGCTTTCGTGTGCTCGTTCTTGTCTTGTGTGCATGTTGGTGCTGCAACTCTCACTCTTGTGTGTGTTGCTATTCCCTCCTTACTGAAAGGGAAATGTGCCCTTGGGCCATTTCTATAATGTTTTGGTGATTAATGTCCAACACGATTGATTAAGTTCTTATGTGCCATATAAAGTGAGAAGTACAAATCAAGGCATAAGGTATGTTTCTAGACTTGGTAAATTGTTTATGTACTAACATGGTTATCCAAGTGCTAGAAACAGTGACTAAAGAACAAGAGAAGAAAAGGGAAAAGAGTTGGCTGTTTGCAGCCAACACCAGCTCGGTCTGGGTGCACCGGACTGTCCGGTGGTGCACCGGATAGTGTCCGGTGCGCCAGGCTGGTCCACGGTGAACTCGCCGCTCTCGGGATTCGACGGCGGCGTACGGCTATAATTCACCGAACTGTCCGGTGGTGCACCGGACTGTCCGGTGAGTCATCCACAGGAACTCATCCCTCTCGTGAATGAAGAAAGGCGACGTGGCTAAAACTCACCGGACTGTCCGGTGGTGCACCGGACTGTCCGGTGAGCCAACGGTCGCCAGCGCTAATGGTCGGCCGCGAAATCTACGGGCGACGCGTGGCAGCTCCAACATTCGACTGAGGGCACCGAACTATCCGGTGTGTACCGGACAGTGTCCGATGCGCCAACGGGCCCAGAGCTGCAACGATCGACTGTGCCCGATTTGGAAGGTAATCGCGCACCGGACAGGCTACAGTAGCTGTCCGGTGGCGCACCGGACTGTCCGGTGTGCCACTCGACAGAAAGCAAGGATGGCCTTCTAAGTTGGTCTCAAACGGCTCCTAGCTGCCTTGGGGCTATACAAGGGACCCCTAGGCGCATGGAGGAGTCACCCAAGCATTCACTAAGCATCCTAAGACTCCAAGACTCCAACCTCACGCATTTGATTCTCTGTGTTAGTGATTTGAGCTCCATTTGAGTTGTGAACTCTATGTGTTGTGTTTCGAGCTCAAGTCGTGACTTGTGTGCGTGGTTGTGCTGCGTATTTGAGTCTTGTGTGTGTTGCTCTTCCCAACCTTACTCTTGTGCGTTCTTTGTGATCAATATTGTAAGGGCGAGAGGATCCAACTTGTGGAGATTCCTCGCAAATGGGAAGAAGACTATAAGGAAGAAAGTCGTGGTATTCAAGTTGATCATTGGATCACTTCAAAGGGGTTGAGTGCAACCCTCGTCCATTGGGATGCCACAACGTGGAAGTAGGCAAGTGTTACTTGGCCAAACCACGGGATAAAATAGTGTGTCTCATGTGTTGCTCTCTCTGTGATTGTTTTGTCCACAAGAACTTGCTTCAAAACTACTTAGTCGCACTAACACTTCTATAACTAAGTTTTGTGGCTATTTAGTGTTTGATTTTACAGGATCACCTATTCACCCCCCCCCCCTTCTAGGTGCTCTCAATTGGTATCGGAGTCGTACTCTTCACTTAAGGGACTAATCACCCGAAGAGATGGATCCAAAGGGAAAGGGGATGGTGGTCAACGACAAGGAAAAGGAGTCCTTCCTCAACGAGCCTAGAGACGATAAGCCAACCGACTCAGGCTCGAGTCACAAGAAAAGAGACGAGAAGAAGAAGAGGCGCATCAAGAAGATCATATACTATGACATTGATGCCTTGTCTTCTTCACCACATGACGACGACAACGACAACGACTCCTCGTCAAAGAAGAAATGGTTAATCAAAACTATTCATTTGATTATTCTCATATTACGTACAATTCTAATGCTCATTTGCTATCAATTCCACTTGGGAACCCCCCCCCCCCACTTTGATGGAGAAGACTATTCTTTTTGGAGTCATAAAATGCATAGTCATTTATTTTCTCTCCATCCTAGTATCTGGGAGATTGTTGAAAACGGAATGCACTTTGATAGTACTGACAATGCTGTGTTTATTAATGAGCAAATTCATAAAAATGCCCAAGCCACTACTGTTTTGCTAGCATCTCTGTGCAGGGATGAATACAACAAGGTTAGCGGCTTGGATAATGCGAAGCAGATCTGGGACACCCTCAAGATATCTCATGAGGGAAACGACGCCACCATGATCACCAAAATGGAGTTGGTGGAAGGCGAGCTGGGGAGATTTGCGATGATCAGGGGAGAGGAGCCAACACAAACCTACAACAGGCTCAAGACCCTGGTCAACAAGATACGAAGCTACGGAAGCACAAGATGGACGGATCATGATGTCGTCCGACTCATGTTAAGGTCATTCACTGTAATTGACCCCCATCTTGTCAATCTTATTCACGAAAATCCTAGGTACACCAAGATGTCGCCCAAGGAGATCCTTGCAAAATTTGTGAGCGGGCGCATGATGGTGAAGGAGACTCGATATGTGGACGATGCTCTAAACGGTCCACTACCCGTCTACGAGCCTCAACCCGTTGCTCTCAAGGCAACTAGTAGCAGGGAGGCGCTACCAAGCAAGGTGGCTCAAGTGGAGGCTGCCGGCCTCAATGAACATGAGATGGCACTCATCATCAAACGTTTCAAGACCACACTCAAGGGACGCAAAGAGCACCCCAACAAGAATAAAACAAGGGGAAAGCGCTCCTACTTCAAATGCGGTAAGACTGGTCACTTTATTGCTCAATTTCTCGATAATGATAATGACCAGGGACAAAAAAAGAGTGGGAATAAGGAGAAAAAGAAGAACTATAGGAAGGCTAAGGGCGAGGCGCACCTTGGAAAGGAATGGGACTCGGACTGCTCCTCTTCCGACTCCGACGATGAAGGACTTGCTGCCTCAGCCTTCGACAAATCCTCACTCTTCCCCAACAAACGCCATACATGTCTTATGGCCATGGAGAAAAAGGTACGTGTTCGGGACACACCCAAATACACTTCATCTAGTGATGAAGAATCCTTCGATGATGAAGTAGATTATTCTAATTTATTTAAAGGTTTAGATAGAGCCAAAGTAGAGAAAATTAATGAATTAATTGATGCTCTAAATAAAAAAGATAGATTGCTAGAAAAGCAAGAGGACATATTGTATGAGGAACATGATAAATTTGTTAGTGTGCAAAAATCTCTTGCTTTAGAAACTAAGAGAAATGAAATGCTATCTTCTGAGTTATCTGCTTGCCATGAATCTATCTCTAGTTTAAAGAGTTTAAATGATGAATTAAATGCTAAGCTAGAGGAAGTTAGTAAAACAAGTTCATGTGTAGAGCATGTTAGTATTTGTAATAGATGTAAGGACTTCGATGTTGATGCATGTGAAGAACACCTAATTTCTATTACTAAATTAAATGATGAGGTGGCAAGTCTTAATGCTCAACTTAAGACTAGTAAAATTGATTTTGATAAACTAAAATTTGCTAGGGATGCCTACACTGTTGGTAGACACCCCTCAATTAAGGATGGGCTTGGTTTTCGAAAGGAAACCAAGAACTTAACAAGCCAAAGGACTCTCGTTCCCAACAAGGAGAAAGGGAAGGCCCCTATGGCTAGTAGTCCTCAAAGGAACCATGCATTTATCTATGATAGAAAAGTTGCTAGTCGTTCTCATTATAATAAAAGTTATGTTCATACTACTTATAATGATTCACATGCTATGTTTGCCTCTAGCTCTACTCATGCTCATGGTAGAAGTAGGCCTAGGAGAAATCATGTTGTATCTCATGCTCCTAGAAAAATGTGTATTGGACCTTCTACCATTTACCATGCTTGTAATGATTCTTTTGTACTTTCACGTAAAAATGCAAAAGTAGTTGCTAGGAAATTGGGATCCAAATGCAAGGGAGATAAGACTTGCATATGGGTTCCAAAAACTGTTATAACTAACCTTGTACGACCCAACAAGAGTTGGGTACCTAAAACCCAAGATTAAATTGCCTTGCAGGTTTATGCATCCGGGGGCTCAAGCTGGATCATCGACAGCGGATGCACAAACCATATGATGGGGGAGAAGAAAATGTTCACCTCCTACGTCAAGAACAAGGATTCCTAGGATACGATTATCATTAGAGATGGGAATCAAGGCAAGGTCAAAGGTTTGGGAAAAATAGCTATCACAAGCGAGCACTCCATATCGAATGTATTCCTAGTAGAGTCGCTTGGATACAACCTTCTGTCTGTAAGTCAATTGTGTCACATGGGTTACAATTGTCTTTTTACAAACGTTAATGTATCTGTCTTTAGAAGGAGTGATGGTTCATTAGCTTTTAAGGGTGTATTAGACGGCAAACTCTACTTAGTTGATTTTTCGAAAGAGGAGGCCAATCTAGATGCATGCTTAATAGCTAAGACTAGTATGGGCTGGCTGTGGCATCGCCGTCTAGCACATGTTAAGATGAAGAACCTTCATAAACTTCTAAAGGGAGAACATGTGTAAGTGAGAGCACCTAGAGGGGGGGTGAATAGGTGATCCTGTAACACTTCAAAAACTTAAGCCACAAAACTTGGTTACTTGTTAGCACAGTAATATGCCAAGTGGCTAGAGAAGGATCTCAACACAACACAATAACCAAGAGATATCAATCACAGAGATGGCACAGTGGTTATCCCGTGGTTCGGCCAAGACCAACGCTTGCCTACTCCATGTTGTGGCGTCCCAACGGACGAGGGTTGCAATCAACCCCTCTCAAGTGGTCCAAAGACCAACTTGAATACCACGGTGTTGCTTTGCTTCTCTTAATCCCGTTTGCGAGGAATCTCCACAGCTTGGAGCCTCTCGCCCTTACACAAGATGTTCACGAAGAATCACAGAGCAAGGGAGGGATTAGCAACTCACACACGACACAAAGATCACAGCGAATACGCACACGCAAAACCCAGACTTGAGCTCAAGAGACTAGCACACTAGAACGGATCTCAAATCACTAAAATGTCGAACAAGTGTGCGAGAATGAAGTGTGAGTGATCAATGATGCTCAAAGGATGCTTGGTGTACTCCTCCATGCGCCTAGGGGTCCCTTTTATAGCTGTTGAGCACAAGTTTGGAAAGGCATTCTTGCCTTCTGTCATCGGGGGCACCGGACAGTCCGGTGCCCGATTTCCTTCCTTAAATAGCGAAGCCGACCGTTGGCAGCCTGAGAGCCGTTGGCGCACCGGACATGTCCGGTGCACACCAAACAGTCCGGTGCCGTCTTCTAGCCGTTGGCTCGGCCACGTGTCCCGCGCAGATTGCGCGGCCGACCGTTGGCCCGGTCGACCGTTGGCTCACCGGACAGTCCGATGCACACCGGACAGTCCGGTGAATTTTAGCCGTACGTCGCCGGTGAATTCCCGAGAGCGGCCACTTCGCTCGAGCCAGCCTGGCGCACCGGACACTGTCCGGTGCACCACCGGACACTGTCTGGTGCACCACCGGACAGTCCGGTGCTTGCAGACTCAGCAGATTCTTGGCTGCTCGAGCCAAGACATTTCCAATTGGATTTTTCCTGTTTCCAGCACTTAGACACAATACATTAGTCCATAAAACAATGTACTAAGTCTGAGAAACATACCTTAATTCTTGATTTGTACTTTGTCCACCTTTTTACACTTAGGCACTTGTGTTGGACACTAAATCACCAAAATACTTAGAAATGGCCCAAGGGCACATTTCCCTTTCAATCTCCCCCTTTTTGGTGATTTATGCCAACACAACATAAAGCAAGTAGAACAAGTACAAAATCAAATCAAATAAGAACTCAAAATTGTTTTGATTCAATTTTGACATATATGGATCACTCTATGCCACCACTTGGTTTGTTTTTGCAAATCAAACTCAAATTTCTATCTCTAAGTCAAACACACATGTTAAGACATAAAGAGAGTCATTCTAAGAGAAATTGATTTAAGATTTCAAAAACTCCCCCTTTTTCCCATAATCAATACTTCTCCCCACAAGAAGCCAACTTTTGACAAGAGAGACAACAAAAGAGTTTTGACAAACCAAAAGCTCTATTCTACTATTTTCAAAATCTCTCAAGTGGTAGCTGATCCATTTATCGCTTTGGCCTTTATTTTCTCCCCCTTTGGCATCAAACACCAAAACGGGATCAATCTTGGCCCTTTAACCCCATTGCCTCACCAAAATCTTCAACTAAGAGCAAATAGGCAATAAGAGTATAACGATGAACTTGGAAGAGTTACTCTTTTCATCGGAGTGCAGTGGAAGTCTCGCATGGTCCAAGTCCACCTTTTCCCTTTCAATTTTCCTTGGAGACTAAAACAACCAAACTCAAGTACATGGTTAGCCACAAAGGGTCAAGTTGTAGCACAGCTCCCCCTAAATATGTGCATCACTTGCAAACAGGACTTGTGAGGTCCAGGGAGTGTTTGTACAACTTGAGCACCACAATAAGCAACAATATGCAGAATGAACATAATCAAAAGCATAAACACATGTATGCTATATTTCAATCCAAGTTCCGCGAATCTAAGATATTGAGCTCACTACGCAGCCTGCAAAAGGTCTTCTCATCTAGAGGCTTGGTAAAGATATCGGCTAGCTGGTTCTCGGTGCTAACATGAAACACTTCGATATCCCCCTTTTGCTGGTGGTCTCTCAAAAAGTGATGTCGGATGTCAATGTGCTTTGTGCGGCTGTGCTCAACAGGATTTTCCGCTATTCGAATAGCACTCTCATTATCACATAGGAGTGGGACTTTGCTCAGATTGTAGCCAAAGTCCCTGAGGGTTTGCCTCATCCAAAGTAGTTGCGCGCAACACTGTCCTACGGCAACGTACTCGGCCTCAGCGGTGGATAGGGCAACGGAGGTTTGTTTCTTAGAGTTCCATGACACCAGGGACCTTCCTAAGAATTGGCACGTCCCCGATGTACTCTTCCTATCGACCTTACATCCAGCATAGTCGGAATCTGAGTACCCAATCAAGTCAAAGTTAGACCCCTTTGGATACCAGATCCCGAAGCAAGGCGTAGCGACTAAATATCGAAGAATTCGCTTCACAGCCACTAAGTGACACTCCTTCGGATCGGATTGAAATCTAGCACACATGCATACGCTAAGCATAATATCCGGTCTACTAGCACATAAATAAAGCAAAGAACCTATCATGGACCGGTATGCTTTTTGATCAACGGACTTACCTCCTTTGTTGAGGTCGGTGTGTCTGTCGGTTCCCATCGGCGTCTTTGCGGGCTTGGCGTCCTTCATCCCAAACCTCTTTAGCAAATCTTGTGTGTACTTCGTTTGGGAGATGAAGGTGCCGTCCTTGAGTTGCTTCACTTGGAACCCAAGGAAGTAGGTCAACTCGCCCATCATTGACATCTCGAATTTCTGCGTCATCACCCTGCTAAACTCTTCACAGGACTTTTGGTTAGTAGAACCAAATATTATGTCGTCGACATAAATTTGGCACACAAAAAGATCACCATCGCAAGTCTTAGTAAAAAGAGTTGGATCGGCTTTCCCAACCTTGAAAGCATTAGCAATTAAAAAGTCTCTAAGGCATTCATACCATGCTCTTGGGGCTTGCTTAAGTCCATAGAGCGCCTTAGAGAGCTTACACACGTGGTCGGGGTACCGTTCATCCTCGAAGCCAGGGGCTGCTCCACGTACACCTCCTTGATCGGCCCGTCGAGGAAAGCGCTCTTCACATCCATTTGGTACAACCTGAAAGAATGGTGAGCGGCATATGCTAGCAAGATACGAATTGATTCTAGCCTAGCCACAGGAGCAAAAGTCTCCTCAAAGTCCAAACCTGCGACTTGGGCATAACCTTTTGCCACAAGTCGAGCCTTGTTCCTCGTCACCACCCCGTGCTCGTCCTGTTTGTTGCGGAACACCCACTTGGTTCCTACAACATTTTGCTTGGGACGAGGCACCAGTGTCCAAACTTCATTGCGCTTGAAGTTGTTGAGTTCCTCCTGCATGGCCAACACCCAGTCCGGATCTAGCAAGGCCTCTTCTACCCTGAAAGGCTCAATAGAAGAGACAAAAGAGTAATGCTCACAAAAATTAACTAATCTTGAGCGAGTAGTTACTCCCTTGCTAATATCACCCAATATCTGGTCGACGGGATGATCCCTTTGAATTGTCGCTCGAACTTGGGTTGGAGGTGCCTGAGGTGCTTCTTCCTCTTGAACATCCTGTGCTACCCCTTGATCATGTGCCTCCACTTGAGGTACCTGTTCGTCATCTTGGGTTGGGGGATGCACCATAGTTGAGGAAGACGGTTGATCTTGCTCCAAATGTTCCTGAGGCCGTACATCTCCAATCGCCATGGTGCGTATTGCGGCCGTTGGAACGTCTTCTTCATCTACATCATCAAGATCAACAACTTGCTCTCTTGGAGAGCCATTAGTCTCATCAAATACAACGTCGCTAGAGACTTCAACCAAACCCGATGATTTGTTGAAGACCCTATACGCCTTTGTATTTGAATCATAACCTAATAAAAATCCTTCTACGGCTTTGGGAGCAAATTTGGAATTCCTACCCTTCTTCACTAGAATGTAGCATTTACTCCCAAAAACACGAAAATACGATACATTAGGTTTGTTACCGGTTAGCAGCTCATACGACGTCTTCTTGAGGAGGCGGTGAAGGTAGACCCTGTTGATGGCGTGGCAAGCCGTGTTCACGGCTTCTGACCAAAAGCACTCGGGGGTCTTGAATTCTCCAAGCATAGTCCTCGCCATATCTATGAGCGTCCTATTCTTCCTCTCTACCACACCATTTTGCTGAGGTGTGTAGGGAGCGGAGAACTCGTGCTTGATCCCCTCCTCCTCAAGAAACTCCTCCACTTGAAGGTTCTTGAATTCGGACCCGTTGTCGCTCCTTATCTTCTTCACCTTGAGCTCAAACTCATTTTGAGCTCTCCTTAGGAAGCGCTTGAGGGTCCCTTGAGTTTCAGACTTATCCTGCAAAAAGAACACCCAAGTGAAGCGGGAAAAGTCATCAACGATAACTAGACCATACTTACTTCCTCCTATGCTCAGATAGGCGACGGGTCCGAAGAGGTCCATATGTAGCAGTTCCAGGGGTCTTGATGTTGTCATCACATTTTTGGTGTGATGAGAGCCTCCCACCTGTTTCCCTGCTTGACAAGCTGCACAAGGTCTATCTTTTTCGAAATGAACATTGGTTAGACCTATCACGTGTTATCCCTTTAGAAGCTTGTGGAGGTTCTTCATCCCCACATGTGCTAAGCGGTGATGCCACAGCCAGCCCATGCAAGTCTTAGCCATTAAGCATGCATCTAGACCGGCCTCTTCTTTTGCAAAATCAACTAAGTAAAGCTTGCCGTCTGGTACACCCTTAAAAGCTAGTGAACCATCACATCTTCTAAAGACAGACACATCTACATTTGTAAACAAACAGTTATATCCCATATTGCATAATTGACTGACAGATAGCAAATTATATCCAAGAGACTCTACTAAAAACACATTAGAGATAGAGTGCTCATTTGAGATTGCTATTTTACCTAACCCTTTTACCTTGCCTTGATTCCCATCACCGAAAATTATTGAATCTTGGGAATCTTTATTCTTGACGTAGGAGGTGAACATCTTCTTCTCCCCTGTCATATGGTTTGTGCATCCGCTGTCAATAATCCAGCTTGAACCCCCGGATGCATAAACCTGCAAGGCAAATTTAGGCTTGGGTCTTAGGTACCCAACTCATGTTGGGTCCTGCAAGGTTAGCACAAATATCCTTAGGGACCCAAATGCAAGTTTTGTCTCCCTTGCATCTTGCCCCTAATTTTCTAGCAACTATCTTCCTATCCTTTCTACAAATAGCAAAAGAAGCATTTAAAGCATGATATATTGTAGAAGGTTCATTAACTTTCCTAGGAACATTAACAACATTTCTCCTAGGCATATTATGAATAACATTTCTCCTACCAACATTTCTATCATGCACATAAGAGGAACTAGAAGCAACCATGGCATGAGAATCAAAGGCATTATATACATTACAACTCCTATAAGCATTTCTAGGTTGTTTTCTATCATAGTACATAAAGGCATGGTTCTTTTGCACACTACTAGCCATAGGGGCCTTCCCTTTCTCCTTGGCGGAGATGGGAGCCTTATGGCTTGTCAAGTTCTTGGCTTCCCTCTTGTAGCCAAGTCCATCCTTAATTGAGGGGTGTCTACCAATCGTGTAGGCATCCCTTGCAAATTTTAGCTTGTCAAATTCATTCTTGCTAGTCTTAAGTTGGGCATTAAGACTAGCTAATTCATCATTTAATTTGGAAATTGAAACTAAATGATCACTACAAGCATCAATGTCAAAATCTTTACACCTATTACAAGTTTCAACAATTTCTACACAAGAATTAGATTTACTAGCTACTTCTAGTTTAGCATTTAAATCATCATTAAAACTTTTTAACTTAGCAATAGTTTCATGACAAGAAGATAATTCACTAGAGAGCATTTCATTCCTCTTAATTTCTAGAGCAAGAGATTTCTGTGCTTCTACAAATTTGTCATGTTCTTCATACAACAAATCCTCTTGTTTTTCTAAAAGCATATTCTTGTCATTCAAGGCATCAATTAATTCATTAATTTTGTCTACCTTGGTTCTATCTAATCCCTTGAATAAGCATGAGTAATCTATTTCATCATCATCACTAGACTCATCTTCACTCGAAGAAGCATAAGTACTAGTATGAGTGCTTACTTTCTTCTCTCTTGCCATGAGGCAAGTGTGACGCTCGTTGGGGAAGAGGGATGACTTGTTGAAGGTGGTGGCGGCAAGTCCTTCATTGTCAGAGTCGGAGGAGGAACAATCTGAATCCCACTCCTTTCCGATATGTGCCTCGCCCTTGGCCTTCTTGTAATGCTTCTTTTTCTCCCTCTTGTTCCATTGGTCCTGATCACTATCATTGTTGGGACAGTTAGCAATAAAATGACCAAGCTTACCGCATTTGAAGCATGAGCGCTTCCCCTTGGCTTTGGTCTTGCTTGGCTGCCCCTTGCGACCTTTAAGCGCCGTCTTGAAGCGCTTAATGATGAGGGCCATCTCGTCATCATTGAGTCCGGCCGCCTCAACTTGTGCCACCTTGCTTGGTAGCGCCTCCTTGCTCCTTGTTGCCTTGAGAGCAATGGGTTGAGGCTCATGACTAGGACCGTTCAACGCGTCGTCCACGTATCTTGCCTCCTTGATCATCATTCGCCCGCTTACGAACTTCCCAAGAACTTCTTCGGGCGACATCTTGGTGTACCTGGGATTTTCACGTATATTGTTCACCAAATGAGGATCAAGAACGGTAAATGACCTTAGCATTAGGCGGACGACGTCGTGGTCCGTCCATCGCGTGCTCCCGTAGCTCCTTATTTTGTTGATAAGGGTCTTGAGCCGGTTGTATGTTTGTGTCGGCTCCTCGCCCCTTATCATCGCGAACCGTCCAAGCTCGCCCTCCACCAACTCCATTTTGGTGAGCAAGGTGACGTCGTTTCCCTCATGAGAGATCTTAAGGGTGTCCCAGATCTGCTTGGCATTGTCCAAGCCGCTCACCTTGTGATACTCGTCCCTGCACAAAGAGGCTAGCAACACAGTAGTAGCTTGTGCATTTTTATGAATCTGTTCATTAATGAACACAGGGCTATCCGAGCTATCAAATTTCATTCCACTTTCCACAATCTCCCAAATGCTTGGATGGAGAGAAAACAGGTGAGTACGCATTTTGTGGCTCCAAAATCCGTAATCCTCTCCATCAAAGTGAGGGGGCTTGCCAAGTGGAATGGGGAGCAATTGAGCATTTGAACTATGCGGGATGCGCGAATAATCGAAAGAAAAGTTTGAGTTAACCGTCTTTCGTCTATCGTAGTCGTCGTCGTCCTTTTGGGAGGAGGAAGATTCGTCGCTGTCGTAGTAGACAATTTCCTTGATGCGCCTTGTCTTCTTCTTCCTCCCGTCTTTTCTTTTGTGGCCCGAGCCTGAGTCGGTGGGCCTGTCATCATTGGGCTCGTTGACGAAGGACTCCTTCTCCTTGTCGTTGATCACTATCCCCTTGCCTTTAGGATCCATCTCTCCAGGCGGTTAGTCCCTTTCTTGAAGAGAACGGCTCTGATACCAATTGAGAGCACCTAGAGGGGGGGTGAATAGGTGATCCTGTAACACTTCAAAAACTTAAGCCACAAAACTTGGTTACTTGTTAGCACAGTAATATGCCAAGTGGCTAGAGAAGGATCTCAACACAACACAATAACCAAGAGATATCAATCACAGAGATGGCACAGTGGTTATCCCGTGGTTCGGCCAAGACCAACGCTTGCCTACTCCATGTTGTGGCGTCCCAACGGATGAGGGTTGCAATCAACCCCTCTCAAGTGGTCCAAAGACCAACTTGAATACCACGGTGTTGCTTTGCTTCTCTTAATCCCGTTTGCGAGGAATCTCCACAGCTTGGAGCCTCTCGCCTTTACACAAGATGTTCACGAAGAATCACAGAGCAAGGGAGGGATTAGCAACTCACACACGACACAAAGATCACAGCGAATACGCACACGCAAAACCCAGACTTGAGCTCAAGAGACTAGCACACTAGAACGGAGCTCAAATCACTAAAATGTCGAACAAGTGTGCGAGAATGAAGTGTGAGTGATCAATGATGCTCAAAGGATGCTTGGTGTACTCCTCCATGCGCCTAGGGGTCCCTTTTATAGCCCCAAGGCAGCTAGGAGCCGTTGAGCACAAGTTTGGAAAGCCATTCTAGCCTTCTGTCATCGGGGGCACCGGACAGTCCGGTGCACACCGGACACTGTCCGGTGCCCGATTTCCTTCCTTAAATAGCGAAGCCGACCGTTGGCAGCCTGAGAGCCGTTGGCGCACCGGACATGTCCGGTGCACACCGGACAGTCCGGTGCCGTCTTCTAGCCGTTGGCTCGGCCACGTGTCCCGTGCAGATTGCGCGGCCGATCGTTGGCCCGGTCGACCGTTGGCTCACCGGACAGTCCGATGCACACCAGACAGTCCGGTGAATTTTAGCCGTACGTCCCCGGTGAATTCCCGAGAGCGGCCACTTCGCTCGAGCCAGCCTGGTGCACCGGACACTGTCCGGTGCTTGCAGACTCAGCAGATTCTTGGCTGCTCGAGCCAAGACATTTCCAATTGGATTTTTCCTGTTTCCAGCACTTAGACACAATACATTAGTCCATAAAACAACGTACTAAGTCTGAGAAACATACCTTAATTCTTGATTTGTACTTTGTCCACCTTTTTACACTTAGGCACTTGTGTTGGACACTAAATCACCAAAATACTTAGAAATGGCCCAAGGGCACATTTCCCTTTCAGTAAGGACTAACCAATGTTTGTTTCGAGAAAGATAGACCTTGTGTAGCATGTCAGGCAGGGAAACAGGTGGGAAGCACTCATCACAGCAAGAATGTGGTGACAACATCAAGACCACTGGAGCTTCTTCACATGGACCTCTTTGGACCCGTTGCCTACCTTAGCATCGGGGGAAGTAAGTATGGTCTTGTAATTGTTGATGATTTTTCCCGCTTCACTTGGGTGTTTTTTTTGCAGGATAAATTAGAAACCCAAGGGACCCTAAAGCGCTTTCTAAGGAGGGCTCAAAACGAATTTGAGCTCAAGGTGAAAAAGATAAGAAGCGACAATGGGTCCGAGTTCAAGAATCTGCAAGTGGAGGAGTATCTTGAGGAGGAAGGCATCAAGCACGAGTTCTCCGCTCCCTACACACCACAGCAAAACGGTGTGGTAGAGAGGAAGAATAGGATGCTTATCGACATGGCAAGAACGATGCTTGGAGAGTTCAAGACGCCCGAGCAGTTTTGGTCGGAAGCTGTGAACACAGCTTGCCACGCCATAAACCGGCTCTATCTGCATCACCTTCTCAAGAAGACCTCCTATGAACTCCTACCGGTAACAAACCCAACGTTTCTTACTTTCGAGTATTTGGGAGCAAATGCTACATTCTGGTGAAGAAAGGTAGACATTCTAAATTTGCTCCCAAGGCAGTAGAAGGGTTTTTACTAGGGTATGACTCAAATACAAAGGCGTATAGGGTCTTCAACAAATCTTCGGGATTGGTTGAAGTCTCTAGCGATGTTGTATTTGATGAGACTAATGGCTCTCCAAGAGAGCAAGTTGATCTTGATGATGTAGATGAAGAAGAAATTCTGACGGCCGCAATACGCACGATGGCAATAGGTGATGTGCGACCATAGGAATTACATGAACAAGATCAACCATCTTCCTCGATAATGGTGCAACCCCCAACTCAAGATGATGAACAGGTTCCTCGAGAAAAAGGGCATGATCAAGGGGGAGCACAAGAAGAACAAGTGATAGAGGAAGAAGCACCACAGGTCCCTCCAACTCAAGTCCGAGCAACGATCCAACGACATCATCCCGTCGACTAGATTCTGGGTGACATAAGCAATGGAGTAACTACTCACTCAAGATTAGCTAATTTTTGTGAGCATTACTCGTTTGTCTCTTCTATTGAGCCTTTCAGGGTAGAAGAGGCCTTGCAGGATCCGGACTGGGTGTTGGCCATGCAGGAAGAGCTCAACAACTTCAAGAGAAATAAGTTTGGAGCCTGGTGCCACGTCCAAAACAAAACGTTGTGGGAACCAAGTGGGTGTTCCACAACAAGCAAGACGAGCACGGGGTGGTGACAAGAAACAAGGCTCGACTTGTGGCAAAAGGTTATGCCCAAGTCGCAGGTTTGGATTTCGAGGAAACTTTTGCTCCTATGGCTAAGCTAGAGTCTATTCGAATTTTATTAGCCTATGCCGCTCACCACTCTTTTAGGCTGTTTCAAATGGATGTAAAGAGCACTTTCCTCAACAGGCCAATCAAGGAGGAGGTATACATGGAACAACCCCCCGGCTTTGAGGATGACAGATATCCCGACCATGTGTTTAAGCTCTCTAAGGCGCTCTATGGACTTAAGCAAGCCCTAAGAGCAAGGTATGAATGCCTTAGAGATTTCTTAATTTCTAATGCTTTCATGGTTGGGAAAGCTGATCCCACTCTTTTTACAAAGACTTGTGATGGAGATCTTTTTGTGTGCCAAATTTATGTCGATGACATAATTTTTGGTTCTACTAATCAAAAGTCTTGTGAAGAGTTTAGCAGGGTGATGACACAAAAATTCGAGATGTCGATGATGGGCGAGTTGACCTACTTCCTTGGGTTCCAAGTGAAGCAACTCAAGGACGGCACCTTCATCTCTCAGACAAAGTACACACAAGATCTTCTCAAGCGGTTTGGGATGAAGGACGCCAAGCCCGCGAAGACACCGATGGGAACTGATGGACATGTTGACCTCAACAAAGGAGGTAAGTCCGTTGATCAAAAGGCATGCCGGTCCATGATAGGTTCATTGCTTTACTTATGTGCTAGTAGACCAGACATTATGCTAAGTGTATGCATGTGTGCTAGATATCAATCCGACCCCAAGGAATGTCACCTTGTGGCTGTTAAGCGAATTCTTAGATATTTAGTTTCTACGCCTTGCTTCGGGATCTGGTATCCAAAAGGGTCTACCTTTGACTTGATTGGATACTCAGACTCCGATTATGCCGGGTGCAAGGTTGATAGGAAGAGCACATCGGGGACGTGCCAATTTCTAGGAAGGTCCCTGGTGTCTTGGAGTTCAAAGAAACAGACATCCGTTGCCCTATCCACCGCTGAGGCCGAGTATGTTGTCGCAGGACAGTGTTGTGCGCAACTACTTTGGATGAGGCAAACCCTCCGGGACTTTGGCTACAATCTGAGCAAAGTCCCACTCCTATGTGACAATGAGAGTGCAATCCGCATGGCGGATAATCCTGTTGAACACAGCCACACTAAGCACATAGACATCCGGCATCACTTCCTGAGAGACCACCAACAAAAGGGAGATATCGAGGTGTATCATATTAACACCGAGAACCAGCTAGCCGATATCTTCACCAAGCCTTTAGATGAGAAAAGGTTTTGCAGGTTGCGTAGTGAGCTAAATGTCTTAGATTCGCGTAACTTGGATTGATCTATAGCATACATGTATTCTATGCCTTTGATCATGTTACTTTGTGCATTTCAATCAATTATTGTTATTTATGGTGCTCAAGTTGTACAAGTGATCCCCGGACCTCACAAGTCCATATGCGGATGATGCACATATTAAGGGGGAGATGTGCTACAACTTGACCCTTTGAGACTAACCTGTTTGTTTGAGTACTCGTGATATAGTCTCCAAGGTGCATTGAAAGGGAAAATGGACTTGGACGATGCAAAGACTTCCACTGCACTCCGGTATTGGTGTATTTAATTCTAAGTTCATTCTTATGCTATATTTGCCTTTTTGCTCTTAATTGACATTTTTGGTGAGGCAATGGGGTTAAAGGGCCAAAAATGATCCTATTTTGGTGCTTAATGCCAAAGGGGGAGAAATTGAGGCCAAAGCAACTGGATCAGCCAACCACTTGAGAATTTTGAAAATAGTAGAGTTAGAATTTGATTCTGTCAAAATACTCTAATTGCAAAATTTGGTCTCTTATGGGGGAGAATTTTTGACTATGGGAAAAGGGGGAGTTTTTGGTACTTGATCAATTTTTCTCTTGGAATATCTCTTGATTTGCCCAAACAAGTGTGTTTGACTTAGAAATAGGAAAAAGGATTTGATTTACAAAAACAAACCAAGTGGTGGCAAAGAATGATCCAAATATGCCAAATCATTAGCGAAAACAATTTGGTCTTCAATTGCATTGATATTGCACTTCTTTTGTTGCTTTTTGATGTGTTGGCATAAATCACCAAAAAGGGGGAGATTGAAAGGGAAATGTGCCCTTGGGCCATTTCTATAATGTTTTGGTGATTAAATGTCCAACACGATTGATTAAGTTCTTATGTGCCATATAAAGTGAGAAGTACGAATCAAGGCATAAGGTATGTTTCTAGACTTGGTAAATTGTTTATGTACTAACATGGTTATCCAAGTGCTAGAAACAGTGACTAAAGAACAAGAGAAGAAAAGAGAAAAGAGTTGGCTGTGTGCAGCCAACACCAGCTCGGTCTGGGTGCACCGGACTGTCCGGTGGTGCACCGGACAGTGTCCGGTGCGCCAGGCTGGTCCGCGGTGAACTTGCTACTCTCGGGATTCGACAGCGACGTACGGCTATAATTCACCGGACTATCCGGTGGTGCACCGGACTATCCGGTGGTGCACCGGACTGTCCGGTGAGTCATCCGCGACGAACTCGCCGCTCTTGGGAATGAAGAAAGGCGACGTGGCTAAAACTCACCGGACTGTCCGGTGGTGCACCGGACTGTCTAGTGAGCCAACGGTCGCCAGCGCCAATGGTCGGCCATGAAATCTGTGGGCGACGCGTGGCGGCTCCAACGGTCGGCTGGGGGTACCGGACTGTCCAGTGTGCACCGGACAGTGTCCAGTGCGCCAACGGGCCCGAAGCTGCAACGATCGACTGTGCCCGATTTGGAAGGTAATCGCGCACCAGACAGGCTACAGTAGCTGTCCGGTGGCGCACCGGACTGTCCAGTGCGCCACTCGATAGAAGGCAAGGATGGCCTTCCAAGTTGGTCTTAAACGGCTCCTAGCTGCCTTGGGGCTATAAAAGGGACCCCTAGGCGCATGGAGGAGTCACCCAAGCATTCACTAAGCATCCTAAGACTCTAAGACTCCAACTCCACGCATTTGATTCTCTGTGTTAGTGATTTGAGCTCCATTTGAGTTGTGAACTTTGTGTGTTGTGTTTTGAGCTCAAGTCGTGACTTGTGTGCGTGGTTGTGCTGCGTATTTGACTCTTGTGTGTGTTGCTCTTCCCAACCTTACTCTTGTGCGTTCTTTGTGATCAATATTGTAAGGGCGAGAGGCTCCAACTTGTGGAGATTCCTCGCAAACGGGAAGAAGACTATAAGGAAGAAAGCCGTGGTATTCAAGTTGATCATTGGATCACTTGAAAGGGGTTGAGTGCAACCCTCGTCCATTAGGACGCCACAACGTGGAAGTAGGCAAGTGTTACTTGGCCAAACCACGGGATAAAATAGCGTGTCTCATGTGTTGCTCTCTCTGTGATTGTTTTGTCCACAAGAACTTGCTTCAAAACTACTTAGTCGCACTAACACTTCTAAAACTAAGTTTTGTGGCTATTTAGTGTTTGATTTTACAGGATCACCTATTCACCCCCCCCCCCCTTCTAGGTGCTCTCGGTTGAACGTGAACCTGATCTGGTCTTAAGAACCCCGGTGGAGAGTTGACATATGCAAGGGTTAATTGCTATATATGTCGTGTGATCGGAGATCATCAGCTGAGTATAATCGATTCGGATCACCGTACCTTCGCGGTTATGAAGACTTGGTCACTGACCTATACGTAGAACCCCAGTAAAGATGAAAGGATTGTTAAGAAATGGGCTAGTGCAGATCAAGTGTGTGAACTAGGGTAGAAAGAACTCTAGATGCAGGTAATTGTACCTAACTTGACAATAAAACTGGATTTTTAAGGATCCACTTTTAGTAAGCATTTCTGCAAAACAGAGTCTTTGATCATTGAGAAACCTTACCTTGACTCCCTTATAACCAGCATACCCTTGAGAGTCTTTTCTTTAGTCGGGTAAGACTTGCTGAGTAATTCCATACTCAGGGTTTTATTCCCTATTGTTTTTAGGTGAGGAAGCAGCAAATTTTTGTTGTTTTTGTACCAAGGTGGTGTCAAATGAAGAAAAGCAAGAATGAAGCTGCGGGAGGACCTAGTCCTCCATAAAAACTTTTATGTAAGAACTTATCGGGAGGGGTTTCTGCCTCCCTTGGTTTTGTAATAATACTAATAAGCACTCGTTTAATTACTGGTCTGTAATATATAACTTTGTCTTACTTTCAAATAAATGTAAGTTTATGTAACCGCTTCCGCATTTCTGTATCTCCGATGTTCTGCAATGTCTGCGTGACGGGTGAAACGCTCTTGGGAAAGTTAAGAAAGCAGATACCGAACTTGTCAAGTAATTTAGGGGCACCTACAGGGTTGTCTGAGGTCCGTTGGACAAGGACAATTGTAGGTGGGCCTAATAACTTGGGAGGTTCTGTCACATCTAGAGCCTGGTGCCATGTCCAAAGCAAAATGTTATGGGAACCAAGTGGGTATTCCGCAACAAACAAGATGAGTACGGGGTGATGACAAAGAACAAGGTGAGACTTATGGCAAAAGGTTATGCCCAAGTTGCAAGTTTGGATTTTGAGGAGACTTTTTGTCACATTAAGTTTTGGAAGGTAAACCGAATGTGAACCATGTACGTGCCAAGATCAGAAATTCACGTACATAGCGATTACATAAATGACTCATCATAGCACAATGCTTCGAATAACAATAAAGAGTAAGTAATAATATTATAGACTAGAGTCATTTACATAATATAAAATAAAGTGCACATAATAGAAACATAGCTAGCGTAAACAAACCCACCATAGGCAGCTGACTGGGGGAGGTCGCTAGCCTAATCCTCGAACTCGTCGAAGTTCGAGAAATCCTGGAGATCTGCCTCAACGCTTTCTTCTTCTTCTTTACCTGAGCGTAGATTGCACCAAAGGCAACCTGGTGTTTTGTGAAAGCAAGGGTGAGTACACATCAACGTACTCAGCAAATGTCCCGTTTGGCTGAGGTGGACTAGCTTTATGTGGAGTTAAGCTCAAAACAGTTGCTTTTAGTTGGTCATGTATTTATTATTAGTGGAAGCCAAGTTTTAGCAATAACCAACCCGTGGATCATTTCCTCATCGAGGAACATCATTATCATCATCGTAACCTAATCCATAAATAGAACCATTGTACCTCAAATCATCTGCATCTCTAATCAAAGGAGCTCCCAAGGCCGCTCATAACCATGAGCACGGCTAATAAATCAATTTCATTCCTCTGCAGAGGTCACACACTTTACCCATGAGTCGTGATCCCTTCCCAGCCTAGGTTTGCAAGACCCGATCTTCACCACCGAAGTGAATGACCAGGGATACACAACGTAGCCTCTACAAAGATTCCCCTGATGTGTAGTCACCCGTTAGGTTTCGCCAGTCGTACAAACACAATACTCCTCCTTAAGGTGGGTGACTAACAAAACCAAATCAAAGGAACATCGGCACCCACCCTTAGCAGAGCAAGCACTATGCCCTAGCCCCCATTGATGGCCCTACGGCAAAGCCAACTATACCCCCAAGTTTCTTCAATTAATCAGATAATGGCATCCCATACCACCCTCATGGTTGCACTATTTTCCTAGGTGGTCATCCAGCAAACAGATCCTTACGGAGAGGTACTCGGGAAACAGCCCGAGTCCACTAAAGTAACACAAGCTCATCAGCATAATCAAGATATCATTGTATCATAAATATTCTCATCATGTTCATTGATTAAAGTAAAGCAATAGCATGAATCTAACTATAATAACCCAAAAGGTAATCAAAGGCAAGGTAAATAGAAGGCTAGTCAATCCATAGGTTTTAATTATGTAATGCGGGGAAATGAATTATCATGTGAATAGGACATAAGTAGGTCAGAGGACACTTGCCTTCATCAAATAGATGCTCAGGGTCTTCAACCTTATAGAACTCGAGGAGCTTGTTCACTTGGTCGTCGAAGCTTGACCGTCGATTTCTCGAAGCTCAGGAACAGATCACAATCTATTCACAACGCACAGCGAATACAAACAGGCACAAACAAACATATACATGCATAAGAACATTACACCATACAAGATAAAACATTATAAAAATGTGCAGTATAAAATAGAGCTCGCTTCAATGGTCACGCGAGGAAGGAACCATGATAATCAGAGCTACGGTCGAGAGGTTATGACATTTACACTAAATAAGTATTAATTAGAATATTTAATTCAACATAATTATATTAATTGACCTTTATTAAATGTAAATTAATACTACTATTTAGTTTTGACTGACTTACTATTTTAATGGTTTACGGTTAATCAAGTAATTTAATTAATATGAGTGACTCTAAGCGAGACGAATTAACGACACGCGACAAGGTGCGCAACATGCAAAGACAATGTGTGAACAATGCACAGCCACACGCGACTTAGCGCGTGGACGACACGCGGCGATGCGCGCGATGCACACGATCTGCACGTGACACGTGCAGGCAACATGTGACGACGCGCGCGAAACAACACCTGCGAACGACACGCGAAACAGCATGCCACTGCGTGCGGAACAGCACGCGCGACAGTCAAGAAATAATAAATAGATGACGCGTTTATACTAAATAAGTATTAGATCCAAACTTTTAAGTTGGTAATAATTAAGTTAGCATTTATTTACAAAAGTGCGGATTAAAAAACGGTAAATTAGCTTCAATAGGAAACTAAAATTAAGACATTAGTTAAACAAATATTTAATAAATTATCTAAAACATATGAAGTGATGAGACAATAATTTTAACGCGTAGACAACGTTAATATGAACCTAAAGCGACTTGAACGGCTCAAAACAGATTTAAAACGTGGAAGATATTGCAATTTTTGAAGCCCCGGATTTTAAATGATGTGGCGCATTTTTATTGGTTACCTGTAAGCTACACACAGGGACACATGGATATGGCCACAAAAGATCTAAGAGGTGGGATCATTTGTGGGCGCATTTTCTTCTACCTCTATATAACACCACAAAAACCATCAACTAAAAATAATGCATTTAGATTATTAATGGTAAATATAGTAATGAATTTTTATTTCAAGTGTTTGATTTTTATTTGCATTTAGGGTAATTTTGTTTGCTCATATCTAATTTATGGATGTTTAGTAGAATTTCTTTTATATTAAAAATCCAATTAATTAGTATAGAAATATTGGTCCAAAATTAAATATTTGAGTTATAAATAATTTTGGTATAATTATTATGATTTTTTGAATTATTTAAAAATATATTTATTTATATTTTTAAATAGAAAAGAAAAGAAAAAAACCTAATCCTAACCCTAACCGACCAAAACTAGCCCATCAGCCCAGTTGCCACTCCCCCTCACCCCTCTCTCACTCTATGGCGTGTGGGCCTGCCCTGGCCCCGCGGCCTTCTTCCCTCGGAGCCGCCGCCGCCTGGCCCGTGCACACCGCCGCGCCCGTGCTCGGTCGAGCCGCGCCACTCCATGCAGCCGCGCCCGCTCGCCTCCCCCGGACCGTTTCCTCGAGTAATGGAAGTCACCTGACCGTTTCTTTCTCTCTCTCTCTCCCATTTCTTCTCCATTAAACTGACGCCATTGATGGCCATTGATGGCTGTTCCTCCCCGGCTCTCCCTCTCCTCTCCCCTCTCGCTCTATAAAGCCCGCCCGAGCTCCCTCCTATCTGCCTACCAAGCTTGCCGAAGCCTCTCCTCTCTCTCCCTCACCGTCGCGCCGATCCGACGAAGCTCCGCTGTCGACCGCACCCGCTCGCCGTCAGCGCCTCGCCCACCTCGACCGAGCCCCTGCTCCTCCCCTGCCTGGCCGAACCCCCCCCCCACCCCCCCCACCCGTCGATCTCCTTCCCTGCACGTGAGCAAGAGCTCAAGGTAGAAGAACGCTAGTTTTGCATTTTGGCCCTCCAATTTTCTATAAATCATTTCTGTATTTTCTGCAGTACAAACGTATGTGAAAGAAGTCCAAAAACCTTACGTGCTACTCTCCAAAGTATACGTGTAATTGTGAACTAGCCCCTGCAACAATATTTTGGACAGGTGTATTATTTTATATTTCAAAAATAAAAAATGTCATTATTCACTAACTTGGTGATTTACATACTAGAAACGTTTACGACTAACTCGCTTTAGCATGGAACGATATTTGTTAGTAGTAATTTAAGTATAATTTTATTGATATAAGAAAGTAGAAGAAATACTAGGCCACGTATTTTTGGTCAGATTAAAAATATAGGTTTTACTAGTCATGATAAATGTATTCATATGTATAGCACTTAATTACTTAGAATTAGTAAAATATTTCTTTATGTCAAAATCACCATGATTATACTACTAAAGTCCAATTAGTAATCTACATTAACTCTCGGAATATTAATGTTAGGTGATTTAGAAATAAAACATTTTCGCTATGCGTAAAATTTCTATTTAGAAAGGAAAGGATAAAACCCAAAAGACTATTATTAGTAATAAAGAAAATTTTCCGTAAAGTTTGTTAAGACATTTTTATCTATATTATACTAGATAAACTAGTGCTATACTCACCTACTCATATTTTCACCAATAATAACTCAAAGTGGAAGATATAGTGGATTAATAAATATTTATGTTGTAGACATATTTATGAGTACAGTTGTGTGATGTATGAATGTGCATGTAATGGTGAATGATTACCCATATAATGGTATATGTTTATTTATTTGGCATATGTATTCTTTCGTATTGTATGTACGATACGCAAATCGATGCTAGAAGTTGACTATGAGGTAGACGAACCAAACACGTTCAAGGACGACCCACAGGACAATTTCGAGCAAGGCAAGTGGATTCTCCCTCTGCATTTCTATTTGTACCGAAATAATGCATACAATAATGTTTATTATTGGATATATTGCATAATTTGATGGGATTTGCCTAAATAAGGATTTACTAGAATTACCAACCCTATTCCTTGAATTACCCTGGGATAAATGCTATGCTTAGCAATTTTTGCTATTGCTCAACTTGATAAATATGATGTCACTCTTTTAATGATACTATGTTCCGGAAATGAAGTTTTATTATGATGTTAACCCGATGGTTAAACAAGAACATTTTGTGTTAAATGGAACATGGAGTGACCACCCAGGATAACAATGCAACCACGAGTGCTATAATGGCTTTGGCCTTGGTAATTAGCTCTATAGACTTAGTGCTTAGCAACCCTACCTGAAAGACGGAAAAGAGGGGCGGTAGTGGTTTGGTGGTAGCTCATGTTAACATGGGGTGGTAATCTTGGCTAAGTTACCTCACCCAGAGGGCCATCAATACTAACGTGGAAACCTTAGCGGGTGGCTTTGTACTAAGGATATTTTGTGAAAGCCTCATAGTGGATCCCTAGCCAGTCACCTAGGCAGTGTTAATGGGTCCGATCAACCCAGGCTAGATGGGATATATGGCTTGTGGATAAAGTTGTACCACCTCTGCAGAGTGTAAAACTGATATGTCAGTCGTGCTCACGGTTAAGAGCAACCTAGACCCTTACATGATAATTGAACTTAAAGATGGAAAATAAATCGTGATCTAATGATCTATCAGTGGTATGCTTAAGTGATTTTAGTTAAGTGTTTTTGATATAATATTATGCCTTTGATTAAATGGGATATTTGGGATACACACTTATTAGTAAGACAGGTGTTGCTAATAAAATATTGACAACTAAAATGCTTACCGCTTATCCATAGCCTACCTTATTAACTTGCATTAATTTCCCCCACTTGCTGAGCCCCAACCATAAGTGAGCTCACGCTTGCTAATATTTTGATCAGAGGGTGATGACGAAGACTTCGTAGATGACGTTGATGAGTTTTGAGTCTAACGATGCGCCAGTCACCTTCCTGTGGAAGAGTGTCCATGTCTAAAATCGTCGTACTTTGATTATGATACTTGTTTAAGATACTATGATCCAGATGATGTAATAAAGTTACTCTACTCTCTTTACACCTTTATTGCATTGTCTTTTGATATATTACACTTGTGACGTCAACATATGTGTGGAAAATGGATCCTGACCCACATATGCTATGCATTCGGTTTTGCCCCCAGAACCGGGTGTGACAGAAGTGGTATCAAAGCTATGTTGACTCTAGGTCGTTAGACTAGTTAGAAATGGAAAGCCTGGTCTGTTCAAAACATGCTAATTTTGTTCTTACAAAATTATTTTATTAACCTTACCTCTTTAAACATCAACTAAGTTGACATTTTCTCTTATAGATGGTTCATACTATCCAAACCACTTGGATCAACACCAACTACATCCCTCCGCCATGGCAAGTTCCTGTCTACCTAGTGGCAGTTGAGGAAATCCCTGTGGATCTCCCTCGCATTGGTGTGGAGAACAGAGTCATTCTGGAGGACAGCTCAGAGGAGTTTCTGCCTACACCAACCCCGTTGGCAGAATCACTAGCCTTTGCAGCTGGATCGTCAGCTTCAGCACCGCCAGCACCAGCAGTCCAAGCCCCTGCTCCTGGAGGCGACGACCTAGACGACTCTAGTGACGATTATGAAGACGAAGAAGAAGAAGATGATGAGGAAAACATCAATGATGAAGCCAACGATGAATAGCAGGACAACTACGTGGGGTTATGGCCTATCACTGAACATTATAACTCAATGTTCGAGACTGGGCACTTCCCTAACCTGCTACAGGATGTTCTGCATGCGTTGGGAACCTACGTCTGACCCTGTATGAGACAAGGCAAGTGTACGAGTGATGAGGACATCACTACCATGGATACAAACAACACTCCCCTAATTGATGTTCAAGGTCCGATTACTCGCGCACGCGCAAGACAATTGAATTTGTAGGTGAACTCGTTCCTATGTACTTATTCTTGTGCATTTGAGAATAGTGTGCTACCTAATGAATTAATTGTACTTAGGACTGAAGGAAAGGACCAGCAAGGACATGGTGAAGGACTTGGAGGCGTGGAAGGCCAGCAAGGACATTCGGATCAAGGTGGAGGACCAAACCGATTCGACTTCATTTCAGTTTCGGACTCCAGGAACAGCCTGTCATAAAACGGACACTCAGGTCGCATACGGAGTCGGTTTTGGACGTTCTTTATATGGGTGGAACCAGAATTTCATAGAGCTTCCAATGGCACTAGTCCCCCCTCAAAATTCCATCCAAGTCGTTCAGAATCGTCGAAACAAGATGACGTCCGTAATCTGTCTCGGTGCTGCGACACCGTAATTGGCCTTTGGGTCGTGTATCTTTGTTGGCCCATTAGGGCGTGTCCAGGGAGGGAGTCACGCTCCTAACCCTTATATAATCAGTAGACACCACCACATTAGGGCTCGGGTTTTACTTAAGTCATTCTATCAAGAATAGTTCGCTGCTCGATCGGTTTGTGAGACCCCAACTTGTGAGCTTAATCATCCATCCGCAATATTCCAGATTGTGTTCTTTCTTGTTCTTGCTTGTGTCTTTGATTCTCAGGCAGGAATTAGCCCTCGTGGCAAGGTCAATCATGTAGTGCACGGTTGATAACCAGAGGAGAAGAGGTGCTGCAATTGCAGGGTTCTAGTCATGTTGATTGGAAGCCGGATCGTCTTTGTGACATCTCCACCAAATCGATAGTTACCTTCACCTGACGGAAGATCGAGCACCCCCGTTCCTATCAAGTGGTATTCAAAGACTCAGGTATTACTGTCAGGTTTACCCTAGTTTAGTTTATGTTTTTCATCCTATAACTCCAGAAAATTGCCAAACAAAAAAATTCCGCTGTCCTACAACCCTGTTTAGCCTTGCAATTTCGTTTCAGATTGCTTTGTTGAGTTTGTGTCCATGTTCAAGTCTTGTTGCTGGTTTAGGTCATGTCGTAATCGTAGTTTAACTGCTCCGTCGCTGTTATTTGTTTTCGCCGCTATACCATCCACCTTTCCTAGATTACAAGTCGAGACACCACATTACTCGATTTGCCCTCGCTAGCCGTCTTGTGTGAACTCTCGCCACGCTATCCCTAGATTAGGTTGCAAGCCGCCTTGCATCGCAGCCCCTCCTTGTTTCATCATCTGGCGCTTACCTATTGCATATACCAGGGAGGTTTGTGCCCCTGTGCTCCATAGCCGCCGCTACGGTTCCTGCCAATTTGTGCCATTGAAAACCATAACTTGAGGTACCTTCCATAAAATGGGCATAACTTTTCGCTTTGTGCTCCATTTGAGCTCAATTTTTACATCAGATTCCTGACTTTCTGGGGTGACCAAAACTCGCCTTCGACTTGTTTGGTTCGGTCAAAAAATTCAAAAAAATCGGTAAGATAATTAAAAAATTTGTTTAAGTGTTTTCAGGAATTTCACAGATCCTTTGTGATTTTCTCTAGGTCACAATACAACTCTGTTTCAAGTGAAATGTTGTGTGCTTCCATCCTTTGTGTTTTTGGATCAGTGGTAAAAAAATTCAGAATATTTCGAGCTCTTTTGCTGGTACTCCTTTGGAAACGCGCCTTTGATTTCTACTAGTGCTGAAAAATCTGCTCTATTTACAGAACTACCATTCTGTTGGTTCTTTAAGTTTTTGTCCACCGTTCCTTGTTACCTTTACCTTGTTGTGCTTCGATAGGACACGTCTTAGCCAGCAATTGTGACCTGTGCTTTGGACACTTATTGAACTTCGCTAATCTGCACTCAATTTTTGCTAATCCTTGATATTAATTTTTGGCCTCCCAAGCTCCACATACTTTCTTCTGATCAATACAGTTTTGACCTTACAATCGCGATTTCACTCCCTCTTGGTAAGTATCACGAACCAGCCTCCGATTGTACCATCCTTTGCTTTATATTTTGTCAAATACTTGTAAGAGCTTGGTAAGATACATTAGAGCGTGTTCCTGTGTTCCACCTGAGAGGAGCGTGTAGTGAAATTATTAGGGATAACCTTCACCGTTTGTTTCCAGTTTTTGTGTTTCGATGGCAGGCGATGAAGAAGAAGCAAGGATCCCTACAGACTTCGATGAATGTGTTAGCCGCCAAGATCTTGAGGCAAACAACAAGCTCCTGAAGGAGCAAATGGAGGAGATGGTCCACAAGTCAGTGCATGATGCCTTCATTGACATGAACCTTGGCAAGACTTACGAGAGGCTGGATCAACGATTATCCGAGATCGTCAACAGACTTGCTGTGTTGGAGACGCAACAACAAGCACTGCCACCACCACCTCCTCGTCCACATCTTCCCGATGATGCGGTGTTTGATAAAGAAGGTAATTATGATGAAGCGGCCACTAGAGATTTGCGCCTACATCGCCGTCTTCATCAAAACACAGAAGGTATGCCACACCGCCAGCAAGGTAATAACAATCGTGCTCCTGACGACCCTTATGCTAAGATTAAATTTACTATACCATCTTTTTCGGGTCATTATGATGCTGAGGGATATCTTGATTGGGAGATGACGATAGAACAGAAATTTGCTGCCCACCTTGTACCTGAATGACATCAAGTTAGACAAGCCACTAGTGAATTTAAAGATTTTGCTATTGTCTGGTGGACTGGTCTAGTTGGGGATGGTAGAGCACCTACGACTTGGGAAGATCTTAAGGTAGCTATGCGCGATAGATTTGTTCCCCCATCTTATCATAGAGAATTGCGTAAGAAATTGATGCGTTTAGAGCAAGGGGATAAATCTATTCAAGATTATTATGCTGAGCTTCAGAAGGGATTGCAGCGTTGTGGGATAGTAGAGGGACATGAGGACGCTCTTTGCCATTTTATTCAGATTTGCGGCGTGACATTCAGGACATTGTGGATTACAAAGAATTTAACACTGTCAACAAGTTGTTCCAGTTTGCTATGCTTGCAGAGAAGGAATTGTAGGGACACCAACATCTAGGGCTACTTTTGGCACCTCCTCTATATCACAGACGCACACACCTGCCTCGAGTCATACATCTTCGACCACTCCAGCGTCCACGCGACCTCCCTCAACACCTGCTGCACATGTTGGTAAACTTCCTTTGCAACTACCCACCAAGAAACAGAATTCACCAGCATCTGCAGCACCTTCCAGTGGTCGTTCTTCGAGTATTGTTTGCCACCGCTGTCATGGGATTGGTCACGTGAAGAAGGATTGCTCGAGTCAGCGAACATACATTGCTACGGATGATGGCTACATTAGTTCTTCCGACGGTGAGGATGACGATGATGACTCCAGTGATGTTGCTGCTAATGATGATGCCATGCTTGGTGCTGATGCTACGGTGAACCTTCGAAGCATCATGGTGCATCGTGTTCTTAGTTCTCAGCCTGAATCATCAGAGAAGTAGCAACGCCATAATTTGTTCTAGACTTTCTTCGCCATCGAGAATCGGCGTGCACGAGTTATTATTGATGGTGGAAGCTGCAATAATTTGGTGAGTTCAGATTTGGTCAAGAAGCTTGGCCTGACCACACGTCCACGGCCACATCCATACCACATTCAGTGGATCAATGATTCAGGCAAGGTTAAGGTAACACACATGGTACGAGTGCATTTCTCCATTGGTATGTATTCTGATTATGCGGATTGCGATGTAGTACCTATGGAAGCTTGTTCTCTTTTGTTGGGTAGACCTTTGGAATATGATACTGATGCATGTCACCATGGTAGGAGTAATACATACACTTTTAGGCATAAAGATAAAAACATTACTTTGCTACCTTTGACTCTTGCTGAAATTGTACAAGCTGATAAAGATAGAGCTGCAAATACCCATAAGGAACCAACTAATCAGACAGAAATTCAGCAACAATTTAAATTGAAAGCTCCTGTCATGCTTGCTATTAAATCTGATCTTCTTGAAACTCATGCTACTGATGCTTGTTGCTATGCCTTGGTTTGCAAAGATGATTTCTTTTCTATTGATGATATTCCTAGCACTTTGCCTGCATCTGTGACTAACCTTTTGCAGCAGTTCTGAGATGTTTTTTCCTCTGAGTTACCTCTAGGACTTCCTCCCATTCGTGGGATTGAGCACCAGATTGATTTGATTCCTAGAGCGAGCTTGCCCAACCGTGCTGCATATCGAGCAAATCCTGAGGAGACTAAGGAGATTCAGCGCCAAGTCCAAGACCTTTTGGACCGCGGGTATGTACGTGAGAGCCTTAGTCCTTGTTCTGTTCCTGTCATTTTGGTTCCAAAGAAAGATGGCAGTTGACGCATGTGTGTAGATTGTAGAGCCATTAACAACATCACTATCCGGTACCGTCATCCTATTCCTCGATTAGATGATATGCTTGATGAGTTAAGTGGTTCTAAAATATTTTTCTAAGATTGATTTGCACAGTGGGTACCACCAAATTAGAATGAAATTAGGTGATGAATGGAAAACTGCTTTTAAAACCAAGTTCGGCTTGGATGAGTGGTTAGTGATGCCTTTTGGATTAACTAATGCCCCTAGTACTCTTATGTGTTTGATGAACGAGGTTTTGCGTCCATTTATTGGAAAATTTGTGGTGGTTTATTTTGATGATATCTTGATCTACAACACTTGTTTATCTGAACATCTTGACCATCTATGTGCTGTTTTTTATGCTTTGCGCGCCGCGCGCTTATTTGCTAACCTTGAGAAATGCACCTTTTGCACCGAACGAGTATCGTTTCTTGGCTATGTTGTCACTCCACAGGGTATTGAGGTTGATGAGGCCAAGGTGCATGCTATTCAGAGTTGGCCAACGCCATCGACAGTGACACAAGTGCGGAGTTTTCTTGGACTTGCAGGATTTTATCGTCGTTTCGTGAAGGATTTCAGCACCATCGCTGCCCCATTACATGAGTTGACCAAGAAGGGTGTTTCATTTAATTAGGGGCAGTCACAAGAGGATTCTTTTGCTCTTTTAAAAGAGAAGCTTACTCACGCGCCACTACTCCAACTTCCTGACATTGGTAAGACTTTTGAACTCGAATGTGATGCAAGTGGAGTTGGCATTGGTGCTGTTTTGATGCAAGGAGGTAAACCCGTTGCATATTTTAGTGAGAAATTGAATGGCCCTGTTCTTAATTATTCCACGTATGATAAAGAATTATATGCTCTCATACGATCTTTGCAAACATGGAAACATTATTTGTGGTCTAAGGAATTTGTTATTCATTCTGATCATGAGTCACTTAAGCATCTTCGTAGTCAAACAAATCTGAACCGTAGACATGCTAAGTGGGTAGAATTTCTTGAAACTTTTCCTTACATCATTAAACATAAAAAGGGGAATGATAATGTGATTGTCGATGCTTTGTCTAGACGCTATGCTATGTTGTCTCAACTTGATTGTCGTATTTTTGGAATTGAAACAATTAAAGGACAATATGCTTTTGATGATGATTTTAAAGAGGTTGCATTAAATTGTAAAGAGGGCCATACATGGAATAAATTTGTGCTAAATGATGGATACTTGTTTAGAGCTAACCGCCTATGCATCCCAGTTGGTTCGGTTCGTCTTTTGTTGTTGCAGGAAGCGCATGGTGGTGGTTTGATGGGTCACTTCAGTGCCAAGAAGACGGAGGCTGTGCTGTCCACACACTTCTTTTGGCCTCGAATGCGACGTGATGTTGAGTGCTTTGTAGCAAGATGCACGACGTGTCAAAAAGCGAAGTCACGATTGAACCCACATGGTTTGTATATGCCTCTCCCTATTCCTTTAGTTCCGTGCGCGGATATTTCTATGGATTTTGTTTTGGGATTGCCTAGGACGAAGAGGGGGAGCGATAGTGTTTTTGTTGTCGTTGATCGTTTTTCTAAGATGGCACATTTTATACCTTGTCACAAAATGGATGATGACATTCATATTGATAACCTCTTTTTCAAAGAGATTGTTCGTTTGCATGGTATGCCTTCTACTATTGTTTCAGATCGTGATGTAAAATTCTTGAGTCATTTTTGGCGTACTCTATAGAACAAATTGGGGACAAAATTGCTGTTTTCTACTACTTGTCATCCCCAAACTGATGGACAAATGGAAGTTGTGAATAGAACATTGTCTGTAATGCTGCGAGCAATATTGAAGAAAAACTTGAAAATGTGGGAAGAGTGTTTGCCGCATGTGGAGTTTGCATATAATCGGGCGGAACACTCTACATCCAAGGTAAGTCCTTTTCAGGTAGTGTATGGTTTTAACCCTCGTGCTCCTATTGATCTTTTGCCTCTACCTACTACCGAGCAAGTACATAGTGATGCTAAGGAGCGTGCTAACTTTATTTTGAAACTTCATGCTTCAACTAAAGCCAACATTGAAAAGATGACTGAAAAATATAGAATTGCTGGTAGTCAAGGTAGAAAACCAGTTAAGCTTGAAGTGGGTGATTTAGTGTGGTTGCACTTGAGAAAATATAGATTTCCAGAGTTAAGAAAGTCTAAATTGATGCCACGTGCCGCTGGTCCATATAAGATTTTGGAGAAAACAAATGATAATGCATATAAACTTGAGTTGCCTCCCGAGTTCCGAGTTAGTCCTACATTTAACATTGCAGATTTGAAACCGTATTTGGGGGAAGAAGATGAGCTTGAGTCGAGGATGACTCCACTTCAAGAGGGGGAGGATGATGAGGACATCACTACCATGGATACAAACAACACTCCCTTAGTTGATGTTCAAGGTCCGATTACTCGCGCACGCGCAAGACAATTGAATTTGCAGGTGAGCTCGTTCCTATGTACTTATTCTTGTGCATTTGAGAATAGTGTGCTACCTAATGAATTAATTGTACTTAGGAATGAAGGAAAGGACCAAAAAGGACATGGTGAAGGACTTGGAGGCGTGGAAGGCCAGCAAGGATGTTCGGATCAAGGTGGAGGACCAAACCGATTCGACTTCGTTTCAGTTTCGGACTCTAGGAACAGCCCATCGTAAAACGGACACTCAGGTCGCATATGGAGTCGGTTTTGGACATTCTTTATATGGGTGGAACCATAATTTCATAGAGCTTCCAATGGCACTGGTCCCCCCTCAAAATTCCATCCAAGTCGTTCAGAATCGTTGAAACAAGATGACGTCCGTAATCTATCTTGGTGCTGCGACACCGTAATTGGCCTTTGGGCCATGTATCTTTGTTGGGCCCATTAGGGCGCGTCCAAAGAGGGAGTCACGCTCCTAACCCTTATATAATCAGTAGCCGCCACCACATTAGAGCTTGGGTTTTGCTTAAGTCATTCTGTCAAGAATAGTTCACCGCTCGATCGGTTTGTGAGACCACAACTTGTGAGCTTAATCATCCATCCGCAATATTCCAGATTGTGTTCTTTCTTGTTCTTGCTTGTGTCTTCGACTCTCAGGCAGGAATTAGCCCTCGTGGCGAGGTCAATCGGACAGTGCACGATTGATAACCAGAGGAGAAGTGGTGCTGCGATTGCGGGGTTCTAGTCATGTTGATTGGAAGCCAGATCGTCTGTGTGACATCTCCACCAAATTGATAGTTACCTTCACCTGATGGAAGATCGGGCACCCCCGTTCCTATCAACGAGCCTCCTCGGGCTTGCTACTACATCACTCGTATTCATGTAAGGGTGATGGATGCAGGTGATAGAGGGTTCAGGACTCTTTCAGCTCATGAGTCTCTGACGCCGCTATCCACCTACGCTGCTTCGGTCAGCGATGCTGCTAGGCAAACTCTATGGTCCCTCAGCCACACCTACCGGCAGCAGCTGCACAACACGAAGTACAGGCATCTTCCTCTACGTATTCGTGGAGAAAGCCAGACCAGCATTGTTCTAGGTGGAGCTGGAGAATATCGCCTCAACACCCTAGCTGGTGTGGTGGCAGGTCTTAACACCGACCTGGATAGTGCTACCCTGGACCTCTATAGGGTACACTTGGAGCTGGAGGATGGACATGCAAGGATTGTAGCCCTGGAAGCTCAGCTTGATGGAAGGAATCTCCCTGAAGTTCAAGTCCCTGCCATGGCGTTATCCCCTCCCCGCAAGAGGATCCACTATGGAGAACCAGGATCTATCACCAGGCTGCTATAGATTTTTCATTTATGTTGTTATAAGTTTGTTTTCGCGTTAGACAAAGAACACTTATCTATTAATGCACTTATAATATTAACAACCATGTGATGGTGTTGTTTGAAATGTTTGATTTGGAGTTTTGCTTGAGTGCAATGGTCTTATGGAATGATGGCCATTAGAGCATAAAATAATCATAATAATAAACTTAACATTAATAATAAGCTATTCCCCCTAGAATATTTTCTACTCCTCACTTACCCCGGGATTGCACTTTCTAACCAACCAGATGGTGAACACTCGATCAGGTCCCAATAATCACCAGAACCAGCGTGGTCAACAGTTGCCACCACCACCACCCAATCCCACTATGGATCAATTCATCGCAGCGCAGATGCAACTTCTGCAAGGACTCACAGCTTCGGTGCAGCAGATTCAACAGAATCAACAGAACCAGCAGTACCAACATCAACAGCAATATGCACCCCCAAGCTAGAGACAAGCATCGAGACTTCATGAGTCATCACCCGCCTGCATTTTCTCATGTAGTAGACCCTTTGGATGCCGATGACTGGCTTAAGGTCATTGGAAAGAAGTTAGACATCACCCAGTGCAATGACCGAGAGAAGGTCTTGTATGCTTCGGGAAGACTCGAAGGTGCCGCGTCCGACTGGTGGGATGCCTTCACCGCGGCACATGCCAATGCTGATGCCATAACCTGGTAGGAGTTCCATGTGAACTTCTATGCTCACCATATTCCCTCGGGAATCATGAAGCTCAAGAAGGAGTTCCTTTCCCTCACACAAGGGAACATGTCCGTTAGTGAGTACCGTGATCGCTTCACCCAGCTTTCACGTTACACCCTAGAAGAAGTGGACACTGATGAGAAGCACCAAGAACGTTTCTTGGAAGGTTTGATTGGACCCTTGAACTACCAGTTATAGAGCCACAGCTTTCCCAATTTTCAGATTTTGCTTAACAAGGCAATTGGCCTTGAAAGCAAAAGGAAAGAGTTGTCTGATCACAAGAGAAAGTACCAAGGGCAGACCAGCAAGAATACCCGTCAGAACAACTTCCAAGGTTCTCAGTTCCGCTCCAGAAATCAGAGTGGGAACAACAACTATCAAGCACAACACTCTGGACAATAAGGTCAGAGGAGACCCCAATACCAGAACCAACAGAGAAGCAGCACTCAGACCGGTCAAAGGTTTAGTGTCCAACAACAGAATTGTCAAGGAAGCGCCGTGAACACACCGGCCAAGAACAACAACACAACTACCCTAGTTCAACCTAATGGATGTTTCAAGTGTGGCGAACTCGGCCACTATGCTAAGAACTGCCCAAGGCATAATCAATAGACACCCCAGAAGAATAGCAACCAGAGGACTGACCAGAACACACTTGCTCATGGATCTGCTTAGAATAAGACCCCGTAGAACCAGAGTAGGGGAAGAGTCAATCATGTGACAGCAGAATCAGTTCCTGAGGATGTCGACATGGTGTATGGTATGTTTCTTATTAACTCCATACCTGCATCAGTTTTATTTGATTCTGGAGCCTCTCACTCCTTCGTAACAAAGGCATTTGTGGAAAAAAACATAATATACCAAACTATCCCTTGAAGAAGAAACTATTAATTCGGTCACTAGGAGGTGAACTTAGAGCCACTCACTCATGCCCTCAGACTAAGATTGAAATTAGAGGCCTAAGCTTTCTAGTAGAGCTGATAATCCTGGAATCAAGTGGAATCGATGTGATACTCGGAATAGACTACTTGACCAAGTATGATGGAGTAATATCTTGTGCCAAGAGGATGGTTACATTAACCAGTCCGCAAGGAGAAAGAATTGAAGTCAATGTCAGTATGCCAGCAACACCAGAGGCAATGGTAAATCAGTTAGAAGAGAAATCTTTGGAGCACATCAGAATAGTGTGTGAATACCCAGACGTATTTCCGGAAGAATTACCAGGTATGCCACCTGATCGTGATATAGAGTTTTCTATTGAACTATTATCCGGAACCGCACCAATTTCAAAAAGAGCTTACCGAATGGATGTCAAAGATTTAATTGAACTGAAGAAACAAATAGAAGAATTACTAGAAAAAGGTTTTATTCGCCCTAGTTCATCACCATGGGGAGCCCCAGTTCTATTTGTGAACAAGAAGATGGTTCAAGGAGAATGTGTGTTGACTATAGAAGCTTGAACGAAGTAACAATTAAGAACAAATACCCGTTACCTCGGATTGAAGATCTGTTTGATCAGATGAGAGGAGCTAAAGTATTCTCAAAGATAGATCTAAGATCATGCTATCATCAGTTGAAGATACGGACTGAAGATATACCTAAAATGGCCTTCACCACAAGATATGGACTATATGAGTTTTTGGTCATGTCTTTTAGATTGACTAATGCACCAGCTTACTTTATGAACTTGATGAATAAAGTATTCATGGAATACCTCGACCGGTTTGTGGTGGTATTCATCGATGACATACTGGTATACTCTTAGAATGAAGAAGCACATGAAAATCATCTGAGATTAGTTCTACAGAAACTTTGTGAAAATCAGTTGTATGCAAAATTTTATAAGTGTGATTTTTGGCTGAAGGAAGTCGCTTTCCTAGGTAATATTATCACCGATGAAGGAATCAAGGTAGACCCCGATAAAACAAATGAAATACTAAATTGGAAACAACTCACAGATGTGTCCAAGATCAGGAGTTTTCTTGGATTAGCGGGATACTACAGAAGATTTATCGAAGGCTTCTCCAAAATAGTGAAACCCCTTACTTCACTGTTGGAGAAAGGTAAAGAGTTTAAGTGCATGAAGCATGTCAGAAATGTTTCGAGGAATTAAAGGAAAGACTAACCATTGCACCAGTGTTAATTATGCCTGATATTCATAAAGGACTTGATGTGTATTGCGATGCATCACATCTAGGACTTGGATGTGTGTTAATGCAAGAAGGAAAAGTGATTGCCTATGCTTCAAGGCAGTTACAGAAACATGAAAAGAATTATCCTACGCATGATTTGGAATTAACTGCCGTAGTGCACGCTTTGAAGATTTAGAGGCACTACATGATTGGAAATAAGTGTAAAATCTTCACAGATCACAATAGCTTGAAATACATCTTCACACAGAAAGAACTCAACCTAAGATAGAGAAGATGGCTTGAGTTAATCAAAGACTATGATTTGGAAAATACAATATCACCCAGGAAAAGCAAATGTAGTGGCAGATGCTTTGAGCCGTAAATGTCAAGTGAACAGCATCACTACTCATTTGATGGCATAAGAATTATGCTGGGAAATGGAACAACTCAATCTTGGTATGCTCAATAATATGGAAGCAACCGTTATGGAAGTTGAATCTACTTTAGAAGAAGAGATTTGTAAAGGACAAGAGTCTGATGAGAAAATCAAGGAAATTAAGGCACAAATTAGTTTGAGAAAAGCCTTAGATTTCACAAAAGATGATCAAGGCACAATATGGTTTAAACAGAGAATCTGTGTACCAGAAATCGAGCACCTACGCCAACTTGTTTTAAGGGAAGCCCATGATTCGGCTTATTCTATTCACCCTAGAAGTACTAAGATGTACCGGGACCTAAAAGAAAAGTATTGGTGGTACGGTTTGAAAAGAGATGTGGCTACTCATGTTGCACTGTGTGACGTGTGTCAACGAGTTAAAGCCGAACATCAAAGACCAGCAGGATTGCTACAACCTCTCAAGGTACCAGAATGGAAATGGGAAGAAATCAGTATGGATTTCATAGTTGGACTACCCCGTACTCGGGATTCAATATGGGTTATAGTGGACAGGTTGAATAAAATGGCACACTTTATACCTATGAAGACAACTTACTCAAGAGCCCAGTTAGCAGAGTTATACATGTCAAGGATTGTTTATCTGCACAGAGTACCAAAGAAGATCGTATCAGATCGAGGAACCCAATTTACCTCGCGCTTTTGGAAAATACTACAAGAGTCCATGGATACTAAGCTAAACTTCAGTTCGGCTTATCATCCGCAAACGGATGGGCAAACGGAAAGAACAAACCAAGTGTTGGAAGATATGCTAAGAGCTTGCGCTCTAAAGCATGGTAGAAGCTGGGATAAGAGTTTGCCTTATGCAGAATTCTCATACAACAATAGTTACCAAGCAAGTCTAAAAATGGCATCGTTTGAAGCACTTTATGGACGGAAGTGTAGAACACCACTTTATTGGAATCAGACCGGAGAAAGTCAAGTATTTGGCCTAGAAATTCTCCAAGAAGCAGAAAAGCGAGTACAGATTATCAGAGAGAATTTGAAATCAGCACAGTCGAGACAGAAAAGCTATGCTGACAATAGAAGAAGAGAGTTGATCTTTGAAGTAGGAGACTTCGTATACCTTAAAGTTTCACCAATGAGAGGCATGAAAAGATTTAAGGTTAAGGGTAAACTATCTCCTCGCTACATTGGCCCGTTCAAGATTTTGGAAAGAAAAGGTGAAGTAGCGTACAAGTTAGAACTACCCGATAGTTTATCGGATGTGCATGGCATATTTCATGTGTCACAACTTAAGAAATGCTTAAGAGTACCAGAGGAACAATTACCTATGGAAGAACTCAATGTTAAGGAGGATTTGACTTATTCTGAGTACCCTATCAGAATTTTGGAAATATCTCACAGAATTACACGGAGTAAAGTTATCAACATGTGTAAAGTTCAATGGAGTCATCATTCGGAAGATGAGGCCACTTGGGAAAGAGAAGATGAACTCAGAACAGAATTTTCCCAGATATTCTCAGAAGTTCCTTAATCTCGAGGACGAGATTCTTTTAAGGAGGTAGGTTTGTAACACCACAAAAACCATCAACTAAAAATAATGCATTTAGATTATTAATGGTAAATATAGTAATGACTTTTTCTTTCAAGTGTTTGATTTTTATTTGCATTTAGGGTAATTTTTTTGCTCATATCTGATTTATGGATGTTTAGTAGAATTTCTTTTATATTGAAAATTCAATTAATTAATATAGAAATATTGGTCCAAAATTAAATATTTGAGTTATAAATAATTTTGGTATAATTATTATAATTTTTAGAATTATTTAAAAATATATTTATTTATATTTTTAAATAGAATAGAAAAGAAAAGAAAAAAAACCTAACCCTAACCGGCCGAAACCGCCCCCAGGCCCATCAGCCCAGCCACCACTCCCCCTCACCCCCTCTCTCTCTATGGCACGTGGGCCCGCCCTGGCCCCACGGCCTTCTTCTTCCCTAGGCGCCGCCGCCTGGCCTGTGTACTTTCCATTCCCACCTAGATACCCTTGCCTTTTGTGGTGTCTGCCTCTATACTGAACTGATCATGACCTTTATATATGAGAACTTAATTACGTGGGTTAGTAGCATCATAGGGACTGAAGGGTTCAATATGGGCAACAACCTGAATGCATAGATATTCCTATTTGGTGCTATGGTCATGGCATCTACAAACCAGAGAATCATGCTATTGGAGTAGCCAACAGGTATATTGTTGAAATGATTTTTGTTAGGCCTAGAAATAAGTTTAATCATTCTCTAGGTTGGATTTGGCTGCCGTGTTATGTAGATTTGGGAATTTGGGTGTCTTTGTAACCACATTAATTGTAGTGAATTAACAACGAAGGTGTTTAGGTGAAACCAATAAATCATGTGTACTTAGATCACCAATGCTCACTATTAATGTCTTAAAGGTGTTTGGTAGTTTAGACTTCATAACTTTTGATTGGCCAAATTAGTCTATCTTATCCTTATGGAATAGGTGGTGTGTATAATAAGAAAGGAGGGTGTGGTTGCCTCTAGCAAGATAACAAATGTTAAATTGTTTTAGAAATGCTAATGTTTATATATAGCTAAATTAGATATTTTGAGTGTTTGTAGTATAGTTTCTTGAGTTAAATGTAAATTTTGTATCTGAGATGGAAAAAATTGTAATATCTCTAATGGTGCCTGTCTAAAATAGAGTACTTTATACTACCCCGTTATTTAAGGCATGTATCCATATCATAAAGTGGATCATAGATTTTTTTTATCTCCGTGTCATTTTTGTCTATGTCCAACCTATGTAATGGCAATTGAAACCAAACTTCAGAAATTGCGATCAGATGGATATAATTTCCTCTCCCATTTAGTTAATTAGTTAGCATGAGGTCTGGTTGAGAATTTTTGTAGGTGTCACTTTCATGCTCAATTTCCCAATCCTTTAATACCATATTTGGATGTAGATATTCAAGACTAGAAGTGGGAATTGGAATGAGGAAGGTTGTTGGAGATAAGCTCAGATCGTGTCCATCCGCTCACCCATATGGTCACCGAAAACACAGTTTTGCACTATAGATTGTACTGCTTGTAGAGTGGAGTTTAAATATCGGTATAAGGATGAGTAAGCTGTTGGAGATAGCCTCACATGCAAACATAATATGTCAGAATTGTTTAAAGGCAAGGCAACTAAAATAATTTTATGAAAGCAAGTGTACGTGTGTAATATCTCTACTACTACAAAGTACCTGTTTCGATGGCCGTCTGAAGCGCGTTGGTCTATTCTCCTCCTGCTATTACCGCATCGTTACCTTATAGATAAGCCATGAAAAACACTTAAGCCTCTATTAGTGGTTGTAGATGGCCGTAAGAAACCACCCAAACTCAACAGAATAGAAAGCTGCATGCAGCGTGCGCTTCCACATAGTATCACCTCTGCTAGCTGAAAGAGAATGAGCGACCGAGCGAGCTATAAAAAACAGATCATGGTCATTTTCAACTCATACCTTTCGAGCCATGTTAGCTAAGATAAAATATAATATTTGTTCTTATGTATCATCACAACATATAGGCTACCACTAATAATTTATGAACTCATTTCAATTATGCGCAGAAGATAAAAAGTAATTGTTTTTTGCTTTATCTCGTATTAAAGCAATGATAGGCAAACTTCCTGAAAAAAATTCTTGATGTGGACCTCGTGTAGACCTTCTTGAAAAAATTCTTGCCGTGGACCTCATACGCACGACTTCCAACGTTCCACCCAATGCGCCTCCTCCCTATTGTGTACTTTTATCCCCCACCCCTCCAACGGTTCACTCTCGCTCTCCTAATATTAGTTTGGAAGCCACAAAACCAGAGTAAGATTAAAAGAACTAGAATCTCCTTTTCATTCAAATTAAATAAAAAGGGATGGTAGTCTCTCCAATCCCTTTGATTTTACCTACCAAACTAGCCCTAAAGGGTAAGCTCACTAATGAGTACTATTACTGTCGGCGTTTCGAGACCGGGGGGTCCCTAAGCCGACGAGTGAATGTCGCCGCGTGCCCCAGCCCAGATGGGTTGACGCGAGGCCGAGCGCGAAGGGGGGAAGTGAGGTGGCCGGAGATGGGCGTGAGAGAGGTGGAAATCCCGCGGCCTTCGTGTTCGTCCCGTGCCCAGGTCGGGTGCGCTTGCTGTAGGGGGTTACAAGCGTCCACGCGGGAGAGGGAAGCGAGCAGCCCCAAGAGAGCGCCTGTCCCGTCCTCGTCCCCGCGCGGCCAACCTTCTCTAAGAGGGCCCTGGTCCTTCCTTTTATAGGCGTAAGGAGAGGATCCAGGTGTACAATGGGGGTGTAGCCGAGCGCTACGTGTCTAGCGGGGGAGAGCTAGCGCCCTAAGTACATGCCGATGTGGCAGCCGGAGAGATTTTGGCACCTAGCTGGTGTGATGTCGTGGCCGTCGGAGGAGCGACGGAGCCTGGCGGAGGGACAGCTGTCGGAGCGGTTGAGTCCTTGCTGACGTCCTCCTGCTTCCGTAAGAGAGCTGAGAGCCGTCGTCGTCACAGAGCATGCGGGGCGCCATCATTGCCTATCCGGCGGAGCTAGCCAGATGGGACACCGGTCTTGTTCTCTGCGGCCCGAGTCAGCTCGGGGTAGGGTGATGATGGCGCTTCCTGTTGACGTGGCTGGCCTGCGCCCTAGGTTGGGCGACGTGGAGGCTCCTCCGAAGCCGAGGTCGAGTCTGTTTTCCATGGCCGAGGCCGAGTCCAAGCCCCTGGGTCGGGCGAGGCGGAGGTCGTTCGGCAGAGGCCAGGGCGAAGTCCGAGCCCTGGGGTCGGGCGAAGCGGAGTTCGTCGTCTTCTGGGGCTGAGCCTGAGTCCGAGCCCTGGGGTCGGGCGAAGCGGAGTTCATCGTCTTCCGGGACTTAGCCCGAGTCCGAGCCCTAGGTCGGGCGGAGCGGAGTTTGCCGTCTTCCGGGACTTAGCCCGAGTCCGAGCCCTGGGTCGGGCGGAGTGGAGTTCGCCGTCTTCCGGGACTTAGCCCGAGTCCGAGCCCTGGGTCGGGCGGAGCGGAGTTCGCCGTCTTTCGGGACTTAGCCCGAGTTCGAGCCCTGGGTCGGGCGGAGCGGAGTTCGCCGTCTTCCGGGACTTAGCCCAAGTCCGAGCCCTGGGTCGGGCGGAGCTTCCTATGGTGCCTTTGGCAGGGCCTGACTGCCTGTCAGTCTCACTCTGTCAAGTGGCACTGCGGTCGGAGTGGCGCAGGCGGCGCTGTCCTTCTGCCAGGCCGGTCAGGTGGAGTGACGGCGGTCACTTCGGCTCTGCCGGGGGGCGCGCGTCAGGACAAAGGTGTCAGGTCATCTTTGCATTAAATGCTCCTGCGACTTGGTCGGTTGGTGCGGCGATTTAGTCAGGGTTGCTTCTTAGCGAAGGCAGGGCCTCGGGCGAGCCGGAAATATGCCCGCCGTTGGAGGGGGGCCTCGGGCGAGACGGAAATCCTCTAGGGTCGGCTGCCCTTGTTCGAGGCTAGGCTCGGGCGAGGCGTGATCGAGTCGCTCGAATGGAGTGATCCCTGACTTAATCGCACCCATCAGGCCTTAGCAGCTTTATGCTGATGGGGGTTACCAGCTGAGAATTAGGAGTCTTGAGGGTACCCCTAATTATGGTCCCCGACAGTAGCCCCCGAGCCTCGAAGGGAGTGTTAGCACTCGCTTGGAGGCTTTCGTCGCACTTTTTTGCAACGGGACCAGCCTTTCTCGGTTGCATTTTGTTCCGGTGGTTGCGCGCGAGCGCACCCGCCGGGTGTAGCCCCCGAGGCCTCGGAGGAGTGGTTTCACTCCTTCGAGGTCTTAATGCCTCGCGTAATGCTTCGGCTGGTCTGGTTGTTCCCTCATGCGAACTGGCCGTAGCCCGGGTGTACGGTCAAGGCCCAAGCTCTCGGGCTGGTATGTTGACGCTGTCAATGGTTCGGCCGGAGCCGGGTTTGCGAGAGCAGCCCCCGAGCCTCCGCACAGGGCGAGAGGGCGATCAGGGACAGACTCGGCTTTTTTACATACGCCCCTGCGTCACCTTTCCGTAAGGAGGAGGGGGGAAAGCGCCATGTTACCCTCGATGGGCGCCAAACATGGTGTCTCCGGTGAGCTGCAAGCGGGTAATCCGAGTGGACGTCCGTGCCCCGTTCGTTAGGGGTCGGCTAGGGGCCCAGAGGCATGCCCAAAAGTACCTGCGGGTGATCTGCCGGACCCAGTCGCCTGGCGACGGGGTCCGAGGGCTCGATGCCTCCCTCTGATGGGATTCCGTTACAAGATCGCTCCCGCTGGTCTCGGAAATGTCCTAGGGTACCTCGGGAGCGCAGCCCGAGCCTTGGTTATGTATCGAACGTACCCCTAGTCATCCCTCGCTCGGCGTCTGAGGCGACTGTGAACCCTTCGGGGGCCAGCCTTCGAACCCCTGATCAGTAATGGGCGCAGAGCCCGAGTAGCCTGAGGCGGCCGTGGAACCCTTCGGGGGGCCGGCCTTCGAACCTCTGACCAGTAGTGGGTGTAGGGCCCACGCGATCTGAGGCGGCTGTTGAAACCCTTCGGGGGGCCAGCCTTCGAACCTCTGATCAGTAAGGAGGCTCGGAGCCTGGTTCCTTCACGGGGAAGGATCCTTTTCGGGGTATCCCTCTTTCCCGGTCCCTGCTACAAGAGATAGAGAAAGAGGAAAAAAGGAAAATGATACAAAATCGAACGACGCGGCGTACCTTTTTTTTTGTCGCAGTTATTACGGCAAAGGCGAAGCGTCGCCCACTGCTCCTGCCGGAAGCGCCGCCTGTCCTGCCGCGGAGCTAATGCGACGGGGCGAGCGGTTGGTGGGGCGGCCGTTGCGTGTGCACGAGCCGTTCGAGGAACGGATCACGGGCGCGTTGTCTTCACGCCGTGAGAGGGGGTTCTCTTGCTGCCCCCGGATGGGATGTGAGCTTGGCTGACGACGTGACCGCTGCTCCCGCCCGCCTGCCACCGTCATCACTGCCGGCCCACTTTTGGCCGCATTGACCGCCGCGTCAGGCTGGCGCTGCTGGGTCGTGCGCCTGGTCGCCTCGAGTCGCGGTATTGGTTCCGCAATTGAGGAGGCGCGGTGTGGGCGCAAGTGGCGGTGCAGTTGCTTGCATGCAGCATCCGGCGCGCCGGTTGCGTGACGCGTGGGCCTGGGCCTCCATGCCGGCGTGTCCAGAGTCGGAGAAGCGCGTCCACTTGGCGCGGTTGCATGCCGCCTGCATGGCTGCCCGCCTCTTTCGCCCGTTGGTCTGGGCAAAAGTGGAGGGTCACTAGTAACCGCTGGGCGGTTGTGTGCACCACGCGCGGCGGTTTGGCTTCTTCTGCTCTGAGCCGGTTTGCATGACATGCGGGACCTAGCCCCCGCGCCGTAGGGGAGGGCCTTGGAGCGTGTTGGAGAAGACTCAGCCCGTGACGGTTGGGGGCGCAAGTAGGGAGAGTTACCTTTAAAAGGAGGGTGACCCCCTTCGGGAGGCGACCATGTCCTCTCGCTCCCTTATGCATTGCGTCTTTCCACCTTCCAAGCCCCCGGATGGGGGATACCCGCCGTCTTTTCGCCTCATCGTTGGAGGAACGCAACTCCGTAGGAGTTGGTACCTTTCAGCCATCGTTCGGCTTCAAGGATTTTCATCATGCAGCCCGGCTGCACCCCTCCACCGGCGGTCACCCAAGATGGTGACCTCCAGCTTGATGGTGGGGGAAAGCGAGCCGGGTCGCGGCCTCTGCCCCTCCCTCAGCCTCAACGATTTTCGTCATCCAGGCCAAGATGGAGGATGAGGCGAGTCGGGGGGCTGCCTCTGCGTGGGTCGGTTACCCTTTTCTTCCCCTGGCGTCTGGGGGAGAATGGCATCCTCCAGCTTCGCAGAGACTTCCTCCAGCCATGCCGGGATAGGCGGGCCGCCGTCACTCAGCCAGGACGCAGCACTACGTCCTTCGTCCGGACGACGGTTGCGCCGCATACCGCGAGGGCAGCGCCCACGCTCTGGGCGGTTCTGGCTAGGGCGAAGACCTACCGGCGCGCTTCAAGGCGTCGGCAGCCGGAGATGGCTTCTCTACCGATGAGATTGCCAACTCCGCTAGTAGCCCTGGGTCTCCGTCTCCCGGCCTGAATGACTGGCTCTCGTCCTCGGTGGGTGAGAGTCCTTCTGCCGTAGCACCTGCCCCGAAGCCGCTGCTGAAGCTGCTTCGTCGCCCGGGGCGGGGGTGGTTGTCGCTGTTGCCGGATCGGGCGGCGGCGGGCCGCCCGTCGGTCCGCGATCGCTCCGCGGGTTCCCCAATCTTGTGGGGTTGTTCGTACCCGCGGGGACGGAACCGGAGTTCCGTTTGTAATGGCACTTCGAATGCCAGGGTTTTTTGTTCATTGCGGCTGTCGAGGCCTGAACATGTACGTAATTTTGGTACGGAGCCGTGTTTTTTTCCTCATTTTCGGGCACTAAGACTCACCTGTTGGTTGTCTGAACTGCTTCACCAAGCATGAGTCGCCCCGTGTCAAGGTGACGAGTGAGGTATCCGTATCCCGGAGGCGTAGGAGTCCCTCGGCTCGGTCGGCCTTGTTGTCTGAGGCTCCTCTAGCTCAGTTAAAGGGACCCCTTGGCCGCTCTTCGACGAGCCGAGGCCAGGGGTAGCGATATCAGCATGAACAGAGGCGGAGTTGGCTCGAAAATGAAACCTGGTTGGCCGGAGCCTAGTCGGGTTGTCCGTTAGCGGGACCGACGCCGGAGTCGATCAGCCGAGGCCTCGGGTCGGGCTGGCGCCCTTGGAAGATGGTTGGCCGAGGCCCCAGGGGTAACCGGCCGAGCCGCCTGCTCGGGCCGGATTCCCGGACAAGTCCCTGGCAGCGACTGTCCGGGCGTGACGATGACGTCGTCCTCCAGAGTGGGGATCCTTGGACCGCGTCACCGTCCGAGGCTAGGTCGGACCTTGCTGAAGGTGTCGTCGATGCCGAGGGTGTTACTGCCCCCTTCCAGCGTCAAGACCCGAGCCTGCAGGATCAGAGTGTCTTGTAGCGTGTGCCTTCTGCGGCCGCTGAGGCCAGAATATACACACCCTCGCTGTGTTGTAAAGCTGCATCTCCTTTCCTCTTGTTTCGAGTATCTGGACTTTTTTGTCGGTAACAGGGATGTTTGTGCGAGCGAGAATTGCTTCTCGCGGAAGGTGATGAGTGAGGTATCCGTATCCCGGAGGCGTGGGAGTCCCTCGGCTCGGTCGGCCTTGCCGCTTACGCGCACTTTCACCCGTCCATGAGGCCCTGTCACCGACTCAGTCGAGAAGGCTCGAAGGATCGCTTCGGCAGAAGAGCTTCCGAACGTGAAGACTTGTTCGGTCCGCGGAATCACTTTATCCGAACGCGAGTTACTTATCACAGAAGGTGATGAGTGAGGTATCCGTATCCCGGAGGCGTAGGAGTCCCTCGGCTCGGTCAGCCTTGGCTACTTACGTGTACCCCGTCGTTTTCAGGATCCACTTTTCGAAGTAGTCAGAAAGCACGAAAGATATTCTGGCAGAAGAGATCTCTCTTTTTTCTTTTTTCTTTTTTTTTCTTCGAGGAAAATTTCAACGCAGAGGGGGTTCCCCCCCTTTTAGCCCCCGAGGGAGGGTCGGGCTTTGCCGAGGCAAGGCCGACCCTTCCTTGATGACTAAACTTTGCGCGGGTGCGAGGTATATGAACAACTTGAAAACATCTTAAGGGTAGAAGCGACGTAGCTGTTGGATGTTCCAGGCGTTGCCGAAGACCTCGCCTTGACTGTTGGCCAGCTTGTACGTTCCGGGCTTCAGAACTTTGGCAATGACGAATGGCCCCTCCCAGGGGGGCATGAGCTTGTGCCTCCCTCGGGCGTCTTGCCACAGCCGAAGCACCAGGTCGCCCACCTGGAGGTCTCGGGGCCGGACCCCTCGGGCGTGGTAGCGTCGCAGGGACTGCTGGTACCGCGCCGAGTGTAGCAAGGCCTTGTCCCGAGCCTCTTCCAGCTGGTCCAGCGAGTCTTCTCGGCTAGCTTGGTTGCTTTGATCGCTGTAGGCCCTCGTCCTCGGGGAGCCGTACTCCAGGTCAGTGGGCAAGACGGCCTCGGCCCCGAAGACTAGAAAGAACGGCGTGAAACCCGTGGCCCGGCTCGGTGTTGTCCTCAGGCTCCAGACCACCGAGGGGAGTTCCTTCATCCATCGCTTGCCGAACTTGTTGAGGTCGTTGTAGATCCGAGGCTTGAGCCCTTGTACAATCATGCCGTTGGCACGCTCTACTTGCCCATTCGACATGGGATGAGCCACGGCGGCCCAGTCCACCCGGATGTGGTGATCCTCGCAGAAGTCCAAGAATTTTCTTCCGGTGAGCTGGGTACCGTTGTCGGTGATGATGGGGTTCGGGACCCCGAAGCGATGGATGATGTTGGTGAAGAACGTCGCCTCCTGCTCGGACCTGATGCAGTTCAGAGGTCGGACCTCGACCCACTTGGAGAATTTGTCGATGGCGACCAGCAGGTGCGTGTAGCCCCCGGGCGCCTTCTGCAAGGGGCCGACGAGGTCCAGCCCCCACACAGCAAAGGGCCAGGTGATGGGTATCGTCTACAGAGCCTGAGCGGGCAGGTGGGTTTGCTTCGCATAGAATTGACACCCTTCGCAGGTGCGGACAATTCTAGTGGCGTCAGCCACCGCCGTTGGCCAGTAGAAGCCTTGCCGGAAAGCATTCCCGACAAGGGCTCGAGGCGCTGCGTGATGGCCGCAAGCCCCCGAGTGTATCTCTTGTAGGAGTTCCTGACCTTCGGCGACGGAGATGCATCGCTGGAGGATGCCCGAGGGGCTGCGGTGGTAGAGCTCCTTCTCATCGCCTAGCAAGACGAACGACTTGGCGTGTCGCGCTACCCGCCGAGCCTCGGCTCGGTCGAGGGGTAGCTCTCCTTGGCGGAGATATTGCAGGTACGGGGTCTGCCAATTTCGATCAGGCGTGACCCTGCTCCGCTCCTCCTCGATGCGCAGTGCCTCACCCTCGGAGGCTGAGGGTACCTCGGGTTGAACCGAGGCCGCCTCGGGCCGAGCTGAGGGTGCCTCCGGCTGTGCCGAGGGCACCTCGGGTTGGACCGAGGGCGCCTCAGGCTCGGGCGCGTCGTCGATCTTGACGGAGGGTTGATGCAGATCACGGGAGAAGACGTCCGGCGGAACCGTTGTTCGCCCTGAGGCTATTTTTGCCAGCTCGTCCGCAGTCTCGTTGTAGCGCCGAGCGATGTGGTTAAGCTCGAGCCCGTAGAACTTGTCTTCCAGGCGCCGAACCTCATCGCAGTAGGCCTCCATCTTCGGGTCGCGGCAGTGGGAGTTCTTCATGACTTGGTCGATGATGAGCTGCGAGTCACCGCGAGCGTCGAGGCGCCTGACCCCTAGCTCGATGGCGATCCGCAACCCGTTGACCAGAGCCTCGTACTCAGCCACATTATTGGACGCCGGGAAGTGGAGGCGTAGCACATAGCGTAGGTGTTTCCCGAGGGGCGAGATGAAGAGTAGGCCCGCGCCGGCTCCCGTCTTCATCAGCGACCCGTCGAAAAACATGGTCCAGAGCTTTGGTTGGATCGGAGCCGTCGGTAGCTGGGTGTCGACCCATTCGGCTACGAAGTCCGCCAAGACCTGGGACTTGATGGCCTTCCGAGGGGCGAACGAGATTGTCTCGCCCATGATTTCCACTGCCCACTTTGCAATCCTGCTCGAGGCCTCTCGGCACTGGATGATCTCCCCCAGGGGGAAGGATGACACCACAGTTACCGGATGAGACTCGAAGTAGTGTCGCAACTTCCGCCGTGTCAGGATCACTGCATACAGCAGCTTCTGAACTTATGGGTAGCGGATCTTGGTTTCGGACAGTACCTCGCTGACGAAGTAAACTGGCCTCTGAACGGGCAATGCATGCCCCTCTTCTTGCCTCTCGACCACAATCGCGGCGCTAACCACCTGGGTGGTCGCGGCGATGTAGACCAAGAGGGCTTCTCCGGTAGCTGGGTGTTGGGGGCCTTCGTCCTCCGAAGGTCCTCAAAAACATGATTTGACAATGTTTTCCAAGTGGATTATGTGAACAGGTATTTTCGGGCTCAGAACTATGAATATGAAGCACGCCCAGGACGAAGCCTGAACCAGACGAAGGACGAGCGCAGCCGAAGCTGTGCGCAGGGGAGCTTCGGCGCAATAGCTGAGGGGGGAACCGACTTAAAGATGAAAAGACTACGTGGGCCTTGACTGATTTCCGTAGGCCATTAACAAATGTAATGGACACGGATGTAATTTTATGTGGGCTGCGTCCCGCGTCTATAAATAGATGAACAGTACTCCCGTACTGTTCAGGCTGACCGGGCATTGGCATTTGCGTCACGCTTGTACTTTTACCTTCTCTCAGGACCGAAGGTACATTTGTAATTTGTAATCATTTTTATTTTTCTGTGTTAATAAAATAGAAATGATTTTGTGATTTACAATTCATGTTTCGTATGAATCCTTCGTTATTACTTGTTGAATCTACGAAGGTATGTTTTCTGTGACCTTCGTCCGGAACTCATTATCCCCAAAGGGGAATAATGTTTGGGAGGACGAAGGGCCTTAACATTTAACACTTTTTATGTTGCCTTGTTCTTAATCCGAAGCATTTGAGAACAAGTCCCCAACATTGGCGCCCACCTCCGGTGAACTCACTTCCACTTCGAGCTTTTTTTTGAACACCTTCGGAAGCTATGGCGCCGAAGAAAGCTTTAGCGACTGGGGCTTCAGCACTGCAACCGCTGGACCACAACCAGGAGACCGTCTCTCTTTGGGAGGCCCGAAGCCAGAAGAGAAAGGCTGTCAGCCCGACGCTTCAGGAGGAAGAGCTAGACCAAGAAATCAGGGATATGGAGATCCTACATCAACAGGTGCAAAGGAAGAAGGAGAAGATGGCCCGGCTAGCCGAGTTGCAACGGCAGATAGATGAAGCCTCTGAGAAAGTCCGCCACCTCACCCATGATGAGCAAAACAGAAGGCCTCAGCAGAAAGACCTTCATCAGGAGGGCTTCGTCAACGAAGATGACTGGTATGACAATTTCCATCAGGGAAATTTTGTTTTCGATGATGCTTCTCCTTTGTCCGCTGAGCTGCAGGCTACGCCTTGGCCTCCATCCTATAAGCCACCTCAGCTTCCCATGTTCGACGGTCACTCAGACCCGAAGCAGTTCCTGATGAGCTACGAAGCAACAGTGTCTTCGTATGGGGGCAATGCTGCAGTCATGGCAAAGTCTTTCGTCATGGCCGTCAGAAATGTTGCTCAGACCTGGTATTCCTCCCTTCGACCAGGGACAATCACCTCATGGCAGAAGCTGAAGGATATGCTGTTAACCAGCTTTCAAGGATTTCAGACGAAGCCGGTCACTGCACAAGCTTTATTTCAGTGCACCCAGGATCATGAAGAATACCTTCAGGCATATGTCAGAAGGTTCTTGCGATTGAGGGCACAGGCACCAACGGTGCCCAATGAAATTGTTATCGAAGCTATGATCAAGGGGCTTCGTCCTGGACCTGCAGCCCAATACTTTGCTAGGAAGCCTCCTCAGACTCTGGAGAAGCTACTCCAAAAGATGGACGAGTACATTCGGGCTGATAATGACTTTCGCCAAAGAAGGGAGGAGGCCTTCAGATTTTCTGAAATGACCAGGGGCTTCGGAGGGAGATACTACCCGAGGCATGTCCGGTCCATCCACAACACTCAGAATGATGATAAGGGGAGTCAGCAGAACAGACCGCAGTGCTCCTCACAGGCTTCGGGGCAACAACAAACTTCCTTCCGGCCACCAGCTCCAAGAGGCAGAGGCGCCAGGGGCTTCGGCGGAAGATTCGGAGATCAGCCAAGGAGACTGTTTTGCTTGTTCTGTGGAGAAGGCAAGGGTCATACCACTAGGTCGTGCCATATTACAATCCAGAAGCAAAAGGAAATTGCCGAAGCTGCATCTCAACAAGCTCAGCCGAAGCAGGTCATGCATACTGCTTCGTATCATCCGCCTTATATCCCACAATACATAGATAACCACCCTGCAGCTTCTGTAGCTTCGGCAAGTCAACCTCAAGCTTCCTGGCAACAGCTTCCGCCCCCACCTCCATTGCAACAAGGTCAACAGCCAGAAGGGAGTCAATACGCTCCACATCAGAGGGACTTCAGAGAACAGTCCGAAGCTCGCACAGTCAACAGCACTGTGCCAGAGTCGAAGCACATTTATTGACACATATCCTACCTTTGATAGCAGTCTTTCCTATTCAGTTTTATTTTCTGTGAAGCAAAAAACTTTGATAGTTTTCATGTAATAATTTCGTTGTTTTCCACGAGGAAGATCTATTTGCTCCACAAGCTTAAGTTGCTGAAGCTTAAAATTTTTTCCGTTACCAAGGAGGACCTTCGAATTAAAAATCCTTCGGAGTAACAGAAAGTCGTTCTAAGGAACGCAGAGTAAGTTTGTGAAGTCACAAAAAGCCGTTCCAAAGGGAGCGCAGTGTAAGTTTTCTGCTCAGAAGTCGTTCCTAAAGGAATGCAGAGCCTACAGCGAAAAGTCAACGCTGATACCGCCTAAGTAAAAGGCGAAGAAGCTCCTAAGGGAGGCTTACAGCGAAAAGTCAACGCTGATACCGCCTAAGTAAAGGGCGAAGAAGCTCCTAAGGGAGGCTTACAGCGAAAAGTCAACGCTGAGATCGTCTAAGTAAAAGACGAAAAGGCTCCAAAGACGTTCCTAAGGGAATGCAGAGCTTACGAATATATTTTATGTGTATCTTCGGAACAAATGTCACATGCATAGCATAACATCATCACATCATTTTGCATAGCATAAGCATCATACATCATATTGCATTTGGCAAAAGAAGGTGACACTCTCAACCTTCGAAAGAATGCTTTGAGAAAGTAACATCGAAATTGTATAGCTTCGGAATACAGCTTCGGAGAATATTTTTATGAAACATGGGTGAACTTTATCAGATCAATATTGAGATTGTATAGCTTCGGAGTATAGCTTCGGATAATGACTTCACGAAGCATGAATGTGATTCATCAGAATAATTTTAACGAAGAATGTCTTCTTCACGAAGCATGAAAAGAAGGGAAGGTGTTTTTTTCGCCGAAGGCTCAAAAAGGTATGTATATAAAGTTTCATGCATCGTAAAGAATTGAATAATGAAAAGAAACTTGTATATTACATCCAAATGTACAAAATATTACATAGATCACAATTTAAATCTTTCTTTTAATAGCATCTAGTCCTCTCTTAATACTGCTTCGGCGACTTCATTTAGAAGTTGATCAACAACTTTGTCCATGATAGCTTCGGCCATTTGTTTGATTTCTTCATCTCCTTTTGTGTGGGGGTCGGCAGTCGACCCAGCAGCTTCTGAGGGAAGAGAACATTTCTTCATCACTATTACAAACTATGTGCAGAGTTTGAAACAAAAATTACAACACAATAAGAGCAACTAATTAATACCTAAATGCCTTTCGGGCTCCGTACTTTTTTCAGCAGCTTCCGCCACTTTTCTAGCATCGTGGATGCCTTTTTCGCTCCTTTGGATGATCTCTTGCGCCATTCCTCGGCCGCCGTCGTTCCAGATATCCGTAAAAAATTTGCCGCCAACCACGCTTGCTTCGGCCGAGGGGTCCTTGATGTCTTCAGAAGATAAGGCAGCTTCGGACTGAGCTAGAAATTTTACATGATCGCAACCTTTCTTCTCTAAGACAGAAGCAATTCCTCTGGCGCCTGAAAAAGCGCAGATATCGCCACGACTGCTCAGGATCTCCTCGAAGGCCTCTGCTTCGTGACTAATCCATTCCAGTGGACCTTCGGGATTGCCTCGAGAGAAATTCTCTTCGCTGGAGAAGGCGCCCACGCTGGCAAAGCTGGTTTTAATTTTATTCACACATTCTATAGATTTGACATAACATTTTCCCTGAGATGTACGAAGCTCTTTAACTCTTAACTCCAATTTGTTGACCATATGATCACTGAGTTCTCGTTTTGTTTCCTCAAGGACGCGCTCCTCTCTAGCTCTAGTCAGCTGTTTCTGAAGATCTTTAATTTCACGCTTGTGGGCTTCGGCCTGGGTTTTTGAAGCAGCTTCATCCTTTTTTACTTTGTCTATCAGCGTAAGAAGAATTTTATCCTTTTCTAGAGCTTCGTTTCTCAATTTGATAACTTCGGAGCGCAAATTGTTGAACGCAATCTCATAACTCTCATCTTCGGCACTTTTTTGTGCTCTCAATGCGTTGCTCAGGATTAAACCCTATAAAAAAGAGAGTCTATATAAGAATAAAGGAATGAATTAAGTATTGTAAGGATTTTTCAAAAAGTCTAATTCCCAAACCTTCAGGCTATTATATGCAAGACTGTCTGCGAGATCCTCTTTCGTCATGGCGCTTAATCCAACTTCGAGCTTCGGGAAGCCTATACTCCTGGCCATTTCTCGGCAGACAGATAGCTCTTTGTTGTCAGGCAGGCAGTATAAGAAATCATCTTCATTTGTCCCATTGAATATTACTGCCCTCTTCGGATATTTTAGCTCCTTCGCATAATGGTTAGCCTCATGAGTTTCTTCTTCAGATAGTTTTTTCCCCGAAGCATGTCGTATGATGTAATCACACATGCTGGCAGGCGCTTCGGGGATGGCAGTGTCAGTTTCTTCAACTAAAATTGGTTCTGGTATTTTTATTGCTTCGGCTTCCAAAGTTTGCTCCTTGAAGGGCTCTGAAGGCCCAGCTTCAGCTTCAACCTGTTGTGTTGGAGCTTCAGAAGTTGCTTCAGCAATTTCAACACTCTTTTTTGGAGTTGTGCTTGAAGACTTAATTGTCTCCAAGACATCTAGTACATTTACCATTCTTTTCCTCTTTGGGGTCACCATTGGACCCTTTTGGTTTTTTGCTATTTCGGCATTTGCTGCAGGACTCAAAACTTCTGATGCTTTTTCTTTAGTCGGTTTTTTCACTTCTTCCATTTTTACTGTGGATGGCGCTTCGGCCATCACTGCAATTTCTGGCAGCAAGGTTGGCTGTTCAGCTTCGGCGGCCGAAGATGTTTCTCCGGTAAACTCAGGCACCGAAGCTGGTTCAATATGGCGTGGCCGGTGTGTGAGGATCTTTAACCTTTTTCCTTTCGGTTCTGGCTCGCTAGGAGCAGTTGCGGCTTTTTCTTTTTCAGAGGTTGTGATTTTCCTTTTTTGCCCTCGAATGGGATAACGATAATCAGGGTAGAAGAACCCAACTGCATCAAACACCCGGTTGAGTCTCTTCTTTTTTCGGCCTCCGAAGGCTGCTGATAACGCAGTGTTCTCAGCCTTCGAGTATGCCCCAAGCAGTTCGTCACTTAATGTTTCAATGCTTTTCAACCAGTCGTCATCAGGTTCAATAAATTTATCTGCATATTTGAATGTGTACTTCAGTCTGACGAGTCCGCCTTCGTCGGACTCTTTGATAGTATCCTTCGGCATTTCCCATTTTTCTGCAAGTGGCCATACCCTGAAGGCAATGTGCTCCTGGACCAAGTCCCTTGTCCCAATGAAGGAGCAGACTGCGCCGAAGGCTCTTTGGCATTCTTCGGCTGCCTCATCCATTTCAACCTTCGGCCTTCGAAGTCCGAAGCGTTGCCAAATTGGGTGCATAATGATACTTTTGACATTATCTTGCGCTGTTAGATCATTTTTCACATAAAACCATTCAGTCATCCAGGCTCCGGGCCACCTCTTCCGAAAGGTCGGCACAGGGTAGCTTGACCCGGAGCGGGCGCCGAAGCTGTAGCACCCAAAATTGTTGTGATATTGCTCTTTTCCCCAGGGCTTCGTCTCGTACAATAACTCGTGTATGTTGCAGAAGCTTTTAGCGTTTGGTTCCAAACCTTGGCTTCTCACAGCCCAGACAAAAATCCCCATTCTTATAATAGCTTCGGGAGTGAGTTGATGAAGGTAGACTTGGAATGTTTTCAGTACCTCAACAACAAAGTCACTCAGAGGGAATCGAAGCCCAGCCTTGAGAAAGCTTCGGAAAATCACAACTTCATCTTCTTCGGGGGTAGGAGAGGTCTTTTCTCCAGCGTCAGCCCTCACAATAGTTATATCTCGAAAATACCGCCCCCTCATATTATCAATATGGCTCTGCTTGATAGTGGTTTTCCCGAAAACCGTGTGACTTGGCCGCCATGGACGATCTTCGGCCTCTTCCCCACCACTTTCTACATCATAGCTGTCGCTGTCATCAGTATCTTCGGATAAACCTTCGAGAATCTCCTTGGTAATTTTCTCTGTATTGGTTTCCGCCATCGCAATTAGGAACCCCAGATTCTTCTCTTCCTCGAGACTCAGCTTCGTTTCAGCGGGGATCTTCTTGCCTTCAGACATCTTCGGAGATGCTAAAAAACTGTTTTCAGTGCCGAAGCTTCAAAATCAAAAAGGTCACCAATCTTAATGCACAAGAGCTAAAAATTTAATGGACCGAAGCAGATGGCAAGTGTGCGTACCAAATGAGTTGGCGGTGTGCTCTTATTTATATGCCCAGGGCGTTGAAAATTGAATGACCCCGCTTGTCAGTGAATATTGCTATTCTAGCAAAGGGAAGGTGTTTTTTCGGACCTTCGGCTTAAGGCCTTCGTCCATATCGCAATCTGAATTTATTGTCAAACAAATTAATATTGCGAGGGGCTACTGTTGGGGGCCTTCGTCCTCCGAAGGTCCTCAAAAACATGATTTGACAATGTTTTCCAAGTGGATTATGTGAACAGGTATTTTCGGGCTCAGAACTATGAATATGAAGCACGCCCAGGACGAAGCCTGAACCAGACGAAGGACGAGCGCAGCCGAAGCTGTGCGCAGGGGAGCTTCGGCGCAATAGCTGAGGGGGGAACCGACTTAAAGATGAAAAGACTACGTGGGCCTTGACTGATTTCCGTAGGCCATTAACAAATGTAATGGACACGGATGTAATTTTATGTGGGCTGCGTCCCGCGTCTATAAATAGATGAACAGTACTCCCGTACTGTTCAGGCTGACCGGGCATTGGCATTTGCGTCACGCTTGTACTTTTACCTTCTCTCAGGACCGAAGGTACATTTGTAATTTGTAATCATTTTTATTTTTCTGTGTTAATAAAATAGAAATGATTTTGTGATTTACAATTCATGTTTCGTATGAATCCTTCGTTATTACTTGTTGAATCTACGAAGGTATGTTTTCTGTGACCTTCGTCCGGAACTCATTATCCCCGAAGGGGAATAATGTTTGGGAGGACGAAGGGCCTTAACATTTAACACTTTTTATGTTGCCTTGTTCTTAATCCGAAGCATTTGAGAACAAGTCCCCAACACTGGGGGCACCAAGATAGGCGCCTTTGTGAGGAGCGCCTTTAGGTTCCCGAGAGCTTCCTCGGCCTCAGGGGTCCAAGTGAAGCGCTCAGCCTTCCTTAAGAGGCGGTACAGAGGCAGGCCTCTTTCGCCGAAGCGTGAGATGAAGCGGCTCAGAGCCACGAGACATCCCATGACCCTCTGTATGCCCTTTAAGTCCTTGATGGGACCCATGCTGGTGATGGCTGCGATCTTCTCGGGGTTGGCTTCGATGCCCCGCTCGGAGACGATGAACCCCAAGAGCATGCCCCGGGGCACCCCGAAGACACACTTCTCGGGATTGAGCTTGACGCCTTTCGCCTTAAGACATCGGAATGTCACTTCAAGGTCGGAGAGGAGGTCGGAAGCTTTCCTCGTCTTGACTACGATGTCATCGACGTAGGCTTCGACCGTGCGACCGATGTGTTCGCCGAACACATGGTTCATGCACCGCTGGTACGTCGCGCCCGCATTCCTCAAACCGAACGGCATGGTGACATAGCAGTACATGCCGAAGGGCGTGATGAAAGAAGTCACGAGCTGGTCGGACTCTTTCATCCTGATTTGGTGATACCCTGAGTAGGTGTCGAGGAAAGACAGGGCTTCGCACCCAGCAGTGGAATCCACGATTTGATCGATGCGAGGCAGAGGGTAGGGAACCTTCGGACATGCTTTGTTGAGACCAGTGTAGTCTCCACACATCCGCCATTTCCCCCCTTTCTTTCTCACAAGCACAGGGTTGGCAAGCCATTCGGGATGGAGTACCTCTTTGATGAACCCGGCTGCCATTAGCTTGTGGATCTCCTCGCCTATCGCTCTGCGCTTCTCCTCGTCGAATCGGCGCAGAGGCTGCTTGACAGGTCGGGCTCCGGCCCGAATATCCAGTGAGTGCTCGGCGACATCCCTCGGTATGTCGGGCATGTCCGAGGGACTCCACGCGAAGACGCCGGCGTTCGCGCGGAGAAAGTCGACGAGCACTGTTTCCTATTTGGGGTTGAGCCCGGAACTGATCCGGACCTGCTTGGAGGCGTCGCCACTGGGGTCGAGGGGGACGGCCTTAACCATCTCCACTGGCTCGAAGTTGCCGGCATGACGCTTCACGTCTGGCACCTCTTTGGAGAGGCTTTCCAGGTCGGTGATGAGGGCCTCGGACTCGGCGAGGGCCTCGGCGTACTCCACGCACTCCACGTCGCATTCGAACGCGTGTTTGTATGTGGGGCCCACGGTGATGACCCCGTTGGGGCCCGGCATCTTGAGCTTCAGGTAGGTGTAGTTGGGGACGGCCATGAACTTCGCGTAGCATGGCCTCCCCAGTATCGCGTGGTAGGTTCCTCGGAACCCGACCACCTCGAACGTCAGAGTCTCCCTTCGGAAGTTGGAGGGCGTTCCGAAGCAGACAGGAAGGTCGAGTCGTCCGAGGGGCTGGACGCGCTTCCCGGGAATGATCCCGTGGAAGGGCGCAGCACCTGCTCGGACGGAGGACAGATCGACGCGCAGGAGCCTGAGGGTCTCGGCGTAGATGATGTTGAGGCTGCTGCCCCCGTCCATAAGGACCTTGGTGAGCCTGACGTTGCCGATGACGGGGTCGACGACGAGCGGGTATTTCCCCGGGCTCGGCACGTGGTCGGGGTGATCGTCTTGGTCGAAGGTGATGGGCTTGTCGGACCAGTCTAGATAGACCGGCGCCGCCACCTTGACCGAGCAGACCTCCCGGCGCTCTTGCTTGCGGTGCCGAGCCGAGGCATTCGCCGCTTTCCCACCGTAGATCATGAAGCAGTCGCGGACCTCGGGGAACTCTCCTGCTTGGTGATCTTCCTTCTTGTCGTCGTCGCGGGCCCTGCCACCCTCCGCGGGTGGCCCGGCCCTATGGAAGTGGCGCCGAAGCATGACGCACTCCTCAAGGGTGTGCTTGACGGGCCCCTGATGATAGGGGCACGACTCCTTGAGCATCTTGTCGAAGAGGTTGGCACCTCCGGGGGGCTTCCGAGGGTTCTTGTGCTCGGCGGCGGCGACAAGGTCCGCGTCGGCGGCGTCGCGTTTCGCTTGCGACTTCTTCTTGCCTTTCTTCTTGGCGCCGCGCTGAGTAGACGCCTCGGGAGCATCTTCCGGTGGGCGGCCCTGGGGCTGCTTGTCCTTTCGGAAGATAGCCTCGACCGCCTCCTAGCCAGAGGTGAACTTGGTGGCGATGTCCATCAGCTCGCTCGCCCTGGTGGGGGTCTTGCGACCCAACTTGCTCACCAGGTCGCGGCAGGTGGTGCCGACAAGGAACGCGCCGATGACATCTGAGTCGGTGATGTTGGGCAGCTCGGTGCGCTGCTTCGAGAATCGCTGGATGTAGTCCCGGAGAGACTATCCCGGCTGCTGTCGGCAGCTTCGGAGGTCCCAGGAATTCCCGGGGCGCACATACGTGCCCTAGAAATTGCCGGCGAAGGCTTGGACCAGGTCATCCCAGTTGGAGATCTGCCCCGGAGGCAGGTGCTCCAACCAGGCGCGAGCGGTGTCGGAGAGGAATAGGGGGAGGTTGCGGATGATGAGGTTGTCGTCGTCCGTTCCACCCAGCTGGCAGGCCAGGCGGTAGTCCGCGAGCCACAATTCCGGTCTCATTTCCCTTGAGTACTTTGTGATAGTAGTCGGGGGTCGGAACCGGGTCGGGAACGGTGCCCGCCAGATGGCCTGGCTGAAGGCCTGCGGACCGGGTGGTTCGGGCGAGGGACTCCGATCCTCCCCGCTGTCGTAGCGTCCCCCACGCCTGGGGTGATAGCCTCGGCGCACCCTCTCGTCGAGGTGGGCCCGATGGTCGCGATGATGGTGCTCGTTGCCGAGGTGGCCCGGGGCCGCAGGCGCGGTGTTGCGTGTGCGCCCGGTGTAGACCGAGGCTTCCCGCATGAATCGGGAAGTCACGGCATGAGGTTCCGAGGGGTATCCTTGCCTTCGGGAGGCAGAGCTCTCGGCCCGTCGGACCGCAGCGCCTTCCAGGAGATTCTTGAGCTCTCCTTGGATTCGCCGACCCTCGGTGGTTGATGGCTCCTGTAGGAAACGGGTGACGCCTAAGAGGGGGGGGTGAATTAGGACTTCTAAAACTTTTTACTAAACTAGGCCACAATTAAATCCCTAGAGCAAAACCTATGCAAATAATCAAAACTAGAATGTGCAAACTAGGTTTTGTCTAAGTGTTGCTATCTCTACCGCAAAGGCTAAGTTTCAATCTACACTAAATAAGTATGACTACAAGATTGAAACTTAAATGCGTAATATAAATGCAGAATGTAAAGAGCTAAGTAGAGAAGCAAACTCTCGTGGATGACGCCGGTATTTTTACCGAGGTATCCGGAACCGCGCAAGGTCCCAACTAATCCTCGTTGGTGCCCCTACGCAAAGGGAAGCCCACGCGAGGGCCAAGCACCACGGTCGAGTAACTCCGTAGAGAGCCGCGGGCCTTCTCCACGCGCAAGTGGTGCTCCGCTTCCGGCTCCTCTCGGACACTCCCCGTCGTCTCCACTATCGAGCTTCCGGCCGAAACGCCGCGGGCCTCGTTCCCTCCGGTACACGGTGGCGGCCGTGACACAAACGCGGTTGTCACGGTCTCGCAAGACTCTCGCCCCACTCGGTACAATTACAACGGCTCGCGCAAGAGCCAAGGGGTTGTGTGGTTTTACAAAACTCACTCAACTAACTAGGGTTCACCTAGAGCAAGCGCTAAAGCGGTCTAACTAACCTAAGCACTTTGCAAAGCACCTACGCTAATCACCGAGTGATTCTATTAAGCACTTGGGTGTTTGAGCTCTTGGAAATATGCACTATGTGTCTTGGTATGTTGCTTGGGCTCTCACACTTGAGAATGGCCGGTTGGGGTGGTATTTATAGCCTCCACACCCTCAACTAGCCGTTGGACATAAAGCAGCAGCTTTCTGTCGTCGGGTGCACCGGACAGTCCGGTGCACACCGGACACTAAACTGTAGCATGTCCGGTGCCGCCACGTCAGCCGACCGTTGGCGCCTGTAGCAGTCGACCGTTGGATCCGACCGTTGGATTCGACCGTTGCCTTCTGCCCGTTGGCACACCGGACAGTCCGGTGCACACCGGACAGTCCGGTGCTACAGCTAGAGAGCGCCTGTCTGCGGCCTCTCTGCACAGACTGTCTGGTGCCTCACCGGACAGTCCGGTGCACACCGGACACCAATGTCCGGTGCGCCACCAGGCGCTGGCTGACAGCCCTTATCTTGGATTTCTTTGCTGATTTCTTCGGGCTTCTTTGTTCTTGAGTCTTGGACTCCTATGCATCTTTTTATGTCTTCTTTTGAGGTGTTGCATCCTCATTGCCTTGGTCCAATTCTCTTCGCATCCTGTGAACTACAAACACTAGAAAACTTATTAGTTCACGGATTGTGTTGTTCATCAAACACCAAAACTCAATTAGCCAAAAGGCCCGGGGTCCATTTTCCTTACAATCTCCCCCTTTTTGGTGATTGATGACAACACAACCAAAGCAAGCAAATAATACAAATATTTGAGTGAAAATATGCAATCTACTTGCTAAGATGCATGATTGTCCCCACAATGTGATATTATGGATTTAAGCCTCCCCCTAACTCCATAATTCACTTACTTCCTATTTTTGGACCAAATAACCAAAACCACTTGAAAAGCCATTTGTAGATATAAAATTTTAAATTGGTGGTGTTTGGTGTTTGATATAGTTTTCATTGCTTTGGTCCCTAAACTTCTCCCCCTTTGGCATCAACCACCGAAAAGGAAGACATTAAAAGCATGTAGGAAGTAAATAAAAGCTTGCCCTCATCAAGAATTGTATCAAATGATATCACTAGAAGGATATTAAATTAAACTATGTGAATGATACCACTTGAAGGAGTCCTCAAAAGATTACTCCTCCTAAATGAGTATTCTCCTTTAGAAAGAGTTTTTCTCCCCCTTTAGAGATGAAGAAATACTCCCCCTGACAGAGATCCTCTACTTAGGAAAAAGCATGTGAAAATTAGAGGTGCAAGACATGATTTGAAAAGACTAACTTCCCTTATGCATAGGTAACAGAATATGAGTTAACTACTTATGCATTTTTGCAACATGGAAGCATATGATATGAAATATAGTCTAATCAAATATTGGAGAAGACATGTAAATGATACTGAATGTAGTCTCAAAAGATACCAATTGAAAGTCAATGGTGAGCTTGAGAGACATGAGAGTTCTTGGAGATTTTGCAGTGGAAGATTGTTGTCTTTCTCCGGGGACTTCATTTTCCTTACAATGAGACTATCACATGAAATAGACTTGAAAAGGTGTTAGTCTCAAAGTGTTAGATTATAGAGTAACCTCCCCCTAAAGGTGTGCATACAAGTTTTGAATACTTGTAGGAGACATGCACTTTGATTTGATATCAAGAGGGGCAAATTATCCATAATCCAAACTTTGGCACATATAAGTTAAATGATACAATTTGTAGAAATCAAGATTTTCAATTGATGCATCATTTACTATGGAGTGATATAAAAGCTATGTGCCGTGCTTTAACTAAACATTTTAAGCCATGTAGGTTTGCTTAAGTATATGAATTTAAAAACTAGCAATCCTACCATATGATTTACCTAGTATGCATGATTTTGAACAAAAGTACATAACAAGTGTAATACTAGGCAAGAAAGGTAAACTAGATAAAAGATAAATAGATACGCATATCTAAAAACGAGATATACAATAAAACTAGTTACCTTAGTCATGGGTGGGAAATTTGGGTCCAAAGTTTTTACTAACCCACTTGGCAATAAACTTGATCCAATATGATGTACCCCATGATATACATCCCAACTTTGCCAAGTCTCCAAATTTCCCGATGACCTTTGGTCCACTCACTTCCCTTTCGGAATCCAAACCTTCTTGGTGCTTTTCATGGTTGAAATTATTTCCTTTGGCACCCAGATGCGTTTGGCCCCTTTTCCTTTGTTGGCTTGCTTGTTGGCCTTGATTGCTATCACTTTTCCGTTCTTTTTCTTCTTGATCAAATATGGTGTAGCATCCTTTTTGTTCACCTTTTTGATGTAGGTGTTGGAGATTTTGCTTGATGGCTTTTGCTTGAGCTTTTGCCTTTGTTTATCCCCGGTCATCGCCTTGCATTGGAAAGACTTGTGGCCTTCCTTGTGGCATAGCCTACAAATCACAGTTTCTCCCTCTACAGGCTTGTTCACTCCCGCAGTGGTGTTATCCTGTGGAGGTCGGATTTGTTTGCCTTTCTTGTCATACAAAGCCTTGCCAAGGCGAGCCACTTCTTGCTTTAATTGTTCATTTTCCTTTGCAACCTCATCCGTACATGTCTCTACAATAATATTCTCAACAACGACTTGGTTGCAGGGGTTAGAATCATCAATTAAATCAAAACAGGAAGTAGAAGCATCTTTCTTAATTATTTCAGGTATTTCAACTAAAGATGCTGCTGGGGTGCTACCAATGTTTTCTAGCTTAGTAGTTAGCTCATTATTGTGTATGCTAAGAATTTCCATTTTCTCTAGCAAATTTTCAATAGCTTCTTGGGAGCTAGCTAACTTAGCCTTAAGTTTTTCATTCTTTTTAATAAGGCTATCATCGGTAGCAGTGGATGGAGCACTAGATTCTAATAGCTCAATTTTAGTTGATAGCTCACTATTTAAGTTTGCAAAAGTTTCAAATTTTTCTAGCAAACCTTTGTAATCATTTTGAGAGCTAACCAACCTATTTTTCAAAGTTTTAAGTTGAGCTTTTTGCTTAGTGCAAACATCCTGGAAAAATTTTACGGCTTCCGCAAGCTCTTCTAGAGAGGCCTTTCCCTCGCCTTCCTCATCACTACTACTTTCATCACTAGAGGATGGAATGCTTTTGTTACCTCTTGCCATAAGGCATTTGTGTGATGACCGTGATGATCGTGACGAGGACCGGTGGCTGCGCGTCCTTGGAGGTTCATCTTCACTTGAAGAATCATCCCAAGTTCTAACACTTGTGAGCGCCTTGCCTTTGCTCCTCTCCTTTTTGGGTTTGGCCATATTTGGACAGTTGTCCCTGAAGTGGCCCTTTTCCCCACATGCGAAGCATCCTCTCTTCCTTTGCTTTTTCCTGTCAATGTTAAAGAGAAGATCCTCGACCTGCAGGGGCACACCCATTAGATTAATCTTGCGGATCATCCTCATTACCTTTCCGACGCGTCGGATTGTTTCTTCGTCCTCGGAGGATGATGTGCATGGTTGATTATCTTCATCATCATCACTTCCTTCTTCTTCCTCTTCTTCACTTGAGGAACTTGGAGTGGGAGCCTTCTTTTTGCCCTTCCTTTCATCACATGCAAAAGCATATGGTCTTGAGGAAGTTGGCTCCTCTCCCCGACTCATTTTTCGCGACATCTCAAAGGCCGCGATTTTCCCAATCACAATGGTCGGGGTCATGTTGCTCAAATCCTCCATGTTGTGAAGGATGGTGATGATGCTCCCATATCTTTGTTGTGGTAGCAGGGAGATAATCTTCCTCACAATGTCCGCATCACCTAGCTTATTAATGCCAATAGAGTTGAGCTCATTGATTATTAGATTTAAACGAGAATACATGTCTCTAACAAGCTCATCATCTTTCATGGCAAAAGAATTATACTCATTTAAGACTAGGCAATGTTTTTGCTCACGGACATTGGATGTGCCGTCATGGAGCTCATGCAATTTTAGCCAAATCTCATTAGCAGTTTTCAAGGTAAATACTTGATTAAAAATATCCATGCTAAGAGATTCATACAAGCAATTTTTGGCTCTAGCATTTAAATGAATTTCTTTTTCCTCACTCGTGGTGGGTTTCTCGGGATTCTTGAGGGGTTTCATCCCGTCACGAGTGACTCTCCAAACACCTAGATCAACGGCCTCTAGGTAACAAGCCATTCTAGCACTATAATATGGGAAGTTAGTGCCGTCGAAGTGTGGTGGCCTATGGGTATCCATCCCTTCCTCTAAAAAGCGTCGGCTCTTTTAGCGGTGAAGCTAAAGCGTTTCAAATGATCCAAACCGGGCTCTGATACCACTTGTAGGAAACGGGTGACGCCTAAGAGGGGGGGTGAATTAGGACTTCTAAAACTTTTTACTAAACTAGGCCACAATTAAATCCCTAGAGCAAAACCTATGCAAATAATCAAAACTAGAATGTGCAAACTAGGTTTTGTCTAAGTGTTGCTATCTCTACCGCAAAGGCTAAGTTTCAATCTACACTAAATAAGTATGACTACAAGATTGAAACTTAAATGCGTAATATAAATGCGGAATGTAAAGAGCTAAGTAGAGAAGCAAACTCTCGTGGATGACGCCGGTATTTTTACCGAGGTATCCGGAACCGCGCAAGGTCCCGACTAATCCTCGTTGGTGCCCCTACGCAAAGGGAAGCCCACGCGAGGGCCAAGCACCACGGTCGAGTAACTCCGTAGAGAGCCGCGGGCCTTCTCCACGCGCAAGTGGTGCTCCGCTTCCGGCTCCTCTCGGACGCTCCCCGCCGTCTCCACTATCGAGCTTCCGGCCGAAACGCCGCGGGCCTCGTTCCCTCCGGTACACGGTGGTGGCCGTGACACAAACGCGGTTGTCACGGTCTCGCAAGACTCTCGCCCCACTCGGTACAATTACAACGGCTCGCGCAAGAGCCGAGGGGTTGTGTGGTTTTACAAAACTCACTCAACTAACTAGGGTTCACCTAGAGCAAGCGCTAAAGCGGTCTAACTAACCTAAGCACTTCGCAAAGCACCTACGCTAATCACCGAGTGATTCTATTAAGCACTTGGGTGTTTGAGCTCTTGGAAATATGCACTATGTGTCTTGGTATGTTGCTTGGGCTCTCACGCTTGAGAATGGCCGGTTGGGGTGGTATTTATAGCCTCCACACCCTCAACTAGCCGTTGGACAGAAAGCAGCAGCTTTCTGTCGTCGGGTGCACCGGACAGTCCGGTGCACACCGGACACTAAACTGTAGCATGTCCGGTGCCGCCACGTCAGCCGACCGTTGGCGCCTGTAGCAGTCGACCGTTGGATCCGACCGTTGGATTCGACCGTTGCCTTCTGCCCGTTGGCACACCGGACAGTCCGGTGCACACCGGACAGTCCGGTGCTACAGCCAGAGAGCGCCTGTCTGCGGCCTCTCTGCGCAGACTGTCTGGTGCCTCACCGGACAGTCCGGTGCGCCACCAGGCGCTGGCTGACAGCCCTTATCTTGGATTTCTTCGCTGATTTCTTCGGGCTTCTTTGTTCTTGAGTCTTGGACTCCTATGCATCTTTTTATGTCTTCTTTTGAGGTGTTGCATCCTCATTGCCTTGGTCCAATTCTCTTCGCATCCTGTGAACTACAAACACTAGAAAACTTATTAGTTCACGGATTGTGTTGTTCATCAAACACCAAAACTCAATTAGCCAAAAGGCCCGGGGTCCATTTTCCTTACAGCTCCGGCATTGCGCGGAGAAGCATCGCTGCTGCAGCCAGGTTCTGACCGACCCCACTGGATGTGGGTGGCGGCCTGACCCTGACGTCGTTGGCGACGCGGAGCGGGAGACCCTGGGGCAGGTGACGTATTTCTCCGGCCGGGGGTTGGCCCACCCATGCCTGCCCGACGTCCCGGCGGATCGGCTCAAGCGCTCCTTCTCCCTCGTCGAGCCTGGCCTGCGCCCCGCGGACTTGCTCGAGCTGTGGGTCGTGACCCCCCGCCGGAACGGGGACCACAGCTAGCTCCCGCGGGATGTCAGCGCGGGGCACCGGCCTAGGGAGATCACCGTCCTCCGGCATGCCGAGATGATTGCCTTCGGAGGGACCCCCTAGATCGACGTGGAAACATTCGCGGCTTGGGCCGCAGTCCTCGTCGTTGAGGCTGCGGCTACCGTCGGAACAGTCGGAGAGGCAGTAGTCACATGCGGTCATGAAGTCCCGCATGGCACTAGGGTTGCCAAGTCCAGAGAAATCCCAATAGATGATGGGGTCGTCGTCTTCCTCGGACCCGGAGGGCCCATAGGTCGAGACGTCCGTCAGCCGGTCCCAAGGCGACCGCGTGCGAAACCCCAGAGGGTTTGAACTCGCCTCTACGAGAGTGCCCGCCAAAGCAAGGTCGCTAGGCGGGTTGAGGCTGAATCTAAATGACGTAGGATGGGAATCGGTCGGTACCTTTTGGTCGACGAACGACGATGAAGTTGCGTCGGGGACTGACTGCACCATCATCTCAGGTACGAGGGTGACGCCCAGCAAGCCTTCCGCGAGCGTGCTGGCGTCGTCCGCTTGCTCGGGATTGGCGTGTCACGGGGAGACGGCGCTCGCCTTCGTCTCAAACGCGAGGTCGAGGCCCGACGCGCCCCCTGTTGGGGCGCTAGGGACGTCGATTCGCTCGACAGCCGACGAGGCGCGGCCTCCCGCTTGGCCTTGGTTGCCCCGCCTCCTCCTCCGTTGGTGGGGGAGAGGACGGGGCGAGCTCGAATGTTGTTCTTCCACCACACGGGGAAGACGTCGTCGATTCCGCCGTCGGCGGGCGGGCTGTCGGCCGCCATTGTCGTCGTCACGCGGCGGTGGAAGGAGTATCATGTCGTAGCTGCCGTCGAAGGACATGAACTTAAGACTCCCGAAACGGAGCACCGTCCCGGGTCGGAGAGGTTGCTGGAGACTGCCCATCTGGAGCTTGACGGGAAGCTGTTCGTCAACACGCAGCAGGCCTCTACCTGGCGCGCCAACTGTCGGCGTTTCGAGACCGGGGGGTCCCTAAGCCGACGAGTGAATGTCGCCGCGTGCCTCAGCCTAGATGGGTCGACGCGAGGCCGAGCGCGAAGGGGGGAAGTGAGGTGGCCGGAGATGGGCGTGAGAGAGGTGGAAATCCTGCGGCCTTCGTGTTCGTCCCGCGCCCAGGTCGAGTGCGCTTGCAGTAGGGGGTTACAAGCGTCCACGCGGGAGAGGGAAGCGAGCGGCCCCAAGAGAGCGCCTGTCCCGTCCTCGTCCCCGCGCGGCCAACCTTCTCTAAGAGGGCCCTGGTCCTTCCTTTTATAGGCGTAAGGAGAGGATCCAGGTGTACAATGGGGGTGTAGCAGAGCGCTACGTGTCTAGCGGGGGAGAGCTAGCGCCCTAAGTACATGCCGATGTGGCAGCCGGAGAGATTTTGGCACCCAGCTGGTGTGATGTCGTGGCCGTCGGAGGAGCGATGGAGCCTGGCGGAGGGACAGCTGTCGGAGCGGTTGAGTCCTTGCTGACGTCCTCCTGCTTCCGTAAGAGAGCTGAGAGTCGTCGTCGTCACAGAGCATGCGGGGCGCCATCATTGCCTATCCGGCGGAGCTAGCCAGATGGGACACCGGTCTTGTTCTCTGCGGCCCGAGTCAGCTCGGGGTAGGGTGATGATGGCGCTTCCTGTTGACATGGCTGGCCTGCGCCCTAGGTTGGGCGACGTGGAGGCTCCTCCGAAGCCGAGGTCGAGTCTGTTTTCCATGGCCGAGGCCGAGTCCGAGCCCCTGGGTCGGGCGAGGCGGAGGTCGTTCGGTAGAGGCCAGGGCGGAGTCCGAGCCCTGGGGTCGAGCGAAGCGGAGTTCGTCGTCTTCCGGGACTTAGCCCGAGTCCGAGCCCTGGGTCGGGCGGAGCGGAGTTCGCCGTCTTCCGGGACTTAGCCCGAGTCCGAGCCCTAGGTCGGGCGGAGCGGAGTTCGCCGTCTTCCGGGACTTAGCCCGAGTCCGAGCCCTGGGTCGAGCGGAGCGGAGTTCGCCGTCTTCCGGGACTTAGCCCGAGTCCGAGCCCTGGGTCGGGCGGAGCGGAGTTCGCCGTCTTCCGGGACTTAGCCCGAGTCCGAGCCCTGGGTCGGGCGGAGCTTCCTATGGTGCCTTTGGCAGGGCCTGACTGCCTGTTAGTCTCACTCTGTCAAGTGGCACTGCGGTCGGAGTGGCGCAGGCGGCGCTGTCCTTTTGCCAGGCCGGTCAGGTGGAGTGACGGCGGTCACTTCGGCTCTGCTGGGGGGCGCGCGTCAGGACAAAGGTGTCAGGTCACATTTGCATTAAATGCTCCTGCGACTTGGTCGGTTGGTGCGGCGATTTAGTCAGGGTTGCTTCTTAGCGAAGGCAGGGCCTCGGACGAGCCGGAAATATGTCCGCCGTTGGAGGGGGGCCTCGGGCGAGACGGAAATCATCCGGGGTCGGCTGCCCTTGTCCGAGGCTAGGCTCGGGCGAGGTGTGATCGAGTCGCTCGAATGGACTGATCCCTGACTTAATCGCACCCATCAGGCCTTAGCAGCTTTATGCTGATGGGGGTTACCAGCTGAGAATTAGGAGTCTTGAGGGTACCCCTAATTATGGTCCCCGACAATTACCTACCAAATTAATCATTTGTAAGTATAACGATTAGATAACAATATATATTATGATGCTGTAAATATTGTATAATTTTCTAAAAACTCAAATAATAATGTATAAAAATTAATTAATTAGTTAAAATGTAAATAGAGAGCAGAAAATGGTTAGAGAGAAGATAAGAGAGAAATATATTTAAAAATGAATAGAAAGTCTATACTTGTAACACCCGGTTTTAAAGGACAAAGCCGGGTGCATCTCATACATGCGCCAAGAAGACCACACATATAATAACAGAGTGTATAGAGATAAATGTCATTAACATCAGAGTATTTATTACATAGCGGAAGACTTAATACAAAATAAAATAATAAATATAAAACGAACTAAGGATCGTCGGCGCCAATGTCGACTGGGAAACGCCACCTAGATCAGATCAAACTCCTCGATACTTGACTCCACTTGAAACCACCTGTTCTTCTCCTGTGGGGGGGGTGTGAGACAGCAAGAGTGAGCTCACATACGATCATAGCTCAACAAGTCGTGGGGAATAATGTGACATGAACTCACCAAAGGTGGGAGTTCATGTAGTGTAAGGCTGATCAATGAAATAAAGGCTGAAGCTGAGCATTGCTTTTATAAGTTGGTCAAAATTTTATTAGCAATTACTAAGTGTAAGTAAATACCAAACCTTAATAATAATAAAGAACAGTAATAGTAAAATAATCCCAAATGCAATGAAATGACAGGTTAAGTTTAAGTTCCATAATTTAATCATGTGAGTGTCCGAGCCGCTCTTGACCGTGAGCACGGCTAGTATACTAGTTTTACACTCTGCAGAGGTTGCGCATCTTTACCCACAAGTCATGTTACCCATCTACCAAGAGATGGCCAATCCCATACACCTCTACCGAGGAGGCGAGGCAGGGTAACACTACGAGGCCTTTACAAAGTTCCACTAGCTTCAGACTACCCGCTACAGTTTATGGGAAGATCCAGTAAAGGGTTCCTGGCTGATAGCCATCGCAGCAAAATCAACCAGGGACCTCCCCGCACTGACCTCTCCCCTACTGCCCTTGCCCCTTTCGGGTAAGGTAGCCCTCCCCTAGCTTTCCTAGTTAATCAGCCAAGGGCGTCCCATTCCACCCTTGTGGTAGCACTGTTTTCCCGGGTGGTTCTCCATGTTCCCATTAACATAATGATCTTAACATGAACAAGGAATAATAAAATATATAACAATAAATAGTATAACAATGAGTGATGAATATCTCTATACCCAAATCCACATAAAGCAATAGCATGTACTACCCAAAACTTTAGTAGTAAAACCAGTGGTGAAGCAAGGTATAAAGATAGTCAAAATCTAGGGTATCCTATTGGGTCCCAGCAAAATTATCCTATGCAGATCATTATGAATAATAAGAACATGAATGGGTAAAAGAAGTGATCAAGGGCACAACTTGCCTGGCACTTGAGATTCCAGGTACCAACTTGCTTTTCAGATGACACACGTCCCCGCGCTAGTCGTAGCAATACAAGCAAACAGGGTATATACAAAATTAACATCACACCAAACATAAGAATATACTGCATAATAATGATCTACACGTTGCTACGAGACTAACGCAACTTGAACGGATCAAATCGGAGTTAAAACGGAGGAGTTATGAATTTTCGAAGGTTTTAAGTATTCGATACAAGATTAATTGAGTAATCAATTCTAGTATGATTTTCATGTTATAACAGTGTTATTATGTGATGAACAATATTATTATAAAATTATAGGAACTGGAATGAACTAATTCGGACATCATATGAATTTTATATGAATTAAACAAGTTCTAGCATTTATTTTTGCATTAAAAATCATTTTCTAATTACTTTTACTGAATTTCTAAGTTTCTGGACAGGGCGCCAAATTCCAGAAAAGCCAGGGGCTTTGGTGCAATATTCTGTAGACTCAGAACTAATCCTGTGTGGATGGCGGGTTGATTTCAATAAAACTCAGGGTCTCTTTAGACAATATGCCACGCGAAGGGGTATCGGTAAATCTGAGCCGTTAGATCTTACACCGAGGGTCGCGATTAGATGGCGCATTATGTGAACCGGTATACAAACGTGACCGTTAGATCCGAAGCCAACGCCCGAGATCCAACCACGACAGTGCCCACTCCCAGCCCTCGGATGCACGACTTGCGGCCCGGATCTACTGAATACAGAGCTACGCGCCTGACCAACCCGTGAGTAATCCAAACCGTCTGATCAAGGATCCATGGTCCGGATCAACTCCTACCATGGTCCCATCGCGCCCATCCGATCGGGATCCAGTGGCGTAGGAGCATCTGATCGGAACGCTACTGGTGTAACGATCCTAAACGTCGGTCACCCATCCCACGGCCAAAAGCCCTTCTTCCTCTTCCTACCAAGCGACCACGGCGGCGCTGCCAGATTCATACGGCGGAGACCATGGCCGGCAAACAGGCTACCCCCCCCCGCTGCCCCTAACTACTATTGGCCAGGTTCGACACATATAGAAGGACGCGAGCGATGTGTGGAGTCTTCACCGGCTACCTGGGCCTTAAAAAGGGGGTCGATCACGATGGTTTGCGGTCGGTGGCAGGAGCACAACCTCGTGATCAATTCTGCGTGACCCGATCGATAATCCACCCAACGGAGCCCTCGAACATGATCAACCTACTCAAGAGAAAGCAGGAGTGGATCCCATACCTAATAACGCGGGCGCAGTGGGGATGACCACGAGTCGGCGTCGAATCCGCCGCGACGCACAGCTGGGGTGAAGGTGCCCGGCCGCCGTCTGGGACCACGGCGCCGCTTCACCGCACGATCAGGGTGGTCACCAATGCCCCACAATACACCGCCAGCGCCAGAACCCGCGGTTCTCACTCTACTGCTCCCTTGCGGCGGTAATGGCGTTCGCCGCAGGAGCACTCGTGGAGACGCTGGTGGGTTAAGTGCGCGAGGGAGGGCGAGGTCAAGGGCACCCATATAGCGCGAGAACTGGGCAGGGATTAGCTGAGCCGTTGAAGTCCGCTCCACGAGCGGCGCTCGGCTCCTAGAAATTCGTCGGGGTTCGTTGGGGAAGCGGTGTCATGGCGGCAGAGACGGGCTACGGAGGGGATCCCACGCCGCGGCGACTTGGCGAGAGCCTGGCCACATGGGCCCGCATGACAGAGGGCAACACAGAGATTGGATCAGGTGCGACTTGGGCTGGCGGGGAGTGGGTGTGTAGTGGGCCGAAATGCGGCTAGCCGGCCCAGGTAGAGCAGTTCTCTTTTTCCTTTTATTTTGGGTTTTATTTCATTTTTGTTTTTTTCATTTAAACTTCCAAATTTGTGTGTGGACCAAAATTCAAATCCAACTTCCAAATCACTTATGTTTTGAACTTCAAATTTTTCCAGTAAATATAACTTCTACAATCTTAGTATTTACTTATTTTTATCCACACCCTTTTATTCTCTTTTCTAGATTCAAGAATTTCTTTTATTTTTTTTCCAATTTTAAATTTTAGGAATTTAATATATTTCTTCTTCAAATTATTTTATGTTGTCACAAAATGCACACAAAATAAAATCCAGCATGATGCATGATTTGGTGGCTTACATTTTTATTAATTATTTGTTTTCAAATGAAGTGTTCACATGTGATGATAAATATGGATGACACATATATGTATAAAGGAATATAATTTCTCTTTCTACACTCTTATTACAAAGTGGGTATTACAAATCCTACCCCCCTTAAAAATAATCTCGTCCTCGAGATTTAGGAAGAACTAGGGAAACGATGGGAAAGTCTACGCGAAGCTCTTCTTCTTTTCCCATGTTGCTTCATTTTCTCTATGGTGACTCCATTGCACTCTGCACATCCTTATCACTTTTATTCCTTATAACTTGAGTCAAAGTATCCAAAATCTTGATCGGGTACTCCGTGTAAGTCAAATCACCTTGAACACTGAGCTTTTCCATTGGTAACTGTTCCTCAGGGACACGGAGATACTTCTTAAGTTGAGACACATGGATTACATTATGTACTTCAGATAGATTATCATGTAGCTCGAGCTGATAGGCCATCTCTCCAACTCGCCTAAAAACTCTGAATGTCCAATAAAGCGAGGGGACAATTTGCCCTTAACCTTGAATCTCCTCATTCCACGAAGTGGTGAAACCTTGAGGTACACATAATCTCCTTCTTCAAATCCCAGTGGTCTCCCTCTATTATCAGCATAGCTCTTTTGCCTGGTCTGAGCTACCCTCAAATTCTCCCGAATTATACGGACTTATTCTTCTGCCTCTTGAATAAGTTCAGGTCCAAAGAACTGTCTTCCTCTAGCCTGGTCCAATATAGAGGAATCCTACATTTCCTGTCATACAGAGTCTCGAATAGTGACATCTTCAGACTGGCCTGGTAACTATCATTATATGAGAACTCAGCACAAGGTAGACTCTTGTCCCACTACTACCATGCTGAAGGGCACAAGCTCTCAACATGTCTTCCAATACTTGATTAGTCCTTTCAGTCTGAGAGTGATAGGCTGTACTGAAATTCAACTTCGTATCCATATTCCCATGAAAACTTTTCCAAAATCTGAAGGTAAACTTTGATCCTCTATCCGAAACGATCTTCTTTGGTACACCATGTAGAGACTCAATCCGAGACATGTATAACTTAGCCAATTGTGATCCATTATAAGTAGTCTTGATTGGAATGAAATGAGCCACTTTGGTCAGTCTATCCACAATAACCAATATAGAATCATATCCTTTTGGGGTGCGAGGCAATCCAGTAATGAAGTCCATATAAATCTCTTCTCACTTCCATTCGGGTATCTTTAGTGGATGCGGTAGTCCAGCTAGTCTTTGGTGTTCGACCTTAACTCTTTGACACACATCTCACATAGCCACATGTGTAGCCACATCTCTCTTCAATCCATATCACCAGTATCTCTGCCTCAAATCCTGATACATCTTAGTACTATCAGGATGAATAGAATAATCCAAGTCATGGGCCTCCTTTAAATTAGTCTCTCGAAGGCTTTCAATCTCAGGAACACATATCCGATCCTTGAACCATACGGTGCCTTGCTCATTCTCTATGAATTTTCAGACCTCGACCTTCAGTAATCATATTCTTAATCTCTTGAATTTTTAGCATCATCAATTTGTCCTTTGTGGAATTCTTGCTCCAAGGTAGATTCCACATCAATAGTAACTCCTTCAGTGTGAGCAACTATCCCCAGGTCAAGTCTCCTGAAATCCTCAACAATCTCATCGAGTAGCTGGGCAACAACAGCTAAATGAACATGCTCCTTTCGACTCAAGGCATCTGTAACCAAATTTGCCTAGCCCGGGTGATAGTGAATTTCCAAATCGTAATCCTTAATAAGCTCCAACCAACGGTGTTGCCTAAGGTTGAGATCCTTCTGAGTGAATATATACTTCAAACTCTTATGATCCGTATATACTTGGCACTTCTCGTCCCACTTGAATTTTTCTTTCCTTCACCAAAAGCGAGGTCATAAGCTTAGCAATCTTAGAAAATCCTTCAATAAATCTCCATTAATATCCTGCAAGTCCCAAGAAACTTCGGTCCTCCGTAACCGTAGTGGGTATGCTCCACACCACTATCTACTTGACTTTAGCAGGATCCACTGATATTCCTCCATTAGAAATGATATGTCCAAGAAATGGCACCTGGTCAATCCAAAACTCGCATTTTACCGTACTTGGCGTAGAGTTGATTATCTTAAAGCTTCTGTAGCACCGACCTTAGATGTTCTTCATGAGCACTATCACTCTTGGAATAATAATATCGTCCATGAAAACCACGACGAATCTGTCCAGATCATGCACCTTATTCTTCAGATCCATAAAATAGGTTGGTGCATTTGTTAGTCCAGACGACATAACAGTTAAACTCATATGATCCATAACGAGTCGAGAAAAGCCGTCTTAGGAATATCTGATGGTCCAATCTTCATCTAATGGTAACCCGATCGGAGGTCAATCTTCGAGAGTACCCTGGCTCCTCTCATCCGATTAAATAAATCCTTAATGCGGGGTAACAGAAACTTGTTCTTCGCAGTGACATCATTAAGGGACCTTTAATCCACGCACATCCCTTACAATCCATCTTTCTTCTGCGCAAATAACACCGGTGCTCCCCAAGGTGAGGAACTCGGACGTAAGTAACTAGCCTCTTGTAATTCCGTTCACTGATTCTTCAGTCCCTTTAACTCTTCTACAGGCATCCGAAAAATCTCTAACCACATGAATGTTGTCACCCACAAACTTCCCATTTATTAAAAATGTCGCTAGTCTGGTGGCAGTAGTTACTGCAATTCCAACTTCAAATCTTTCTCCTTTGGAACTGGTGAGTTCTACGGTTCCTTTAGCACAGTGTATAAACTGCCTTTACCTTTCTTAACCATGACATACCAAGGATCACGTCTATAGTGCTCTCTTCTAACACTATAGGGGTAGCCAATCTAGGTTAGAAATACAGGGTAAGAAAGGAAGAATTGTAGACAAGGCGAGTAATTACGAGGAATGTTATTGCGGGGGATTTATTAGCTAAGTAGATTAGTGTGTCGCCTACTAAAGCTAATACAATACCTTATGGTGGTACATGCTAAGATGCCCGTCTATAATGTTTCATTCAATCAAAGAAGCAAATCAAGCATTGCTCATCAGAACAATCAACCAACATTTTTAATAGAGAAAATAGTTTGAGTTTTGTCTTAGGTCTCCTATCCCTTAAAAATGTCATAGGGGTAGGGATTCCAAGGTGTGAAATCCATCTTGTCTCAGAGTAGCAAAGGTAAGAATGATCAGAGTAGAACAGTAGAAGGTGAGACAGGATTAAGATAAGTGTAGAAAGAATCAGAGTAAGGTAAGTGTGGAATGAATCAGAATAAGATAAGTAGGTAAGGGTTGTCCATTTCTATCTAGGTTTCGTCCAACAGTCAACATTTCCTCTGATACCACTTCTGTAACACCCGGTTTTAAAGGACAAAGCCGGGTGCATCTCATACATGCGCCAAGAAGACCACACATATAATAACAGAGTGTATAGAGATAAATGTCATTAACATCAGAGTATTTATTACATAGCGGAAGACTTAATACAAAATAAAATAATAAATATAAAACGAACTAAGGATCGTCGGCGCCAATGTCGACTGGGAAACGCCACCTAGATCAGATCAAACTCCTCGATACTTGACTCCACTTGAAACCACCTGTTCTTCTCCTGTGGGGGGGGGGGGTGTGAGACAGCAAGAGTGAGCTCACATACGATCATAGCTCAACAAGTCGTGGGGAATAATGTGACATGAACTCACCAAAGGTGGGAGTTCATGTAGTGTAAGGCTGATCAATGAAATAAAGGCTGAAGCTGAGCATTGCTTTTATAAGTTGGTCAAAATTTTATTAGCAATTACTAAGTGTAAGTAAATACCAAACCTTAATAATAATAAAGAACAGTAATAGTAAAATAATCCCAAATGCAATGAAATGACAGGTTAAGTTTAAGTTCCATAATTTAATCATGTGAGTGTCCGAGCCGCTCTTGACCGTGAGCACGGCTAGTATACTAGTTTTACACTCTGCAGAGGTTGCGCATCTTTACCCACAAGTCATGTTACCCATCTACCAAGAGATGGCCAATCCCATACACCTCTACCGAGGAGGCGAGGCAGGGTAACACTACGAGGCCTTTACAAAGTTCCACTAGCTTCAGACTACCCGCTACAGTTTATGGGAAGATCCAGTAAAGGGTTCCTGGCTGATAGCCATCGCAGCAAAATCAACCAGGGACCTCCCCGCACTGACCTCTCCCCTACTGCCCTTGCCCCTTTCGGGTAAGGTAGCCCTCCCCTAGCTTTCCTAGTTAATCAGCCAAGGGCGTCCCATTCCACCCTTGTGGTAGCACTGTTTTCCCGGGTGGTTCTCCATGTTCCCATTAACATAATGATCTTAACATGAACAAGGAATAATAAAATAGATAACAATAAATAGTATAACAATGAGTGATGAATATCTCTATACCCAAATCCACATAAAGCAATAGCATGTACTACCCAAAACTTTAGTAGTAAAACCAGTGGTGAAGCAAGGTATAAAGATAGTCAAAATCTAGGGTATCCTATTGGGTCCCAGCAAAATTATCCTATGCAGATCATTATGAATAATAAGAACATGAATGGGTAAAAGAAGTGATCAAGGGCACAACTTGCCTGGCACTTGAGATTCCAGGTACCAACTTGCTTTTCAGATGACACACGTCCCCGCGCTAGTCGTAGCAATACAAGCAAACAGGGTATATACAAAATTAACATCACACCAAACATAAGAATATACTGCATAATAATGATCTACACGTTGCTACGAGACTAACGCAACTTGAACGGATCAAATCGGAGTTAAAACGGAGGAGTTATGAATTTTCGAAGGTTTTAAGTATTCGATACAAGATTAATTGAGTAATCAATTCTAGTATGATTTTCATGTTATAACAGTGTTATTATGTGATGAACAATATTATTATAAAATTATAGGAACTGGAATGAACTAATTCGGACATCATATGAATTTTATATGAATTAAACAAGTTCTAGCATTTATTTTTGCATTAAAAATCATTTTCTAATTACTTTTACTGAATTTCTAAGTTTCTGGACAGGGCGCCAAATTCCAGAAAAGCCAGGGGCTTTGGTGCAATATTCTGTAGACTCAGAACTAATCCTGTGTGGATGGCGGGTTGATTTCAATAAAACTCAGGGTCTCTTTAGACAATATGCCACGCGAAGGGGTATCGGTAAATCTGAGCCGTTAGATCTTACACCGAGGGTCGCGATTAGATGGCGCATTATGTGAACCGGTATACAAACGTGACCGTTAGATCCGAAGCCAACGCCCGAGATCCAACCACGACAGTGCCCACTCCCAGCCCTCGGATGCACGACTTGCGGCCCGGATCTACTGAATACAGAGCTACGCGCCTGACCAACCCGTGAGTAATCCAAACCGTCTGATCAAGGATCCATGGTCCGGATCAACTCCTACCATGGTCCCATCGCGCCCATCCGATCGGGATCCAGTGGCGTAGGAGCATCTGATCGGAACGCTACTGGTGTAACGATCCTAAACGTCGGTCACCCATCCCACGGCCAAAAGCCCTTCTTCCTCTTCCTACCAAGCGACCACGGCGGCGCTGCCAGATTCATACGGCGGAGACCATGGCCGGCAAACAGGCTACCCCCCCCGCTGCCCCTAACTACTATTGGCCAGGTTCGACACATATAGAAGGACGCGAGCGATGTGTGGAGTCTTCACCGGCTACCTGGGCCTTAAAAAGGGGGTCGATCACGATGGTTTGCGGTCGGTGGCAGGAGCACAACCTCGTGATCAATTCTGCGTGACCCGATCGATAATCCACCCAACGGAGCCCTCGAACATGATCAACCTACTCAAGAGAAAGCAGGAGTGGATCCCATACCTAATAACGCGGGCGCAGTGGGGATGACCACGAGTCGGCGTCGAATCCGCCGCGACGCACAGCTGGGGTGAAGGTGCCCGGCCGCCGTCTGGGACCACGGCGCCGCTTCACCGCACGATCAGGGTGGTCACCAATGCCCCACAATACACCGCCAGCGCCAGAACCCGCGGTTCTCACTCTACTGCTCCCTTGCGGCGGTAATGGCGTTCGCCGCAGGAGCACTCGTGGAGACGCTGGTGGGTTAAGTGCGCGAGGGAGGGCGAGGTCAAGGGCACCCATATAGCGCGAGAACTGGGCAGGGATTAGCTGAGCCGTTGAAGTCCGCTCCACGAGCGGCGCTCGGCTCCTAGAAATTCGTCGGGGTTCGTTGGGGAAGCGGTGTCATGGCGGCAGAGACGGGCTACGGAGGGGATCCCACGCCGCGGCGACTTGGCGAGAGCCTGGCCACATGGGCCCGCATGACAGAGGGCAACACAGAGATTGGATCAGGTGCGACTTGGGCTGGCGGGGAGTGGGTGTGTAGTGGGCCGAAATGCGGCTAGCCGGCCCAGGTAGAGCAGTTCTCTTTTTCCTTTTATTTTGGGTTTTATTTCATTTTTGTTTTTTTCATTTAAACTTCCAAATTTGTGTGTGGACCAAAATTCAAATCCAACTTCCAAATCACTTATGTTTTGAACTTCAAATTTTTCCAGTAAATATAACTTCTACAATCTTAGTATTTACTTATTTTTATCCACACCCTTTTATTCTCTTTTCTAGATTCAAGAATTTCTTTTATTTTTTTTTCCAATTTTAAATTTTAGGAATTTAATATATTTCTTCTTCAAATTATTTTATGTTGTCACAAAATGCACACAAAATAAAATCCAGCATGATGCATGATTTGGTGGCTTACATTTTTATTAATTATTTGTTTTCAAATGAAGTGTTCACATGTGATGATAAATATGGATGACACATATATGTATAAAGGAATATAATTTCTCTTTCTACACTCTTATTACAAAGTGGGTATTACAATACTATACTTAAAGCACCAGTTTCAACGGTCGTCACGCGTCATCTTTTCACAAATAACCCCTCACAGCTATTTCAAATTAACCCGCATGTCTATAGATGGTCAAACGGTGGTCCAGCACGGGCTAGACGCCCGCGGGCCACAACTCTGGCCCAGCCACGTCATGCTGGCCTGCTGCCGGGCAAGCCCGTTAGCCCATTTGATTAAATCAGCGTAAAATATTAAAGAACGGTGCAGCAGGTGGGGTTCGAACTCATGCCCTAATGGAAGAGAGGTGGTAGACACTGGGTAAAGCTTTCTAACCAGTAGAACATCATGCTCAAATGTTTTTAATATTAAATATAAATTATATATATGTATATACGTTTTTTGTAAAATAAAAAATATAATCGTATCGGGCCGGACTAGAACTACGGGTCGAGGCTACAGCCCAAACATAACACGACGTTCTTGGCTCTTGTAAGCATTAGGTCGTTTCTGAGACCATATTGGCACAATGGACTCCATAGTGTTTGAGGTTGCTGAATTGGATGGAGCAATAATGATTTGTCGCACTAACAGTAAAATGAAAGGTTATTTATTGGTTTTAAACGTTAGTAATTACTATGAAGTAGTATCATTTATATGGAGCACATCCAGTTTTTATTGATGTCTGACTTTAACAATCACTCCATATTTTGATCTATCTTTTTTATAAGTTTGAGTTCATGTGACTTATTTTAGAAACTTGAACTCACAAACTTTCTCTTATTTGGTCTCTATATGGTAGAATTATGTTATTTTATAATCTCTGTTCGTTCAGTCAGTTGTTGTGAACTCTCTTCTAATCGCTCACTTCATTGGTTGTGTTGTACCAAGACATATTGGATGGAGTAAACAATAACATCAGTTAGCCAAATCAAAAAATATTATACGAAGAGCGGAGACAATCAATAAAAAATCTTAATTTTTTATGGATAGTTTATATGGGTATTGTTGTAAACCGTCGCAATGCACGGGCAACCGACTAGTATAAATAATGGGAGAAAAGAGAGGAATGGATGAAATGAGTCACATCCCCACGACCCCACCCAGCCACCCATTAAAAAAAAACTACAGGGAGCCCGGGAGCTCACAACGCCAACACCACACCACAGTTCTCACCCAATTGGCCAACCCAACCCGAATAAATTTGAAGCGCGGACCCAGCCCTAGATCCGACACCAGCACCACCCTCAGCCATGGCGCCGGCGGCGGCGGAGGCTGGTCCCGGCGATGACGGGCTTAGGAAGCTGGAATACCTTTCGCTGGTCTCCAAAGTTTGCTCCGAGCTCGAGACCCACATCGGCGTCGGCGACAAGGTGCTGGCTGAGTTCATCACCGAGCTCGGCCGCGACTCCACAACCGTCCCCGAGTTCGACGCCAAGCTCAAGGAGAAGGGCGCCGACTTCCCCGACTACTTCGTCCGTACGCTCCTCACCATCATCCACGCCATCCTCCAGCCTACTGCTTCCAACCCTACCTCTGCCACCGTCGCCGAGGGCCCTGCTGGTGCGGAGTCGGCCAAATTCCCCGGGCTCGCCCGCCCCGACGACCCCGACCATGCCCGCAACCTCCGCCTCGAGCTCGAGCGGGATGCCGATGCGGCCCCTCCTGCTCCGATGAGGGACGACCGCGACCGCCGCTGGGATGGGAGAGGCCGAGACCGGGACTACGGCCGCGGCGGCCGTGAGCATGATCAAGACCGCGGTGGCCGTGACCACGATCGTGACCGCCGTGACAGGGATCGAGGGCGCGACCGCGAGTATGGCCGTGATAGGGATCGAGGGCGCGACCGTGAGTATGGCCATGATAGGGATCGAGGGCGCGACCGTGAGTATGGCCGTGATAGGGATCATGACCATGTCCGGGATCGTGACGCGGAACGCCTCCACGATGGAGATAGAGATACTGGTAGGAACAGAGTTAGGGACTTGGGGAGGAGCAGGAGGTATGCAGATGATGAGGAAGAGGAGAGGGGCAATGTAGGAAGGGGAAGGGAGGTTGCTGTTTCGAATCCCAGTGGGGAGCCAGAGCTGTACCAGGTGTACCGAGGGAGGGTTACCCGGGTGATGGATACCGGATGCTTTGTCAGGCTTGATGATGTTCGCGGTGGCCACGAGGGACTTGTTCATGTATCGCAGATGGCTAGCAGGCGGGTGGCCAATGCAAAGGAGGTGGTGAAGCGTGACCAGGAGGTGTATGTGAAGGTAGTTTCGGTGAAGGGGCAGAAGTTGAGTTTGTCGATGCGGGATGTTGATCAGGATACAGGGAAAGACCTCCTGCCGATGCAGCGAGGTGGGGATGATGCACCAAGGGTGAACCCATCTGGTGGCAGGGGCAGTGGCATGGGATCTGGCAAGAGGTTGGGTTTGTCAGGTATTGTGATCACGGAGGAGGATGAGGCAGCCCCAACATCAAGACGACCACTCAAGAGAATGAGCTCGCCAGAGAGGTGGGAAGCAAAACAGCTTATTGCCTCGGGTGTGCTGGATGTGAGGGATTATCCAATGTTTGATGAGGATGGGGATGGTATGATGTACCAGGAGGAAGGTGCAGAAGAAGAGCTTGAAATTGAGCTAAATGAGGATGAACCAGCATTCTTGCAGGGGCAGAGCAGATTTTCAATAGACATGTCACCTGTAAAGATCTTTAAGAATCCTGAGGGTTCACTGAGCCGAGCAGCAGCCCTACAGACTGCTCTCATAAAGGAACGTCGTGAGGTTCGAGAACAGGAGCAGAGAGCCATGTTAGATTCAATCCCCAAGGATCTGAATCGACCATGGGAGGACCCAATGCCTGATACAGGTGAGCGGCACCTTGCACAGGAGCTGCGAGGTGTTGGCCTTTCAGCTTATGACATGCCTGAATGGAAGAAGGAGGCCTATGGAAAAGCTTTAACTTTTGGGCAAAGGTCAAAGCTTTCAATACAAGAGCAGAGGCAGTCTCTTCCTATTTACAAGTTGAAGAAAGAGCTTACACAAGCTGTACATGATAATCAAGTTTTGGTTGTTATTGGAGAGACTGGTTCCGGGAAGACGACACAGGTGACACAATATTTGGCTGAGGCAGGTTATACCACGCGGGGTAAAATCGGGTGTACTCAGCCTCGTAGGGTGGCTGCAATGTCAGTTGCAAAGAGAGTGGCAGAAGAGTTTGGTTGTCGGCTGGGAGAGGAAGTTGGTTATGCTATCCGTTTTGAGGACTGTACGGGTCCGGACACAGTGATTAAGTACATGACTGATGGTATGCTTCTGCGTGAAATTCTTGTTGATGAGAACCTTTCCCAGTATTCTGTTATCATGCTTGATGAAGCCCATGAAAGGACCATCCACACTGATGTGCTCTTTGGTTTGCTGAAACAACTTATTAAGCGCAGATCTGATATGAGGCTTATTGTTACTTCTGCCACCCTTGATGCTGAGAAGTTCTCAGGATATTTCTTTAACTGTAACATCTTCACAATTCCTGGAAGAACATTCCCAGTAGAGATACTGTACACTAAACAACCTGAAAGTGATTACTTGGATGCAGCATTGATTACTGTGCTGCAGATTCACTTGACAGAGCCAGAAGGAGACATCCTTGTTTTCCTGACAGGGCAGGAGGAAATCGATCATGCCTGCCAGTGTCTTTATGAGAGGATGAAGGGGCTGGGCAGGGATGTTCCTGAGCTCATAATCTTGCCTGTGTATAGTGCCCTTCCTAGTGAGATGCAATCAAAGATCTTTGACCCGGCTCCACCTGGCAAGAGGAAAGTTGTGGTAGCGACCAATATTGCTGAAGCTTCTTTGACAATTGACGGTATATACTATGTTGTGGATCCTGGTTTTGCCAAAATCAATGTATACAATTCAAAACAGGGGCTTGATTCATTGGTCATCACTCCGATATCACAAGCGTCCGCGAAACAAAGAGCAGGGCGTGCAGGGCGTACTGGACCTGGCAAGTGTTATCGTCTATACACTGAAAGTGCCTACCGGAATGAGATGTCCCCCACAACAATTCCAGAAATACAGAGGATCAACTTGGGATCTACAGTTCTTAATATGAAGGCAATGGGAATAAATGACCTGTTATCCTTTGATTTTATGGACCCCCCAGCACCTCAAGCATTGATTTCTGCCATGGAACAATTGTACAGCCTTGGTGCTCTTGATGAAGAGGGCCTTCTAACCAAACTCGGGAGAAAAATGGCAGAATTTCCATTGGATCCACCACTTTCCAAGATGCTACTAGCCAGTGTTGACCTTGGATGCAGTGATGAGATACTGACTATCATAGCTATGATTCAAACAGGGAATATATTCTACAGGCCACGAGAAAAACAAGCTCAAGCTGATCAAAAGAGGGCTAAATTTTTTCAGCCAGAGGGAGACCACCTTACTCTACTTGCTGTATATGAGGCCTGGAAGGCTAAGAACTTTTCAGGGCCTTGGTGTTTTGAGAACTTTGTTCAATCAAGATCATTGAGGAGAGCCCAGGATGTGAGGAAACAACTTCTCACTATCATGGACAGGTAACTGTTATTTTTCAGCTGTTTGAACTAGAAACATGCAGCATTTGCATTAGTTATGCACCTTTTCGTTCTTCTTATGTTTCCTTGTGCTCTTGCATATATATTCAATACCTTTATGATGCTCCTGGGCAGCCCTGTTTTCCTGCATACATTCACAGGTCCACTGGATGTTTATATACGATAACATCATTTCAATATTTTCTCTGATTAAATGTTATGTAGCATTTTTCTTCGTATTGGTTCAGATGAAAATTTTCCTACTTTTAGTATTTTTTTCATCAAATAAGGCAGAACCATTATGGCTACGGATGATAGTACCTAGGGGCTACATCAGTCTGAGGCAGCTCATGTCTTTATGACACTTGCTTATCACGCTTGAAAATATAAGTTTACAAACAACAATTAAGAAAATGTTATGATGGTCTAGTGGTATTCTTCTTAGCTATGAGTTTATAATTTAATTTTCAATTTTTAATCCCCTCAAGTTGTGTCCTGTGAGGTCTCACCTTATTATCCGACCTTTTACCCCTCTTTATTGTCTTCCGTGAGATCTCACCTGTGTTTCAATTTTCACTTCATTGTTTATTTTTTCGATTTTTATCCCCTCTTATTGTATCATCCAGCAAGTTCTGATAACATATTTTGCAGTCCAAACCCCTAACACCTCTAAAAACTAACTATAGATAACATGTCACATAGTATCATAAGAATTTAGGATACGGATCGGGATTCCAACAACCAACTAGTTCAGTGGAGTGTGATGTGATCAATGATTTCAAGTCGCCTGGTCGCCTAGTCGAACCCTGGGACCGATTAGGCGACTAGTCGCGATTAGGCGACGACCAGGGCGATTAGTCGACCCCTAGTCGGTCCTAGTCGGTCCATGGTCGTCCTAGACCTTTTAGACTAGTAGTTATACTTATATAGGTATATATATACATAAATATACCTATATACATTATATAAATTAGAACAAACAGCTAGGATAAACAAAATAACAGATTGCTTTATTGTGATTTGTTACTTACCTGAACCTAACTACCTAGCAATGGCTTAGGAGTAAAGCAGTAAGCCAACAACCATCCACTAGTTCGGCACTAGGCACTGGCAGAAATACAGAGAAGGGGGGTAGGAGGAACCTTGAGATGACGAGCTCATCTCGTCAATGATGCTGGTTTGCTGGAGAGTGGAGACGCCGGTAGTCTGTCACAATCGCCGCCAGTGCTCTGTCACAGCTGTCGTCAGTACTGGTCTTCTGGACTGCAGCAGGACAACAGCTGAGCAGGCAGAGGCACCGGTGGAGCAGGCCATCAGGGGGCAAAGGTGAGCAGCCGACGATGTTCTGTGGCCGCCGGAGCTGGATGTCCAGTCTGGGGCGCAAGGGCAGCCTCTGGCCACCAGGTCTGAAGGCTGGAGGTCGGGAAAGAGAGGTGTACGTGTACACTAGTTTTGGCAGCTGGGCAGCTGGGTATGGGCAGAGAGGAGATAAGAGGCCAGACTAAATGATAGTGTAGATGGACTGAAAATGGCCCCATACCAAAACCCTAGCCGGGCGACCAGAAACAGTAAGTGAACGATTAGTCACCCTAATCGACGATTAGTCGGACGATTAGGACGACCAGCCCATCTAGTCGGGTCGTCTGCCTAATCGGACACAAACAGAGGACCAGCCCGACTAATCGCGATTAGTCGGACGACTTGAAATCATTGGATGTGATTGCTGAATAGTGTTGTAAGCATAAGCCAGACAAAGTACTTTGTAAGATTTTATTATGCATATCTTGAACTATTGAAATAGTGTATTTACTATTTGTGTTGTAATTTATGAAAAATTGGAACTCAATTGTTGATTTTAGGACATAGTATGTTATTTAGTACCTATGTACCGAATTATGGAGCAGAATTTTATAATTATTTATAGAATTGCTAAATGAAATTTGCTGAATTGCATTTAATTTTTTTGATATGGCATACCCTACAGTAAAATCCTAGGTCCGCCACTGTAGCACACTAGCACTATCTCTTTTTTGTTGCCACCTTTTGCTTGATAGGTTCCCCCTGCCTTTGTTTTTTTGTTTATTAGGTTTTATTTTGTGCTTGAAGGATCTTTCTCCTTGATGTTTTCTAATGGGATCAGTTTTCTTCTATCTTCATCACCAACCTCCGACTCAACCCTTGTAGTAGTCTAACTGAAAATTACTACCTGGTTTAGCATTGAGATGGTTATGCACTATCATGTGTCCTTTGTGTCTTTACCTCCTGTTGTTTCCTCTTCTATAGCCAGCATGTTATTATTGTTCTCATGGCTACTTTCAGTGAGATCTATGCTTCATTGATTAGGCAACCTTTTCTTTGAGGTATATCTACCTGGTGTAGCATTGATATTGTTGTGAACTATGTCAAGCTTTGTGTCATTTTTTTCTTCTTCCAAATTCAGCTTGTTATTATTGTTCCCATGACTATTTTCAGCGTTAGATCTATATGCTTCATTGACTAGACAACCCTTTCGTCGAGGTCTATCTATTTGCCAACCTATGTCACCCTTGTCTGTGCAGATACAAACTTGATGTTGTCTCCGCTGGGAAAAACTTCACAAAGATAAGGAAAGCTATCACTGCAGGCTTCTTTTTCCACGCCGCCAGGAAGGATCCCCAGGAAGGATACAGGACCTTGGTCGAAAACCAGCCAGTGTACATCCACCCTAGCAGCGCATTGTTCCAGCGCCAGCCAGACTGGGTCATCTATCACGAGCTGGTGATGACGACAAAGGAGTACATGAGGGAGGTGACCGTGATCGATCCAAAATGGCTTGTTGAGCTGGCGCCAAGGTTTTACAAGGGTGCTGACCCCACCAAGATGAGCAAAAGGAAAAGGCAGGAGAGGATCGAGCCTCTATATGATAGATACCACGAGCCCAACTCTTGGCGTCTTAGCAAGCGCCGAGCTTGATTGTAACTCACTGTAACTGTGCACTGCATGTTCTTCATTGCCAGTTGATACTCCATAATGTAAATGTTTGTGATTTGTCACATGTAGCTGCAGATAGTTTTCCCGTTTCATTTCAGCATCACCAAAAGCTACCATTTCTGCTCAGTACAAACCTCTGAATGTCCAACGAACTCAATACTTGTGCCTGAATCTCCAACACCTACTCAACACTTGGTACCTGAGAAACCACTGGCACGCACCGAACGCTGGAACTCACGCTCCATGTCCACGAGGCTGCTGCCCTCCATGTCCCACGAAGTCTCATTAGGCCTTTCACGAAGTCTCATTAGGCCTTTCGTTTACGTCAGATGTTTAGGCCTTTCGTTTACGTCAGATGTTTACGTCGGATTGTATCTGGAATCGTTCTAGTTAATTAAAAGCTAATTAAAGTTTATATAAATTAAAGAAACAATCTGGCTAGAAATTATTCCGATCCATCGATCCAACACAAACGAATATTCCGATCCATCGATCCAACACAAACGAAAACAAGTAGGACACCAGATTCCGGTGTCGGACACGCGAAAACGCGCTCTGCCTCCGTGCGGAACTCACGCTCCTCCATCTGCAGTATGCCGCCCGCTTCACTCGATGAGTCGATGGGGTGCGGGAAAATCACGCGTAAAGTGCGCACTGCGGTCGTCGCCTCGTCGGTTTCTCAAACAGGAAAACTGTTGGTGTGATTTTCCTTTGTTGCACAAAAAACAAGTTAAGCGGATTTTCTATTCTCTTAGAGATGCTCTACTAATATACGGAGTAGTCACTAGTCAGGATGCCATCTTTAACTTCATATGTTGATGTAATTGCGCACGGTGAATTCTTATTTAGCAAATTCAGTTTTGTTCCTTTTCGGTGTGTGCGAGAGAGAGAAAAAATAAATCTGCTGTCATCCACGCCTTTGCTTCTTATTTGTGAAGTGAACAATGCTGATTTAAAGAAGGCTAAACTGTGTTATTATTATTTGTTGCGAGAACTCTCCTGTTCTTTTGTTTGATTTTATTCGAGTCGAGACAAACAATATTTTTTAACGTAATAGCAGGAGCTATATCTTTTAATTAAGAAGAATGAAATTGACCTAGTTTTAAGAAAAAACTGGGTCCGAAATATACAGAGTGCGTAAACAACTCAAACAACAGTAGCCCCCATACAAAACCTATCCAGATTCATCGTTGTCAAGCTCAACACAAAGGACCAGCAGCTCTGACTCCGCTAGATGGGCCACACATGGCCAAAGTGTGGGAGATAGATATCCCCTGTGTCCTTATGAACACAGAAATGCCTCATGGGTCGCCTGATGGGCCTCACGATGGTTTGCCTAGCAAGACATGCCCTCGGGTCACAACCAGGCCAGGTGAGCTCGACCTAGGGAGACGAAGACCGGACGTCCGAGCTATGTGCATACCAAAACGCTGATGTCTCGCGCGAAGAGGTTGCGCACACCTGAAGGGCTAAATACTCGACGTTAACTCGGCTGAAGAAGCGACCGAACTCCGGATAAGTAGCAATGCATGTCACGTTAAAAGAGGATTCTTGTAGAGTTAGATAGTGATCACAACTTGTAAAGTGATAACCCTCTGGTCATCTATATAAGGCCGGCAGAGTAATCCTACGAAAGCATCTTATCTCGTCACATCCCATCACCACCATATAGCTCATTAGCCTTCTCATAGCAGCCACACACCACTAGATCGGCAGGAGAACTCGTCCTCCACTGCCCATATCTCACATGTAATCCGTGTGCACCAGTGAAACTCCAATACACAGCTTCGACAGGAAGTAGGGTGTTACGCTTTCTAGTGGCCCAAACCTGTATAAACCCTCGTGTGATATGGCACCCGCACGTACCATCGAGTCGTAGTCAACAACGTCGTCCTGCTCAAAAGCATCACGTGGGGAACCCCGTGGTGCACAGTCAGGTCATAAACACCGACAGCTGGCATGCCATGTAGGGGGTGCGACGTTGATCCACGATGACTCCATGGCTATCATCTTCAACACCCCGATCACCTTCAATGCCAGGGAGGTGTTCCGCTTTGGATCCATCCAAGAGAAGATCTTCTCCGATGGCACCAATTGTGAGGGCGGGCTCATCCCACCTGACTCCAGCAAGAACTGCACTGACGAACTCCAAAGCGCGAAATCCTCAATCAACTTCCACCCTGCGTAGGTTTGTGCCCGTGTCGGGCAGGCTCAGGGGCATAACAACACTTGTGGCTAGACCAACTAAGGCTGCACCCCTGTCGCGACGGACCCCTCTGTCCACGTCACCCTCCTAGGTGTGGACCTGGATCACTCGACGAAAAGGAGTGGATAGCGCCGGCACTGCGTGGCCGCGGGAGCAAGACCGACGACTATCCCAACTGCTTCGCTCACATGGGAGACTGCCGGAGTGTGGGACACAACCCCAAGCTCTTTCTTCCTAGATGTCCTTTTTTATCCAGGGATGAGTAGAGGATGTCCCATCTCTAACGACGAGCCCACTGTACTAGGGGAGGAGCCACTACAGCGTGAGGCACGCCAACATCGGAATAGGCGTCGTAACATTCGACGTCACCTCGAAGCCGTGGAACGGGATCCCGTCTAGCCCGTATCCCACGACGAGGCATCTGAAGCAGGAGAGACTCCTAATGATAGGGTGCTCCACGAACACCGCAATTCCCGACACCGCGAGCGTCGCCACGCCTTAAAGCGCGAGCGAGAACGAGCGGAGCATGATGCCAGGCTCCGACGCAAAAACCCACTCCTTCCCTGGAATCTGCTACCCGACTTCGCTCGAGCCCTGAACACGTCGAGTGAAGTTGGAAGGGTTTTGGCTCAAATCACCAACGGTCTGCCCCGCACCTCAGACGCGAAGGCTACCGACAGATCCTCACCCGGGCAGCGAACCATCTTCTTCCCCCTGCCCATCCGACACCAGACATGCGCTATGTCATCAACAGTCGGCGAGACGCGTGGAGCAACTGAAAGTTCCCTATGCTTGGGAATAGGATTTGGATGTCGCCTAGAGGGGGTGAATATGCGAATAATAATTATCACCGTAAAACTTAAAACCTTACTCTACTCAAAGACTGGATCACAGCGGAATGAAGATTGCTTCGAGTAGGTGGCAGCGAAAATGAAGTTTCTATCTCAAAGAGTCTTGCACTTCACAAGTAACTTATACCACAGATAAAAGTATATGAAGTGCACACCATACTAAAGCAAGAGACAAAGAACAGAAATAGAGACAAGACAAGAGACATAACACAGAGCACGCAGGACACAAGGATTTATACCGAGGTTCGACCAAGCCTGAAATGTTTTCCTAGCTCTCGTTGGAATTAGCCACACCTTGGCTTGGAGTATCTTAATCCGTCCTCCAATGTGCTCAAATCTGTTCCAATATGTTGATGGTTGTTACAACGTTGCCGCGACTGCTTACAACCTTCTTGACTGCACTCCGACAGAGTAATAGTGCTCAAAATCTTGATCTTGCTCTCAGCAACACTTCCCCTCTCTCTAAAGGCTTATAAGTGCGCCTCTACACAAATTAGAGAGAAATACACAACAGAGGGAGATCAATATGATTTGCAATGAGTCTACAAAGTGTTGCTGCACTTGGGAGTGTTCCACACATGTAGATGGACGCCTAGGGGATCCTTTTATAGCCCTAAGGGAGCCCCTAGCCGTTGGTTCCTCAAATGGGAAGCAATTAGCCTTCCCTGTCTGCGTGTGCATTGGACTGTCCGATGCACACTGGATAATGAATAGTAGCTGATTTCCTTCCTTTTCTGGCGAAGCCGACTATTGCCACCCTTCAGCCACTTGGCACACTAGACAGTCCGATGCGACTTGATGATCGTTGGCTTGGCTGATGTGGCCGGCGCTGATTGCGCAGCCGACCGTTGGTCAGGCGTGCGGCAGGCGCACCGGACAGTCCAGTGCATATCGAACAGTTCGGTGATTTATAGCAGTAGCGCCCCCCAACTGCTTCTCGAGAGTGGCTTGTTCACCGAGGGCCAGCCTGGGCACCGGACAGTCCGGTGCTCCTAGACTGGTGCAACTTCTTTATTCCAATTTGTCTTCTTTTGGGATGATCCCTAGCACTTAGACACACACAGTTAGCCACTAAAACAATTGACTAAGTCTTCAGGTCATACCTCTTTACTCCATGATTTCTAATCTACTTTAGACAGAGCTTCAAAACCATCAAGTCAACTTGACTTGATCTAGATTAATACACATAAGCTCCAACACCTTGCAAAGGTCACATAGAACATATCCAAACACAGGAACAACCCAAACTAAAGGTCAAAGTAAACTTAGCTCTTTTGGACTGTGATGAGGACATCACTACCATGGATACAAACAACACTCCCCTAGTTGATGTTCAAGGTCCAATTACTCGCGCACGCGCAAGACAATTGAATTTGTAGGTGAGCTCATTCCTATGTACTTATTCTTGTGCATTTGAGAATAGTGTGCTACCTAATGAATTAATTGTACTTAGGAATGAAGGAAAGGACCAACAAGGACATGGTGAAGGACTTGGAGGCGTGGAAGGCCAGCAAGGATGTTCGGATGAAGGTGGAGGACCAAACCGACATCCGTGATCTGTCTCGGTGCTGCGACACCGTAATTGGCCTTTGGGCCGTGTATCTTTGTTGGGCCCATTAGGGCGCGTCCAGGGAGGGAGTCACGCTCCTAAACCTTATATAATCAGTAGCCGCCACCACATTAGGGTGGGGTTTTGCTTAAGTTAGATCTATCAAGAACAGTCGTCGTACATCGGTTTGTGAGACCCCAACTTGTGAGCTTAATCATTCATCCGCAATATTCCAGATTGTGTTCTTTCTTGTTCTTGCTTGTGTCTTCGATTCTCAGGCAGGAATTAGCCCTCGTGGCGAGGTCAATCGCGCAGTGCATGATTGATAACCAGAGGAGAAGTGGTGCTGCGATTGCGGGGTTCTAGTCGTGTTGATTGGAAGCCAGATCGTCTGTGTGACATCTCCACCAAATCGATAGTTACCTTCACCTGACGGAAGATCAGGCACCCCCATTCCTATCAGACTGCTTCTAGTTCTGGTTTTGACACTGCTCCTCCTTCTAGTGACCTTGTTCACTTCTCGAGCTTTATCTTGTGCCTTATGACTTACACTACATAACTGTAGATGTTACCTCATTGGTTGTAAGTCATGTCCTTATGTAGTGATCCTTGATGCATCATAACTCTTCTTAACTTGATCAACCTTGACTTTCCAAGTCTTCTTCACCCCTGGATTTCCTCTGTCTCCTTGACCTTCTCCAGTGCACTCGGTACCTCGAAGCTCTTCTTGCCTCCATCCTTGGCTTGATCGGTTGTCTCTGAGTTACGCACACCGAGTCTTACTTAAGCAACGTCCATCTTACTTGTGATGTCCATTATCTATAGATATTCTTGTCTTTGGACCATCACACTTGTTCACTTGTGTTGAACCCTTTTAGCTTTGCATTAAGCACCTGTTCAACACTTAGCACACTTATTAGTCCTTTAATTGGGTTGTCATCCAAACCACCAAAACCCACAAGAGAGCTTTTAGCAACATCAATGCTTCGCGTGATGCCGGCACAAAAGTGAGATGAGACAACGGGAAGAGTACGATCGAGATCATGGCGCACCATCACATAGCCGCGCAACTAGGATAGAGTCAACATTAGCCTCTACGAACAGCCCAGCACCAGGTCGATTGGCTCGGGAGATTTGTAAACCCTAAAATGGGATTTCTAAGACATTAATTATTCTAGAAAAAATATTAGAATTATTTTGATTTTGTGTTTTATTATAGAGGCATGACCCTTTTAATAAATATAGGGTCCTTAATTGTTGTATGATTCACTCCTTATCAAGCATATATGTGTGTAAGCATTCTACTATTTAGAGGTCTAGGACAGGGAAGGGGGTCGCGGTCGCTTGGCCTTTATGGTCGTGAGGTAGTGTCGGGTTTTGAGCAACGGAGCCCGAGCCCACGGGGTGATTCCACCATTGTCGGGCGAGGTGGTTGGGCGACTGACGGCTCAGGTCCACCAAGCAGTGGCACCACGGAAGCGAAGACTCGCATGAGAGGATGACACGGAGGCCCCACTCGGCAGTGATATTGGCAGAGAAAGAAAGCGCGCAGAGGCTGATGACTGGGCCCCCGATATCGGCGTCGAGCGTCAGGTGGATGGCGTAACGAACCAATGGGCTGGGGTTGGTTTCGGCCAAAGCGCTCTCTTCTTTTTTTCTTTTTCCTTTTCTTTTCTGTTTTCTTTTCTTTTTATTTTTATATCTTCAAACTTGAATTCAAATTTTTGTAGTGAGTTTCACACTTAGATTATATGCAAAATTCAAAATACCAGTATGAAAAGGTATATATATATATATTCTTTATAGTGTATATTATTTTCCTTTTTCTTTCCTATGTTATTTTCAATTTATAGATTTCAAATTAAGTTAAACCCTAATTTCAGCATTAATATCTCATCATTAGTGTAATTAAGTGCACAAGCAAAATCTCCAACATGATGCATAGATTATTTATGTATCTTTAGTTAATTTAGGCACTTTAAATATGATTGTTAATATTTCTCATGAATAGAGGGCAAAACACATAAGGAGATTAATTCTTCTCACGAATAAGGTTTACAAGATGAGATCAATAATAGTAAATGACCTTAGCATGAGTCGAACGATGTCATGATCCGTCCATCTTGTATTCCCATAACTTTGGATCTTGTTCACCAGGGTCTTGAGCCTGTTGTACGTTTTGGTTGGCTCCTCCCCCCTTTTCATGGCGAATCTCCCAAGCTCACCTTCCACAAGTTCCATCTTTGTAATCATGGTGGCGTCATTACCCTCATGGGAGATTTTGAGGGTATCCCATATTTGTTTGGCATTATCCAAGCCGCTGACTTTGTTGTATTCATCCCTGCATAGAGATGCTAACAAAACAGTAGTAGCTTGGACATTTTTATGTATTTGTACATTAATAAATACGGGATTATCACTACTATCGAAATGCATTCCATTTTCCACTATTTCACAGATACTAGGATGGAGAGAGAATAAATGACCACACATTTTATTACTCCAGAAAGAATAATCTTCTCCATCAAAGTGAGGGGGTTTTCCAAGTCGATTTGAAAATAGATGTGCATTTGAATTGTAGGGCATACGAGAATAATCAAAAGAATAGTTTTGATTAATCGTTTTCTTTTTCGACGAAGAGTCTTCGTCGTCGTCATCCCTTGGTGAAGAGGAGGTGTCGCTGTCGTAGTAGATGATTTTCTTGATGCGCCTCTTCTTCTTCACATCTTTCTTCTTGTTGTTTGAGCCTGAGTTGGTGGGCTTGTCACCTTTTGGCTCATCAACATAGAGAGTCTCCTCCTTGTCGTTGATCACCATCCCCTTGCCTTTAGGATCCATCTTTTCGGGCGGTAAGTCCCTGAATGAAGAGTACGGCTCTGATGCCAATTGAGAGCACCTAGAGGGGGTGAATAGATGATCCTGTAAAAATTAAGTCTAAACAACACAAACTTGGTTTATAGTAAATATTAGTGAGATCAAAACTAAGGTGATATGAATAGAGAGGAGAGAACTCTTCACTTGATTGTTCCTTTACAATATGTATTGAACTTAGGAACAATAGCACAAGTGAGCAAGTAAGAACTTTATGGAAGAAAACAATCACAAAGAAAGATGCACAAGTAACACGGTGATTTTATCACGTGGTTCGACCAATGCCTACTCCATGTTGTGGTGACCTCCTTCGATCAAGGATTGCACTCAATCCCTATCAAGTGATCCAAAGATCAAACTTGAGTACCACGATTTTCTTCCTTATCTCAAGTTTTCCCTTTGTGAGGAATCTCCACAATTTGGAGTTTCTCGCCCTTACACAATTTGATCACAATTAAACCACAAGAGTAAGGGAGGGAATAGAACCACACACACGAGACAAACTTGCAGCGACTCACGCACACAAAACGAGAGAGAAGAGCACAAAGACAACACAACGGAGTTACAGCTCAACACAAGTGCCCAAATCTCAATCTGCTAAAGCAAGGGCATGAATTCGATGCCTCGGCGTTGTTGGATGTTCAATGAAAGCTTGGTGTACTGCTCCATGCGCCTAGGGGTCCCTTTTATAGCCCCAAGGCAGCTAGGAGCTGTTAGAGTTCTATTTGGAAGGCTTTGGTTGCCTTCTGTTCGTGGGCGCACCGGACAGTCCGGTGCACCACCGGACAGTGAACAGTGCACGGTTTTCTTCCTTTTCTGGCAAAGCCGACCGTTACAGCCATCGACCCCCCGTGGCACACCAGACAGTCTGGTGGCACATCGGACAGTCTGGTGGCACACCAGACAGTCCGGTGCAATCTTCTGACCATTGGCTGGGCGCGTGGCTGGCACACCGGATAGCCCAGTGACATCGGACAATCCGTTGAATTATAGTCACGGCGTCGTGAGTTTTTCTCGAGAGCGACCATTTCGCTGAGCGTGCCAGCCTGGGCACCGGATAGTCCGGTGCACCATAGGCTGGTGCAGGTTTGGCTGAACTTAGCCAAACTTCTCCATTTGAATCTTTCTTGATTTGAGAAGTTTACTAGCACTTAGTAGAACATAGTTAGTACCAAAAACAATTTACTAAGTGCTAGAATCATACCTTTGCTTTTCTATTTGTATCTCTTTAACTATTAGCTCAATAAAGTCATAACTCTATATGTTGGACATCTAATCACCAAAACACATTTCCCTTTCAGATTGCTCTGCAGGGACTTGATCGTTCGCTTTGCCTCGCGAGGTCGCTTGTTCAGGGACTTGATCGTCCGCTTCGCCTCGCCAGGTTGCTTGACAGGAACTTGGTCGGTGAGTCATTTTTAAGGACTTTCTTGGGCTTTCTTTAGGCACCCCATTCCTACGTGCCCGACACTTACCCAAACTAAAATTTCCCCAATTTGATGGGTCGCAACCACAATTATGGAAGAAGTGCAAGAACTATTTTGAAATGTATGACAGATCTACTTTGAAATATATGACACAGAGTATATATGTGGGTGAAGGTGTCCTTCATGAACTTTGTGGGTCGTGCTGAGCGCTGGTTACAATCTGTAGAGCATCATACTATCTTGGGACGAATTGTGGTCTGATTCACGAGTGCTTGGACCGTGAACAACATGAGTCACTCTTCCGTCAATTATTTCACATTAGCCAATCAAGTTCACTGTCAGACTATGTAGACCAGTTTGCATCTTGTTGATGAGTTATGTGTCTAGGACTGATCCTTTCTACTACACTATGTGCTTTGTTGATGGTTTGAAGCATGTCATTAGGACCGTTGTCATGGTGCAGCGTCCACCAAATCTAGATACTGCTTGTGCGCTCGCTCTTGTGTAGGAGAAGGGAGCAAGCTGGAGCATGCTGCAAGCACGATGCCAACAGCTGATCAGTCAGCTTCTGCATCCCTTCGTAACACTTGTACAGCTGACAGAGTGGCCTTTCTGAAGAGCTATCGTCGGGTAAGGGGATTGTGTAACCGATGTGCTGAAAAGTGGGTACCCTGGTCACAAATGTGCCGCTACATGTTATCAATGAGGTGTTGGACCTACTCAAGTTGGAGTGGACCCCAAAGTTTGGACAATCATTGATCAGTTCTCATATGTGTTTGAAGACCCACCTCCTACTCGATAATGTGATCATTTCAATATCCGGCCATATCGTTATTCACCGGTTCTCAAGGATGAAATTGAGAAATAAGTCCAAGAGATGCTGTCATAAGGGGTTATCCAAAAGAGCCACAGTATGTTCGCCTCTCCGGTGCTCTTGCTCTTGGTAAAGAAGAAGGATCTTACTTGGTGTTTCTTACCGTTATTTGAATGTGAAACTACCATGTTCCGGTTTTCGATCAGTTGATGGACGAGTTGTCTGCAGCTCGGTGGTTGGACCTTAAAGCTGGATATCACCAAATTAATTAGGCTTTGGCCAGGTTAAGAACCAAAAACTGTGTTGATAGGTGCCCCTAACACCTTCCTCGAAGCTATGAACGACACGTTATCACCAGTTTTGCGTTGTTGTGCATTTGTAAAACATGGCCTTCATAGGCAGCTGGGGGTTTGCCGCTAACCCGTGCCTAGAACTCATCATGATCTTGGAACTCCTGGAAATCCTCCGCTATGACTTTATCTTCTCCTGAGCAGGGGTTACAATGTGGACAACCTGGTGTTTTGGTGTTTTAAGCAAGAGTGAGTACACATCAACGTACTCAGCAATTGTACCGTTTGGCTAAAGTGGACTAGCTGTATGTGGGGTGAAGCTCAGAGCAGTTGCTTTTAGTTGGTCAAGTAATTATTACTAGTAGAGAGCCAGGTTTTAGCATTAAACCCAAGTTATTAACCCAAAGGTACTCCTTCCAAACGGTTGATATATCAGTTTCATAACACTCTGCAGAGGTTGCACACTTTACCCATGAGCCGTGATTCCCTCTCTAGCCTTGGTTGTACAGATCTGATCTTCACTACCGAGGTGAATGGTCAGGGATTCACTACGAAGCCTTTACAAAGGTTCCCTGAAGGTGTAGCTGTCTGTTAGGTTTCCAAAATATACCGCACTCTTTCCCAAGGGGCAAACCACCCCCCGTAGAGCGAGCAGCATACATCGAGCCCCATTGACGGCACGACGGCGAAGCAAACTACACCTCAGTTCCTCTAGTTAATTAGCTAAAGGCATCCCATTCCACTCTCATGGCTATACTGTTATCCTGAGTGGTCATCCGACGAACCAGTCCTTACGGAGAGGCACTCGAGAAACCGCTCAAGTCCCCTTAAATGTCACAATGCCATCATCACATCCAAAGGTAAACATCGTATCATCAGTAATCTCATCATGTTCAATGATTAAAGTAAGCGCTAGCATAAAGCAAATCCAGAAATAATCCAACCCAAATAGGTGAACAAGGATAGGATAAACAAAGACTAGTAAACTCTTAGGTATTAATTGTATAAATGCGAGGAGATGAATTATAAAATGAGTAGGACATAAATAGGTCAGAGGACACACGCCTTCACCAACCAGCTACTGTTCAGGGTCTTCTCCTGCAACTTCCTCGGACTCCGCCAATGGACCGTTATCTATACAAGTTCAAACATGCATTCACATTATTAACATAGAAAAGAACAATACACCACACAATAAAACAGAACAATTAAACAGACATGTGGCGCAAGGCTCACATTTACGACTATGCGAGAAAAGAAACTAAAACAACCAAAGCTACGGCTGAGACACATAGCGATTACGTTAAGCGACTATAGACCAAAATATTTATCTCAACATAATTATATTAATTGATACTCATGCGACGTGCAAATAAAATTAGCGCTAGATCCTAATTAGTTCGATACTCGATTAATCGTCGTTACACTACACACTTTAATTATTATACACAATTCTAGATGAATTAACAAGGGTCGTTGCACGGCGAAACGTGCGACACGATGCATGACTCAAACGAAATTTAAAACGCTACGACGCACGCGAAGTGGCAAACGGCAAACATGAAGCGTGCTGCAGGCACGCGCGCAGGGGCTGCGTGCCGAGGTAGCGACGAGGCTGCACATAGGGACTGGGTCGAGCAGGGGCACGCATGGAGTAGGGGACGCGCGCGGGCAGGGGGGTTGGGACCGTGCCGGGCGGGGCGAGGGGCATGCCAGGCGGGGGAGGCCGTGCCGTCGAGGCGGGCGCACTGGGCAGGGGAGGGCACCATCAGGGGGGAGGCCGAGGCCAGGGCAGCACGGGGGACCGCGGGGAGGGCGCGTTGGGGCCCGCCGCCGGGAAGGGGCGCCACGAGGGGGCCGCCGCGGCAAAGGGAGGGCGCCGGGGGCCGGGCCGCCACCAGGGAGGGGCACCGTGCAGGGGGGCTGGGTCGCGGTGAACAGCCGCCGCGCCGGGGGGCTGGCGTGTGTCACGGAACCTCCCAAGGTATTAGGCCCACCTACAGATGTCCTTGTCCCAAGGACCTCAGACAACCATGTAGATGCGCCTAATCACCCGACAAGTTTGATTATCTGTATGAACATCATATCGCCCAAGAGCGCTTCACCCATCACGCAGACATTACACACATAATCGGAGAAAAGAATAAGCGAAAGTGGATTACAATAACTTACTTTACATTCGTAAAATATAGAGAGAGTGTTTATTATAATACCGGTTGTTATGAGTGCATACGATATTATTACAAAACAGAGAGGTAAAACATCCTCCCACACAAAAGCTTAGTGTTTTAAACTGGGAGGCAACACATCCTCCCCAAACAGTTTACTGATTGGCCTCATCCTTTGGTACCACCTTCGAGCACAAATAGCTAAACTCTGTTGTTTCATCACCTACAACAACATGGGTTCGAAAACCCTGAGTTCGGAGTGTACTTTCGCAAATCTTACCCGACAAAGGAAAAGACTCTCAAGGATATGCTGGCTTGTGGGATTCAAGATAAAGCTGATCAAGAATCAAAGACTCTGTTTGCAGAAATTCTTACTAACAGTGGATCCTTAAAAATCCAGTTTTATTATCAAGTTAAGTCATTACCTGCATCTAGAGTTCTTTCTATCCTAGTTCAAACACTTGGCCTACACTAGCCATCTTTTATCATCCTTTTAGTTCACTGGAAAGCTACGTGTAAGTCAGTGACCAAGTCTTCATGTCTGAGAAGTAACGGCGATCCGAATCGATTAATACTCAGCTGAGATCTCCAACCACACGACATATGTAGCACTTAACCCTTGCATATGTCAACTCGCCACCGGGTTTCTCAAGACCAAAATGGGTTCACGCCAACCGAGAGCATCAGAAAACTTTTAAGTAAAACATGTATCAAGGAATGGTAATTAGTTCCAAGGAAAGAAATGCAGCAATTGTTTATCACTCTACTCCTATCACCTAATGCATCATTTCAAGTGATAAAGAGTTTGAAATAACAAGGAAAGGGTAAATGCACTGGGGCTTGCCTTGTGTTGTAGGAGGCTCAGAGTCTGTCCCACAAATATCAAAGTAGAAGTTGTTTTCGATAGGTGGAATTTCAGTTTGCGGTGCAACTTCTTCTTCGACTACCACTTCTTCTTCGTTTTCTATACATAACAATACACATACATGTTGCTTATGTGATGCTATGAATATGCAGTTATAATAGAAACACACTAAGTTGTATCTTGAATACAACTTTCCTTCACGGTGCCCACTAGTCACAAGAGTTTCCTAGTTTAGTGCTCTATTAGGGTTATGTATTTAAATCCTAGAAAGCTAGTTTCTTGGGTTTGGGACCAAACAATGTCCAAAGCATGTCAAACTTTATCCAAGGGTTTTAATCATCATATCAAGCTCATCCAAAAAGTTTTACTATTTTTGGAGCTACTAATTTAATTCTAAAATTCTAAAAGGCTAGGTTTAGGCATCTTTAAATACTAAATAATTCCAAGTTTGAACTAAAAATCTTGGAACTATTTTTATTAAATACTAGATGAATTTTGGAGTCTAGCAAAATTGGTCCCATAATTTTATCTTTTTCTAGGATTTCCTATAAATTTCTAAGCCTAGCAGAAAAAAGAAAAAGGAAAGGAATGAACAGTGCTGGGCTAAAACTAGCCTGACTCGGCCCAAGACCAGGCAAAACGCGCCCGGGCGGGTGGTTTTGCGCAGAGACCCCGACCTTTTGAATAACTGGTAAAGAAGTCATGACACTATTCCCTTGACTCTCTGACAATCACATTTAAACCCCTCGGTTTCTGTTTCTTCTCAAGGTCAAGTCCCCGACAGTGAACGGCGGCCTGCGCGCTCCGGCGAGCTTGTACCGGCCGCAACACCCAACCATTCATGCCCTAAGTCAGTCTACACCTAATTCCACCCCTGGCAATCCTAATACATCCCTCAATTGAGTTAGTCCAGCCCTGAATTCTTCTGCCCACGACGACGGTGAGACTCGAGGGAAAATCGAGGTGTTCACGATGATTCAGCACGGTCTAGTTCAATCAATCGAGCCTACGAGCAACAGGAGACTCAAAGGAAGCTAGAACACAGTGCAAAGAAGTATGAATCAACCTGTGGATGGCTGGCCACGGCGAGATGCTAACGGCGGCAATTTTGGCTGATTTGGGGGAAGAACGGAATTAGGGCGTTACTGTGGCTAATCGGAGGTGAGGGCTAGTGCTCTGGCTTTGTAACAACCTAGCGGAGCTAATGGTGCACTCAATTTATAGCCTCCAAGAGCGGTGGCTCCGAATTTTAAAGGGGAAACCTAGCGCCCGGAGAGAGGGGTGAGTCACCGGAGTCGGTTATCGTGGCGTTTACTAGGCAAAGGTCTACGGTGGTCACTGCTTAGCCTTCACGACCGCAACAGCGTGGTAAAACGTCCTATGGCATGGCACAACCGAAGTGAACGGTGGAAACCACGGCAACGGTCACACAACCACGTCGCCGGGCAAGTGGGTACGTCGAGGTCGGCTTGATCCATTCCCCCTTCGGATATTTTACCCCTCCGCGACTATCCCCTCGCCAGAGAGCACGAATCGTAGCACCGGCACGGATCACGGCGCGAGGGTCACCGGTGGCGAGGTGCACTGCATCACTGATATTTTTAGACACTGTACCATCAGGATCTTCTTCAGAGCGCCTGACAGGGCACATTGAAGGGCGTTTTTCTTGAATTTTTATGTGACAAACTGCTAATGCAACTACATCAAAGTTATTGTCCAATGTACCAGCTTTAATTTTGTTGTAAAGACCTTGATCAAAAATTCACTGGATCCCCCGCAAATCAATCTCAAAGTTCATCTCAGCTTACTGATAGTCAAAATTCAGTGTTAAGGTCGACTGATAGACCAACTTCAGGTCTATTTTTCTCCCATTTCCATGTAGCTTTAGGGCTTAATCACTTAATCAAATCTGTACTCCTATCATAGCTCTACAAGTTTGATGTGTTGACCTAGGGCAAAATCCTCATAGATTTAGAAATATAAGGCCTCAAACTTGACCTAATTCCACTGAAATTTTAGAGTTTGTCACATAGATGCCTTAAAGGCCTTTTGCAATTAAGTCAAATTTGCTTCACATTACTTGAAAATCCTCCAATGTAAAAGTTGCTTGGTTTTTTATGTTCTACCACTTTTATATATACACTTTGGTCCAAAAATATATAGAATTTGAAATCACACCCTAGGGTACAAATTAAGGTTTTCTAGGGTTCCTTTTAGGGTTTCAAGCACTCAAGGGTTCTTGTGCCACTCAAATCCATTAAACTTAATCCCTTATGAACATTTCTAATGGCTTTTGAGGTATTACTCATTTTGGCTTCATATTTACCCATATGCCCTAATCCTAGGGTTAAGTACCCTACCCTAGACTTAAGAATACTTCAAACCACCACATCACACTTGTTTTGAAGTTTTACCTAGTGGATGCATTCTAGATGTAACAAACAAAATGAACTATCAATGCATATGATGCCATGCTCAAGTTTTAGTTCTGGTAACACCAGAGGTGTTACATTCTTCCCCCATAAAAGGATCTCGCCCCGAGATTCAAGGTCCTAGGGTAAGTAGTGGAAAAGGAAACACGTCACATCTTTATTTCCTTATTAATCTTACAAAGCAGGGGGTTGGTATGGGGCTTGTTCCAACTTTATAATCAGATATACAAATCTTACAGGTTACATGAAGCTAAAACCTAGGAAAATTTTTCTTTAAGAAATCTTGAGTTTCCTAGGTAGCTTAATCTTTAGTGTGTTGGTTCCATTGTACCTTATAGAATTTGAGAGTCCTTTTTCGAGTGATTATGTCCTTTTGATCTAGAACTCGAATGGGATGTTACAAATAAGTCAAGTCCGGTTCCAAAGTAACATCCATCACATCTATGGTTCGATCAGGAATCCGAAGGCATTTCTTCAATTGGGATACATGGAACACGCTATGTACCGCAAATAACGATTCGGGCAGTTGAAGTCTGTACGCCACTAGTCCACATTGTTCAAGAATATGAAACGGACCAATGTATCGGGGTGCCAACTTTCCTTTTACCCTGAACTGATTAACACCCTTCATCAGTGATACGTTCAGGTATACATGATCCTTAACTTGAAAGACCAAAGGTCGGCGTCGTGTATCCACATAGTTTTTCTGCCGAGCTTAAGCTTCTTTCAAGTTGTATCTTATTCGTTGAACCTTTTCCTTCGTTTCTTTAACCAGGTCAGGCCTGAAAAACCATCGTTCTCCCGGTTCAGACCAATTTAAGGGTGTTCGGCATCGTCGCCCATACAATGCTTCAAATGGTGCCATCTTAATGCTTTCTTGATAACTATTATTATAAGAAAATTTTGCCAATGGCAGACAATCATCCCATTTATGTGGAAATTCTAGGACACATGCCCGTAGCATATCTTCAAATATCTGATTTACTCTCTCAGTTTGCCCACTTGTCTGAGGATGATAAGCCAAACTGTGGAGTAATTTAGTACCCAAGGATTTGTGCAGCTCATTCCAGAACTTGGATACAAATTGTGGTCCCCAGTCTGACACTATTGTCTTCTGAACTCCGTGCAAACTAAGAATATGAGCAATGTATAATTAAGCATAGACAACAACTGGTGATCTATTTTAACAGGAAGAAAATGTGCTATCTTTGTGAGTCGGTCAATTATGACCCAGATAGAGTCAAATCCTTTAGCCATCCTGGGTAACCCCACAATGAAATCCATACTAATATCATCCCATTTCTAGGTTGGGATGGGCAGAGTTTGTAATGGCCCAGCAGCCTTCATATGTATGGCCTTGACCCGTCTGCAAGGGTCACACTTTGCCACATAGCCTATGATTTCAATATTCATTTTAGTCCACCAATAATGTTGCTTTAAGTCTTGATACATCTTAGTGCTTCCCGGATGAATGGAATATCGACTAAGATGAGTTTCGTCCAAGATTTGTTGGCGGACTTCCACATCTTTTGGCACTACTATGCGATCCTTAAACCATATTACTCCTTGATTATCTTTCCTGAAGCAATTTGCCTTGCCGGCCTCAATTTTCTCATGAATATACTTCATGCCCTTATCTGCTCTTTGAGCATCAATAATTCTTTATAGAAGAACTGACTCAAGCTTAAAATTCATCAAAGTTCCTTGGTGGATTATCCCCAGATTCAACCTTTCCATTTCTTGACATAAAGTGGTGTCAGGTGTTCTTACGGTAAGACAATGACAAAAAGTCTTGCGACTTAAAGCATATGCCACCACATTGGCTTTTCCTGGGTGATAATGGATTTCCAAGTCATAATCTTTAATTAGCTCAAGCCACCTTCTCTGCCTCATGTTTAGTTCTGACTGGGTAAAGATATACTTCAAACTTTTGTGATCCGTATACAAATGGCATGTATTTCCCAGCAGATAATGACGCCAAATCTTGAGGGCATGAACGACTGCAGCTAGTTCCAGATCATGAGTTGGATAATGTTCTTCATGCCGGCGCAGTTGCCTTGAAGCATAGGCTATGACTCGTCCTTCTTGCATCAAGACACATCCAAGCCCACTGCCTGACGTGTCATAATACACATCAAAAGACTTTTCAATATCCGGTTGGGCCAAAACCGGTGCAGTGGTTAACAAAACTTTTAGCTGCTCAAAAGCCTCATTGCATTTAGAGGACCAATCAAATTTAGTATCATTCTTCAATAATCCCGTAATGGGTTTAACAATCTTGGAGAAATCAGGAATAAATCTGCGGTAATAACCAGCCAGTCCAAGGAAACTCTAGACTTGATGTACTGTAGCAGGTGGGTTCCATTCCAGAATATCCTTGATTTTGCTTGGATCAACTGCAATCCCTTTGGCAGACAATACATGTCCTAGAAACTAGATTTCCACCAACCAAAATGTGCATTTGCTAAATTTGGCATACAACTGATGTTCCCTTAAGTGCGTTAACACAATGCGCAAGTGCGTTGCATGCTCCTCTTCATTTTTAGAATAGACCAGAATATCGTCAATGAAGACCACCACAAACTTATCTAACTCGGGCATAAATACCGAATTCATTAAGTATGTGAAGTGGGCTGGAGCATTGGTTAATCCGAAGGACATAACCAAATATTCAAATAACCCATACTGCATGGTGAATGCGGTCTTGGGTATATCCTTGGGTCGAATACGAATATGATGATAGCCCGATCTGAGATCAATCTTAGAGAATATCCGGGCTCCAGTAAGTCGATCGAATAAAATATCGATCCGAGGAAGGGGATACTTGTTTTTTATGGTAACTTCATTGAGGGGTCTACAATCCACGCACATTCGAAGTGTCTGATCCTTCTTCTTGATGAAAATTGCTAGACATCCCCATGGTGATGAACTTGGTCTAATGAACCCTTTCTCTAACAAGTCTTGTAGTTGAGTCTTCAGTTCTACTAGTTCATTAGGTGGCATGCGGTACGACCTTCTGGAAATAGGAGCCGTAACGGGCTTCAATTCAATCACAAATTCCACATCCCTTTCAGGAGGCAATCCAGGCAAATCTTCGGGAAAAACATCTAGAAATTCACATACCACCGAAATATCCTGAATTTCTTGTACTATGGTCTCAAAAACTTGTCCAGATGCTTTGACTGGGACAGCTATAGGGATGGACAATTGGACTTTTTCATGACCATAACTTAACTTAATGGTCCTTTGGTCTGTATTGATGATGGCTTTATTCTGGGCTAACCAATTCATTCCCAGAATCACATCTATATCTTGCCCCTTTATAACAATCATGTTTGTAAGGAATTCCCGTCCGGCCAAAGTTATGGGTATGTGGAAGGCTACTTCCTTAGTAAATATTCGACCCTCAGGTGAGTGGATAACAAATCCCTCCCTTGATTCAGTGCAATGTATGCAATATTTCTCCACAAAAGTCTTGCTTATGAAGGTATGTGATGCACCAGAATCGAAAAGGATAACTGATGGGTGGTTGGCAATGAGGAACATACCCATCATCACCGGTTCGCCTTCCGGTGTAGTAGCCACCTGGGTATAATAGACCCATCCAGTTTTCTTCAGATTTTTGCCCGTTGTAGAGTTGGTCGTGTTCCCCTTTCCTTGATTTGAGTTTCCAGAAGTCTGCTAAAAGTTGGATTTGTTTTGCTTCGGATATGGGCAGTCCTTGATGAAATGTCCGGACTTTCCACATTTGAAGCAACCACTAGAGGAACTGGGAAGGGCAGGGAAACGAGTACCAGGGGCATTCGGCTGATTGGTCGGGGCGGGGGCAGGAGTGGGACGAATAAATACAGGTTGTTTGAATGGATATGTAGGTGGACGAGGTGAAGAACGGTTTGGATTGAAAGGTTGGATTACCAACCTCATTCTCTTTTCAGGTCCCTAAGTTGATCTTTCACCCGCATATCCTTTTGACTTTCCGTGTCCCGCATTTTTAGCTTCAACTGCTAGTGTTGTACTGATAGCCTTGTTGTATGTGAGGTCCAGACACGTTGCCATCTTAAGTTGGAGTCTGTCATTTAGTCCCCTCATAAAACAATTCTTCTTTTTCAAGTCTGTATCCACTTGATCAATGGCATATTGGGAGAGGTGGTTAAATTTATTTAGATGTTGCATCACAGAATCTCCCCCTTGCTTCAGTCGGATGAACTCTTCTAGTTTCATTTCTAGCACGCCTTCCGGAACATAATGTTCCCTAAATGCCAGTTTGAATTCTTCCCAAGTGACTTGATGTTCCACAGGTTGGATGGTGGAAAAGTTTGCCCACCAGGTGCTGGCGGGGCCTCTTAACCGCTGAGCGGCAAATAGGAGCTTCTGTACCTCGGTGCATCGGATTAGCCCAAATTTCTGTTCCATTACTCGCACCCATTCGTCAGCTTCCAAGGGTTCCTCTGCCTTGACGAAGAGCGATGGGCAGGTTTCGGAGAACTCCAGATAGGTAGTGTCTCGTGGTCCTTGAGGGGGAACTCTTCCTCTATGTTGTTGAAATTGGTTGTCCACCATTTCACGCAAAAAGCGCGTGTTGTTGGCAGTGGCGTTGACCAAGGCAGCGATAGCCTCGGCCAAGGTAGGAGGTACAGGTGGCGGATTAGGAGTGTCCTCCCCACCGTGGGATGTACCTACCCCATCATGAGCACGGGTCTAGGATGGCATCTGAGGCAAAGAAACATTTGGAAATATAACATGCCAAACATACACCCTCTTTATTTCAATGCGGAATAGTAATAATTATACATACTCCATTATACAACTCGACTTCCTTACTTATTTTACATAAGTACATTACTTTAAACTATAATATTCTAATCTTCCTCGTCCTTAACTGTTCTGTTGCCTGCTTTAGGGGACCGTTCATCTGCAAGATTCATGGAAGGAGGGGCTCCAAAAAGGTCAATCCCCCATCAGATCCTCCATTTGTTGTGCCAGATGGTCCAACTCCCATTGCTGCCACATCGGGTGGCACGTTCGGGTGCAGCCGATCATACAATACATGCACTTCTTCGTGCAAGGTATTGTAGTACGCTTGTAGGTTTTCGAGGGATGCACTAAGTTCTGCTACTCGAGCTAGAGCTTTAGCTTCACAATCCCAAGCAAAAGAGCACGAGTTTACGGCCCAATCAATGGTCGTATCGCATTCCGAAATTTCATACTGCAGGCGATTAACTTCGGCTGATAGTTCAGCAATGCGGCGACTATCTCGCGCATGCTCCCTACACCCGTGGCGTAGTTCAGACCTGAGGCGATCCACTTTGGCCTCCAACTCCCTGATAGGGTCGTTGCTTCCACTGTTGCTTCCTTCATGCCTGGAGGCCAGCTGATGGTGAGGCACACCCTGAGGTCCAGTTGATTTGCGCTAGGTAGTTTTTGTGTGCGCCATATCTCCATAAGAGGGGAAAATTTTATTTAGTATGGTTTAAACATGATGCATGCATAACCTAATAATTATGGAATCAATCTTTCGTCGATCCCCTACTTCCTCATATACTGCACTCTGTTACCCGGTTTTAAAAATAACTACCAGGAAGTGGTCAGATAAGAAGGAAAGAATATTTTAAGGTAAGTATTTAAAATTTCTTTTGAAGTACTACGTAATGTCTGAAGAGACGGGCTTCGCTCCGATACCAGCTATCATGGAACCTCCTAAGGTATTAGGCCCACCTACAGATGTCCTTGTCCTAAGGACCTCCAACAACCATGTAGATGCGCCTAATCACCCGACAAGTTCGGTTATCTGTATCAACATCATATCACCCAAGAGCACTTCACCCATCACGCAGACATTACACACATAATCAGAGAAAAGAATAAGCGAAAGTGGATTACAATAACTTACTTTACATTCATAAAATATAGACAGAGTGTTTATTACAATACTGGGTGTTATGAGTGCATACAATATTATTACAAAATAGGGAGGTAAAACATCCTCCCACACAAAAGCTGTGTTTTAAACTGGGAGGCAACACATCCTCTCCAAACAATTTACTGATTGGCCTCCTCCTTTGGTACCACCTTCGAGCAGAAACAGCAAAACTCTGTTGTTTCATCACCTACAACAACATGGGTTTGAAAACCCTAAGTACGGAGTGTACTTTTGCAAGTCTTACTTGACAAAGGAAAAGACTCTCAAGGATATGCTGGCTTGTAGGATTCAAGGTAAAGCTGATCAAGAATGAAAGACTTTGTTTGCAGAAATGCTTACTAACAATGGATCCTTAAAAATCCAGTTTTATTATCAGGTTAAGTCATTACCTACATCTAGAGTTCTTTCTATCCTAGTTCAAACACTTGGTCTACACTAGCCATCTTTTATCATCCCTTCAGTTCACTAGAAAGCTACGTGTAAGTCAGTGACCAAGTCTTCATGTCCAAGAAGTAACGACGATCCGAATCGATTAATACTCAGCTGAGGATCTCCAACCACATGACATATGTAGCACTTAACCCTTGCATATGTCAACTCGCCACCGGGTTTCTCAAGACTAGAATGGGTTCATGCCAACTGAGAGCATAGATACACCACCGTCCAGCCTCTTGCCACGGAGGGTACACGCTACTCTCGCCATCTCTCCACTCCCATTGCGTGGTGGCCTTTCTGGTATTGGTCCTACCGAGGCAAAGCTTACCCATGACGAAGCATGTGGCCAGTTAAAGGGTCCTCGGTCAGCAGGCCCACATCGACACGGTCCTTAATTGACTCAGACGGAGACACTAAACCGAGACTTCCTTCTTGTGCAAGTCACCCGCCCTGTCTCATCTTTATCATTTACAACCCAAAGTTTGGTACCTGATAGAGGTACATCTTTTTCGATGTTGAACCCATCATGGCCATGATGGATTCACCATCAAGTCTTTTCTTTGAAAACTTCCCGTCCCATATGAAACATCATCTTTGTTTAAAACAAAACATTTTATTTTCTAAGGCAAGACTAAGCATCAAAAACCTTTTAAGTAAAACAGGTATCAAGGAATGGTAATCAGTTCCAAGGAAGGAAATGCAGCAATTGTTTATCACTCAACTCCTATCACCTAATGCATCATTTCAAGTGATAAAGAGTTTGAAATAACAAGGAAAGGATAAATGCACTGGGGCTTGCCTTGTGTTTAGGGCTGGACGAAAACTCGTAGCTCGTTAACTCGCTCGACTCGACTCAATAGTGGCTCGACTCGACTCGACTCGTTTATAATTTGTAACGAGTTGAACTTGTATTTCAACTCGTTACGATAACGAGTCAGCTCGAGCTGGCTCGCGAGCTGACTCGCGAGCCAAACGAGTTGGAGTAATTAGTCAAATTACAATAATATCCAATCCAAAATAGTTAATCTTGTACTCTACTATAGTTAATCTTGTTCTTTGTTGAGTGTGGAATCTTAAGTTGCAAACTCTATTCTATTTTTCTAAATAGATCTCCTTCTTTTCTTTTGCTACATGTTTTTATATCCATTCGTAGACATAGACATGGTATTATCGAGCTGGCTCGCGAGCTAAACGAGCCAGCTCGAGTTAGCAAACGAGTCGAGCCGAGTTGGATCTTCAGCTCGTTAACATAACGAGTCGAGCCGAGCCAGCTCGTTATTTTAACGAGCCAGCTCGAGTCGAGTCGAGCCGAGCCGAGCCAGCTCGATATCCACCCGTACTTGTGTTGTAGGAGGCTCAGGGTTTGTCCCACAAATATCAAAGTAGAAGTTGTTTCCGACAGGTGGAATTTCAGCTTGCGGTGCAACTTCTTCTTCGACTACCACTTCTTCTTCATTTTCTATACATAACAATACATATACATGAATGCTTATTTGATGCTATGAATATGCAGTTATAAAAGAAACACACTAAGTTGTATCTTGAATACAACTTTCCTTCACGGTGCCCACTAGTCACTAGAGTTTCCTAGTTTAGTGCTCTATTAGGGTTAGGTATTTAAATCCTAGAAAGCTAGTTTCTTGGGTTTGGGATCGAACAATGTCCAAAGCATGCCAAACTTTACCAAAAGGTTTTAATCATCATATCAAGCTCATCCAAAAAGTTTTACTATTTTTGGAGCTACCAATTTAATTCTAAAATTCTAAAAGGCTAGGTTTAGGCATCTTTAAATACTAAATAATTCCAGGTTTGAACTAAAAATCTTGGAACTATTTTTATTAAATACTAGATGAATTTAGGAGTCTAGCAAAATTGGTCCCATAATTTTATCTTTTTCTAGAATTTCCTATAAATTTCTAAGCCTGGCAGAAAAAAGAAAAAGGAAAGGAATGAACAGTGTTGGGCTGAAACTAGCCTGACTCGGCCCAAGACCAGGCGAAACGCGCCCTCGCGGGTGGTTTTGCGCAGAGACCCCCGGCCTTTCGAATAACTAGTAAAGAAGTCATGACACTATTCCCTTGTCTCTCTGACAATCACACTTAAACCCCTCGGTTTCTGTTTCTTCGCAAGGTCAAGTCCCCGACGGTGAACGGCGGCGTGCGCGCTCCAGCAAACTTGTACCGGTCGCTACACCCAACCATTCATGCCCTAAGTCAGTCTACACCTAATTCCACCCCTGGCAATCCTAATCCATCCCTCAATTGAGTTAGTCCGGCCTGAATTCTTCTGCCCACGACGATGGCAAGACCCGAGGGAAAACCGAGGTGTTCACGATGATTCAGCGAGGTCTAGTTCAATCAATTAGGTCTACGAGCAACAGGAGACTCAAAGGAAGCTAGAACATGGCGTAGAGAAGTATGAATCAACCTATGGATGGCTGGCCACTGCGAGATGCTAATGGCGGCTATTTTGGCCGATTTGGGGGAAGAACGGAATTAGGGTGCTATGGTGGCTAATCGGAGGTGAGGGCTGGTGCTCTGGCTTCGTAACAACCTAGCGGAGCTAATGGTGCACTCAATTTATAGCCTCCGAGAGCGGTGGCTCCGAATTTTAAAGGGGAAACCTGGCGGGCGGAGAGAGGGGTGAGTCACCGGAGTCGCTTATCGTGGTATTTACTAGGCAAAGGTCTACGGCGGTCACTACTTAGCCTTCATGACCTGCAAAGGCGTGGTAAAACGGCCTATGGCGTGGCGCAACCGAAGTGAACGGCGGCAACTGTAACACTATAAAAACCATCAACTAAAATAATGCATTTAGTTTATTAATATGGTAATAAAATTTTCTTTCTAATGTTTTATTTTTATTTGCATCTAGAATACTTTTTGGTTTTATTCATGTTTGATTTTGGATGTTTAGTAGAAATTCCTTCTTAATGGAAATCCAATTAAATAATATAATAATAATGGTTCACAAATTAATATTTTGCTTATAAATAATTTTGGTATAATTATTATGATTTTTGAATCATTTAAAAATATACTTATTTAAATTTTTAAATAGAAAAAAGGAACAACTAACCCTTACCCTAACCAGCCCATCAGCCACTAGGTCGTCGTGCCCCTTAAGCCACTCCCGCCCCCTCTCTATGGCGTGCGGGCCCCACCCATCAGGGCCCCGCGGCCCCTTCTCCCCTACCTCCCAGCACCGCCGCCAGGCAGCGCGCCCACGCGCTCAATGCCTGGCCACCCTGAGCATCCGCACCGCACCATCCCTGTGCCCGTGCGCTTCGATGTCCTAGCCGATCGGCCGCGCCTGTCTGTGCCCGGAACCGGAAACAGTCGCTGCCCCTTCTCCTCCCCCCGTTTCCCCTTCTCTCTTCCTCCATTCAAATCCTCCATTGATGGCCATCAATGGAGTTCATATCGGTCGTTTCTTCTTCTCCCCCGACGCTCTCTTCCCTCCCCTCTCCTCCCTCTATAAAAGCCGCCACCTCCCGCTCTCTTCATATGGGACTTTCAGTTTAGAGATTGTCGAAAAGAGATTCCGATGTATACGTATAGCCAAAATCAAACACCGCAACAATATTTCGGATATGTGTATGATTTTATAATTTTAAAAATGAATACTGTCACTATTCAATACCTCGGTGATTTTCATACTAGAATACGTTTACAAATTTAACTTCGCTTTAGTGTATGGAACGATAATTGTTAGTAGTATTTTAAGTGTAAATTTATTGACATGAAGAAGTAGAAGAAAATACTAAACCACGTGTTTTCGGTTAGATGAAAATAGATTTTTACTAGTCAGAATACATGTGTTCATAAGTATATCACTAAATTAATTAGAATTAGTAAAATACTTGTTTATGTCATAATAACCATGAATATGTTATTAAAAGTCCAATTAGTGATTTATATTAATTCTTAGAATACTAATGTTAGAAGAATCATAAATAAATAATTTTTAGCTATACACATAAATTCTATTTAGAAATAAAAGGAATAAAACTTATAAGTCTATTATTAGTAATAAAGAAAATAATTAGCATTTATTTTTCGTAAAGAATGTTAATACATATTATACTAGATAAAACTAGTGTTATAGCCACCTACTCATATTTTCACCAGTATCGACTCACATTAATGAGCATAATGGATTAATAAGTATTCACGCTTTAAGACGTATTTATGAGGATAATTGTGTGATGCATGAATGTGTATGTAATGGTGAATGATTACTCTTGTGATGGTGTATGTTTATTTATTTTGGCGTATGTATTATTTTTGCAAATCGATGCTAGAAGTTGACTGTGGAGTATGACGAACCAAACTCGTTCGAGGACGACCCACAGAACACTTTCGAGCAAGGCAAGTGGATTCTCCCTCTACATATTCTATTTATACCCAATTAATGCATATAATAATGTTTACTTTTTGGATATATTGCATAATTTGATAGGATTTGCCTAATTATGGATTTCCTAGATTTACCAACATTATTCCTTGATTACCCTGGGAAAATACTATGTTTTACAAATTTGTGCTACCGCTCAACTTGATAATTTTGATTATTGATTTTAATGTTCCAGAAATGAAATTGGTATTATGGTGTTAACCCGATGGTTAAACAAGATTATTTTATATTAATTGGAACATGGAGTGACCACCCAGGATAACAGGGCAAGCACGAGTGCAATCATGGCTCTGGCTTTGGTAATTAGCTTAATGCGCTTAGTACCTAGCAACCTTACCTCAAATATGAGCAAGAGGGGGAGCGATAGTGGTGGCAGCTCATGTTAACATAGGGAGGTATTCTTGGCTAAGGTACATCACCCAGAGGGCCTCCACACCGACTTGGAAACCTTAGCAGGTTGTTTGTATTAAGTGTATTCTGTGAAAACCTCATAGTGGATCCCTAGCCATTCACCTTAGCAGTGTTTAAGGGTCCGTACAACCCAGGTTGGATTGGATACATGGTTTGTGGGTAAAGTTGTACCACCTCTGCAGAGTGTAAAACTGATATGTTAGTCGTGCTCATGGTTAAAAGCAACCTGGACCCTCACATGATAATTGAACTTAAAGATGGACAATAAATCAAGATCTTATGATCTGCCAATGGTTGCTTAAGTGGTTTCACTTAAGTGTTTTTGTTATACTCTTATACCTTTGTTTAAATGGGATACTTGGGATACACACTTATTAGTAAGACAGGTGTTGCTAATAAAATATTGACCAACTAAAATGCTTACTGTTTAACCTTAGCCTTACCTTGTTAAACTTGCATTAATTTTCCCCCACTTGCTGAGCCTCAACCATAAGTAAGCTCACCCTTGCTAATATTTTGATCAGAGGGTGATGAAGAAGACCTTGATGGAGATTTCGATGAATACTGAGTCTAACGATGTGTCGGTCATCTTCCTGTGAGAGATTACCCATGTTATTTCTGCTATACTTTGATGATACTGTTTAAGATACTATTGTCTGGATGTTGTAATAAAGACTACTCTACTCTCTTTACGCCTTTATTGCATTGTCTTTTGATATACTACACTTGTGATGTCAATATATGTGTGGAAAATGGATCTTGGCAAACATATGCTATGCATTCGGTTTTGCCCCCAAAACCGGGTGTGACAGAAGTGGTATCAAAACTATGCTTACCCTAGGTCGTTAGACTAGTTAGAAATGGAAAGCCTAGTTTGTTCAAAACTTGCTAATTTCGTTCTTATAAAATTATTTTATAAGCCTTACCTCTTTAATATTCAACTGAGTTGACATTTTCTCTTGTAGATGGTTTGTACCCTTCAAACCACCCAAGTCAACACCAACTATGCCCCTCCGCCACGGCAAGTTCCTGTCTACCCAGTGGTAGTTGAGGAAATTCTGGTGGATCTCCCTCGCATTCGAGTGGAGCGTGGAGTCATCTTGGAGGATAGCTCGGAGGAACTTCTGCCTACGCCAATCCCGTTGGCAGAGTCACTGGCCTTTGCAGCTAGATCTTCAGCCTCATCATTACCTGCACTAGCAGTTCAAGCTCCTGCACCCGGAGGAGACGACCCGGATGACTCTGGGGACGATGATGAAGATGACGACGACAAAGAAGATGACGAGGAGAACGTCAACAAAGAAGCCAATGGTGTTCAGTAGGATTACTTCATGGGGTTTGGGCCTGTCACCAAACAATATACATCAATGTTTGAGACAGGGCACTTCCCCAACCTACTGCAAGACGTGCTGCATGCGTTGGGAACCTACGTCCGACCCTTGTACGAGACAAGGCGAGTGTGAGAGCCTCCCCGGGCTTGCTACTACATCACTCACATTCATGTCAGGATGATGGATGCAGGGGATAGAGGGTTCAAGACTCTATTAGCTCATGAGTCCCTGACACCGCTATCCACCTACGCTGCTTCGGTCAACGATGCTGCTAGGCAGACTCTGTGGTCTCTCAGCCACACCTACTGGCAGCAGCTGCATGACATGAAGTACAGGCATCTTCCTCTAGGTCTGAGTGGAGGAAGCCAGACCAGCATTGTTCCAGGTGGACCTGGAGAAGATCGCCTCAACACCCTAGCTGGTGTAGTGGCTAGTCTTAACACCAACCTGGACAGTGCTACCCTGGACCTCTCTAGAGTTCACTTAGAGCTAGAGGATGCCCACACCAGGATTGCAGCCCTGGAAGCTCAATTTAAGGACGGGATCCCCCTGAAGCCCAAGTCCCCGCCATGGCGTTGTCCCCTCCCCGCAAGAGGATTCGCTATGGGGAGCCCGGATCCATCACCAGGCTGCTTTAAATTTTTAAGTATAATTGTAATAAGATAGTTTTCACGCTAGACGATGAACACTCTTTTATAATTTATGCTTATAATAATAACAACCATGTGATGGTGTTGGTTGCAATGTTTGATTTGGATTTTTTGATTGAGTGCAATGGTCTTATGGAATGACGGTCATAAGAGCATATAAAAAACAAACTTAACTTTAATAATAAGCTATTCCCATCTAGAATCTTACTTACTCCTCACTTCTCTAAGAATTTCACTTTCTAACCAACTAGATGGTGAACGCTTGCTCAGGTCCTAGGAACAACAACAACAGGAACCAGCGTGGTCAGCAGTTGCCACCACCGCCACCGAACCCTAATATGGAGTAGTTTATCATAGCTCAAATGCAGCTTCTGTAGGGACTCACTACGTTTGTGCAATAGATTCAGCAAAACCAGCAGAACCAACAGAATCGGCAGCAGCAACAGAATGTACTCCCGGTTAGAGACAAGCATCGAGATTTTATGAGCTATCACTCGCCTACTTTCTCTCCTGCAGTTGATCCCTTGGATGCCAATGACTGGCTCAAGGTCATTGAGAAGAAATTGGTATGGATTTCATAGTTGGACTACCCCGTACTCGGGAGGGCTATGATTCAATATCGGTCATAGTAGACAGGTTGACTAAAGTGGCGCACTTTATACCTGTGAAGACAACTTACTCAGGAGCCCAGTTAGCAGAGTTATACAAGTCGAGGATTGTTTGTCTGCATGGAGTACCAAAGAAGATCGTATTGAATTGAAGAACCCAATTTACCTCACGCTTTTGGAAAAGACTACATGAGTCCATGGATACCAAGCTAAACTTTAGTTCAGCTTATCATCCACAAATGGATGGGCAAACGGAAAGAACAAACCAAGTGTTGGAAGATAGGCTAAGAGCTTGCGCTCTAAAGCATGGTAGAAGCTTGGATAAAAGTTTGCCTTATGCAAAATTCTCGTATAACAATAGTTATCAAGCAAGTCTAAAATGGCACCATTTGAAGCATTTTACGGACGAAAGTGTAGAACACCACTTTATTGGAATCAGACTGGAGAAAGTCAAGTATTTGGTCCAGAAATTCTCCAAGAAGCGGAAAAGCAAGTGAAGATTATCAGAGAGAATTTGAAGATGGCACAGTCGAGACAGAAAAGCTATGCTGACAATAGAAGAAGAGAGTTGATCTTTGAAGTAGGAGACTTCGTATACCTTAAGGTTTCACCGATGGGAGGAATGAAAAGATTTAAGGTTAAGGGAAAATTATCTCCTCGCTACATTGGCCCATTCAAAATTTTGGAAAGAAAAGGGGAAGTAGTGTATCAGTTGGAGCTACCCGACAGTTTATCAGACGTGCATGACGTATTTCACGTGTCACAACTCAGAGTACCGAAGGAACAATTACCTATGGAAGAACTGAATGTTAATGAGGATTTGACTTATTCGGAGTACCCTGTCAGAATTCTGGAAACATCTCGCAGAATTACACGGAGTAAAGTTATTAACATGTGCAAAATTCAGTGGAGTCATCATTTATAAGATGAGGCCACTTGAAAAAGATAAGATGAACTCAGGGCAGAATTCCCTCAGTTATTCTCGGAAGTTCCTTAATCTCGAGGACGAGATTCTTTTAAGAGGGGTAGGTTTGTAACACTATAAAAACCATCAACTAAAATAATGCATTTAGTTTATTAATATGGTAATAAAATTTTCTTTCTAATGTTTTATTTTTATTTGCATCTAGAATAATTTTTGGTTTTATTCATGTTTGATTTTGGATGTTTAGTAGAAACTCCTTGATGGAAATCCAATTAAATAATATAATAATAATGGTTCACAAATTAATATTTTGCTTATAAATAATTTTGGTATAATAATTTTGATTTTTGAATCATTTAAAATATACTTATTTACATTTTTAAATAGAAAAAAGGAACAGTAACCCTAACCCTAACCGGCCCATCAGCCACCACGCCGCCGTGCCCCCTAAGCCACTCCCGCCCCTTCTCTATGGCGCGCGGGCCCCACCCGTTAGGGCCCCACAACCCCTTCTCCCCTACCTCCCAGCGCCGCCACCAGGTAGCGCGCCCACGCGCTCGACGCCCGGCCGCCCCGCTCATCTACACCATGCCGTCTCTGCGCCCGCGTGCTTCAACGTCCGAGCTGACCGGCCGCGCCCGTCCGTGCCCGGAACCGGAAACCGTCGCCGCCCCTTCTCCTCCCCCCTGTTTCCCCTTCTCTCTCCCTCCATTCAAAACCTCCATTAATGGCCATCAATGGAGTTCATATCAGTCATTTCTTCTTCTCCCCCGGCGCTCTCTCCCCTCCCCTCTCCTCCCTCTATAAAAGCCGCCACCTCCCTCTCTCTCTCTCCCTCCCCGAACTTGCCATCTCTCTCTCGCTCTCCTTGCTCTCGCCATTGACCGCGCCCGTGCCGTTGTCTGCCGTCGCCGGAGCTCCACCGTCGCCGGAACTCCGCGCCCGTCCCCGGCCACCCGATGCCGAGACTGTCCGCGCCCCTGCTCCCTTGCCACGACCGACCCGCCGAGCCCCCTATTTGCCGACCTCCATTTCCCTGTGCTTGAGCAAGTGCTCCAAGGTAGAAGAAGGCAAATTTGCAATTTAGTCCCTGGTTTGTAATTTTAATTAATTTCAGGATTGTGAGGTTAGAGATTGTCGAAAAGAGATTCGATGTATACGTATAGCCAAAATCGAACCCCGCAACAATATTTCGGATATGTGTATGATTTTATAATTTTAAAAATGAATATGTCACTATTCAATACCTCGATGATTTTTATACTAGAATACGTTTACAAATTTAACTTCGATTTAGTGTGTGAAACGATAATTGTTAGTAGTATTTTATGTGTAAATTTATTGACATGAAGAAGTAGAAGAAAATACTAGATCACGTGTTTTCGGTCAGATAAAAATAGATTTTTACTAGTCAGAATACATGTGTTCATAAGTATAGCACTAAATTAATTAGAATTAGTAAAATACTTGTTTATGCCATAATAACCATGAATATGCTATTAATAGTCCAATTAGTGATTTACATTAATTCTTAGAATATTAATGTTAGAAGAATCATAAATAAATACTTTATAGCTATACGCATAAACTCTATTTAGAAATAAAAGGAATAAAACTTATAAGTCTATTATTAGTAATAAAGAAAATAATTAGCATTTATTTTTCGTAAAGAATGTTAATACATATTATACTAGATAAAACTAGTGTTATAGCCACCTACTCATATTTTCACCAGTATCGACTCACATTAATGAGCATAATGGATTAATAAGTATTCACGCTTTAAGACGTATTTATGAGGATAATTGTGTGATGTGTGAATGTGTATGTAATGGTGAATGATTACTCCTGTGATGGTGTATGTTTATTTATTTTGGCGTATGTATTATTTTTGCAAATCGATGCTAGAAGTTGACTGTGGGGTAGACGAACCAAACTCGTTCGAGGACGACCCACAGGACACTTTCGAGCAAGGCAAGTGGATTCTCCCTCTGCATATTCTATTTGTACCCAATTAATGCATATAATAATGTTTACTTTTTGGATATATCGCATAATTTGATAGGATTTGTCTAATTAAGGATTTCCTAGATTTACCAACTTTATTCCTTGATTACCCCGGGAAAATACTATGTTTTGCGAATTTGTGTTACCGCTCAACTTGATAATTTTGATGTCACTCATTATTGATATTAATGTTCCGGAAATGAAATTGGTATTATGGTGTTAACCCGATTGTGAAACAAGATTATTTCATATTAATTGGAACATGGACTGACCACCTAGGATAACAGTGCAACCACGAGTGCTATCATGGCTCTGGCTTTGGTAATTAGCTTAATGCGCTTTGTACCTAGCAACCTTACCTGAAATATGGGCAAGAGGGGGGCGGAAGTGGTGGTAGCTCATGTTAACATGGGGACATATTCTTGGCTAAGGTACCTCGCTCAGAGGGCCTCCACATCGACTTGGAAACCTTAGCAGGTTGTTTTGTATTAAGTGTATTCTATGAAACCTCATAGTGGATCGCTAGCCATTCACCTTGGTAGTGTTTATGGGTCCATACAACCTAGGCTAGATGGGATACACGGCTTGTGGGTAAAGTTGTACCACCTCTGCAGAGTGTAAAACTGATATGTCAGCCGTGCTCACGGTTAAGAGCAACCTAGACCCTCACATGATAATTGAACTTAAAGATGGACAATAAATCGAGATCGGATGATCTACCAATGGTTGCTTAAGTGGTTTCACTTAAGTGTTTTTGTTATACTCTTATACCTTTGTTTAAATGGGATACTTGGGATACACACTTATTAGTAAGACAGGTGTTGCTAATAAAATATTGACCAACTAAAATGCTTAATGCTTAACCTTAGCTTTACCTTGTTAAACTTGCAATAATTTTCCCCCACTTGCTGAGCCCCGACCATAAGTGAGCTCACCCTTGCTAATATTTTGATCAGAGGGTGATGAAGAAGACCTTGATGGAGATTTCGATGAATATTGGGTCTAACAATGTGTCTGTCATCTTCCTGTGGGAGATTACCCATGTTATTTCCGCTATACTTTGATGATGCTGTTTAAGATACTATTGTCTGGATGTTGTAATAAAGACTACTCTACTCTCTTTACGCCTTTATTGCATTGTCTTTTGATATACTACACTTGTGACGTCAACATATGTGTGGAAAATGGATCTTGGCACAAATATGCTATGCATTCGGTTTTGCCCCCAGAACCGGGTGTGACAGCAACCACGGTGACGGTCACACGGCCACGTCGCCGGGCAAGTGGTTACAGCGAGGTCGGCTTGATCCATTCCCCCTTCGGACCTTTTACCCCTCCGCGACTATCCCCTCGCCAGAGAGCACGAATCATAGCACCGGCGTGGATCACGGCGCGAGGGTCACCAGCGGTGGTGCACTGCATCACTGATATTTTCAGACATTGTACCATTAGGATCTTCTTCAGAGCGCCTGACAGGGCACATTGAAGGGCGTTTTCTTGAATTTTTATGTGACAAACCGCTAATGCAACTACATCAAAGTTGTTGTCCAATGTACCAGCTTTAATTTTGTCGGTAAAGACCTTGATCAAACATTCACTGGATCCCTCGGAAATCAATCTCAAAGTTCATCTCAGCTTACTGATAGTCAAAATTCAGTGTTAAGGTCGACTGACAGACCAACTTCAGGTCTATTTTTCTCCCATTTCCATGTAGCTTTAGGGCTTAATCACTTAATAAAATTTGTACTCCTATCATAGCTCTACAAGTTTGATGTGTTGACCTAGGGCAAAATCCTCATAGATTTAGAAATATAAGGCCTCAAACTTAGCCTAATTCCACTGAAATTTTAGAGTTTGTCACATAGATGCCTTAAAGGCTTTTTGCACTTAAGTCCAATTTGCTCCACATTATTTGAAAATCCTCCAATGTAAAAGTTGCTTGGTTTTTTATTTTCTACCACTTTTATATATACACTTTGGTCCAAAATGTATAGAATTTGAAATCACACCCTAGGGTACAAATTAGGGTTTTCTAGGGTTCCTTTTAGGGTTTTAAGCACTCAAGGGTTCTTGTGCCACTCAAATCCATTAAACTTAATCTCTTGTGAACATTTCTAATGGTTTTTGAGGTATTACTCATTTTGGCTTCATATTTACCCATATGCCCTAATCCTAGGGTTAACTACCCTACCCTAGAGTTAAGAATACTTCAAACCACCATGTCACACTTGTTTTGAAGTTTTACCTAGTGGATGCATTCTAGATGTAACAAACAAAATGAACTATCAATGCATATGATTCCATGCTCAAGTTTTAGTTCTGGTAACACCAGAGGTGTTACAGCGCGGGCAGGGGGCGCCGCACGTAGGGAGCCACCGTGACAAGGGGCACCGCGCGCAGGGAGAGGAAGATGAGGGGAAAGGGAAGAGAGGGAGGGGGCTTACCATGGGCTTGATGAACGGCAGCAACCGCTTTCCAGAGATCCAAGCGAGGGCAGGGAGAGACTGGGAGAGAGGAGGAAGAGGGAGAGGGGTGGTTTCTCTCTTCCTAGTTCATGGGTGTGCGGGAAAGGGGAGGTGGGGGGTTTGGGCGCGCATGGGGGGAGGGGCGGTTGCGCGTGCGCCAGGGCCGAGCCGCACCGCGGGCTGGTTCTCCTCTAATCGATCTCACTTGCTTTCTAATCAAATCCTTTCCTTGAATAGAAATCCCAAATTAGATAAATGCACGCCTAGACATGACATCAGACAAAAATAAATATGCTCCTGCATGATGCAACAACAATACCAACTTAGGGTTTTGCTTACACGGGCACCGACACCAATCTCTATATTTCTTTAAAAATAGGAGGAAGGAGCAGAACAGGAAGATAAAAAGAGAGTAACGCCCAAATTTGGTGAATATTGGAGAAGAAATTTTATACCCTCAAATTCAGGGCATTACAAACCTATCCCCCTTAAAAAATCTCGCCCTCGAGATTCAGGGTTGGTCAGCAAAGATGTGACACCCCAGGTGTCTATTTCGTGTTATGTCGGGAGATTTATCCTACTCTCGGATGCTCAGTGAAAATTTCTATTTCTCGATCGCATCTATCTCCTTTTATCAAGTTACTTGTGAAAGTTTCACCGAGTTTGGAATTATTCGATCTCAAGAACAGTCAAATTTGGAGCCTGTTAAAACTTTTTGTTTCTAGAAGCAAAACACAAATTCGAAAGTCAATCTCGTCTCGCAACTCTCGTCCAGACTCATTTATTCGGACTCTCGACAGTTGTGATGTTATCCGATCTATGTCCGAATCTGCTTTCTCGATAGTCGATCTATGTCCAAATACTTAATCTGAATCCGCATTCTCCCGCAAAATCTCTTTGTGTCAACCTCTAACTAATTATTATGCAAATCGACTTGTTATCTCTATATCATCATTCATATTTATCTATCAATTGTATTCTAAAGGTTTCTCAAAGCTTGAACCAAATATTCGTACGAAAAGATAAATCATATACATGCCTAAAACTGCTCGTTTAAACAAATGCAAATTTTGAAATTCAACCAAACCTTGTCATCTCGCTCAAACAACTCTATATGAACTCTACAACAAAAGTTATTAAGGGTTCATGTAGAGAAAATGCCAAGGAAATGTCGAGAAAATACCCCAATTGCCTTAAATTATAATTTGAAGCCTTATAATGATGCTACCTTAACCCAAGTAGAATTTCTATTTTCAGCCAAGATATAAGGTTTGACCTTTAATAAAAATTATAGAACCTGTGTTATATAACAAATTTTATATTTAAATCAAGCCTTGATTTAATCTCTAATTATCTCAAACAGTGCCATCAAGATAGAATAAAAATCTGATTTTAGGACTCGAATTCTTCTAAGTCTGAAATCAGCGTCGCTCGGATCGACGTCTCGCGTTCCCAAATTTTTGTTGAACAACTCAAGTTTTCCCAAATATAAAAGTTGTTAATAATTAATAGAGGCACAACATATTAAAAGATGGCAATCATCCGATTCCGTTTTACATGCTTTGACATTCAGTTTTCACAAGTTTCCCCTGATTTCTAACCCACTGACAAACCAATTTTCGTGGGTCTTTATCTCTCTAACCATTGTCCGAATCACCTTAAGTCCTGTACAAGATTTGTAGAGTATACGTCAAGGAACATATCTTCTACAATGATCCGGGTCCGATTCCAAACAGAAAAGGACGAAAACTGTCGCCCAATGTTGGTACTGTCACACCTGCCACTACTCACTGCCACCTGACATGTCCAGAGCTCCTGCTCTATAAATGGCAGCAGTCTGCCTTCTCACTTCTTCCGGTCTTCCCCCACACGCCACTTCTCCTCTACTCCCCTTCTCTGGTTAAGCGTAGGAGCAGGGAGCTCTCTCCCCATGGCGCCCCCTTTTTTTTCCACCTCCGGCAGCAGGCTGCGCGCTCCTCTCCGGCCTACTGTCTCTCTGCTCCCCATTCCCGACGCAAATTTGCTTCTTCCTGGCGCATGAGCTTCCATCCATGGCTGCCGACCACCTCTACTCCCTTGCTCTCCCACCCCACGGCAAGCATCAGGGAGCCCCCAAAGTCGTAGCCATAACACCCAGCCATTTTCTTCTAGGCAGCTTTCTTTTCCCTGTGCGTACATTCTGTATTGGAGGTTGAAGAACACCCCCTCGAGTCTATGACACGTGGGCCCCAGTGGCTAGTGTAAGTGCACAAAATCACAGAATTTTGCGTTATGTTCTAAAATTCATATCTTGAGTTTCGGAGCTCCAAAAATCTCAAAACTTATTTTGTTGCCTTCCTTATAAAATTCTATGTCTATTAGATTATATGTTGGCATGTTTTAGTGGAAAAGTTTTTATGTAGAAATTCATATTTAAAAACTGGTTTACAAAACAAATGAACTTGCTTCTCTCCATAATTTTATTTATAAAAATCCAAAAATAATGAAACCTATTTTGTTAGTTAGATGTTGTCATACTCCATCAAGGAAAAATATAAAACTTATATGTTGTTCACTGTTTTCTTGGTGTGTTAATTAAAACATGTTAAAAAGTAAAAAGATGATTGTTTTGCTTGTTATTTTTGGATCTGTAGCTCCAGTGCTCCAAATGGATTGAAGTTTTTACTGTAGACCCTCTGTGTGATTCTTAGTGGCTGGTAAAAATTTCATGATTTATGGTCAATGTATCACTGAGTTAGTGATTTAACTTGTTTAATGCATATTAAGTAGTTTTAAATGAATTTAAAAATAGTGTATAAATGTAAAAATGAAAATGGTGTTTCACTGTCCTTGCATGATATTATAGTAGCCTAAGAAAACTTAATATGGTCATGCATCCACAGAAAATAATTAGTTTTAGATTTAACTTGCTCTCACATGCTTTATTGCATTAACAATTTGTTATTTTTGTAGTAAATAAAATATAAAATTTGAGCATGTGAAATTTATAAATTAGTCATAATTTGTTATTACCTATGCCTCATAAAAATTTCAGCGCCAAATTAGATAGTTTCATATGGTGCTAAAATGACACACGTTTTATAATTATAAGAAGAATTAGAGACAAATTAGAAGTAAACAAAAGCGTGCATGTTTCCTGAAATGATTAAGTGTCTTGATATAATTTGAACTTGATAACTAAGTCATAATGATTCAAACTTGAGAAATTGATGATAGTATCTCTCTAAGAGTTTGCTTGGTGATTTATTTAAGTGCTCTTGTGCTAGCAAATTGAAACTCCTGCGTGTACAATTTTGGTTGTGCGTGTAATCTAGTAAAGTAGAATATGTTTTCTATAGAAACATCATATAGAGAAGTTGTACATAACTTTATTATCTTGCTTGTGTTAAAATTTGACAGCCATAAGCCTGATCGTTTAGAAGTTATGCTTTTCCTAAGTTCAGTAACTGAATATGTCCAATTTCTGTATAGTTTTCAGAGATTGTATTGTTTGCTTAAGTTAATTTTACAATCAGTTCATGGTCATTATAATAAAGTTGTATATGTTTCTCTTATCTTTCTTGTGTTAAAATTTCATAACCATAGGCCTGATGGTTTAAGAGTTCTGAATTTTACAAAATGGTTGTTGTGTTCTGTCCATTGTCAGAACAGATTTCGAAAACTGAATTGTTTGACTTGGTTAAACATAGAATCAGTCTTGGTGATTATAAAAGTTATGTAGTACTTTTGCTAAGCTTTCCAAAAAGTTTTGGATCACTCTTTTTGGTGATCTGAAGATTTAGTTATAGGTGTTTAAAGTGTGAAGACTGAATCTGTCCAGTTCTGGACAGTAAAGCCTTCTAGTGTCTTTTACTCTTTATACATGTTAAATCAACCCGAGATATTCATAAATAATTTGTAGAAAATTTCATTATCTTTCTAGAAAGTCTAAGATCACTTTGTTTGGATGTCTGAGTCTCTAGTTATGAATGTTTGAAGTCGCAAGTCTGAATCTGTCCAAATCTGAACAGAACTATCATTTATCACGATTTAACCTTATTAAATGTCTAATCAACTTGAGATGAAAATACCAAAATTATAGAGCGTTTAATAAGCTTTCTAAAAAGTATCTATTCACTAATATTTGATAAATATCTTGTGAGTTATGACTGAAACAACTACTATGTTGTTGTCCTAAATATGTTAATTGTGATTGATCAACCCGTGACCACATGTCCTTGGCACGATCAACCCGATTCTTCCACATCGGGTCATCCTCCTTCTCAGTGGGGAACAAGCCGATGGGGTGGGTCGACATTTCTAGGGGGTGAAACCCACAGAAAGTCGTCAGCACGTGCATGGTCGTGGCCTATGTAGTGTCATCAGCCCAAAAACCAAAGGATTCAGAGTCCAGTGAACGCCACCCTGGCTGCAGGGGATGAGGCTCTAGAGTCATCCTCAACCTACAACGAGGTACCCGGTGTTCCTAGAACAGCTGCACCGTGTACTGGGGAGGTGTAGTGTAACCTGTCCCCTGCAGTACCTCCCACAAGATGAGGGGAAAACCCTCTCGTGCGAGACCGTCCGTGTGGAAAGGTGTGTCCCCTCTGTCAGTGGGTACGTGGGAAGTCATTTGTGTAAGGGTAAGTGTAAGCGAAAGGGAAAAAGAACTGAAATAAGAGGTGCTAAGTGCAAAAGGCTTGAAAAATTACTAAGGGTTTGGCCTTTCTAGGTTTAAGTTGAGATCTCCCTTATTAATTTACAATTTACTAAGGGTGACTCATTGTTTATGTAACTTCCTATTAATAATGAAATTTTACTAAGATGATGGTGATAATGATGCATGCATGCTCGACCTAAGCGTCCTCATATCAAGTATAGGGGTATAGAAATTCCCCACCTATGTGTATATCAATAGTAGCCTATGCAACATACTTAATTAGCCACCTAGCTACCCATCTAATTTCCTAAGGCTTCACGTCCTAGGTCTATCCTGATCATTCTGACAATCTAACCAATACTGGTTTCTAGGCAAGTTTCCTTGCCATAAATAAAATTCTTGGATTTTTTGTGGAGACCATTTCTTGGTCAAAAATCCATAGGTATTAGCCTTTAGTATTATTGAAAATGGTTGTTCATGGCTGTTTTCGACCAAAATGGGGGTTGTGTGGCTATTGATCATCGACCAGAGGCTTGTACACCTCACCCCATATATGTTTTCTTGCCAAAGATCACATTCTAGGATTTCTGGTGGAGGCCATTACTTGGTCAAAAATCCGTTGGTGTTAGCCTTCGGTATTATTGAAAATGGTCGTTCATGCTATTTTGGACACAAATGGGGGTTGTGTGATCATTGATCATCGACCAGAGGCCCATAAACCTGACCCCACATATGTTTCCTGGCCATGGATCACATTCTTGGATTTTTGGTGGAGACCATTTCTTGGTCAAAAATCCGTAGGTGTTAGCCTTCGGTATTATTGAAAATGGTTGTTCATGGCTATTTTCGGCAAAAATGAAGGTTGTGTGGCCATTGATCATCGATTAGAGGCTCGTACACCTCACCCCATATATGATTCCTTGTGATAGATCACATTCTTGGTTTTCGAGTGGAGACCATTTCTCGGCCAAAAATCTGTAGGTATTATTGAAAATGGTCGTGCATGCTATTTTCGACAAAAATGGGGTTGTGTGGCCATTGATCATCGACCAGTTTCTCCTCTACTCCCCTTCTCTGGTTAAGCGTAGGAGCAGGGAGCTCTCTCCCCATGGCGCCTCCTTTTCTTCCACCTCCGGCAGCAGGCTGCGAGCTCCTCTCCGGCCGCCTGTCTCTCTGCTCCCCATTCCCGACGCAAATTTGCTTCTTCCTGGCGCATGAGCTTCCATCCATGGCTGCCGACCATCTCTGCTCCCTTGCTCTCCCACCCCACAGCAAGCACCAGGGAGCCCCCAAAGCCGTAGCCGCAGCACCCAGCCATTTTCTTCTAGGCAACTTTCTTTTCCCTGTGCGTACATTCTGTATTGGAGGTTGAAGAAGACCCCCTCGAGTGTATGACATGTGGGCCCCAGTGGCTAGTGTAAGTGCACAAAATCACATAATTTTGCGTTATGTTCTAAAATTCATATCTTGAGTTTCGGAGCTCCAAAAATCTCAAAACTTATTTTGTTGCCTTCCTTATGAAATTCTCTGTCTATTAGATTATATGTTGGCATGTTTTAGTGGAAAAGTTTTTATGTAGAAATTTGTATTTAAAAACTGGTTTACAAAACAAATGAACTTGCTTCTCTCCATAATTTTATTTATAAAAATCCAAAAATAATGAAACCTATTTTGTTAGTTAAATGTTGTCATACTCCATCAAGGAAAAATATAAAACTTATATGTTGTTCAATGTTTCTTGGTGTGTTAATTAAAACATGTTAAAAAGTAAAAAGATGATTGTTTTGCTTGTTATTTTTGGATCTGTAGCTCCAGTGCTCCAAATGGATTGAAATTTTTACTATAGACCCTCTGTGTGATGCTTAGTGACTGGTAAAAATTTCATGATTTATGGTCAATGTATCACTGAGTTAGTGATTTAACTTGTTTAATGCATATTAAGTAGTTTTTGTTAGAATTATAGGCATTTTCTATATCATTTTAATTTTATAAATTAACATTATGATGATGACATGTAACAAATAATTAATCATAGAAATCGTAATCTCAAACTGATCCATAACAATATGGATCATGAGAACACAAAGCATATGAATCATATAAATCATATAAATACGATAAGCATATAAACTAACTGAACAATTGAAACTAAACAGATAACAATATAAACAGCATGACTGTAAAATCAAAACAAACAGATATAGCATATTATAATAAGATAGAACAGATAAGATAAAATCATTGCTACATATGAAACAGCATAGATGAATATATGGAACATATATAATCTGCAGAACGTAAAACAGTAAGGAAATAAACTGATCATACCCTCCCTTGTGCTCTGATGATCCAGATCCTTGTCCAGCTTCACTTGTCATGTCGCTAGGAAGAAGATGTTTTTGGGCAGTCACGTAGACGCTCCCCAAAAACCTAATTGCCGATCCCCCGTGCAAGGTCTCGAACGGCAAGGGCTTCAGAGGCACCTGCCATCTCGCTTCTCTGTGCGCGCAGAGTCACGAGATGGGAACACTCTCACTTGCGGCTGGGCTGTGACTCTGAAATGGTTCTGTTCTCGTGTACCAGGTGCCAGGGGTTCTCCTCTACTTAACCTCTCGCAGAGGGAAGCTGAAAGAGAAGGGTCGCATGCGGCACGCTAGGAGACGGGCAGCTCAAGGACAAGGGTCTCGCATGCAGCTGACGAAGAGACAGGCAACTGAAAGGTTTTAACCCGGAGTTGAAACTCCCGCGGTTAATGAGTGCTAAAAATTAATACAACCACATCACACCCGCTCGTCGCCTGCCTCGCCGCGCCGCGCCATGCCACGCCACGCCACGCCACACCACGCCCAGCCCGAGCCCAGCCCGGCCGGCGGCGGCGACGCGCGCGCGTGTGGCACGCCCTTGTCCATTTCTTGACTTCTCAAATTAGGTGGAATAATTCCCACCATATAAGTCAAGCCAAAAGACCCTTGGACTTCCAGTATGGTACTATTGGTATTCCCCACCATTACACACCATAGAGTTAATTCAATAAATGGACCAAGCCCATAAAAGATCCAACAATCCCCACCAAACTCTAGGGTTTGTAATGATGAAGTATCAGAATCACAATCCTTTGATATACTAGTGTTTCGATGGAGACTGTTAAGTTGAACATCCATCTAGAATAAGATTTTCACTCATTCACAACTGAACAATGGACTAAGCCTTGAATTGACAGTTTTGTGTGAAATAAGATTCACTCAAATCCTTTGCTGATACTAGGCTGCAAAAGGGCATCCCCGCTGTTTAGAAGCATATAAGTCACACGTCAGTGCCTTTCATGAGTATTTAGGGATTACCCAAGTCCCATAGACTGTGACCAACAGCCTGACTCATATAGGTGTATTCCTCAGAAGATGTTCTGTAGGACAACATCTGTCGGGGACCATAATTAGGGGTACCCTCAAGATCCCTAAATCTCAGCTGGTAACCCCCATCAGCACAAAGCTGCAAAGGCCTGATGGGTGCGATTAAGTCAAGGATCGGTCCATTCAAGGGACATGATCATGCCTTGCCCGAGCCTAGCCTCGGGCAAGGGAAGCCGACCCCGGAGAACCTACGTCTCGCCCGAGGACCCCCCTCTAGCAACAGGCACACTATCGGCTCGCCCGAGGCCTAGTCTTCACCGAGAAGCAACCTTGGCCACATCGCCACGCCGACCGACCAAATCGCAGGGGCATTTAATGCAAAGGTGGCCTGACACCTTTATCCTGACGCACGCCCACCAGTCGACAGAGCCGAAGTGATCACGGTCACTTCGCCGCTCTACTGACCGGTCTGACAAGAGGACAGCGCCGCTTGCGCCGCTCCGACTGCTGAGCCACCCGACAAAGTGAGGCTGACAGCAGCCAAGGCCGGCCTCGGGCGTCATAGGAAACTCCGCCTCGCCCGACCCCAGGGCTCGGACTCGGGCTCAGCCCCGGAAGACGGCGAACTCCGCTCCTCCCGACCCAGGGCTCGGACTCGGGCTCAGCCCCAGAAGACGGCGAACTCCGCTCCGCCCGACCCAGGGCTCGGACTCGGGCTCAGCCCCGGAAGACGGTGAACTCTGCTCCGCCCGACCCAGGGCTCGGACTCGGGCTCAGCCCCGAAAGACAGCGAACTACGCTCCACCCGACCCAGGGCTCGGACTCGGGCTCAGCCCCGGAAGACGGCGAACTTCGCTCCGCCCGACCCAGGGCTCGGACTCGGGCTCAGCCCCGGAAGACGGCGAACTCTGCCTCGCCCGACCCCAGGGCTCGAACATGGGCTCAACCCCAGAAGACGACGAACTCCGCTTCGCTCGACCCCAGGGCTCGGACTCAGCTCTGGCCTCAGCCGACGGTCTCCGCCTCGCCCGACCCAGGGGCTCGGACTCGACCACGGCCACGGAAGACGGACTCGACCTCGACCTCGGAGGAGCCTCCACCTCGCCCAGCCTAGGGCACGGACCGACCACGTCAACAGGAAGCGCCATCATTACCCTACCCCGAGCTGACTCAGGCTACGGGGAACAAGACCGGCGTTCCATCTGGCTCGCTCCGCCAGATAGGCAATGGTGGCGCCCCGCATGCCCTGTGACGACGGCGGCTCTCAGCCCCCTTACGGAAGCAAGAGGACGTCAGCAAGGACTCGACAGCCCCAACAGCTGCCCTCTCGCTAGGCTCTAGCACTCCTCCGATGGCCACGACACCACACAAACTGGGTGCCAAAACCTCTCCGGCTGCCACGACGGCATGTACTTAGGGCGCTAGCTCTCCTCCGCTAGACACGTAGCACTCTGCTACAACCCCCATTGTACACCTGGATCCTCTCCTTATGCCTATAAAAGGAAGGACCAGGGCCCTCTTACAGAGGGTTGGCCCGCGTGGAGAAGGACGGGACGGCGCTCGTGCAAGGCCGCTCGCTCCCACTCCCGCGCGGACGCTTGTATCCCCCTATTGCAAGCACACCCGACTCAGGCGCGGGGCTAACACGAAGGCCGTGGGATCCGCTCTCTCACGTCTGCCTCCCTCCGGCTGCCTCCTTTCCCCCCTTCGCGTTCCGCCTTGCGTCGACCCATCTGGGCTGGGGCACGCGGCGACAATTCACTCGTCGGTCCAGGGACCCCCCGGGTTTCAAAACACCGACAGTTGGCGCGCCAGGTAGGGGCCTGCTGCGTGTTGACGAACAGCTTCACGTCAAGCTCCAGATGGGCAGTCTCCAGCAACCTTTCCAGCCCGGGACGGTGCTTCGTTTTGGGAATCTTGAGTTCATGTCCCTCAACGGCAGCTACGACATGATACTTCTTCCCCCGCCGTGCGACAGCGACAATGGCGGTCGACAACCCACTCGCCGGTAGGGAAATCGACAACGCCTTCCCCACGTAGTGGAAGGACGACATTCGGGCTTGTCCCGTCCTCTCCCCCGCCGACGGAGGAGGAGGCGGGGCAACCAAGGCCAAGCGGGAAGCGGCACCTCGTTGGCTGTCGAGCGAGTCGACGGCGCCGGCGCCCCAACGGAGGGCGCGTCGGGCATCGATCTCGCGTCTGAGACGAAGACGAGCGTCGCCTCCCCGCAACACGCCAATCTCAAGCAAATGCACGACACCAGCACGCTCGCAAAGGACTTGCTGGACGTCACCCTCGTACCAGAGACAACGGTGCAGTCAGTCCCAGACGTGACCTCGTCACCGACCATCGACCGAAAGGTACCAACCGATTCCCATCTCGTGTCTTTTGGATTCGGCCTCGACCCACCAAGCGACTCCGCTTCGGTGAGCACTCTCTTAGAGGCGAGTCCAAATCCTCTGGGGTATCGTGCGTGGTCACCCTGGGACCAACTGACGGCCGACTCGACCTACGAGCCCTTGGGGTCCGAGGAAGATGGCGAGCCCGACCTCTGTTGGGATTTCTCCGGACTTGGTAACCCCAGTGCCGTGCGAGACTTCATGGCCGCATGTGACTACTGCCTTTCCGACTGTTCTGACGGCAGCCGCGACCTCGACAATGAGGACCACGACCCAAGTCATGAATGTTTCCACGTCGATCTAGGGGGTCCCAGCGAAGGCAACCATCTTGGTATGCCAGAAAACGGTGACCCCCCTAGGCCCGTGCCTCGCGTTGACATCCTTCGGGAGCTAGCTGTGGTCCCCGTCCCGGCGGTGGGTCCTGACCCACAGCTCGAGCAAATCCGCGAGAGGCAGGCCAGGCTCGACGAGGGAGCAGGAACGCTTGTGCCGATCCGCCTGGACATCGGGCAGGAATGGGCGGTCCAACCCCCGGCCGGAGAAGCGCGTCATCTCCCCCAGGACATCCAGCACCGCATCACCGACGACGTCAGGGTAAGGCCGCCGCCGGATTCCAGCGGAGTCGGCCAGAACCTGGCTGCAGCGGCAATACTCCTCCGCGCGATGCCGGAGCCATCAACCACCGAGGGGCGACGTATCCAGGGAGAGCTCAAGAATCTCCTGGAGGACGCCGCGGTCCGGCGGGCCGAAAGCTCTGCCTCCCGAAGGCAGGGGTTCCCCTCGGAACATCACGCCGCGACTTCCCAATTCATGCGGGAAGCCTCGGTCCACTCCGGGCGCACGCGCAACACAGCGCCTGCAGTCCCGGGTCACCTCGGCAACGAGCGTCATCATCACAGCCGTCGGGCCCACCTCGATGACAGGGCGCGCCGAGGCTACCACCCCAGGCGTGGGGGACGCTACGACAGCGGGGAGGATCGGAGTCCTTCGCCCGAACCACCCGGTCCGCAGGCTTTCAGCCGCGCCATACGACGGGCACCGTTCCCGACTCGGTTCCGAACCCTGACTGCTATCACAAAGTACTCGGGGGAGACGAGACCGGAACTGTGGCTCGTGGACTATCGGCTGGCCTGCCAACTGGGTGGAACGGACGATGACAATCTCATCATCCGTAACCTCCCCCTGTTCCTCTCCGACACCGCTCGAGCCTGGCTGGAGCACCTGCCCCCGGGGCAGATCTCCAACTGGGACGACCTGGTCCAAGCCTTCGCCGGCAATTTCCAGGGCACGTACGTGCGCCCTGGGAACTCCTGGGATCTCCGAAGCTTCCGCCAACAGCCGGGAGAGTCTCTCCGGGACTACATCCGGCGATTCTCGAAGCAGCGCACGGAGCTGCCCAACGTCACCGACTCAGATGTCATCGGCGCGTTCCTCGCCGGCACCACCTGCCACGACCTAGTGAGCAAGCTGGGTCACAAGACCCCCACCAGGGCGAGCGAGCTGATGGACATCGCCACCAAGTTCGCCTCTGGCCAGGAGGCGGTTGAGGCCATTTTCCGGAAGGACAAGCAGCCCCAGGGCCACCCACCGGAAGATGCTCCCGAGGCGTCAACTCAGCACGGCGCCAAGAAGAAGGGAAAGAAGAAGTCGCAAGCGAAACGCGATGCCGTCGACGCGGATCTTGTCGCCGCCGCCGAGCACAAGAACCCTCGGAAACCTCCCGGAGGTGCCAACCTTTTCAACAAGATGCTCAAGGAGCCGTGCCCCTATCATCAGGGGCCCGTCAAGCACACCCTTGAGGAGTGTGCCATGCTTCGACGACATTTCCACAAGGTCGGGCCACCCGCGGAGGGTGGCAAGGCCCTCGACGACGCAAAGGAGGAAGATCACAAGGCAGGAGGGTTCCCTGAGATCCGCGACTGCTTCATGATCTACGGCGGGCAAGTGGCGAATGCCTCGGCTCGGCACCGCAAGCAAGAGCGTCGGGAGGTCTGCACGGTAAAGGTGGCGGCGCCAGTCTACCTAGACTGGTCCGACAAGCCCATCACCTTCGACCGGGCCGACCATCCGGAATACGTGCCGAGCCCGGGGAGATACCCACTCGTTGTCGACCCCATCATCGGCAACGTCAGGCTCACTAAGGTCCTCATGGACGGAGGCAGCAGCCTCAACATCATCTATGCCAAGACCCTCGAGCTCCTGCGGATCGATCTGTCCTTGGTCCGGACGGGCATAACGCCTTTCCACGAGATCGTCCCCGGGAAGCGCGTTCAACCCCTCGAACAACTCGACCTTCCCGTCTGCTTCGGAATGCCCTCCAACTTTCGAAGGGAGACCCTCACGTTCGAGGTGGTCGGGTTCCGAGGAACCTACCACGCGGTACTGGGAAGGCCATGCTACGCGAAGTTCATGGCCGTCTCCAACTACACCTACCTCAAGCTCAAGATGTCGGGCCCCAACGGGGTCATCACCGTCGGGCCCACGTACCGACACGCATACGAATGCGATGTGGAGTGCGTGGAGTACGCCGAGGCCCTCGCCGAATCCGAGGCCCTCATCGCTGACCTGGAGAGCCTCTCTAGGGAGGCGCCCGACGTGAAGCGCCACGCCGGCAACTTCGAACCAGCGGAGACGGTCAAGTCCGTCCCTCTCGACCCCTGCAACGACGCCTCCAAGTAGATCCAGATCGGTTCCGAGCTCGACCCCAAATAGGAAGCAGTGCTCGTCGACTTTCTCTGCGCGAACGCCGACGTTTTCGCGTGGAGTCCCTCGGACATGCCCGGCATACCGAGGGAAGTCGCCGAGCACTCTCTGGATATCCGAGCTGGGGCCCGACCCGTGAAGCAACCTCTGCGCCGATTCGACGAAGAAAAGCGCAGAGCCATAGGCGAGGAGATCCACAAGCTACTGACGGCAGGGTTCATCAAAGAGGTATTCCATCCCGAATGGCTTGCCAACCCTGTGCTTGTGAGAAAGAAAGGGGGGAAATGGCGGATGTGTGTAGGCTACACTGGTCTAAACAAAGCATGTCCGAAGGTTCCCTACCCTCTGCCTCGCATCGATCAGATCGTGGATTCCACTGCTGGGTGCGAAACCCTGTCTTTCCTCGATGCCTACTCAGGGTATCACCAGATCAGGATGAAAGAGTCCGACCAGTTCGCGACTTCATTCATCACACCCTTCGGCATGTACTGCTATGTTACAATGCCGTTTGGTTTGAGGAATGTGGGGGCAACGTACCAGCGATGCATGAGCCATGTGTTTGGCGAACACATCGGCCGAACGGTCGAGGCCTACGTCGATGACATCGTAGTCAAGACGAGGAAGGCCTCCGACCTCCTTTCCGACTGTGAAGCGACATTCTGATGTCTCAAGGACTTGAAAGGCGTACAGAGGGCCACGGGATGTCTCGCGGCTCTGAGCCGCTTCATCTCCCGCCTCGGCGAAAGAGGTCTGCCTCTGTACCGCCTCTTAAGGAAAGCTGAGTGCTTCGCTTGGGCTCCCGAGGCCGAGGAAGCCCTCGGGAACCTGAAGGCGCTCCTCACGAACGCGCCCATCTTGGTACCCCCCGTTGCTAGAGGAGCAGGCTAAAATAGCCTCGGGACGAACAACAGTTCCCCCGGACGTATTCTCCCGAGACCTGCATCAACCCTCTGTCAAGACCAAAGACACGCCCGAGCCCGAGGCGCCTTCGGCTCCGCCCGAGGCACCTTCGGCTCTGCCTGAGGCACCCTCGGCTCAGTCCGAGGTACCCTCGGCCTAGTACGAGGTACCCTCGGCACGGTCCGAGGTACCCTCGGCTCAGCCCGAGGTACCCTCGGCCCCCGAGGGTGAGGCACTGCGTGTCAAGGGGGAACCGAGCGAGGTCACGCCCAGTCAAAGTTGGCAGATGTAATACCCACTTTGTAATAAGAGTATAAAAAGAGAAATTATGTTCCCTTGCATATATGTGTGTCATCCCTATTTATCATTTCATTGTGGGCGTCTCACTTACACCAATAAATAATCAATAAAAGACACTCAACTAAATTATGCATCATGCTGGGATTTTATTTTATGTGCATTCCTTGACAACATAAGATAATATAAAAGAAAAGTAATAAGTTAAAAAAAATCCAAATTTGAATTTAAAATTCTCAAAGGAAAAATCCATGAATTTGAGAAAGAGAAGAAAGAAACACTAAACAAAGAAAAAAAGAAAATACTTATAAAGAAAATAGTTAGATATCCTTGTTTGGGTTCAACTTGTACATTTAAAGTGAATATAAATTCACAGTTAGAACTGAATTCAAAATTGAAATCTAGAAATTAAAAGGAAAAGAAAAGGGAGAAAAAGAAAACATGAAATAAAAGAGAAAAGGGTAAAAACCTTACATGGGCCGCAGAAATCCATTTCAGCCCACTCCCTCGTTTCCCCTCTCTCTACGCGGCCCAGTAACTCCTCACGCGCGCACACGCACTGCCATGTGGGACCCGCTCGTCAGTCATCCACCTCGCGCGCAGGTCACTGCACCCATGACCCCACCTGTCATCCCCCTTCTTCGTTCCTCTGTAACAGACCGCGCGCATCGCGCGCTTTGTTGAACAATTCCCCTGGAATTCGGACTTGATCCTGGGTATAAGAACTACGCCATCGTGTGCTCGCCGTATGAATCGAGAGCCGCCGCGCTCAATTTCTTCCACTTCGACCAGAACTTTGCGCCGTCGCCTGCTACCGTGCGCGCCGAGAGAGAGAAAAGGAGAAGGGAGAGGGTACGTGTGGTCTTGTGCGCCGTCCTGGGCTCCATACCGTCGCGTTGGGGGATCTACGGCACCTCACACGCGGACCGGTGCGGTGGCCGTGGTCTGGGGCTGGCGGAATCACTCACCGGCGTTCATTGGCGCCGCTCTTCCGCCCCGCGTCGAGGACTGTCCTCATCACCGCAAATCCTCTGGTATGGTCGCTTTTATTGCGTTCGTTAGCTAATTCCGGTGGTGAAGAATCACGCGGGGGAGGAAATTACTCCTCATTTGGGCGGGAATTGCACACCGGTGTTCACCTAGCTTCGGTCGCCGTGACTCGCCATGGGTATGAAGCTAGGCGTGTCAAGCGGTTACCTGCGGTCGGCCTTCGAGTTCAGGGGGGTCGGATGGTTGCGCGCGGGCAAGAAATCAAGGGATTCGGGCTCGGGGGCGTCGAACGATGAGCACCGGCGACCAGCTCCACCGTGGGGTTGTCTCGGCGGCGCTCCCCCGTTGAGCTGAGGTTGGGGGCGATCTTCGGAATCGTCCGATCGACTTTGGGCGGCCCAGATTAGATCGTGAGGGCACCCGTTCGGTGGTTTGGATCTGGCCGTGGGTTCTGAGATCGATGGTCCGGATTGAAGTTGGTGCGTACCGTCGGATGGCGATTTGGTGGCTAGGATTAGGTACCGGCTCATAAAAGGTTATAAGTCAATCCGATCCGTAGGACTGTGATCGGACGGCTGAAAACCCTAGATACCCCTTCGGCCGCCTATTATGCATAATAGCCCCCGGATTTTCTAAAAACAAACCCGCCATCCTCTGGCACTGTTCTCTGTGTCTCTGGATTTTTACCCCGGGGCCCCTGGCATTTCCAGAAATTGAGGCCCAGTCCATAGCTCTTTAAATTCAGTTATTTAATTATAGAAATTACTTTTTAATACAAAATAATTGCTAGAACTTTGATAATTCATAGAAAATACATATGAACTCCAAATTAATCCATTCCACTTTCTAAATTTTTGTAATTTTATTCTTTATCACCTAGAGCCTCTCTTATGTCATGAAAACAGTAAGAAATTTATTTATCACTTAATCCTATTTAAAGCACATAAAACCTTTGAAAATGCATAACATAAATTCTATAACTCCAAAAATTATGATTCCTGTTCCTAGAATTTTATTTTATTATGTAGAATATCTCTGTGTATTTTGTTTACATGCTTGGTGTAATGTTAATTTTCCCTGTATCCTGTGCTTGTTTGTATTGTGGCGAGTAGAAGAGCCCGTTGCTGAGGACACTGGTGAGCGGCAGGTTGAAGTAGCTGAGCAGGAGCTCATTGAAGGCAAGTTGTGCCCTTGACCACTTTTTACCCAATAATGTTCTTTAATATCATTTATCCATGCATAGGTTAATTTTGATGGGACCCAATAGGTCACCCTAGATTGTTTATCTCATTACCTTGTTTACCCCTGAATCACTTGGGTAGTTTGCTATTGCTTTATATGGTTTTGGGATAATCATCTATTACCTCTATGTTCCAATTCTTTTTGTTATTCTATTTATGTTCATGTTGAGATCATTAATGTTAATTGGAACATAGAGCTTAACTTGAGTAACACGTGCCACCACAAGGGTTTAATGGGACGCCCTTGGCTGACTAATTAGGAAAGCTAGTGGAAGACTACCTTACCCGAAATGGGCAAGGGCAGTAGGGGAGTGGTCAGTGTAGGGAGGTCCCTGGTTGATTTTGCTGCGATGGCGGTCAGCCAGGAACCCTGCATTGGAACTTCCTATAACTGTAGCGGGTTTTCGGAAGCTAGTGGAACTTTGTAAAGGCCTCGTAGTGTTGCCCTGCCGCGCTTCCTAGGTAGAGGTGTATGGGATTCGCGACCCCTTGGCAGATGGGTAGCATGACTTGTGGGTAAAGGGTACAACCTCTGCAGAGTGTAAAACTGGTATACTAGTCGTGCTCACGGTCATGAGCAGCTCAGGACTCTCTGATGTTTAAATTATGGAACTTAAATTCAACTTTGTCATTTGCATTGCATGGGTTTATTATTAATTTTGTTCTATTACTTTACTTATGGTTTGGTATTTAATTACACTTAGTAATTGCTAATAAAAGTTTGACCAACTACTTAAAAGCAATGCTCAGCTTCAACCCCTATCATTGATTAGCCTTACACATCACATGAACTCACACCTTTGTGAGTCTATGTCCACTGGTTCCCCACAACTTGTTGAGCTATGATCATGTGTGAGCTCACCCTTGCTGTCTCACACCCCCCCCCACAGGAGGAGAGCAGGTGGTCGAAGAGGAGCCGCCTAACACTGAGGAGTTCGATCTGATCTAGGTGGCGTTTCTCAGTTGACATTGGCGCCGACGATCCTTAGTTCGTTTTATCTTTATTATTTTATTTTGTAATAAGTCTTCCGCTATGTAATAAATACTCTGATGTTTTATGACATTTATCTCTATACACTCTGTTATTATATATGTTGTCTTCTTGGCGCATGTATGAGATGCACCTGGCTTTGTTCCTTAAAGCCGGGTGTGACAGAAGTGGTATCAGAGGAATGTTGACTGTAGGACGAGACCTAGATAGAAATGGACAAACCCTTTCCTACTTACCTTACTCTGTTTCATTCTATACTTATCTCATCTTGATCTTATCTCACCTTCTGCTAATCTACTTTGGTTAATCTTATCTTTTCTACTCTAAGACAAGATGGGTTTCACACCTTGGAATCCTACCACTATGATCTTTTTAAGAGATAGGGAACCTAAGACAAAATTTAAAACTATTTTCTCTATTTTAAAAATGTTGGTTGATTGTTCTGATGCTCAATGTCTGATTTGCTTCTTTGAATGATTGAATTATTATAGATGGACATCTTAGTATGTACCACCATAAGGTAATGAATTAGCTATGGTAGGTAAAATATTAATCTTCTTAGCTAATAAAATTCCCCAAAGTAACCTGCTTCGTAAATACCTACCTTGTCTACTATTTTCTTACCATATGTATCTAACTCAGATGGTCAATACCAGGCGGGGTGGTGGAATTGATTTGCCTCCCAATCAACACACTCGGAGGATATATAGACAACCTCAGCCACAGCCTGCAGTGATGAATCCTTCTAATCCCCCACCAGGCGGAGTTGACCCACTGGTTGCTGCTCAGATGGCGGTGATGCAGCAAATGGCGGACACTATGGCTGATATGCGTGCCCATATGCAGCAAGAACGCCAGGAGATGCGTAAGGAAAGAGAAGATATACGACAGGAGTTGCGCCAGGAGCGAGATGAGATACGCCAGGAAAGGAGGGCACAACAACAGCAGCTGCAACAACAAATGCAACAGCAACAACAGCAGCAACAAGTGCCACTGCCTCCACCACCACCACCAGTTCCACCCCGAGACAAGCATAGAGAGTTCATGAGTCATAAGCCACCTACATTTGCAAGCTCACCTGATCCACTGGACGCGAATGATTGGCTGAAGTCCGTTGAGAAGATGCTGAATATTGCACAGTGCACGGACCGGGAGAAGGTTTTATATGCTTCTGGACGTCTGACTGGTCCTGCTGCTGACTGGTGGGATTCTTATACTGCTGCCCATGATGCTGCGGATGCTATTACTTGGGCAGAGTTCAGTACACAGTTCCGGAACTACCATATTCTAGCTGGTATGATAAAGATCAAGAAGAAGGAGTTTCTGTCGCTGAAGCAAGGAAGTATGTCAGTCAGCGAGTACCGCGACAAGTTTATTCAGCTATCCAGATATGCCCCTGAAGAAGTTGCTGAAGACGAGAGGAAGCAAGAGCATTTTATTGAAGGACTTAATGGACCACTGCAGTATGCTCTAGTGGCACACACATTTCCATCATTTCAGAGGCTGCTTGATAAGGCCCTGGCTATTGAACACAAGCGTGTTCAGCTGGGAGATTTAAAGAGAAAGGCAATATCTCAAGGACAAGGAAGCAGCAGTGTTCGTCCTCGCTACAGTTCACCACAGGGTACACCGACTCGACCAGGAGGACCACGCCCAGTTCAGCAATCACCACTGAGGACTCCACCCCCTCGACAGGCTACCCCTACTGGCACCCCGACGAAGTTTACAGGACAGAGTCCGGGCACTACGTGTTTCAAGTGTGGGAAGACTGGTCATTACGCAAATGTCTGCCCACAGAGGATTGCTACTACTCCAGTTCAGAACAGGCAGCAAACTCCAGGATCTGGCAAGGGATATTCTATCGCCAAGGTTAATCAAGTCAGCGTTGATGCTACTCCGGATGGTGGGGACCTCGTAATTGGTATGTTTTATGTTAATGCAATTCCTGCAACCATATTATTTGATTCTGGTGCTACACATTCATTCATGTCTGCTAGATATGCCAACACAAATGAAATACCACTGCTAAATATGAGAAAACCCATGATAGTAATTACACCTAAAGGGCCTGTTGAGGCGAATCAAATGACACGTAGATTGACATTAACCATTATGGGTAGAGAATTTGGAGCTACTGCTATAATATTGGAGTCAAGCAGTATAGATTTGATCCTTGGTATGTCATGGCTAAGAAAGGCAAAGGTCGTTATAGCATGTGGTAGAGGTACCGTAGAACTCACTACCACTAAAGGAGAAAGGTTTCAAGTTAATATTGCAGTAACCTCCTCACCCATGCGTGCAATGTTCTTTATACCTGAGGAGTTTGTTGGTGACAACATCCGGGTGGTTAGAGATTTTCCGGATGTCTTTCCAGAGGAGTTACCAGGGATGCCACCTGATAGAGAAGTTGAGTTTGTTATTGACCTCTTACCTGGAACCGCCCCTATTTCTAAACGGCCATATAGGATGTCCGTAGAGGAGTTGAAGGAACTTAAGAAGCAGTTAACTGAGTTACAAGAGGCTGGGTACATTCGTCCGAGTTCCTCACCTTGGGGAGCACCGGTTTTGTTTGTACAGAAGAAGGATGGATCGCAGCGGATGTGTGTGGATTATAGATCTCTTAATGATGTTACGGTGAAGAACAAGTATCCGTTGCCCCGCATTGAGGATTTGTTTGATCAAATGAGAGGAGCAAGAGTATTTTCGAAGATTGATCTCCGATCCGGTTACCATCAGATGAGGATTAGACCATCGGATATTCCCAAGACGGCTTTCTCGACTAGATATGGATTATATGAGTTCACAGTTATGTCGTTTGGATTGACTAATGCACCAGCTTATTTTATGAACTTAATGAACAAGGTGTTTATGGAGTATTTGGACAGATTCGTCGTGGTGTTCATCGACGATATTCTCAGAGTGATAATGATCATGAGGAACATCTGAGGTTGGTGCTACAGAAGCTTCGAGATAACCAGCTATATGCCAAGTTCAGCAAGTGCGAGTTTTGGATTGACAAGGTACCATTCCTTGGACATATTATTTCTAATGGAGGAATAGCAGTGGATCCTGCTAAGGTTAAGGAGATAATGGAGTGGAGAGCACCCACTACAGTTACTGAGGTTCGGAGTTTCTTGGGATTAGCAGGATATTATCGGAGATTTATTGAAGGATTTTCCAAGATTGCTAAGCCTATGACTTCGCTTCTGGAGAAAGGAAGAGAATTTAAGTGGGACGAGAAGTGCCAAGATAGCTTTGATCAATTGAAGAAAAGATTGATGTCGCCACCAGTATTGGTTATGCCAGACCTACAGAAAGGATTTGATATCTATTGTGATGCATGTGGCCAAGGCTTAGGATGTGTGCTCATGCAGGAAGGTCATGTGATTGCATATGCTTCTCGTCAGTTGCGGAAACATGAATTGAACTACCCTACTCATGACTTGGAATTGGCAGCCGTTGTGCATGCACTTAAGATTTGGAGACATTATATCATGGGGACCAAGTGCCAAGTGTACACGGATCATAGGAGTTTGAAGTATATATTCACTCAGAAGGATCTCAACCTTAGGCAACGCCGTTGGTTGGAGCTTATTAAGGATTATGATTTGGAGATTCACTATCACCCGGGCAAGGCAAATTTGGTTGCAGATGCCTTGAGTCGCAAAGAGCATGTTCATTCAGCTATTGTTGCCCAGCTACCCGATGAGATTGTTGAGGACTTCAGGAGACTTAACCTGGGGATAGTTGCTCATACTGAGGGAGTTACTATTGATGTGGAACCTACTTTGGAGCAAGAGATCCGCAAAGGACAAATTGGTGATGCTAAAATAAAAGAGATTAAGGATCTGATTACTGAAGGTCGAGTTCCGGAATTCACGGAAGATGAGCAGGGCACTGTATGGTTCAAGGGCAGGATGTGTGTCCCTGATATTAAAAGCCTTCGGGAGACTATTTTAAAGGAGGCCCATGACTCGGATTATTCTATTCATCCTGGTAGTACCAAGATGTATCAGGATTTGAAACGGAAATATTGGTGGTATGGATTGAAAAGAGATGTGGCTGCACATGTGGCTATGTGCGATGTATGTCAAAGAGTTAAGGCTGAACACCAGAGGCCAGCTGGACTATTGCACCCACTGATGATACCCGAGTGGAAGTGGGAAGAGATTGGTATGGATTTCATCACTGGATTGCCTCGCACCCAGAAAGGATATGATGCTATATGGGTGATTGTGGATAGATTGACTAAAGTGGCTCACTTTATTCCGGTCAAGACTACTTATAAAGGTTCTCAACTAGCAGAGTTATATATGGCTCGGATTGTGTGTTTACATGGAGTACCAAAGAAGATCGTGTCTGATCGAGGTTCGTAGTTTACCTCAAGGTTTTGGAGAAGCTTTCATGAGAACATGAGTACAAAGTTGAATTTTAGTACAGCTTATCACCCTCAGACTGATGGACAGACTGAAAGGACTAATCAAGTATTGGAGGATATGTTGAGAGCATGTGCCCTTCAGCATGGAGGAAGTTGGGATAAGAGTCTGCCTTATGCTGAGTTCTCGTATAATAATAGTTACCAGGCCAGTATGAAGATGTCACCTTTTGAAGCTTTATATGGGAGGAAGTGCAGGACTCCTCTATATTGGGATCAGACTGGAGAGAGACAGTTCTTTGGGCCTGAACTGATTCAAGAAGCAGAAGAACAAGTTCGTATAATTCGAGAGAATTTGAGGGTGGCTCAAACCAGGCAAAAGAGTTATGCTGATAATAGAAGGAGACCACTGGAATTTGAAGAAGGAGATTATGTGTACCTCAAGGTGTCACCACTGCGTGGAATGAGGAGATTTAAAGTCAAGGGCAAATTGTCCCCTCGCTATATTGGACCATTCCTGATCTTTAGAAGAGTTGGGGAGATGGCATACCAACTCGAGTTACCTGCTAGCCTATCGGATGTGCATAATGTGTTCCACGTATCTCAACTAAAGAAGTGTCTCCGTGTGCCCGAGGAACAGTTACCAATGGAAGAGCTCAGTGTTCAAGGTGATTTGACTTACACGGAGTACCCGATCAAGATTTTGGATACTTTGACTCGGGTTACGAGAAATAAGGTGATAAAGATGTGTAAAGTACAATGGAGTCACCACGGTGAAGATGAAGCAACTTGGGAAAGAGAAGAAGAGCTTCGTATAGATTTTCCCCATCTTTTCCCTCGTTCTTCTTAAATCTCGAGGACGAGATTATTTTTAAGGGGGGTAGGATTTGTAATACCCACTTTGTAATAAGAGTATAAAAAGAGAAATTATGTTCCCTTGCATATATGTGTGTCATCCCTATTTATCATTTCATTGTGGGCGTCTCACTTACACCAATAAATAATCAATAAAAGACACTCAACTAAATTATGCATCATGCTGGGATTTTATTTTATGTGCATTCCTTGACAACATAAGATAATATAAAAGAAAAGTAATAAGTTAAAAAAAATCCAAATTTGAATTTAAAATTCTCAAAGGAAAAATCCATGAATTTGAGAAAGAGAAGAAAGAAACACTAAACAAAGAAAAAAAGAAAATACTTATAAAGAAAATAGTTAGATATCCTTGTTTGGGTTCAACTTGTACATTTAAAGTGAATATAAATTCACAGTTAGAACTGAATTCAAAATTGAAATCTAGAAATTAAAAGGAAAAGAAAAGGGAGAAAAAGAAAACATGAAATAAAAGAGAAAAGGGTAAAAACCTTACATGGGCCGCAGAAATCCATTTCAGCCCACTCCCTCGTTTCCCCTCTCTCTACGCGGCCCAGTAACTCCTCACGCGCGCACACGCACTGCCATGTGGGACCCGCTCGTCAGTCATCCACCTCGCGCGCAGGTCACTGCACCCATGACCCCACCTGTCATCCCCCTTCTTCGTTCCTCTGTAACAGACCGCGCGCATCGCGCGCTTTGTTGAACAATTCCCCTGGAATTCGGACTTGATCCTGGGTATAAGAACTACGCCATCGTGTGCTCGCCGTATGAATCGAGAGCCGCCGCGCTCAATTTCTTCCACTTCGACCAGAACTTTGCGCCGTCGCCTGCTACCGTGCGCGCCGAGAGAGAGAAAAGGAGAAGGGAGAGGGTACGCGTGGTCTTGTGCGCCGTCCTGGGCTCCATACCGTCGCGTTGGGGGATCTACGGCACCTCACACGCGGACCGGTGCGGTGGCCGTGGTCTGGGGCTGGCGGAATCACTCACCGGCGTTCATTGGCGCCGCTCTTCCGCCCCGCGTCGAGGACTGTCCTCATCACCGCAAATCCTCTGGTATGGTCACTTTTATTGCGTTCGTTAGCTAATTCCGGTGGTGAAGAATCACGCGGGGGAGGAAATTACTCCTCATTTGGGCGGGAATTGCACACCGGTGTTCACCTAGCTTCGGTCGCCGTGACTCGCCATGGGTATGAAGCTAGGCGTGTCAAGCGGTTACCTGCGGTCGGCCTTCGAGTTCAGGGGGGTCGGATGGTTGCGCGCGGGCAAGAAATCAAGGGATTCGGGCTCGGGGGCGTCGAACGATGAGCACCGGCGACCAGCTCCACCGTGGGGTTGTCTCGGCGGCGCTCCCCCGTTGAGCTGAGGTTGGGGGCGATCTTCGGAATCGTCCGATCGACTTTGGGCGGCCCAGATTAGATCGTGAGGGCACCCGTTCGGTGGTTTGGATCTGGTCGTGGGTTCTGAGATCGATGGTCCGGATTGAAGTTGGTGCGTACCGTCGGATGGCGATTTGGTGGCTAGGATTAGGTACCGGCTCATAAAAGGTTATAAGTCAATCCGATCCGTAGGACTGTGATCGGACGGCTGAAAACCCTAGATACCCCTTCGGCCGCCTATTATGCATAATAGCCCCCGGATTTTCTAAAAACAAACCCGCCATCCTCTGGCACTGTTCTCTGTGTCTCTGGATTTTTACCCCGGGGCCCCTGGCATTTCCAGAAATTGAGGCCCAGTCCATAGCTCTTTAAATTCAGTTATTTAATTATAGAAATTACTTTTTAATACAAAATAATTGCTAGAACTTTGATAATTCATAGAAAATACATATGAACTCCAAATTAATCCATTCCACTTTCTAAATTTTTGTAATTTTATTCTTTATCACCTAGAGCCTCTCTTATGTCATGAAAACAGTAAGAAATTTATTTATCACTTAATCCTATTTAAAGCACATAAAACCTTTGAAAATGCATAACATAAATTCTATAACTCCAAAAATTATGATTCCTGTTCCTAGAATTTTATTTTATTATGTAGAATATCTCTGTGTATTTTGTTTACATGCTTGGTGTAATGTTAATTTTCCCTGTATCCTGTGCTTGTTTGTATTGTGGCGAGTAGAAGAGCCCGTTGCTGAGGACACTGGTGAGCGGCAGGTTGAAGTAGCTGAGCAGGAGCTCATTGAAGGCAAGTTGTGCCCTTGACCACTTTTTACCCAATAATGTTCTTTAATATCATTTATCCATGCATAGGTTAATTTTGATGGGACCCAATAGGTCACCCTAGATTGTTTATCTCATTACCTTGTTTACCCCTGAATCACTTGGGTAGTTTGCTATTGCTTTATATGGTTTTGGGATAATCATCTATTACCTCTATGTTCCAATTCTTTTTGTTATTCTATTTATGTTCATGTTGAGATCATTAATGTTAATTGGAACATAGAGCTTAACTTGAGTAACACGTGCCACCACAAGGGTTTAATGGGACGCCCTTGGCTGACTAATTAGGAAAGCTAGTGGAAGACTACCTTACCCGAAAGGGGCAAGGGCAGTAGGGGAGTGGTCAGTGTAGGGAGGTCCCTGGTTGATTTTTCTGCGATGGCGGTCAGCCAGGAACCCTGCATTGGAACTTCCTATAACTGTAGCGGGTTTTCGGAAGCTAGTGGAACTTTGTAAAGGCCTCGTAGTGTTGCCCTGCCGCGCTTCCTAGGTAGAGGTGTATGGGATTCGCGACCCCTTGGCAGATGGGTAGCATGACTTGTGGGTAAAGGGTACAACCTCTGCAGAGTGTAAAACTGGTATACTAGTCGTGCTCATGGTCATGAGCAGCTCAGGACTCTCTGATGTTTAAATTATGGAACTTAAATTCAACTTTGTCATTTGCATTACATGGGTTTATTATTAATTTTGTTCTATTACTTTACTTATGGTTTGGTATTTACTTACACTTAGTAATTGCTAATAAAAGTTTGACCAACTACTTAAAAGCAATGCTCAGCTTCAACCCCTATCATTGATTAGCCTTACACATCACATGAACTCACACCTTTGTGAGTCTATGTCCACTGGTTCCCCACAACTTGTTGAGCTATGATCATGTGTGAGCTCACCCTTGCTGTCTCACACCCCCCCCCCCCCACAGGAGGAGAGCAGGTGGTCGAAGAGGAGCCGCCTAACACTGAGGAGTTCGATCTGATCTAGGTGGCGTTTCTCAGTTGACATTGGCGCCGACGATCCTTAGTTCGTTTTATCTTTATTATTTTATTTTGTAATAAGTCTTCCGCTATGTAATAAATACTCTGATGTTTTATGACATTTATCTCTATACACTCTGTTATTATATATGTTGTCTTCTTGGCGCATGTATGAGATGCACCTGGCTTTGTTCCTTAAAGCCGGGTGTGACAGAAGTGGTATCAGAGGAATGTTGACTGTAGGACGAGACCTAGATAGAAATGGACAAACCCTTTCCTACTTACCTTACTCTGTTTCATTCTATACTTATCTCATCTTGATCTTATCTCACCTTCTGTTAATCTACTTTGGTTAATCTTATCTTTTCTACTCTAAGACAAGATGGGTTTCACACCTTGGAATCCTACCACTATGATCTTTTTAAGAGATAGGGAACCTAAGACAAAATTTAAAACTATTTTCTCTATTTTAAAAATGTTGGTTGATTGTTCTGATGCTCAATGTCTGATTTGCTTCTTTGAATGATTGAATTATTATAGATGGACATCTTAGTATGTACCACCATAAGGTAATGAATTAGCTATGGTAGGTAAAATATTAATCTTCTTAGCTAATAAAATTCCCCAAAGTAACCTGCTTCGTAAATACCTACCTTGTCTACTATTTTCTTACCATATGTATCTAACTCAGATGGTCAATACCAGGCGGGGTGGTGGAATTGATTTGCCTCCCAATCAACACACTCGGAGGATATATAGACAACCTCAGCCACAGCCTGCAGTGATGAATCCTTCTAATCCCCCACCAGGCGGAGTTGACCCACTGGTTGCTGCTCAGATGGCGGTGATGCAGCAAATGGCGGACACTATGGCTGATATGCGTGCCCATATGCAGCAAGAACGCCAAGAGATGCGTAAGGAAAGAGAAGATATACGACAGGAGTTGCGCCAGGAGCGAGATGAGATACGCCAGGAAAGGAGGGCACAACAACAGCAGCTGCAACAACAAATGCAACAGCAACAACAGCAGCAACAAGTGCCACTGCCTCCACCACCACCACCAGTTCCACCCCGAGACAAGCATAGAGAGTTCATGAGTCATAAGCCACCTACATTTGCAAGCTCACCTGATCCACTGGACGCGAATGATTGGCTGAAGTCCGTTGAGAAGATGCTGAATATTGCACAGTGCACGGACCGGGAGAAGGTTTTATATGCTTCTGGACGTCTGACTGGTCCTGCTGCTGACTGGTGGGATTCTTATACTGCTGCCCATGATGCTGCGGATGCTATTACTTGGGCAGAGTTCAGTACACAGTTCCGGAACTACCATATTCTAGCTGGTATGATAAAGATCAAGAAGAAGGAGTTTCTGTCGCTGAAGCAAGGAAGTATGTCAGTCAGCGAGTACCGCGACAAGTTTATTCAGCTATCCAGATATGCCCCTGAAGAAGTTGCTGAAGACGAGAGGAAGCAAGAGCATTTTATTGAAGGACTTAATGGACCACTGCAGTATGCTCTAGTGGCACACACATTTCCATCATTTCAGAGGCTGCTTGATAAGGCCCTGGCTATTGAACACAAGCGTGTTCAGCTGGGAGATTTAAAGAGAAAGGCAATATCTCAAGGACAAGGAAGCAGCAGTGTTCGTCCTCGCTACAGTTCACCATAGGGTACACCGACTCGACCAGGAGGACCACGCCCAGTTCAGCAATCACCACTGAGGACTCCACCCCCTCGACAGGCTACCCCTACTGGCACCCCGATGAAGTTTGCAGGACAGAGTCCGGGCACTACGTGTTTCAAGTGTGGGAAGACTGGTCATTACGCAAATGTCTGCCCACAGAGGATTGCTACTACTCCAGTTCAGAACAGGCAGCAAACTCCAGGATCTGGCAAGGGATATTCTATCGCCAAGGTTAATCAAGTCAGCGTTGATGCTACTCCGGATGGTGGGGACCTCGTAATTGGTATGTTTTATGTTAATGCAATTCCTGCAACCATATTATTTGATTCTGGTGCTACACATTCATTCATGTCTGCTAGATATGCCAACACAAATGAAATACCACTGCTAAATATGAGAAAACCCATGATAGTAATTACACCTAAAGGGCCTGTTGAGGCGAATCAAATGACACGTAGATTGACATTAACCATTATGGGTAGAGAATTTGGAGCTACTGCTATAATATTGGAGTCAAGCAGTATAGATTTGATCCTTGGTATGTCATGGCTAAGAAAGGCAAAGGTCGTTATAGCATGTGGTAGAGGTACCGTAGAACTCACTACCACTAAAGGAGAAAGGTTTCAAGTTAATATTGCAGTAACCTCCTCACCCATGCGTGCAATGTTCTTTATACCTGAGGAGTTTGTTGGTGACAACATCCGGGTGGTTAGAGATTTTCCGGATGTCTTTCCAGAGGAGTTACCAGGGATGCCACCTGATAGAGAAGTTGAGTTTGTTATTGACCTCTTACCTGGAACCGCCCCTATTTCTAAACGGCCATATAGGATGTCCGTAGAGGAGTTGAAGGAACTTAAGAAGCAGTTAACTGAGTTACAAGAGGCTGGGTACATTCGTCCGAGTTCCTCACCTTGGGGAGCACCGGTTTTGTTTGTACAGAAGAAGGATGGATCGCAGCGGATGTGTGTGGATTATAGATCTCTTAATGATGTTACGGTGAAGAACAAGTATCCGTTGCCCCGCATTGAGGATTTGTTTGATCAAATGAGAGGAGCAAGAGTATTTTCGAAGATTGATCTCCGATCCGGTTACCATCAGATGAGGATTAGACCATCGGATATTCCCAAGACGGCTTTCTCGACTAGATATGGATTATATGAGTTCACAGTTATGTCGTTTGGATTGACTAATGCACCAGCTTATTTTATGAACTTAATGAACAAGGTGTTTATGGAGTATTTGGACAGATTCGTCGTGGTGTTCATCGACGATATTCTCATTTATTCTCAGAGTGATAATGATCATGAGGAACATCTGAGGTTGGTGCTACAGAAGCTTCGAGATAACCAGCTATATGCCAAGTTCAGCAAGTGCGAGTTTTGGATTGACAAGGTACCATTCCTTGGACATATTATTTCTAATGGAGGAATAGCAGTGGATCCTGCTAAGGTTAAGGAGATAATGGAGTGGAGAGCACCCACTACAGTTACTGAGATTCGGAGTTTCTTGGGATTAGCAGGATATTATCGGAGATTTATTGAAGGATTTTCCAAGATTGCTAAGCCTATGACTTCGCTTCTGGAGAAAGGAAGAGAATTTAAGTGGGACGAGAAGTGCCAAGATAGCTTTGATCAATTGAAGAAAAGATTGATGTCGCCACCAGTATTGGTTATGCCAGACCTACAGAAAGGATTTGATATCTATTGTGATGCATGTGGCCAAGGCTTAGGATGTGTGCTCATGCAGGAAGGTCATGTGATTGCATATGCTTCTCGTCAGTTGCGGAAACATGAATTGAACTACCCTACTCATGACTTGGAATTGGCAGCCGTTGTGCATGCACTTAAGATTTGGAGACATTATATCATGGGGACCAAGTGCCAAGTGTACACGGATAATAGGAGTTTGAAGTATATATTCACTCAGAAGGATCTCAACCTTAGGCAACGCCGTTGGTTGGAGCTTATTAAGGATTATAATTTGGAGATTCACTATCACCCGGGCAAGGCAAATTTGGTTGCAGATGCCTTGAGTCGCAAAGAGCATGTTCATTCAGCTATTGTTGCCCAGCTACCCGATGAGATTGTTGAGGACTTCAGGAGACTTAACCTGGGGATAGTTGCTCATACTGAGGGAGTTACTATTGATGTGGAACCTACTTTGGAGCAAGAGATCCGCAAAGGACAAATTGGTGATGCTAAAATAAAAGAGATTAAGGATCTGATTACTGAAGGTCGAGTTCCGGAATTCACGGAAGATGAGCAGGGCACTGTATGGTTCAAGGGCAGGATGTGTGTCCCTGATATTAAAAGCCTTCGGGAGACTATTTTAAAGGAGGCCCATGACTCGGATTATTCTATTCATCCTGGTAGTACCAAGATGTATCAGGATTTGAAACGGAAATATTGGTGGTATGGATTGAAAAGAGATGTGGCTGCACATGTGGCTATGTGCGATGTATGTCAAAGAGTTAAGGCTGAACACCAGAGGCCAGCTGGACTATTGCACCCACTGATGATACCCGAGTGGAAGTGGGAAGAGATTGGTATGGATTTCATCACTGGATTGCCTCGCACCCAGAAAGGATATGATGCTATATGGGTGATTGTGGATAGATTGACTAAAGTGGCTCACTTTATTCCGGTCAAGACTACTTATAAAGGTTCTCAACTAGCAGAGTTATATATGGCTCGGATTGTGTGTTTACATGGAGTACCAAAGAAGATCGTGTCTGATCGAGGTTCGTAGTTTACCTCAAGGTTTTGGAGAAGCTTTCATGAGAACATGAGTACAAAGTTGAATTTTAGTACAGCTTATCACCCTCAGACTGATGGACAGACTGAAAGGACTAATCAAGTATTGGAGGATATGTTGAGAGCATGTGCCCTTCAGCATGGAGGAAGTTGGGATAAGAGTCTGCCTTATGCTGAGTTCTCGTATAATAATAGTTACCAGGCCAGTATGAAGATGTCACCTTTTGAAGCTTTATATGGGAGGAAGTGCAGGACTCCTCTATATTGGGATCAGACTGGAGAGAGACAGTTCTTTGGGCCTGAACTGATTCAAGAAGCAGAAGAACAAGTTCGTATAATTCGAGAGAATTTGAGGGTGGCTCAAACCAGGCAAAAGAGTTATGCTGATAATAGAAGGAGACCACTGGAATTTGAAGAAGGAGATTATGTGTACCTCAAGGTGTCACCACTGCGTGGAATGAGGAGATTTAAAGTCAAGGGCAAATTGTCCCCTCGCTATATTGGACCATTCCTGATCTTTAGAAGAGTTGGGGAGATGGCATACCAACTCGAGTTACCTGCTAGCCTATCGGATGTGCATAATGTGTTCCACGTATCTCAACTAAAGAAGTGTCTCCGTGTGCCCGAGGAACAGTTACCAATGGAAGAGCTCAGTGTTCAAGGTGATTTGACTTACACGGAGTACCCGATCAAGATTTTGGATACTTTGACTCGGGTTACGAGAAATAAGGTGATAAAGATGTGTAAAGTACAATGGAGTCACCACGGTGAAGATGAAGCAACTTGGGAAAGAGAAGAAGAGCTTCGTATAGATTTTCCCCATCTTTTCCCTCGTTCTTCTTAAATCTCGAGGACGAGATTATTTTTAAGGGGGGTAGGATTTGTAATACCCACTTTGTAATAAGAGTATAAAAAGAGAAATTATGTTCCCTTGCATATATGTGTGTCATCCCTATTTATCATTTCATTGTGGGCGTCTCACTTACACCAATAAATAATCAATAAAAGACACTCAACTAAATTATGCATCATGCTGGGATTTTATTTTATGTGCATTCCTTGACAACATAAGATAATATAAAAGAAAAGTAATAAGTTAAAAAAAATCCAAATTTGAATTTAAAATTCTCAAAGGAAAAATCCATGAATTTGAGAAAGAGAAGAAAGAAACACTAAACAAAGAAAAAAAGAAAATACTTATAAAGAAAATAGTTAGATATCCTTGTTTGGGTTCAACTTGTACATTTAAAGTGAATATAAATTCACAGTTAGAACTGAATTCAAAATTGAAATCTAGAAATTAAAAGGAAAAGAAAAGGGAGAAAAAGAAAACATGAAATAAAAGAGAAAAGGGTAAAAACCTTACATGGGCCGCAGAAATCCATTTCAGCCCACTCCCTCGTTTCCCCTCTCTCTACGCGGCCCAGTAACTCCTCACGCGCGCACACGCACTGCCATGTGGGACCCGCTCGTCAGTCATCCACCTCGCGCGCAGGTCACTGCACCCATGACCCCACCTGTCATCCCCCTTCTTCGTTCCTCTGTAACAGACCGCGCGCATCGCGCGCTTTGTTGAACAATTCCCCTGGAATTCGGACTTGATCCTGGGTATAAGAACTACGCCATCGTGTGCTCGCCGTATGAATCGAGAGCTGCCGCGCTCAATTTCTTCCACTTCGACCAGAACTTTGCGCCGTCGCCTGCTACCGTGCGCGCCGAGAGAGAGAAAAGGAGAAGGGAGAGGGTACGCGTGGTCTTGTGCGCCGTCCTGGGCTCCATACCGTCGCGTTGGGGGATCTACGGCACCTCACACGCGGACCGGTGCGGTGGCCGTGGTCTGGGGCTGGCGGAATCACTCACCGGCGTTCATTGGCGCCGCTCTTCCGCCCCGCGTCGAGGACTGTCCTCATCACCGCAAATCCTCTGGTATGGTCACTTTTATTGCGTTCGTTAGCTAATTCCGGTGGTGAAGAATCACGCGGGGGAGGAAATTACTCCTCATTTGGGCGGGAATTGCACACCGGTGTTCACCTAGCTTCGGTCGCCGTGACTCGCCATGGGTATGAAGCTAGGCGTGTCAAGCGGTTACCTGCGGTCGGCCTTCGAGTTCAGGGGGGTCGGATGGTTGCGCGCGGGCAAGAAATCAAGGGATTCGGGCTCGGGGGCGTCGAACGATGAGCACCGGCGACCAGCTCCACCGTGGGGTTGTCTCGGCGGCGCTCCCCCGTTGAGCTGAGGTTGGGGGCGATCTTCGGAATCGTCCGATCGACTTTGGGCGGCCCAGATTAGATCGTGAGGGCACCCGTTCGGTGGTTTGGATCTGGCCGTGGGTTCTGAGATCGATGGTCCGGATTGAAGTTGGTGCGTACCGTCGGATGGCGATTTGGTGGCTAGGATTAGGTACCGGCTCATAAAAGGTTATAAGTCAATCCGATCCGTAGGACTGTGATCGGACGGCTGAAAACCCTAGATACCCCTTCGGCCGCCTATTATGCATAATAGCCCCCGGATTTTCTAAAAACAAACCCGCCATCCTCTGGCACTGTTCTCTGTGTCTCTGGATTTTTACCCCGGGGCCCCTGGCATTTCCAGAAATTGAGGCCCAGTCCATAGCTCTTTAAATTCAGTTATTTAATTATAGAAATTACTTTTTAATACAAAATAATTGCTAGAACTTTGATAATTCATAGAAAATACATATGAACTCCAAATTAATCCATTCCACTTTCTAAATTTTTGTAATTTTATTCTTTATCACCTAGAGCCTCTCTTATGTCATGAAAACAGTAAGAAATTTATTTATCACTTAATCCTATTTAAAGCACATAAAACCTTTGAAAATGCATAACATAAATTCTATAACTCCAAAAATTATGATTCCTGTTCCTAGAATTTTATTTTATTATGTAGAATATCTCTGTGTATTTTGTTTACATGCTTGGTGTAATGTTAATTTTCCCTGTATCCTGTGCTTGTTTGTATTGTGGCGAGTAGAAGAGCCCGTTGCTGAGGACACTGGTGAGCGGCAGGTTGAAGTAGCTGAGCAGGAGCTCATTGAAGGCAAGTTGTGCCCTTGACCACTTTTTACCCAATAATGTTCTTTAATATCATTTATCCATGCATAGGTTAATTTTGATGGGACCCAATAGGTCACCCTAGATTGTTTATCTCATTACCTTGTTTACCCCTGAATCACTTGGGTAGTTTGCTATTGCTTTATATGGTTTTGGGATAATCATCTATTACCTCTATGTTCCAATTCTTTTTGTTATTCTATTTATGTTCATGTTGAGATCATTAATGTTAATTGGAACATAGAGCTTAACTTGAGTAACACGTGCCACCACAAGGGTTTAATGGGACGCCCTTGGCTGACTAATTAGGAAAGCTAGTGGAAGACTACCTTACCCGAAAGGGGCAAGGGCAGTAGGGGAGTGGTCAGTGTAGGGAGGTCCCTGGTTGATTTTGCTGCGATGGCGGTCAGCCAGGAACCCTGCATTGGAACTTCCTATAAACTGGAGCGGGTTTTCGGAAGCTAGTGGAACTTTGTAAAGGCCTCATAGTGTTGCCCTGCCGCGCTTCCTAGGTAGAGGTGTATGGGATTCGCGACCCCTTGGTAGATGGGTAGCATGACTTGTGGGTAAAGGGTACAACCTCTGCAGAGTGTAAAACTGGTATACTAGTCGTGCTCGCGGACATGAGCAGCTCAGGACTCTCTGATGTTTAAATTATGGAACTTAAATTCAACTTTGTCATTTGCATTGCATGGGTTTATTATTAATTTTGTTCTATTACTTTACTTATGGTTTGGTATTTACTTACACTTAGTAATTGCTAATAAAAGTTTGACCAACTACTTAAAAGCAATGCTCAGCTTCAACCCCTATCATTGATTAGCCTTACACATCACATGAACTCACACCTTTGTGAGTCTATGTCCACTGGTTCCCCACAACTTGTTGAGCTATGATCATGTGTGAGCTCACCCTTGCTGTCTCACACCCCCCCACAGGAGGAGAGCAGGTGGTCGAAGAGGAGCCGCCTAACACTGAGGAGTTCGATCTGATCTAGGTGGCGTTTCTCAGTTGACATTGGCGCCGACGATCCTTAGTTCGTTTTATCTTTATTATTTTATTTTGTAATAAGTCTTCCGCTATGTAATAAATACTCTGATGTTTTATGACATTTATCTCTATACACTCTGTTATTATATATGTTGTCTTCTTGGCGCATGTATGAGATGCACTTGGCTTTGTTCCTTAAAGCCGGGTGTGACAGCAGACCCCGTACCTGCAATATCTCCACTGAGGAGAGCTACCCCTCGACCAAGCCGAAGCTCGGCGGTTGGCGCGGCGCACCAAGTCTTTCGTCTTGCTGGGAGATGGGAAGGAGCTCTACCACCGCAGCCCCTCAAGCATCCTCCAGCGATGCACTTCCATCGCCGAAGGCCAGGAGCTCTTGCAAGAGATACACTCGGGGGTTTGCGGCCATCACGCAGCACCTCGAACCCTCGTTGGAAACGCCTTCCGACAAGGATTCTACTGGCCGACGGCGGTGGCTGACGCCACTAGAATCGTCCGCACCTGCGAAGGGTGTCAGTTCTACGCAAGGCAGACCCACCCCTTGCGGAAGACACCCGGTGGCTACACGCACCCCTGGGAAGGGCCGCTCGTCATCGCCAAAGTTCTGAAGCCCGAAACAAACAAACTGGCTGACAGTCAAGGCGAGGTCTGCACCAACACTTGGAACGTCTAACAGCTACGTCGCCTCTACCCTTAAGATGCTTCCAAACTGTTCATATACCTCGCTCCCACGCAAGGTTTAGTCATCAAGGGAGGGTCAGCCTTGCCTCGGCAGAGCCCGACCCTCCCTCGGGGGCTAAATGGGGGGAGCCCCCTCTGCGTCAAAATTTTCAATCAAAAAGGCTTTCGCGTTCCCCTGGCTATGTCGGAAGCAGGACCCCAAGGAGCGAACGCGGGTGCATGTAAGTGGCAAGGTTGACTGAGCTAAGGGACTCCTACGCCTCTGGGTTACGGATACCTCACTCGTCACCCACCACGAAAAGTGACTCCTACTTGGGGAAGCCACCCTGCTACTGACGGACGGGGCCGGACACGCAAAATGAAAGGAAAAGGGGCATGACTTTATGCAACGATAATAAAGTGTTCAGGCCTCAGAGGCAGTAAAAAGACACACGTGCATCCAACAGAAACTGCTCCGACAGAGTTAGGCGTCGCCCGGGGAAGGAGCCGCGCCTTCGGCTTCGTCCCCGCCCTCGGCAAAATCCACCCCGGCTTCGGACGGCGGCGCAGGCGGGAGGATCTCTGCCTCAAAGGTGGTCGCCAACACTGCGCTCGGACCCGCGGCAGCCGCATCGAGCCTCTGGACTTCTGCCAGGGCGGCTTCATCTTCGTCAGGAAGGCAATACCCCTCGCTGACCCGCTCCAGGTCCACGACGTAGTGGGAAGCGAGCACGGCGAAGGCCCGCCTGATGCCATGGTGTAGCGCCTCGCAGAGCCTGCCGCGCACATGATCGCCCAAGGCCTGCAGGCGACTTTGAGGGGAGCTTCCTGATGGGACATCGTCGAAGCCAAAGACCCGGCAGAAGTCCGAGATGGCCTCGGACATGGCCACATGGTCGGCCTCCCTCTGTTCGGCCGCCCCGATAAGCGCCCTGGTGGACTCATCAAGGGCGGACTCAAGCTCTACGAACAGCCAGAACGCAAGGCCTCAAACACAAGCGGAGGAAACAAGCTGAAACGAGAACCGGAAATGGCCAGGACATACCTCTGGCTCGGGCACGATGCTCTGAAGCTGCGGCCTAGGCTACAGCTAGGTCCGCTGCAAGGGCTCTAGCCCAGCTTTCGGCCTCGGCAGCCCGGCCCCGGGATTGCTCTCGCTCATCGACGACCTGGTCGAACTCCGACTGCCGTCGCTGCATCTCTGCACGTGCCTCTGCCGCCTCTGCGCGGGCCGCTGTCGCCTCTGCTCTCAGATCGGCACAGAGCAACCGAAGGTCCACCACTTCGGTGCCCTGCTGAGAGAGGCGCGCAGTAGCCCCGGCAAGCGAGGTCCTCAGGGATCGCAGCGAGCCCCAGATATCGACCTCGTGGCGGATGAATGACGACATGGCGGCGCTCAGATCCGTCAGATCCTAAGGGAAGGAAGCGGGGCGTCACAAGAGACGCCTTGGTCACAAAAAGGTACGCCTGAAACCATTACCTGGAGGATTTCGGGGATGTCCTTGCAGAAGACCTCCAGCGATGACCGAAGCGACCCCACCGTTGCTTCGGCGCACTTGCGGAGCTTGTCCCAAGACTGCACCTCCCGCTCGTCGTCGAGAACAAAGAAGGGATCCGAAGCCCCACGGGTCCGGAACTGGAGAACCTGGGGTCGCTCCTCGGAGCTCCGCCGCGCAGCGACAAGGCCGCCGCTCGATGGGACGGATCGCGCTTCCACGCCCCTCCTCCGAGGCACCGAGCGCCGACGCCTCGGCCATCTCAGCGTCGGCAGCAACGGGTCGCTCCCTGACTGGGACGGCAGCGGCTTCAGCGGCAGTAGGCGCCGGCACCGGCGGCATGTCCGGTAGGCCCGGGGCCACGTCTGCGCCAGCCGCCTCCTCCAGCACAATGGCCGCCTCGGCAGAAGAGCCGGCCTCGGGAACTCGCTCCACGACGGCTGGTGCCGCCAGAGCCCCCCGCTGTGGAGCGCCTTGCGAGAAGGCCAGCTGAACAGCGAGGCCCGGCGCGACGCTGGCTGCAAAAGCCGACGCCGTCTTAAGGGCCTTCTGGGGAGCCAGGTCGGTCAGGCCGTGGCTTCGCTTGCTGAGGAGGAAGGGAAAGTCACGGTCGGGACATACGAATGAGAAGCCAGGACGAAGACGCTCCAAGATACTTACCCGCTCCGGGCCATGATCAACCGCGCTTGAGGGGAGGTCTCTTGGATCTCGACCCCCGAAGACACCGCCGAGGTCCGCCTCGCCGCCAGCTTTGGCATCACCCTCGCCTTGGGCACCTTGGACGCCCGGGAGACAGACTGCCCGGGCGTTGCCACGGCGACCTGAGGGTCACCCTCCTGCGCTGACGGCGTGGCCGACGGCTCCCGAGAAACAAACGCCTCGGCCTGACTCCCCAGGGTCACCTCGACTTCCCCGGTCGAGGGGTCAAGTACCCCCTCGGTCTGCCCCCGCTCGTCGGGCCGGGACCTCGGCGTCCCGACTCCGGGAACTGACGGCGCCAGCCCACTCGGGGGCTGGCTTGACGACTCCTGGCCTAGCCTCAAACCCGGGCTGAGGCCGAGGCGGGCAGCCATGTCGTCGTCCTCGTCATCATCTTCATTGTCGTCGTCGTCAGGCGTCTCCGGCGACGGCTCCCTCGGGAGCCCCTCCCTCTCCTGCCGACGATGGAGCTTCTCCAAGGCGTCTCGGGCCCGGGCTTTCTCCGCGTCCTTCTTCTTCTTCTTCTCCTCCGCGGCAACCCGCCGCGCTGCTCGGTCCACCGCGTCCTCCGGGACCCGTGGCCGAGAAGGCTTGTGCCACCCTACCTCCTGGAGGCGAACGGAAATCCCGACCGTAAGGACCAAAGGCAACCTGACGCAAGGAGAAGGAAGGAGCGGATACTCACCAGGGTCACACACCCGTGGTCGGGGCGCATCAAGGGCTGAGAGAAGGCACTAGCGTCTGGTTTTCCCAACGCGACGGCCACCCGCCTGTGGAGAACGTCGATGGGAAGAGGATCCGAGGACATCCGCGAGCCCTCCAAGTCAGCCTCCGGTGTCATCTCCCAAAGCGGCAACCGTCGCTCCTCCAAGGGAAGCACCCTACGGCGGTGAATGGCGGCAATCACTCCCGCGGCAGTAAGTCCTCCTTTCCGCAACACCTCCAGGGCCTTGAGAAGGGGCTCGAGGTTTTTCTGCCTGTCGTGCGGGGTCCCGTAGCGCCAGGTATCGGCAGCGGCGGTGACCACCCGTTGAGAAAACGGTGGAAGCATCTCGCCGTCATTCTGGAGGTAGAACCACCGGCGCTGCCACCCTTTGTTCGAGGACGCGAGGATGGCGGGGATGTACAGCGACGCCCGCGACTGCCTCAGCTGGAGAATGCAACCGCCGGCCCTCACTGCCGCGCGGACCCTTCTCTCTCCCGTTGGCGAAGCAAAAAGCTCCGCGGAGAAGAGATGAGTCCACAAGTCCCAGTGGGGGGCGATCCCCAAGTATCCTTCGCACAATGTTGCGAAGATGGTGGCCTGCGAAATGGAGTTGGGACTAAGGTTGTGCAACTCCACCTTATAGTTGTACAGGATCGCCCGCATAAAGCGGCTTGCCGGCACACCGAACCCCCGCTCGTGGAAGGAGACGAAGCTCACGACGAACCCCGGCGGTGGGGACGGGGCGCTTCCGCTCGCGGGAGGAATCCACTCCGGCTGCCTCTCATCGGAGAGAGGGCGAAGTAAACCCTCGGCAACAAGATCCTCCAGGTCCTCCGCTGTGACTGTGGAGAAGGGCCATGGATCGCGCGGTGAGATGATGGTCACCCGGTCGGCCATCGCCGAGCAAAAGGGGTGGCGGCGGAAAGGACTGGGTGGGCGGTTTCCTTTTCTCCGGCTAAACCTCTCGGGTTGCGAAAACCTAAGAAGGAGGCAAGAAGCGGAGCAAAGGACCGTTGCCAGACCCTCCTCTGAGTATATAAAGACCAAGGCGAGACCCGTTCAACGTTTCGCCCGGACCCGTCGCGGGATTCAAAAACCCAAGGCGAAACGGTCGTTCCTCGAACGGCTTGCACACGTGCAACGACCGCCTCGCGAACCGCTTGCCCCGTCGCATTAACTCCACGGCGGGACAGGCGGCGTCTCTGGCAGGGGAAGCAAGCGACGCCTCGCCTTCGCCATAATGACCGCGTCAAAAAAGGTACGCCGCGTCATTCGATTTCGTGTCCTTTTCCTTTTCCTCTTTCTCTCTTACAACAGGGACCGGGGAAGGGGGATACCCCGAAAAGGACCCTTCTCTGTGAAGGAAACAGGCTCCGAGCCTCCCTACTGATCAGAGGTTCGAAGGCTGGCCCCTCGGAGGTGTTCAATAGCTGCCTCAGAGCACGTGGGCTCCACACCCACTACTGGTCAGAGGTTCGATGGCTGGCCCTCGAAGGGTTCAACGGCCGCCTTAGGCCACTCGGGCTCCGCGCCCACTACTGATCAGGGGTTCGTAGGCTGGCCCTTGAAGGGTTCACAGTCGCCTCAGACACAGAGCGAGGGATGACCATGGGTACGTTCGATACATAACCAAGGCTCGGGCTACGCTCCCGAGGTACCCTAGGACATTTCCGAGACCAGCGGGAACGATCTTGTAACAGAATCCCATCAGAGGGAGGCATCGAGCCCTCGGACCCCGTCGACAGGGGACCGGGTCCGGCAGATCACCCGCAGGTACTTTTGGGCGCGCCTCTGGGCCTCTAGCCGACCCCTATCAAATGGGGCACGGACGTCCGCTCGGATTACCCGCCAGCAGCTCACCGGAGACACCATGTTCGGCGCCACCCGAGGGCAACATGGCGCTTCCCCCCCCCTTCCTCCTTGCGGAAAGGCGACGCAGGGGCATATGTAAAAAAGTCGAGTCTGTCCCTGATCGTCCTCTCGCCCTGTGCAGAGGCTCGGGGGCTGCTCTCGCGAATCCGGCTCCGGCAAAACCGTTGACAGCGTCAACATACCAGCCCGAGAACTTGGGACCCGACCGTGCACTCGGGCTACGGCCAGCTCGCATGAGGGAACAACTAGACCAGCCGAAGTGTTGCGAAACGCACTAAGACCTCGAAGGAGTAAAACTACTCCTCCAAGGCCTCGGGGGCTACACCCGGCGGGTGCGCTCGCGCGCACCCACCGGAACAGAATGCAACCGGAAAAGGCTGGTCCCCTTGCAAAAAAGTGTGACAAAAGCCTCCAAGCGAGTATTAGTACTCACTTGGAGGCTCGGGGGCTACTGTCGGGGACCATAATTAGGGGTACCCTCAAGATCCCTAAATCTCAGCTGGTAACCCCCATCAGCACAAAGCTGCAAAGGCCTGATGGGTGCGATTAAGTCAAGGATCGGTCCATTCAAGGGACATGATCATGCCTCGCCCGAGCCTAGCCTCGGGCAAGGGAAGCCGACCCCGGAGAACCTACGTCTCGCCCGAGGACCCCCCTCTAGCAACAGGCACACTATCGGCTCGCCCGAGGCCTAGTCTTCACCGAGAAGCAACCTTGGCCACATCGCCACGCCGACCGACCAAATCGCAGGGGCATTTAATGCAAAGGTGGCCTGACACCTTTATCCTGACGCACGCCCACCAGTCGACAGAGCCGAAGTGACCACGGTCACTTCGCCGCTCTACTGACCGATCTGACAAGAGGACAGCGCTGCCTGCGCCGCTCCGACTGCTGAGCCACCCGACAGAGTGAGGCTGATAGCAGCCAAGGCCGGCCTCGGGCGTCATAGGAAACTCCGCCTCGCCCGACCCTAGGGCTCGGACTCGGGCTCAGCCCCGGAAGACGGTGAACTCCGCTCCGCCCGACCCAGGGCTCGGACTCGGGCTCAGCCCCGGAAGACGGCGAACTCCGCTCCGCCCGACCCAGGGCTCGGACTCGGGCTCAGCCCCGGAAGACGGCGAACTCCGCTCCGCCCGACCCAGGGCTCGGACTCGGGCTCAGCCCCGGAAGACGGCGAACTCCGCCTCGCCCGACCCCAGGGCTCGGACATGGGCTCAACCCCAGAAGACGACGAACTCCGCTTCGCCCGACCCCAGAGCTCGGACTCAGCTCTGGCCTCAGCCGACGGTCTCCGCCTCGCCCGACCCAGGGGCTCGGACTCGACCACAGCCACGGAAGACGGACTCGACCTCGACCTCGGAGGAGCCTCCACCTCGCCCAGCCTAGGGCACGAACCGACCACGTCAACAGGAAGCGCCATCATTACCCTACCCCGAGCTGACTCAGGCTACGGGGAACAAGACCGGCGTTCCATCTGGCTCGCTTCGCCAGATAGGCAATGATGGCGCCCCGCATGCCCTGTGACGACGGCGGCTCTCAGCCCCCTTACGGAAGCAAGAGGACGTCAGCAAGGACTCGACAGCCCCAACAGCTGTCCTCTCGCCAGGCTCCAGCACTCCTCCGACGGCCACGACACCACACAAACCGGGTGCCAAAACCTCTCCGGCTGCCACGACGGCATGTACTTAGGGCGCTAGCTCTCCTCCGCTAGACATGTAGCACTCTGCTACAACCCCCATTGTACACCTGGATCCTCTCCTTACGCTTATAAAAGGAAGGACCAAGGCCCTCTTACAGAGGGTTGGCCCGCGCGGAGAAGGACGGGACGGCGCTCGCGCAAGGCCGCTCGCTCCCACTCCCGCCGGACGCTTGTATCCCCCTACTGCAAGCGCACCCGACTCAGGCGCGGGGCTAACACGAAGGCCGTGGGATCCGCTCTCTCACGTCTGCCACGTCTGCCTCCCTCCGGTTGCCTCCTTTCCCCCCTTCGCGTTCTGCCTTGCGTCGACCCATCTGGGCTGGGGCATGCGGCGACAATTCACTCGTCGGTCCAGGGACCCCCCGGGTTTCGAAACACCGACAACATCTCACCTTTATAAGACTCTTAGAATACATTAAGGTAAATACCATCCTGCCTTACAGATAGGAAAGATGTGCATCAGAAATGAGTTAAAGGAAGGGACCTTTCCTCACAATCTACTCCTAGCTTGTTTCTCCACTCTACTTCACGGGATCTCCGATCACATAGAGCAGGTTAACACTAGAGTAGATTTCACATGGGTCTCATACCCATTTCTCTCGATGCACTTTCTATCACATTGCGTGACAAACCCTTAGTGAATTGATCTACCAGATTATTAGATGTGTGGACATAATCCACCGTTATAACTCCAGAGTTTTTCATCTTTCTGACAGATTTCAATCTCCTCTTAACATGCCTTGTAGACTTCATGTTATTCCTAGAACTGTTAACCTTTGTAATCACCGTTTGGTTGTCACAGTTTATGGAAATAGCTGGTATCAGTTTTTCAACTACCCGTAAATCCAATAGGAAATCACGAAGCCACTCGGCCTCAGCCCTAGTAGTGTCTAATGCTGCGAGTTCTGCTTCCATTGTAGACTTCGTTAAGATAGTCTGCTTGCAAGACTTCCAGGAAACAACACCACCTCCAAACAGAAGCACATATCCGCTTGTGGCATAAAGCTCATCAGCATCAGAAATCCAGTTGGCATCACAATAGCCTTCCAGCACTTTTGGGTTTCCAGTATAATGAATATCGTATGTCATAGTACCTTTCAAATACCGCAACACTCTCTCAAGAGCACGCCAGTGATCATCTCCTGGTTTCGACACAAACCGACTCAGCTTACTCACAGCATAAGAGATGTCTGGCCTTATTGCGCTTGCAAGGTACATGAGCGAACAATGACCTGGGAGTATGTCAATTGATCCCTTGCTATTCTCTGATTCTTTCTCAATAGCACGCTAGGGTCATAAGGTGTTGGAGCAGGATCACAGTCACTAAAACCAAAGCGACTCAATACCTTTTCCACATAATGGGACTGTAACAAAGTTACCCCACCATCAGCTTCTCTAACAAGCTTGATGTTTAGAATGACATCAGCCTCTCCCAAATCTTTCATCTCGAAATTACTCGATAGAAGATTTTTAACTTCCTCAATCACATTGAGATTTGATCCAAAGATCAAGATGTCATCAACATAAAGGCATAGCATAACAGACTCACCCCCACCATACCGATAAATATACACACGTGTCAGATTCATTTACAGCAAAACCAGCGGTTGTAAGAGTATTATCAAACTTTTCATGCCATTGCTTAGGTGCTTGTTTTAGGCCATACAATGATTTTATCAACCTGCACACCTTGTTCTCTTGACCATCCACAATGAACCCTTCTGGCTGATCCATGTAGATCTCCTCATCCAACTCTCCATTAAGGAAAGCTGTCTTAACATCCATCTGATGAATGATAAGACCATAAGAGGCTGCCACGGCTATTAATGTGCGAATCGTAGTCAATCGAGCCACTGGTGAGTAGGTATCAAAGAAATCTTCACCCTCTTTTTGGGTATATCCTTTAGCCACAAGCCTTGCCTTGTACCTCTCAATTGTACCATCAGGCCTAAGCTTTTTCTTGAAGATCCATTTACAGCCTATAGGTTGACAACCATAAGGACGGTCAACGACCTCCCAAGTTCCATTAGACATAATAGATTCCATCTTACTCCTTACTGCTTCCTTCCATAAGTCAGCATCAGGAGAGGAATATGCCTCACTAATGGTAGTTGGTGTGTCTTCCACAAGGTACACTATAAAGTCATTACCAAAGGATTTTGCAACCTTCTGTCTCATGCTCTTTCGAGTGACTATAGTGTCATCCTCCTCAGGGATGTGCACGTGAGGATCCTCAGCATGATCTATAGGAATCGACAGTTCGTGCTCATGGGGAATTATAGTCTCATGACTTGTATCACTAGGTGTATTCTTCATGGGAAACTCATTCTCAAAAAATGTTGCGTCTCTTGATTCCATGATAGTATCCACATACATATCAGGCACATCCGACTTTATAATTAAGAACCTATACCCAGTGCTGTGAAAAGAGTACCCAAGTAATATACAATCAACAGTTTTAGGCCCATGTTTACGCTTTTTGTTGATTGGCACATTCACTTTAACCAAGCAACCCCAAGTGCGCAAATATGAGAGATTTAATCTTCTCTTTTCCCATTCCTCAAATTGTGTGATCTCTTTGTTCTTTGTTGGAACTCTATTCAGGACATGACATGCTGTCAAAATCGCCTCACCCCACCATGCCTTGGATAATCCCGCTGTACTCAACATGGCATTCACCAAATCTGTTAGAGTGCGGTTTTTCCTTTCAGCAATCCCATTGGATTGTGGTGAGAATGGCGGTGTCCTCTCATGAATAATACCATGTTCCACACAGAACTCATCAAACACATTAGAGAAATATTCTCCACCTCGATCGGACCTTAACCGTTTTATTTTCCTCTCAAGTTGGTTCTCAACTTCAACTTTATAGGTCTTAAAATAATTGAACGCTTCATCTTTTATTTTTAAGAGATACACATAGCAAAACCTAGTGGAGTCATCTATAAAAGTGAGAAAGTATCTTTTACCACCTTTGGTCAAAATTCCATTCATCTCACACAGATCAGAATGAACAAGTTCTAGAGGTGCCAAATTCCTCGCCTCAGCAGCCTTGTGAGGCTTGCGGGGTTGTTTTGATTCAACACACACATGGCACTTAGACTTTTTGACCAAGTTAAATTTAGGAGTTAGATTTAGATTTGCTAATCGCATAAGACAGCCAAAGCTTGCATGACAAAAACCTGAATGCCATAAATCTGACTCATCAGAAAAATTAACAGAATTCACCATTTTATTACACACATCATGCAGTGATAAGCGGAATAAACCTCCGCAGTCATATCCTTTACCAACAAAAGTACCATGTTTTGACACAACACATTTATTAGACTCAAGAACAACTTTATATCCATCTCGACATAGCATCGAAGCACTAACGAGATTCTTCTTGATAGAGGGCACATGTTGCACGCTCTTCAATGGCACCGTCTTTCCCGAAGTAAACTTCAGAATGACCGTACCAACACCAAGAACATGAGCACGTGACCCATTTCCCATTAACAAGGCGCCAGACCTCCTGACCTGGTAGGAGGAGAACATAAAGGCATCAGCACACACATGAATATTTGCACCACTATCCATCCACCACTCAGGTGAATTACAAACTGAGAGAACAAATGGTAAAGAATTACCATACCCAGATGTTCCATCTCCAGTTTCAGTGGTTACAACATTAGCTGATTTCTTCTCCTGTGTGTACTTGCGATCAGGGAACTCTCTAGCCCAGTGTTGATCACTGCCACAGGCAAAGCATCCTCCCTTTCCCTTGTTATTGTTGTTCTTCTTTTAAAATTGTGTTGTTTGAACAGGTTTATTTGTATTCTCTTGTTTGTTCTGGTTTTTCTTCTTGTTGAACTTGTGGAAGTTTCTCTTCTGCACCACATTAGCAGTAGAGGTCTCCACACCTTTTCCATTGTCCTTTGTTCTAGCCCTTTTCTCAACATCAAGAGTACCAATGAGCTCTTCCACATTGAACTCTTGTCTCTTATGTTTGAGAGAAGTAGCAAAGTTCTTCCAAGAAGGTGGCAACTTGACGATTATACCGCCAGCCACAAACTTGTCAGGCAAAGGACAAGGAAAAAGTTCGAGTTCCTTAGCTAGTGCCTGAAACTCATGAGCCTGTTCCACTACAGATCGGTTCTCAACCATCTTGTAGTCATACAGCTGCTCCATGAGATATAGCTCGCTACCAGCGTCAGTAACTCCAAACTTTCCAACGAGTGCATCCCACAGCTCTTTCCCTGTCGGAAGGATGATATAGCTTTTCTGGAATTTTGTGTCCAGTGCGCTAATTACTACTCCTCGAAAGAGGTTGTCTTCAGCCTTAAACTTAGCCTCAACCTCAGGAGGTAAGTTGGCAGGCTTGCCCTCAGCGGCATGAAAACAAGATATTGCAGTTAGCCATAATTCCATCTTAGCTTTCCAAATCAAGAAGTTTTTACCATCAAAAGGATCAGGCTTTAGCACAGCAGCAAAACCTCTGACAGAAAAATGCCTAACATTAGGTTTTTGGATTGTTAGAATTATAGGCATTTTCCATATCATTTTAATTCCAAAAATTAACATTATGATGATGACATGTAACAAATAATTAATCATAGAAATCGTGATCTCAAACAGATCCATAATAATATGGATCTTGAGAACACAAAGCATATAAATCATATAAATACGATAAGCATATAAACTAACTAAACAATTGAAACTAAACAGCTAACAATATAAACAGCATGACTGTAAAATCAAAACAAACAGATATAGCATATTATAACAAGACAGAACAGATAAGATAAAATCATTGCTACATATGAAACAGCATAGATGAATATATGGAACATATATAATCTGCAGAACGTAAAACAGTAAGGAAATAAACTGGTCATACCCTCCCATGCGCTCTGATGATCTAGATCCTTGTCCAGCTTCACTTGTCATGTCACTAGGAAGAAGATGTTTTTGGGCAGTCGCGTAGACGCTCCCCAAAAACCTAATTGCCGATTCCCCGTGCAAGGTCTCGAACGGCAAGGGCTTCAGAGGCACCTGCCCTCTCGCTTCTCAGTGCGCGCAGAGTCACGAGATGGGAACACTCTCACTTGCGGCTGGGCTGTGACTCTGAAATGGTTCTGTTCTCGTGTACTAGGTGTCAGGGGTTCTCCTCTACTTAACCTCTCACAAAGGGAAGCTGAAGGAGAAGGGTCGCATGCGGCACGCTCGCATGCAGCTGACGAAGAGACAGGCAACTGAAAGGTTTTAACCCGGAGTTGAAACTCCAGCGGTTAATGAGTGCTAAAAATTAACACAACCTCGCCTCGCCCGAGCCCGGCCCGGCCGGCGGCGGCGCGCGCGCGTGTGGCACGCCCTTGTCCATTTTTTGACTTCTCAAATTTGGTGGAATAATTCCTACCATATAAGTCAAACCAAAAGACCCTTGGACTTCCAGTATGGTACTATTGGTATTTCCCACCATTACACACCATAGAGTTAATTCAATAAATGGGCCAAGCCCATAAAAGATCCAACAGTTTTAAATGGATTTAAAAATAGTGTATAAATGTAAAATAGAAAATGGTGTTCCACTGTCCTTGCATGATATTATAGTAGCCTAAGAAAACTTAATATGGTCATGCATCCACAGAAAATAATTAGTTTTAGATTTAACTTGCTCTCACATGCTTTATTGCATTAACAATTTGTTATTTTTGTAGTAAATAAAATATAAAATCTGAGCATGTGAAATTTATAAATTAGTCATAATTTATTATTACCTATGCCTCATAAAAATTCCAGTGTCAAATTAGATAGTTTCATATGGTGCTAAAATGACACACGTTTTATAATTATAAGAATTAGAGACAAATTAGAAGTAAACAAAAGCGTGCATGTTTCTTGAAATGATTAAGTGTCTTGATATAATTTGAACTTGATAACTAAGTCATAATGATTCAAACTTGAGAAATTGATGATAGTATCTCTCTAAGAGTTTGCTTGGTGATTTATTTAAGTGCTCTTGTGCTAGCAAATTGAAACTCCTGCGTGTACAATTTTGGTTGTGCGTGTAATCTAGTAAAGTAGAATATGTTTTCTATAGAAACATCATATAGAGAAGTTGTACATAACTTTATTATATTGCTCGTGTTAAAATTTGACAGCCATAAGCCTGATCGTTTAGAAGTTATGCTTTTCCTAAGTTCAGTAACTGAATCTGTCCAATTTCTGTATAGATTTCAGAGATTGCATTGTTTGCTTAAGTTAATGTTACAATAAGTTCATGGTCGTTATAATAAAGTTGTAGATGCTTCTCTTATCTTTCTTGTGTTAAAATTTCATAACCATAGGCCTGATGGTTTAAGAGTTATGAATTTTACAAAATGGTTGTTGTGTCCTGTCCACTGTCAGAACTGATTTCGAAAACTGAATTGTTTAATTTGGTTAAACATAGAATCACTTCTTGGTGATTATAAAAGTTATGTAGTACTTTTGCTAAGATATCCAAAAAGTTTTGTATCATTCTTTTTAGTGGTCTGAAGATTTAGTTATAGGTGTTTAAAGTGTGAAGACTGAATCTATCCAGTTCTGGACAGCTAGTGTCTTTTACTCTTGATACATATTAAATCAACCTGAGATGTTCATAAATAATTTGTAGACAATTTCATTATCTTTCTAGAAAGTCTAAGATCACTTTGTTTGGATGTCTGAGTCTCTAGTTATGAATGTTTGAAGTTGCAAGTCTGAATCTGTCCAAATCTAAACAGAACTATCATTTATCACGATTTAACCTTATTAAATGTCTAATCAACTTGAGATGAAAATACCAAAATTATAGAGCGTTTAATAAGCTTTCTAAAAAGTATCTGTTCACTAATTTTTGATAAATATCTTGTGAGTTATGACTGAAACAACTACTATGTTGTTGTCCTAAATATGTTAATTGTGATTGGTTGTTCCACTCCAGTGTGCTTGTCTTGAGTCGACTGCTTGTTTTGGATTTTGACTGAGCATGAGTAGTAATGATAGTGCACTAAATTGGTTAAAACCTAAGGAGTAACTTAGCCTAAAAACATTTAGCAAGTGTCGTTATATGGACGAGAAACACAATTAATGATATGTTACCATTTCTAATAATTGCGCTGCTAATCCGAATATTGCTAAATAACCAACCCCCTTTAGAAGTAGTGTGATTAGGCTATCGCTTTCTACATGTGCTCTTGGGTGTGTGCTCGCATTAGGATATTGTGAATAATGGTAGAACTCGATTAAGTGATTATTCCCTTGTAACTAAGTTTGTCTATATAGAAGCCATGGCAAATTGATGTGTACTTAACTAGTATAATAATAAAGGAACTAATGAAAAATTAGAGCGAATGTGATAAATGCTTGCACGTGTGATGCTATGTTGCGCTGGTTAATTCTACAAAGTATTTGTGGTCTTTCTAGTGGTATTGATTACGTATGCCCGATGACATGTAGATAACTAATGCTAGTGTGTGGTTTGAAAGGGAAATGTGCCCTTGGGCCATTTCTAAGTATTTTGGTGATCAAGTGCCAACACAAATGGTTTAAGTGTGAAACTATGCCAAATGGTGGATAAAGTGCAAAGTCAACACAAAGGTATGATTCTATACTTAGTACATTGGTTTTTGTGTACTAACATATTTGTCTAAGTGCTAGAATCAGAGAAAATACAATTGGAAAAGACTTGGCTCGAGCAGCCAAGACTCTGCTCAGTCTGGGTGCACCGGACAGTGTCCGGTGGTGCACCGGACAGTGTCCGGTGCGCCAGGCTGGCGTCTGGTCAACTGGCTGCTCTCGGGTCTCGACGGCGGCGTATGGCTATAAATCACCGGACTGTTCGGTGGTGCACCGGACAGTGTCCGGTGAGTCGGCTGCGGCGAGGTCACCGCTCTTGGGAACCAAGTCAACAGCGTACGGCTATAATTCACCGAACTGTCTGGTGAGGCACTGGACTGTCCGGTGAGCCAACGGTCGGCCGGGCTAACGGTCGGCCGCGCAATCCGCGCGTGACGCGTGGCCGAGCCAACGGTCGGATGGGGGCACCGGATAGTGTCCGGTGCGCCAATGGCTCCAAGTCTTCAACGGTCGGCTGCGCCAGAATAGGAAAGAAATCCACACCGGACTGTCCAGTGCGCCAGTCGACAGAAGGCAAGAATTGCCTTCCCGGATTGCTCTCAACAGCTCCTAGCTGCCTTGGGGCTATAAAAGGGACCCCTAGGCGCATGGAGGAGCACACCAAGCATCCCTTGAGCATTCCTAAGCACCAAGACTTCATTTCCGCGCATTCGATTCTTTGTGATAGCAACTAGAGCTCCATTTGAGTAGAGAACTCTTCGAGTTGTGTTGAGAGCTCAAGTTGTGACTTGTGTGCGTATTGTTGCTCTGATTTTGTGTCTTGTGTGTGTTGCTCATCCCATCCTTACTTCCGTGGTATTCAAGTGGGTCTTTGGACCGCTTGAAAGGGGTTGAGTGCAACCCTCGTCCGTTGGGACACCACAATGTGGAGTAGGCAATTGTTGGACTTGGCCGAACCACGGGATAAACCACTGTGCCTCTCTGTGTTGATCTCTTTGTGGTTATTGTGTTTTGCAAGAACTCATCTCTAGCCACTTGGCCTCATTGCTCTAACACTTAATCAAGTTTGTGGCTTTAAGTTTAAGTTTTTACAGGATCACCTATTCACCCCCCTCTAGGTGCTCTCAATTGGTATCGGAGCCATTCTCTTCAAGAAAGGGACTAATCGCTCGAAGGGATGGATCCTAAGGGAAAGGGGATGGTGATCAACGACAAGGAGAAGGAGTCCTTCATCAATGAGCCAAAAGACGACAAGCCCACTAACTCGGGCTCAAGTCATAAAAAGAAGGACGGGAAGAAGAAGAGACGTATTAAGAAGATTGTCTACTACGACGACAGCGACAAGTCTTCTTCTTCCCAAAAGGACGATGACAACAACGACTACGAGAAAAAGAAGACGGTTAACTCGAACTTTTCTTTTGATTACTCTCGTATTCCACAAAGTTCCAATGCTCATTTGCTTTCCATCCCCCTCGGTAAACCTCCTCACTTTGATGGAGAGGACTACGGATTTTGGAGTCACAAAATGCATAGCCACTTGTTCTCTCTCCATCCAAGTATATGGGAGATAGTTGAAAATGGAATGCAATTTGATAGTACGGATAGTCCCATGTTCATCAATGAACAAATTCATAAAAATGCACAAGCTACTATTGTTCTTTTAGCGTCATTGTGCAGGGATGAATACCATAAGGTGAGCGGCTTGGATAACGCCAAGAAGATTTGGGACACCCTCAGGATCTCTCATGAGGGAAATGACGTCACCATGCTCACCAAGATGGAGTTGGTGGAGGGCGAACTTGGAAGGTTCGCGATGATCAGGGGGGAGGAGCCAACCCAAACGTACAACAGGCTCAAGACCCTTGTCAACAAAATAAGGAGCTATGGAAGCACGAAATGGACGGACCACGACGTCGTCCGCCTAATGCTAAGGTCTTTCACTGTCCTTGATCCACATCTTGTAAATTCTATTCGTGAAAATCCTAGGTACACCAAGATGTCGCCCGAGGAAATACTTGGTGTTGGGGACTTGTTCTTAAATGCTAAGAGTTAAGAACAAGGCAACATGAAAAGTGTTAAGTATTAAAGTCCTTCGTCCTTCGAAGCATTATATCCCTTCGGGAAATAATGAGTTTCGGACGAAGGTCATGAGAGACATACCTTCGTGAACATAATAAGTAATGACGAAGGATTTGTATAAAGCACGAAGCATAATACAAGCATCAACATATAATCATTTCTATTTTATTAACATGGAAAAACAGAAATGATTTCAAATTACAAAATGTACCTTCGGTCTTGAGAGAAGGTAAAAAGTACAAGCGTGACGCCAAAGCAAGTGCCAAATCAGCGTGAACAGTACGGGAGTACTGTTCACCTATTTATAGACGCTGGACGCAGCCCTCGTAAAATTACATCCATGTCCATTACATTTCTCAATGACTTATGGAAATTTGCTAAGGTCCACGTAGTCTTTTCATCTTTAAGTCGGTTCCCCCCTCTGCTATCACGACGAAGCTTCCCTGCGCGCAGCTTCGCCTTCGCAGAGCTTGGTAATCAACTCGTCCTTCGTCTGGTTCAGGCTTTGTCCTGACCGTGCTTCATGTTCATGATTCTGAGTTCGAAGGTACCTGTTCACATAATCCACTTGGAAAACATTGTCAAACTATGTTTTTGAGGACCTTCGGAGGACGAAGGCCCCCAACAGTAGCCCCTCGCAATATTAATTTGTCAATGATAAATTCAGATTGCGAAATGGACGAAGGCCCTGAGCCGAAGGTCCGAAAAAACACCTTCCCTTTGCTAGAATAGCAACACTCACTGACAAGCGGGGTCTTGCAATTTTCACCGCCCCGGGGATATAAATAAGATCATACCGCAAACTTATTTTGGTACGCACAGCTGCCATCTGCTTCGGCCTACTAAATTTTTAGCTCCTGTGCACTAAGATTTGCTGTTCTTTTTGATTTTAAAGCTTCGGTTTTGGAAACAGTTTTTTAGCGCTTCCGAAGATGTCTGAAGGTAAGAAGGTCGCTGCTGAGACGAAGCTGAGTCTTGACGAAGAAAAGAACTTGGGGTTCATTATGGCGATGGCGGAGACCAATACAGAGAAAATCACCAAGGAAATTCTTGAAGGTCTGTCCGAAGATACTGATGACAGCGACAGCTTTGATGTAGAAAGTGGTGGGGAAGAGGCCGAAGATCGACCGTGGCGACCAAGCCACACAGTTTTCGGGAAGACCACTATCAAGCAGAGTCATATTGATAATATGAGGGGCGGTATTTTCGAGATATATCCATTGTGAGGGCTGACGCTGGAGAAAAGACTTCTCCCACCCCCGAAGAAGATGAGGTCGTAGTCTTCCGAAGCTTCCTCAAGGCTGGGCTTCGATTTCCCTTAAGCAACTTCGTTGTTGAAGTCCTGAAAACTTTTCAAGTCTATCTTCACCAAATTACTCCCGAAGCCATCATAAGAATGGGGGTATTTGTCTGGGCTGCGAGAAGCCAAGGTTTGGAACCAAACGCTAAAAGCTTCTGCAGCATTCATGAGTTACTATATGAGACAAAGCCCTGGGGAAAAGAACAGTATCACAACAACTTTGGGTGCTACAGCTTCGGCGCCCGCTCCGGGTCAAGCTGCCCTGTGCCGACCTTTCGGAAGAGGTGGCCCGGAGCCTGGATGACTGAATGGTTCTATGTAAAGAATGACTTATCAGCGCAAGAAAATGTCAAGAGTATCATCATGCGCCCCATCTGGCAACGCTTCGGACTACGAAGACCGAAGGTTGAAATGGATGAAGCGGCCGAGGAATGCCAAAGGGCCTTCGGGGTTATCTGCTCTTTTATTGGGACACGGGACTTGGTCCAAGAGCACATTGCCTTCAGGGTATGGCCACTTGCAGAAAAGTGGGAAATGCCGAAGGAGACCATCAAAGAGTCCGACGAAGGCGGACTGGTTAGACTGAAGTACACGTTCAAATATGCAGATAAATTTGTTGAGCCTGATGATGACTGGTTGAAAAGCATTGAAACATTAAGTGACGAACTGCTTGGGGCATATTCGAAGGCTGAGAACACTGCGTTGTCAGCAGCCTTCGGAGGTCGAAAAAAGAAGAGGCTCAACCGGGTATTTGACGCAGTCGGGTTTGTGTACCCCGACTACCACTATCCGGTATTGAATCGCAAAAGAAAAAATACTTCTACTACGGCAGAGGCTACGACAAGTGCTACCAGTGAGCCAGTGCCGCAGAGGAAAAAGACGAAGGTGCTCACCCACCCAGTGCGTTTTATTGAGCCGGCTATAGTGCCAGATTTTATTGGTGAAGTCTCTTTGGCCTCTGAAGCTACCGAACCAGCTCCAGTGCCGAAGATGGATGAAAAGGCTGAAGCGCCTTCAGCGGAAAAAGCAGAGAAAACGAAGGTTGAAGAACCAAAAATGTCTGAAATCTTAAGTCCTACGGTAAATATCGAAGCAATAAAAAACCAAAAGGGCCCCTTGGCGACCCCAAAAAGAAAAAGAATGGTGAACGTACTAGATGTCTTGGAGACAATTAAGTCTTCAAGCACAACTCCAAAAAAGACTGATGAAGTTGCCGAAGCGTCCACTGGAGCTTCGACGCAACAAGCTGAAGCTGGGCCTTCAGAGCCCTCCAAGAAGCAACCTTTGGAAGCCGAAACAATAAAAATATCAGAACCGGTTTTGGTTGAAGAAATTGACACTGCCATCCCCGAAGCTCCTGTCAACATATGCGATTACATCATACGACATGCGTCGGGGAAGAGATTATCTGAAGAAGAAACTTATGAAGCCAACCATTATGCGAAAGAGCTAAAATATCCGAAGGGGGCAGTAATATTCAATGGGACAAATGAAGATGACTTCCTATACTGCCTGCCTGATAACAAAGAACTATCTGTCTGCCGAGAGATGGCTAGGAGCGTAGGTTTCCCGAAGCTCGAAGCTGGATTATGCGCCATGACGAAAGAGGATCTCGCAGACAGTCTTGCGTACAATAGCCTAAAGGTATGGGAATTAAGCGCTTGAAAAATCCTCTTTTTAAAAAAAAAATACGCAATTTATTCCTTTATTCTTATATGGATTCTTTTTCGTATAGGGCTTGATCCTAAGCAACGCATTAAGAGCCCAAAAGAGCGCCGAAGATGAAAGCTATGAAATTGCGTTCAACAATTTGCGCTCTGAAGTTATCAAACTGAGAAACGAAGCTCTGGAGAAGGATAAAATTCTGCTTACACTGGTAGATAAGGTAAAGAAAGACGAAGCTGCTTCGAAAACCCAGGCCGAAGCCCAAAAACGCGAGATTAAAGATCTTCAGAAACAGCTGGCTAGAGCTAAAGAGGAGCGTGTGCTTGAGGAAACAAAACGAGAACTTAGTGATTATATGGTCAATAAATTGGAATTAAGTGTTAAGGAGCTTCGCGCATCTCAGAGGAAATGCTATATTAAATCTGTAGAGTGCGTAAAAAAGATAAAATCCAGCTTCGCCAGCGTTGGCGCCTTTTCTAGTGAAGAAAATTTTCCAAGAGGCAATCCCGAAGGTCCACTGGATTGGATCAGTCACGAAGCAGAAGCCTTCGAGGAAATTCTGAGCAGCCGTGGTGACATTTGCGCCTTTTCAGGTGCCAGAGGAGTTGCTGCCGTTCTAGAGAAAAAAGGTTGTGAACATATAAAATCTTTAGCTCAGTCCGAAGCTGCTCTGTCCTCTGAAGACATTAAAGATCCGTCAACTGAAGCAAGCATGGTTGGCGGTAAATTTTTTACTGATATCTGGGACAATGGCGGCCGAGAAATGGCGCAAGAAATAATTCAAAGAAGCGAAAAAGGCATCCATGATGCAAGGAAAGTGGCAGAAGCTGCCGAAAGAAGTACAGAGCCCGAAGGGAAATTAGGTATTAATTAGTCGTTCTTATTGTGTTGTAATTTTTATTTCAAACTTTGTTCGCGATTCGCAATAGTAATGTAGAAATGTTCTCTTCCCTCAGAACCTGCTGGATCGCTCGCTGACCCTCATGCAAAAGGGGATGAGGAAATTAAGCAAATGGCCGAAGCTATCATGGATAAAGTTGTTGATCAACTTCTAAATGAGGCCGCCGAAGCAGTATTAAGAGAAGACTAGATGCTACTTAGAAAAAACATTTAAAGTGTAATCTATGTAACATTTTGTACATTTGAATGTAATATTCAAGTCTCTTTTCATTATTCAATTCTTTACGATGCATGAAACTCTACATACATACCATTTTTGAGCCTTCGGCGAAAAAACACCTTCCCTTCTTTTCATGCTTCGTGAAGAAGACATTCTTCGTTAAAAATTATTCTGATGAATCACATTCATGCTTAGTGAAAACATTCTCCGAAGCCATACAATTTCAATATTGCTCTGATAAAGCCCGTCCATGCTTCGTAAAAATACTCTCCGAAGCTGTATTCCGAAGCTATACTCTCCGAAGCTGTATTCCGAAGCTATACAATTTCGATGTCACTTTCTCAAAGCATCCTTTCGAAGGTTGATAGCGTCCCCTTCTCTTGCCAAATGCAATATGATGTATGATGCTTATGCTATGCAAAATGATGTGATGATGTTATGTTATGCAAATGACATTTGTTCCGAAGATACACACAAAATTTATTCGTAAGCTCTGCATTCCCTTAGGAACGTCTTTGGAGCTTCTTCGCCTTTTACTTAGACGGTATAAGCTCTGCATTCCCTTAGGAACGACTTTTGAGCTTCTTCGTCTTTTACTTAGACGGTATCAGCGTTGACTTTTCGCTGTAAGCTCTGCATTCCTTTAGGAACGACTTTTGAGCAGAAAACTTACACTGCGCTCCCTTTGGAACGGCTTTTTGTGACTTCATGAACTTACTCTGCGTTCCTTAGAACGACTTTCTGTTACTCCGAAGGATTTTTCATACTTCGAAGGTCTTCCTTGTTAACACAAAAACTTCAGCAACTTAAGCCTGAAGAAAATAGATTTTCCTCGTGGGAAACAGCGAAATTATTACATGGAAACTATCAATGTTTTTTGCTACACAGAGAATAGAACTGAATAGAAAGGACTGCTATCAAAGGTAGGATATGTGTCAATAAATATGCTTCGACTCTGGCACAGTGCTGTTGACTGTGCGAGCTTCGGATTGTTCTCTGAAGTCCCTTTGATGCGGAGCATATTGACTCCCTTCTGGCTGTTGACCCTGTTGCAATGGAGGTGGAAGCGGAAGCTGTTGCCAGGAAGCTTGAGGTTGACTTGCCGAAGCTACAGAAGCTGCAGGGTGGTTGTCTATGTATTGTGGGACGTAAGGCGGATGATACGAAGCAGTATGCATAACTTGCTTCGGCTGAGCTTGTTGAGATGCAGCTTCGGCTATTTCCTTTTGCTTCTGGATTGTAATATGGCACGTCCTGGTGGTATGGCCCTTGCTTTCTCCACAGAATAAGCAAAACAGTTTCCTTGGTTGATCTCCGAATCTTCCGCCGAAGCCCCTGGCGCCTCTGCCTCTTGGAGCTGGTGGCCGGAAGGAAGTTTGTTGTTGCCCCGAAGCCTGTGAGGAGCACTGCGGTCTGTTCTGCTGACTCCCCTTATCATCATTCTGAGTGTTGTGGATGGACCGGACATGCCTCGGGTAGTATCTTCCTCCGAAGCCCCTGGTCATTTCAGAGAATCTGAAGGCCTCCTCCCTTCTTTGGCGAAAGTCATTGTCAGCACGAATGTACTCATCCATCTTTTGGAGCAGTTTCTCCAAGGTCTGAGGAGGCTTCCGAGCAAAGTATTGAGCTGCAGGTCCAGGACGAAGCCCCTTGATCATGGCTTCGATAACAATTTCATTGGGCACCGTTGGTGCCTGCGCCCTCAAACGTAAGAACCTTCGGACATACGCCTGAAGGTATTCTTCATGATCCTGCATGCACTGGAACAAGGCTTGAGCTGTGACCGGCTTCGTCTGAAATCCTTGAAAGCTGGTCAGTAACATGTCCTTCAGCTTCTGCCATGATGTGATCGTTCCTGGCCGAAGGGAGGAATACCAGGTCTGAGCAACACTCCTGACGGCCATAACGAAAGACTTTGCCATTACTGCAGCATTGCCACCATACGAAGACACTGTTGCTTCGTAACTCATCAAGAACTGCTTCGGGTCCGAATGGCCATCGAACACGGGAAGCTGGGGTGGCTTATAGGACGGAGGCCAAGGTGTAGCCTGCAGCTCAGCGGACAGAGGAGAAGCATCATCGAAAACAAAATTTCCATGATGGAAATTGTCATACCAGTCATCTTCGTTGATGAAGTCCTCCTGATGAAGGTCTTTTTGCTGAGGCCTTCTGTTCTGCTCATCGTGAGTAAGATGGCGAACTTCCTCAGAGGCTTCGTCTATCTGCCTTTGCAACTCAGCTAGCCGGGCCATCTTCTCCTTCTTCCTCTGCACTTGCTGATGTAGCATCTCCATATCCCTGATTTCTTGATCTAGCTCATCTTCTTGAAGCGTCGGGCTGACAGCCTTCCTCTTCTGACTTCGGGCTTCCCGAAGAGAGACGGTCTCCTGGTTGTGGTCCAGCGGTTGCAGTGCTGCTGCCCCAGTCGCTGAAGCTTTCTTCGGCGCCATAGCGAAGGTCTGTAGCTTCCGAAGGTGTTCAAAAAACTCGAAGTGGAAGTGAGTTCACCGGAGGTGGGCGCCAATGTTGGGGACTTGTTCTTAAATGCTAAGAGTTAAGAACAAGGCAACATGAAAAGTGTTAAGTATTAAAGTCCTTCGTCCTTCGAAGCATTATATCCCTTCGGGAAATAATGAGTTTCGGACGAAGGTCATGAGAGACATACCTTCGTGAACATAATAAGTAATGACGAAGGATTTGTATAAAGCACGAAGCATAATACAAGCATCAACATATAATCATTTCTATTTTATTAACATGGAAAAACAGAAATGATTTCAAATTACAAAATGTACCTTCGGTCTTGAGAGAAGGTAAAAAGTACAAGCGTGACGCCAAAGCAAGTGCCAAATCAGCGTGAACAGTACGGGAGTACTGTTCACCTATTTATAGACGCTGGACGCAGCCCTCGTAAAATTACATCCATGTCCATTACATTTCTCAATGACTTATGGAAATTTGCTAAGGTCCATGTAGTCTTTTCATCTTTAAGTCGGTTCCCCCCTCTGCTATCACGACGAAGCTTCCCTGCGCGCAGCTTCGCCTTCGCAGAGCTTGGTAATCAACTCGTCCTTCGTCTGGTTCAGGCTTCGTCCTGACCGTGCTTCATGTTCATGATTCTGAGTTCGAAGGTACCTGTTCACATAATCCACTTGGAAAACATTGTCAAACTATGTTTTTGAGGACCTTCGGAGGACGAAGGCCCCCAACACTTGGAAAGTTCATAAGCGGGCGAATGATGATCAAGGAGGTAAGATACGTCGATGAGGCGTTGAATGGTCCAATCCACGAGCCTCAAACCATTGCTCTCAAAGCAACAAGTAGCAGGGAGGCGCTACCTAGCAAGGTGGCGCAAGTCGAGGTGGCAGGGCTCAACGAGGAAGAAATGGCCCTCATCATCAAGCGCTTCAAGACGGCGCTAAAGGGTCGCAAGGAGCATCCCAAAAAGAACAAGACAAAGGGAAAGCGCTCCTGCTTTAAGTGCGGTAAGGTTGGTCACTTTATTGCTAATTGTCCCGATAATGATAGTGACTAGGATCAAGAAAAGAAGAGGGAAAAGAAGAAGACTTACAAGAAGGCTAAAGGCGAGGCACACCTTGGAAAAGAGTGGGACTCGGATTGTTCTTCGTCTGACTCCGACGACGAAGGACTCGCCGCCACCGCCTTCAACAAATCATCCCTCTTCCCTAACGAGCATCACACCTGCCTCATGGCAAGGGAAAAGAAGGTAAGCACTCGTAATACTGTTACTTACGCTTCTTCAAGTGATGATGAATCTAGTGATGATGAAGTAGACTATGCTAGTCTATTCAAAGGTTTAGATAGAACCAAAATTGATAAAATCAATGAATTAATTGATGCTTTGAATGAGAAGAATAGATTGTTAGAAAAGTAAGAGGACCTTTTATATGAAGAGCATGATAAATTTGTTAGTGCGCAAAATTCTCTTGCTCTAGAAGTTAAAAGAAATGAAGTGCTTTCATGTGAATTGTCTTCATGCCATGAATCTATCTCTAGCTTAAAAAGTATCAATGATGACTTGAGTGCTAAGTTAGAAATAGCTAATAAATCAACCTCTTGTGTAGAACATGTTGTGATTTGCAATAGGTGTAAAGATTTTAATGTTGATGCTTGTAGTGAACACCTAGTTTCCATTTCTAAATTAAATGATGAAGTGGCTAGTCTTAATGCTCAACTTAAGACTAGCAAAAATGAATTTGATAAATTAAAATTTGCAAGGGATGCCTATACTATTGGTAGACATCCCTCAATTAAGGATGGGCTTGTTTTTAATTAAGGAAGCCAAGAACTTAACAAGTCATAAGGCTCCTATCTCCGCCAAGGAGAAAGGGAAGGCTCCAATGACTAATAGTGCTAAAAAGAACCATGCTTTCATGTATCATGATAGGAGTTATTCCAGGAATGTTCATTATGATAGAAGTTATAATGCTTTTGATTCACATACCATGATTGCTTCAAGTTCTTCTATTATGCATGGTAGAAATTTGGCTAGGAAAAATGTTATTCATCATATGCCTAGAAGAAATGTTGTTCATGTACCTAGGAATGTAAGTAATGAACACTCTACAATTTACCATGCTTGCAATGCTTCCTTTGCAATTTGTAGAAAGGATAAGAAAGTGATTGCTAGGAAATTAGGGGCAAAATGCAAGGGAGATAAGACTTGCATTTGGGTCCCTAAGGCTATTATAACTAACCTTGTAGGACCCAACAAGAGTTGGGTACCTAAGACCCAAGCCTAATTTGCCTTGCAGGTTTATGCATCCGGGGGATCAAGCTGGATTATCGACAGCGGATGCACAAACCACATGATGGGGGAGAAGAAGATGTTCACCTCCTACGTCAAGAATAAAGATTCCCAAGATTCAATCATATTTGGTGACGGGAATCAAGGCAAGGTTAAAGGCTTAGGCAAGATAGCCATCTCAAATGAGCACTCTATCTCCAATGTATTTTTAGTAGAGTCGCTAGGTTATAATCTTCTATCGGTAAGTCAATTATGTAATATGGGGTACAATTGCTTATTCACAAATGTAGATGTGTCTGTCTTTAGAAGGAGTGATGGTTCATTAGCTTTTAAGGGTGTACTAGACGGCAAACTCTATTTAGTTGATTTTGCAAAGGAGGAGGCCGATCTAGATGCATGCTTAATTGCTAAGACTAGCATGGGCTGGCTGTGGCATCGCCGTCTAGCACATGTGGGGATGAAGAACCTTCACAAACTTCTAAAGGGAGAACATGTGTTAGGTCTAACAAATGTGTATTTCGAAAAAGATAGACCTTGTGCAGCTTGTCAAGCAGGTAAACAAGTGGGAAGTGCGCATCACAGCAAGAATGTGATGACCACATCAAGACCCCTGGAGATGCTGCATATGGACCTCTTTGGACCCATCGCCTACCTTAGCATCAGGGGAAGTAAGTATGGTTTAGTAATTGTTGATGATTTTTCCCGCTTCACTTGGGTATTCTTTTTGCAGGATAAATCTGAAACCCAAGGAACCCTCAAGTGCTTCCTAAGGAGAGCTCAAAATGAGTTTGAGCTCAAGGTGAAGAAGATAAGGAGCGACAACGGGTCCAAGTTTAAGAACCTCCAAGTGGAGGAGTACCTTGAGGAGGAAGGAATCAAGCACGAGTTCTCCGCTCCCTACACACCACAGCAAAATGGTGTGGTAGAGAGGAAGAATAGGATGCTTATAGACATGGCGAGGACGATGCTTGGAGAATTCAAGACACCCGAACGGTTTTGGTCGGAAGCTGTGAACACGGCTTGCCACGCCATAAACCGGGTCTACCTTCATCGCCTCCTCAAGAAGACGTCATACGAGCTACTAACCAGTAACAAACCCAACGTTTCGTATTTTCGAGTTTTTGGGAGTAAATGCTACATTCTGGTGAAGAAAGGTAGAAATTCAAAATTTGCTCCCAAAGCTGTAGAAGGGTTTTTGTTAGGTTATGACTCAAATACAAAGGCGTATAGAGTCTTCAACAAATCATCAGGTTTGGTTGAAGTCTCTAGCGACGTTGTATTTGATGAGACTAATGGCTCTCCAAGAGAGCAAGTTGAGCTTGATGATGTAGATGAGGATGATGTTCCAACGGACGCGATTCGTACCATGGCGATTGGAGACGTGCGACCGCAGGAACACAAGGAACAAGATCAGCCTTCTTCCTCAACAATGGTGCAACCCCCAACTCAAGATGACGAACAGGTTCCTCAAGAAGAGGCGTGTTATCAAGGGGGAGCACAAGATGTCCAAGTTGAAGAGGAAGAAGCACCACAGGCCCCTCCAACTCAAGTTCGAGCGATGATTCAAAGGGGCCATCCCATCGACCAGATTTTGGGTGACATTAGCAAGGGAGTAACCACTCGCTCTAGATTAGCTAATTTCTGTGAGCATTACTCTTTTGTCTCTTCTATTGAGCCTTTCAGGGTAGAAGAGGTCTTGCTAGATCCGGACTGGGTGTTGGCCATGCAGGAAGAGCTCAACAACTTCAAGTGAAATGAAGTTTGGACACTGGTGCCGCGTCCCAAGCAAAATGTTGTGGGAACCAAGTGGGTGTTCCGCAACAAACAGGACGAGCATGGGGTGGTGACAAGGAACAAGGCTCGACTTGTGGCAAAAGGTTATGCCCAAGTCGCAGGTTTGGACTTTGAGGAGACTTTCGCTCCTATGGCTAGGCTAGAGTCGATTCGTATTTTGTTAGCCTATGCCGCTCATCATTCTTTCAGGTTGTACCAAATGGATGTGAAGAGCGCTTTCCTCAATGGGCCAATCAAGGAGGAGGTGTACGTGCAGCAACCCCCTGGCTTTGAGGATGAATGGTACCCCGACCACGTGTGTAAGCTCTCTAAGGCGCTCTATGGACTTAAGCAAGCCCCAAGAGCATGGTATGAATGCCTTAGAGACTTTTTAATTGCTAATGCGTTCAAGGTTGGGAAAGTCGATCCAACTCTTTTCACTAAGACTTGTGACGGTGATCTATTTGTGTGCCAAATTTATGTCGATGACATAATATTTGGTTCTACTAACCAAAAGTCTTGTGAAGAGTTTATCAGGGTGATGACTCAAAAATTTGAGATGTCGATGATGGGCGAGTTGAACTACTTCCTTGGGTTCCAAGTGAAGCAACTCAAGGACGGCACCTTCATCTCTCAAACAAAGTACACGCAAGACTTGCTCAAGCGGTTTAGGATGAAGGACGCCAAGCCCGCAAAGACTCCAATGGGAACCGACGGACATGTTGACCTCAACAAAGGAGGTAAGTCCGTTGATCAAAAAGCATACCGGTCTATGATAGGGTCTTTACTTTATTTATGTGCTAGTAGACCGGATATTATGCTTAGCGTATGCATGTGTGCTAGATTTCAATCCGATCCAAGGGAGTGTCACTTAGTGGCCGTGAAGCGAATTCTTAGATATTTAGTCGCTACGCCTTGCTTCGGGATCTGGTATCCAAAGGGGTCTACCTTTGACTTAATTGGATATTCAGACTCTGATTATGCTGGATGTAAGGTCGATAGGAAGAGTACATCAGGGACGTGCCAATTCCTAGGAAGGTCCCTGGTGTCGTGGAGTTCTAAGAAACAAACCTCCGTTGCCCTATCCACCGCTGAGGCCGAGTACGTTGCTGCAGGACAGTGTTGCGCGCAACTACTTTGGATGAGGCAAACCCTCCGGGACTTTGGCTACAATCTGAGCAAAGTCCCACTCCTATGTGACAATGAGAGTGCTATCCGCATGGCGGACAATCCTGTTGAGCACAGCTGCACAAAGCACATTGACATCCGGCATCACTTTTTGAGAGACCACCAGCAAAAGGGAGATATCGAAGTGTTTTATGTTAGCACTGAGAACCAGCTAGCCGATATCTTTACCAAGCCTTTAGATGAAAATACCTTTTGCAGGCTACGTAGTGAGCTAAATGTCTTAGATTCGCGGAACTTGGATTGATGTGAAGCATACATGTGTATTATGCTTTGATCATGTTCCCTTATGCATTTTGTTGTTTATTGATGGTGCTCAAGTTGTACAAGCACTCCCCGGACCTCACAAGTCCATTTGCGAGTGATGCACATATTTAGGGGGAGATGTGCTGCAACTTGACCCTTTTTGAGACTAACCATGTGTTTGAGCTTGCTTGACTTAGTCTCAAAAGTGGATTGAAAGGGAAAGATGGACTTGGACCATGAAAGACTTCCACTGCACTCCGATGAGAGGGTAACTCACTCCAAGTTCATCTCATATTCTTATTGCCTTTTTACTCTTATTTGAAGATTTTGGTGAGGCAATGGGGTTTAAGGGCCAAGATTGATCCTATTTTGGTGCTTGATGCCAAAGGGGGAGAAAATAAGGCCAAAGCAAGAAATGGATCAGCTACCACTTGAGAATTTTGAAAATAATAGAATTAGAGCTATTGGTTTGTCAAAATATTCTTATTGTCTCTTATTGTCAAATGTTGGTCCCTTGTTGGAATAATGGTTGATTATGGGAAAAGGGGGAGTTTTTGAATCTTTGATCAATTTCTCTTGGAATACCTCTCTCTATGCCTCAACAAGTGTGTTTGACTTAGAGATAGGAAATTGAGTTTGATTTGCAAAAACAAACCAAGTGGTGGCAAAGAATGATCCAAATATGCCAAATTTGAATCAAAACAAATTTGTGTTCTCATTTGCATTGATATTGCACTTCCTTTAGTTGCTTTTTGTTGTGTTGGCATAAATCACCAAAAAGGGGGGAGATTGAAAGGGAAATGTGCCCTTGGGCCATTCTAAGTATTTTGGTGATCAAGTGCCAACACATTTGGTTTAAGTGTGAAACTATGCCAAATGATGGATGAAGTGCAAAGTCAACACAAAGGTATGATTCTAGACTTAGTACATTGGTTTTTGTGTACTAACATATTTGTCTAAGTGCTAGAATCAGAGAAAATACAATTGGAAAAGACTTGGCTCGAGCAGCCAAGACTCTGCTCAGTCTGGGTGCACCGGACTGTCCGGTGGTGCACCGGACAGTGTCCGGTGCGCCAGGCTGGCGTCTGGTCAACTGGCTGCTCTCAGGTCTCGACGGCGGCGTACGGCTATAAATCACCGGACTGTCCGGTGGTGCACTGGACAGTGTCCGATGAGTCGGCTGCGGCGAAGTCACCGCTCTCGGGAACCAAGTCAACAGCGTACGGCTATAATTCACCAGACTGTCCGGTGAGGCACCGGACTGTCCGGTGAGCCAATGGTCGGCCACACAATCCGCGCGTGACATGTGGCCGAGCCAACGGTCGGATGGGGGCACCGGACAGTGTCCGGTGCGCCAACGGCTCCAAGTCTTCAACGGTCGGCTGCGCCAGAATAGGAATGAAATCCGCACCGGACAGTGTCCGGTGCGCCAGTCGACAGAAGGCAAGAATTGCCTTCCTGGATTGCTCTCAACGGCTCCTAGCTGCCTTGGGGCTATAAAAGGGACCCCTAGGCGCATGGAGGAGCACACCAAGCATCCCTTGAGCATTCCTAAGCACTAAGACTTCATTTCCGCGCATTCGATTCTTTGTGATAGCAACTAGAGCTCCATTTGAGTAGAGAACTCTTCAAGTTGTGTTGAGAGCTCAAGTTGTGGCTTGTGTGCGTATTGTTGCTCTGATTTTGTGTCTTGTGTGTGTTGCTCATCCCATCCTTACTTCAGTGATTCTTTGTGTTAATCAAATTGTAAGGGCGAGAGGGTCCAAGTTGTGGAGATTCCTCGCAAGCGGGATATAGTGAAACGAAAGCAAAACACCGTGGTATTCAAGTGGGTCTTTGGACCGCTTGAAAGGGGTTGAGTGCAACCCTCGTCCGTTGGGATGCCACAACGTGGAGTAGGCAAGTGTTGGACTTGGCCGAACCACAGGATAAACCACTGTGCCTCTCTGTGTTGATCTCTTTGTGGTTATTGTGTTTTGCAAGAACTCATCTCTAGCCACTTGGCCTCATTGCTCTAACACTTAATCAAGTTTGTGGCTTTAAGTTTAAGTTTTTACAGGATCACCTATTCACCCCCCCCCCTCTAGGTGCTCTCATGGTTGTTTATGGTGTCTTACGATTTAATGTTAGTTCGCTACCGTCTATTTTGGGATTGTCTTGTAATATTTTTCATTATATTCATACATATGCATCTTGCATCTCATTTAGGACCGAGAAATGATGATCATGCGAGATAAAGGACGTGGAGTGGAGCTGACTCCAAGACGGTGCTGGCAGACTCCTTGAATATGGATAGACAGAACAAAGGCCAAGATAGGAGATGCTTGACAAGCGAGTATCCCCCAGCAAACACTATCTAGTGTTGAATTCCAGGCAAGCCCTGATTTTTATGCATAACCGTTATATATACTATTTTACTGCACTTAATGTTTGTAGGCTTGTACCGTGCACTTAAGTGTAGGAGTTGGTTGAAATCCTAGTTGCATGAACTCAGGATTCCTTTTGAGATGGATACTAGTATGCTAGGTCGAGTAGATGTTGTTGGAGACTTGTTCTCAAATGCTATGAATTAAGAACAAGGCAACACAAAAACAGGTTAATGATTAATGCCCTTTGTCCTTCGAAGCATTATTTCCCTGAGGATATAACGTTATTCAGACGAAGGTTATGAAGGACGTACCTTCATCATTGCAACATAAACAAATGGAAAACGAAACATATGAAACATTATAACATGAATTATTACATGTCATCATAATATATCTTTCTTTTATATAGTCAGGAATAAATAAAAACAATATCAAATTGCATTTATACCTTCGGCTTGAAGGCAAAGGTACAAGCGTGATGCACGAGTGAAAATCAGTTAGCGTGAACAGTACGGGGGTACTGTTCACCTATTTATAGACACAGGGCGCAGCCTGTATGAATTTACATTTATATCCCTTATAACCGATTACAATCATGACAGATTACCATGGGCCAATCAGTCTTTGCATATTTAAGTCGGTGCAACCCTTCGTCTCATGGCATGTTATTATGTCGAAGCTCCCTGGGTGGCAGCTTCGGCGTTGCTTCTGTGTTGATCTTCCGAAGATGCTTCTTCTTTCAGGACCTTCGGCGACGAAGCAGACCCCCAACAGTAGCCCCTTCATGGTACTAGATCGTTTTTCGTAACGAGCTTGATCCGTGAAAAATTCTCCTAGGCTTCAGAATGCCGAAGGTCCGAAAAACACCTTTCCCGAGCTCGTTGCCGAGAAACGATTAAAATATTCCAAGTGCGAGGTGACCCCACCATGTTGCGGGTACACGCGATCTGGCGATTCATCTCGCATGCGGCGTGGTCCACCGTTCAGTGGGTGTGGGTGACTGTTCAGTGGGTGCGGGCGATTTGACGATTCACCTTCAGACCTGCAGCACTATATAAACAAAGGGGGTAGGTGTGAAGTTACCACAACATTTATTGTCATTGCACTGTTGTGCTGCTAAAAAATTTAACCATAGCCGAAGTTTTCTCATCGCATTCTCAAGCAAAGCACCATTTTAATTTAGCTTCGGCATAAGAGGGAGCTTTGTCAAAACTGCAAAAATTCTCAACATTCATAGGAATTGCAAGAAATTCAACACCTGATGGCCAGAGTACGTTCAACTACTAGGGTGGCCCGCGACGGAGAAGAGGCCGAAGACACCGAAACAACCCCGATTTCCGAAGTTATGAGGCAATCGGGATTAGTTGTAACAGAAGCCATCGAACAAGGTGAACCTACTGCTGAAACTGAGCAAAATGTTGAGGAAGAGATCACTGCTGAAGAAGAAGACTATAGCATTCTGGTCCTGTCAAAACCTAGCCACTTGGATTTTGGAGAATCTACCATTTCTGAAGTCGATATGCCCATGTTGATAAAGCTAGGCTATTTCAGGGAAACTGAAAAGAAGCTGATTCGTTTTGCCAGGAATGAAACCACTCCGACACCAAAGAGTGATGATGTGGTAGTTTTCAAGAGTTTCTTTAGAGCGAGATTGTGGTTTCCCTTGAATGAGATGATTGGTGAAGTTTTGAATAATTATGAAATCTATCTTCATCAGCTGACTCCTAATGCTATCGTTAGGCTCAGCGTTTTCATCTGGGCACTTCGAAGCCAAGGAGTAGACCCGAATGCCGAAGCTTTCTGCCGAGTACATGAGCTTCATTACCAGACGAAGGCTAGAGAAGATGGGCTGCATGAAAACTTTGGGTCCTACAACTTCGCATACTGTAAGGACATGAAGGCCCCGGTGCTTAGCTATCGCACTAAGTGGCCAACTGGCTGGAAAAGCGAGTGGTTTTATGTCAAAGCCGATGAAAAGAAGAGGGAGAAGCTGAAGACGCTAGTGCTAAGCCTGTTGAGTTTGAAATTCGGGTTGACTAGGCCCTTGTGCCGCATGACATCGGGATCACCATGTCAACAAGCTATGGCAGAATTTAGGGTGGTAGCCGAACAGATCAGCACGAGGGATCTAGTTCAAGAGTATTTGGCTAACAAAACATCTCCGACTTTGAGTGAATTTAGCATGCCAAAATTAAAAGGAACGAAGAAGGGACTTGAGCTTGTGCGACTTCCTTATCGGTTTAAATTTGAAAAACAATTTAAAGAACCTTGCCAAGAGTGGTTGGAAATGATTGAAGCTGTGTGTAATGAAGTGTTGGGAAATTACACTAAAAAATAGGATCAGCTGATGATTGCGGCCTTCGGCACCCGACCAAAACAAAGGTTGAATCGGGTGATGGATGCCTTGAATTTTGACTACCCTGACTATGAGCGTTTAAACAAGGGTGCCGAAGCGCAAAAGAGAAAGAGGGTTGTCAGTGTTTTTAGTAGACAAGCTGCTAGGATGGTGAAAGAAGATGAGGAGGCTACGAAGAAGAGAAAATACAGCCCTGAGCCAAAGATGGTTGTTCCTGCGCCAAAAAAGAGGAAGTCCGCAGCTTCGAATCCAAAAACAACTGAGATAGAGGAAGAAACTCCTTCAACGCCTTCTGCTGCTGAAGTAGAGGAGATTCTAAAGGTAATGACTGAATCCCTACCTATCAAGCTGCTAAGTCCTCTGGGGCCGCAACTGACAAAGCTTTTACAGAAGAAGGAAAATCCTTTGGCAACAAAGAAGACGGCTAAACCAAAAAGGCGAAAGATTATCACTGTTATGCAAACTATTGAGAAAACACCGCCGAGGACCTCAGCATCAAAGATAGTGCCGATCGCCGAAGCCGCCACTGCCGAAGCTGCCAGTGCCGGAGCCGCCAGTGCAGAAGCTGCCACTGCCGAAGTTGCCAACTTGGAGAGCACATTATCTAATATTGATAGAGTACTCTTGGATTTTGCTGCGGAGGAGGCTGCTGCCTCTACAGGAGAAGTCCTGGCCATAGCGCCGAAAAAAGGGGAGAAGGTTGCCGAAGATACTTCGGAAAAAGAAGAATTCAATTTTCGAAATATAATTGGTCAAGAATTGACTGAAGCTGAGAAAAAGGAACTTTAAGAGTACGTCATATCCTGTGGCTATCAACCAGGGGCCTTGCTTTTTGGTGGTGTTGAGGAAGAAGCTTTGCGGTGCATCCGAGATTGCACCGGAGCAAAGGTTATCAGCACTCTAACTAAGAGTGTTGGTTTTCCGAAGCTTGAAGTCGACCTTAGCAGGTACTGACGGTAGCATATCGCCGGTAGCTTATTCTATTCTAATTTTATGGTAAAGTTTTCTCAACTTTTTTATCATTTTAAGGTAAAGGTAATTTCTGATGAAGGTTATTTTTTCCAGAGTCTGCTACTGAGTAAAACCTTGAGGATGCAACAGGATCTCGAGGATAAGAAAAATGAGATTATAATTGAAGGCTTGGAAAATAAAATCAAAGAACATGAAGCTGCTCTTGAAAAGAAAGATTTTGTTCTTCAAACAATGGAGGGCTCGCTAGCCGAAGCCCAAGCCAAAATTGCCAGATTAAATAATGAACTTCTCCTAAAATCAGAAAGCTTCGAGCAAGAAAAGAAGAATTTTGATATGAAGCTTGCAGCCGAAGTTGAGAGAAGTTCAAACTTGCAAAAATCCTTGAAGGAGCTTCAGGACAAATGCCTAAACTTTGGCAACCGGTGCGTGCAACGGCTGAAGCAGATTTTTAACTCGGTTGGCGCTAGTTCTGAGAAATTTGAACCTTCGGCTGAAGACCCGTCGAGCACCTTTGAACACATTGAGGGCGAAGTTGAGGCACTTGATGAAGTTATAGCTGGGCATGGTGATTTATGTGCCCTACTGGCTTCTCGAGGCATAGCTGTCGCATTTATGAAGGCCGGTTGCACACATGGCAATATAGTAAATAGGCCAAATTTTAGTTTGTCTCCAGCTGACATGGCTAACATACCCAGCCTGGCTCAAAGCATCGGGAACAGGTTTATAACTCAAATTTGGATGAAGGGTGGGCAAAACTTGGCTGGTGACAAAGCACGAAGCCATCTTAAACTGGTATTGAATTCATCCGTTATTTACCTTCTCCTGAGATAACTTTTTACCTTTTTACCTTATTACTTTGATGCGTACAGGATGACAATGCCAAAGATCAATGATCCGAAGATTAATGGCCCGAAGCTTGACGGATGCTGATGAAGCTGCACAGAGCTTTAAAAACATTTGAATTATCTTTGTAACAGATATCGTAGTTTAGGAATCAAACATTACTCTGTAAATTTGTCCATACCTTGTAATATATTCTTACCTTTCCGTTCGTGCACGAATTGCTTTGATGTGGACGAAACTTATATCTTTTGAGCCGAAGGGGAAAAACACCTTCCCTTCTTTTCGTACATAACGAAGCGTAGATTTGCTTCTTTTGTACTCATCGAAGCCTTGTCGTTAGAGCCGAAGCAACTATCTGTATGCTATGATATGATGATGATGAACCTACGAATGCCTAAATGAATGTGTATGAATGCAATGAATGATGTGATGTGCAAATGAATGTCCAAACACATGCTTACGAAGCCACACCCATACTCGTCATCTTATTCACCATTTATTTATCGGTGTTCACCGTTGACTTTTCAGTGTAAGTTCTGCATCCCCTTAGGAACGACTTTTGAACTTCTTCGCCTTCTATTTCGGCGGTATCACCGTTGACTTTTCGATGTAAGTTCTGCATCCCCTTAGGAACGACTTTTGAACTTCTTCGCCTTATATTTCGGCGGTATTTGGCTCTGCATTCCCTTAGGAACGACTTTTGAGCAGAAAACTTACGCTGCGCTCCCTTGGGAACGACTTTTTGTAGCTTTGTCGTGCTCTGCATCCCCTTAGGGACGACTTTTGAGCTTCTCCCTGGTTTTTTCCCTGCACTCGATGGTGCATGCTCAGATTTTACATTTTACATTATTTTTGGGGGATTTTACTCTCGTAGAGCTAAATAAGAGGAAAAATTACAAGCCCTGGCCCCATTAAAAACCTTTCTCCCCCTTTGGTAAGGAAAAGGGTGCCATAGGAAAAAATGAAAAGATTACATCAAATTACACATAATATCGTCGAAGCTCATCCGCATTCCAAGATCTAGGAATATCGTTGTCGTCCATATCCTTCAATCTGAAAGAACCGGGCCTTGATGAAGATACCACCAGAAAAGGTCCTTCCCACTTCAGCTGTAGTTTGCCTACTGTGTTCGGATTGGCCACTCTCCGAAGCACCAAATGCCCTGGCTTAATATTTTTCAACCGAACTTTTCTGTCACGCCATTTTATTGTTTCGGCTTGATATTTATTGATATTCTCCACAGCCTGAAGTCTGGTGCCTTCTATAGTATCTTTTGCTACATGATAATCAGCTTCATCTTCTGCCAAAGCTGTTGTTCTAATTGACCCCGCTTTAGCTCCTTCTGGGGTTATAGCTTCGTCACCAAACAATAACTTGAACGGCGTAAAACCTGTTGATCTTGATATGGTTGTATTGTGGCTCCACACCACTTTAATCAACTCATCTGGCCACTTTCCTCTGGGCTAATTGAAGATTAACTTCATTATTCTCGTCATTATAATGTCATTTGCTCTTTCAACCAGCCCGTTTGACTCCGGGTGCCTAACTGATGCAAAATGAATCTTTGTGCCAATCTGATCGCAGAAATCCTTGAAAGTTTCGGCATCAAACTGTGTTCCATTGTCCACAGTTATAGCCTTCGGCACGCCGAAGCGACAAATGATATTTTGCCAGAAGAATTTCTGGACTGTAACCGAAGTTATTGTAGCCAAAGTCTTCGCTTCAATCCACTTAGGAAAAATATTCCACAGCCACCACGACATATCTCAAATTGCCTTGCGCTGGTGGAAGTGGGCCTAACAAATCCAAGCCCCATCTTTGCAACAGCCAAGTGGGCTGTATTAACTGAGTGAGAGATGAAGGTTGCTTCTGGTCTCTTGCACATTTTTGACAATTTTCACATTTTTGAACCAACTCTGCCGCATACGAAGCTGCTTTCGGCCAGTAGAATCCTTGTCTAAATACTTTTCCCAGCAATGGCCTAGACCCAATATGAGATCCACATAGTCCTGCATGTATCTCCTTCATTAACTCAATACCTTCGGCTCTTGATAAACACTTGAGAAGCGGAGAACAGACTCCATGTTTATATAATTCCCCTTCTATTATTACATACGGTCTTGTTCTTGCCTCCATCCTCTTATTATAAGCTTCGTCATCTGAAAGGCAATTACCTTGGAGGAAAGATATAATTTTAGTCCTCCAATCTTCACTATGTACTGGAGAAATGGTAAGCACTGCCCTCTCCATGAGTTCAATCGAAGGTGCCTTTATTGTTTCAAAAAATACTTCGGAAGGTAAAGGGAGCCCCTGAGCCGCTGATTTGGCTAGCAGATCTACATGCTCATTTTCGCCTCTTGGAATATTCTTGATGGAAAAACCTTCGAAAGAAGCCTCCAACCTTCGAACTGTATCTAGATATTTTTCAAGCTTCGGATCCCTTGCCTTACTACTTTTGTCGACATGGCCAGAAATGACTTGAGAATCGGTTTTCAGAATGGCCCTTCTTATTCCCATTGCCTTTAACTTCCAAAGCCCCAACAAGAGTGCTTCTTATTCAGCAATATTACTTGTACAACTAAAATCAAGCTTGGCTGCATAACACATTTTGACTTTTGATGGTGCTACTAAAACAGCAGCCGCTCCTACACCAAAGGTTCCCCATGAACCATCGCAGAACACTGTCCAAGCTTCGGTGTCTTTGTTTATTTCTTCTTCCTGAGCCCCTGGCGTCCAGTCAGCGATGAAGCCTGCTAATGCTTGGGACTGAATTGAGGATCTATGCACATAGTCAATGGTAAATTCATTAAGCTCTGCGGCCTATTTTCCAATCCTTCCAGTAGCTTCTCTATTCTTCATAATGTCCTTCAGAGGCTGTGACGAAGGAACAATAATGTGGTATGCTTGAAAATAATGCCGAAGCTTTCTGGAGGCCATTAATACAGCATACAACACCTTCTCCAATTCCATATAATTTTTCTTTGATAGACTTAAAACTTCAGAGACAAAGTACACTAGAGCTTGCTTTTTAACTTGACCATCTAGCTTCTCCTGTACCAGCGCTGCACTCACTGCAGAATATGAAGCTGCCACATATAATAGCAATGGAGCCCCTGGCGCAGGTGGAGTTAATGTTGTTAAATCAATCAAATACTGCTTCAATTCTTCAAAGGCTTTTTGCTGTGTCGGGCCCCATTGAAAGACTTCGGCTGACTTTAGTATTTCAAAGAATGGCAAATTTCTTTCTGCTGATCTGGATATGAATCTGTTTAATGATGCTAGCCTTCCTGCCAGCCGTTGGGCCCCCTTCTTTGTGCTTGGCGGCTCCATCCTAAGAATAGCCTCAATCTTACTTGGGTTGGCTTCAATTCCTTTGGTTGACACCAGACAACCAAGGAACTTGCCCTTCTTTACTCCAAAAACACACTTTTCTAGATTCAACATTAGGCCAGCTTGCTTGAAGTTAGTAAATGTCTCCTGTAAATCAGCAATGTGATTTTCTTGCTTCGTGCTTTTCATTATGATATCATCAACATAGGTCAGTATGTTCCTGCCTATTTGAGAATGGAGGGCCTTGGCTGTCATTCTGCTGAAGCTTCCTCCAGCATTCTTGAGCCCCTCGGGCATCCGAAGATAACAATATGTGCCACTGGGGGTTATGAAGCTAGTCTTCAGCTCATCTTCCTTCTTCATCCATATTTGATGATAACCAGAATAACAATCTAGTATACTCATGAGCTCCGAAGAAGCTGCTGCATCCACTAGGGAGTCTATTCTTGGAAATGGGAACTCGTCCTTCGGACAAGCCTTGTTAAGATCTGTAAAATCGATGCACATTCTCCATTTGCCATTGGGCTTCTTCACCATAACAGTGTTGGCCAGCCATTCTGGGTATTTCACCTCTCTAATAACACCAGCACTAAGAAGTCTCTTCACTTCGTTCCGAGCACCTTCAGCTTTGTCTTCAGACATTTTCCGAAGCCTTTGTTTTCTTGGCCTGAAGGATGGATCCACGTTGAGTGAATGTTCAATGACATCTCTGTTGACACCACAGAGATCATTGGCGGACCAAGAAAAGACATCTTTATTGTTGAATAAGAATCTTAGCAAAGTCTTCTCTTGTTCTTCAGATAGTTGAGACCCCAGCAATACCCTTTGTTCTGCTATGTCTTCACATAAGAGCATAGGCTTCGGCTGATCTGCCGAAGCAGCCTTCTCTCTTTTGTATTTATACTGCTCACAGGCTTCGGCTCCATCTATATTATGGATTGCCTTTGAATCTGTCCAATTTCCTTTAGCTTTTCTAGCAGCCTCTTGACTTCCATGGATAGCAATGGGCCCTTGCTCTGAAGGTATTTTCATACATAAGTATACTGGATGAAGTATGGCTTCAAAAGCATTGAGTGTCCCTCGGCCAATGATCGCATTGTATAGGTATTCCATGTCAACAATATCAAAAACAATTTGTTCAGTCTTTGTATTATGAACGAAGCTGAAGGTCACTGGCATTGTGATTTTGCCGAGTGCTACAATTTGCCTTCCTCCGAATCCACAAAGTGGGTGTGTAGCATCATGAATCTTATCCTCTGGCTCTTGCATTTGTCTGAAGGCCTTAGCAAATATGATGTCAGGTGCACTGCCTGTGTCAACCAGAACATTGTGGACCAGAAACCCCTTGATGACACAAGATATGACCATAGCATCATTGTGGGGGTAATCCTTGAGCTGAAGGTCCTCCTGGGAGAAGGTAATCGGGATGTGGGACCATTTGGACTTGATGAAGGGTCCCTGTACCCCCAACATGTTGCACCCTTCTCTGCGCTTCTTTCTTCTGCTTCTTGTTGGCTGGCTCTGAGCATGAACCGCTTGTTATCGGGAGCACCAGCTACATAGCCGAAGGTGCTACAACTTGGTTACTGAACAAAGTCATCAGCTCAAAAGTGGAAGTGAGTTCACCGGAGGTGGGCGCCAATGTTGGAGACTTGTTCTCAAATGCTATGAATTAAGAACAAGGCAACACAAAAACAGGTTAATGATTAATGCCCTTCGTCCTTCGAAGCATTATTTCCCTGAGGATATAATGTTCTTCAGACGAAGGTTATGAAGGGCGTACCTTCATCATTGCAACATAAACAAATGGAAAACGAAACATATGAAACATTATAACATGAATTATTACATGTCATCATAATATATCTTTCTTTTATATAGTCAGGAATAAATAAAAACAATATCAAATTACATTTATACCTTCGGCTTGAAGGCAAAGGTATAAGCGTGATGCACGAGTGAAAATCAGTTAGCGTGAACAATACGGGGGTACTGTTCACCTATTTATAGACACAGGGCGCAGCCTGTATGAATTTACATTTATATCCCTTATAACCGACTACAATCATGACACAGATTACCATGGGCCGATCGGTCTTTGCATATTTAAGTCGGTGCAACCCTTCGTCTCAAGGCGTGTTATTAGGCCGAAGCTCCTTGGGTGGCAGCTTCATCGTTGCTTCTGTGTTGATCTTCCGAAGATGCTTCTTCTTTCAGGACCTTCAGCGATGAAGCAGACCCTCAACAACTGCTATGCTAAATTAGGGATCTCAGTAGAAGTTGAGTGATTTTTCTAGCACTCGTGCGAGGTCAGGAATTGGTTGTATCCATTTTTGATAACAGAATGATGTCCATGGGGATGCATTGTCTATGAGACGAAATTGGAATAAGGATTAACGTGTGGATACATGTGTCAAGCGTTTGAACGTACTAAACACATGTCGGGAAATATGGTAACCGATAAGCCTAGTACCTGAGTGAAGTCGGGCGCGGACTTTCCCCTCACTTGTCCTGAGACGTGGTCTCCCATTCCGGATATGGTGGGTACAAGTGCGCTCACTGCATGGCGGAAGCCAGGGTCAGTGGAGCATTGTATGCCAAAGCGGTGAGCCCTGGCCGCGAACGGGGAATCGATGGGGACGGTTGATATGTGTGGGGACTGAGTGCCCCTACATGTCGTGTGTTTAGGTTTACCTTACAAGGTTAAAACTCGATTCGAATTGTCTGCTTCTCGCAGCTAATGAGACTGCTTGATCCATTGTACTGCATTGAGTAATAAGTGGAAATGAGGTCACTTACAAAAGATGTTGATTGATATAATGTTTGATACCATGTATGAATAGCTAGGTACTCATCTAGTCTAATATTATTATTCTAGAACTTGAAAAGCTAAAACTTGATTTTAGACTCAGCTAGTGCTTTTGGCAAACCAAACCCCTCAGCCAAACAGCTTCATGGTCTAGAGGTAGAGGAGTAGACTCCTCACACTAGGTAAGTCTAGCTGAGTATTAGTATACTCAGCCTTGCTTGTGGCATAATTTTTGCAGGTACCTCCTTGATTTTGGTTGAGGGTGTGACTTGGCCTCCATCCCTGCCACCGGGATAGATGGTCGAGAGGGTTACTGCTTCCGTAGGAGAGGACCAGTGTTGGGGACTTGTTCTCAAATGCTAAGAGTTAAGAACAAGGCAACATAAAATGTGTTAAATATTAAAGTCCTTCGTCCTTCAAGACATTATAACCCTTCGGATATAATAAATTCCAGATGAAGGTTATGAAGGAAAAACCTTCATAAGCACGGTAAATAATAAGGAAGAATTCATATGCGAAATACGAAGAATAATATATATAATATCACCAACTTATTTTTATTAACATTATCATATTCAGAATAACAAATTATAAATGTACCTTCAGTTTGACGGAAAGTAAAGGTACAGACGTGATGCAAAAAGCGAATGCCAAGTCAGCCGGAACAGTACGGGAGTACTGTTCATCTATTTATAGGCAAGCGACGCAGCCCGTGTAGAATTACATTTGTGCCCTTTACATTTATCAATAACTCTATGGTCATTCTTCGGGGTCTAATTTGCCTTTTCACCTTTAAGTCGGTTCCCCTTCTCTGCTATCATGCCGAAGCTTTTCTGCGCACAGCTTCGTGATCATCTTATCCTTCGTCATAATCGCTTTCCGTCTCGCTCAGGCTTCGTACTGACCATACTCTTGTATACTCATGACCCGATTCCGAAGATACCTGTTCACATATTCCACTTGGAAAACATTGTTAAATCATGTTTTTGAGGACCTTCGGAAGCCGAAGGCCCCCAATAGTAGCCCCTCGCAATATTAATTTGCTAGAATGATAAATTCATATCGCGACATGGACGAAGGCCTTAAGCCAAAGGTCCAAAAAAACACCTTCCCTTTGCTAGAATAGCAACAGTCATTGACAAGAGGGACCCTCCAGTTTTCAATGCACTAGGTGTATAAATAAGAGCTTACCACGAGTCTATTTGGCGCGCTTTCTTGCCATCTGCTCTTGCTCACTCGACTTTTTGCCTGTGCGCAACAACGCTTGCTTGGCTTTTTAAATTTTTAAGCTTCGGATTTGAGAGCACTTTCTCAGCGTTTACGAAGATGTCTGAAGATAAGAAAGCTGTTGCTAAATCGAAGCTGAGCCTTTCTGAGGAGATGCATCTCGGGTTTCTTCAATCAATAGCAAAGACCAATACAGAGAAGATCACTAGGGAGATTTTGGAGGGTTTATCTGAAGACACTGGTGACAGTGACAGCTATGATGTAGAAAGTGGGGGTGAAGACTCCGAAGATCGACCGTGGCGACCAAGTCACACAGTCTTTGGAAAATCGATGTGACACTATAAAAATCATTAAATAAAAATAATACATTTAGTTAATAATGATAGTTATGGTAATTAATTTTCTTTTAAGCGTATGTTATTTATTTGCCTTTGGAATGATTTTTGGATGCTCATGATTGATTTTGATCATTGAATAACATTTCTTCTTAAATAAAAATCCTAGTAAATAAATAATATAACCAGTCCAAAAAAAAATAACTATATTATTTATAAATACTTTTGGTTTCATTACTATAAATTTTAGAATTATTTAAAAGTGCATTTTAAATTAGAGAGGAAATAGAAAAAAAAATAATAATAATAACAAACCCTAACCCTAGGCCCACTAGCAGCCCATCTAAACTCTCAGCCGCCTGCCTTCTTCCTCCATCCGGTCGCCGCTCCCTGGCTCCTCTTCCCATAGCCGCCGCCCCTCCCCTGGCCATCTCTCCCTCTCTCTTCTCTGCTTACCAGTGCGCGCCGCCCAAGGACCGAGCCGCTGCCCCGGCCCCACGCAGCAGCCCCTGCACGCGCAGCCTGCCTCCTGTGCCCCGCGCCAGCTTGCACGCGAGCGACCCACGCCGAGCGCGCTGCGCGCAGCCCAGGTGCCAGGACCGCACCCTGCCCCTGTACGCCGGCCACGACCGCGCTATGAGCCCCACGCCCAGGCGCGACCCGAACCGACGCCCACGCCGAGGACCGACGCCGAGCCGCAAACCAAGCCGCGCCCAATGCCGACAGTTTCTTCTATGCGCATTATGGAACTTCATTGCTTTCGTTACTCTCTCCCCCATTTCTTCTTCCTTGAAGACACGCCATTGATGGCGTTAAAACCGGCCGTTCCTCCTCAGCGATTCTCTCCCTCCCTCTCTCTATAAATTGAAGCCGGCTCTCTCTGCTAGCCATCCCGAGCTCGCCTCTCGCGCCCTCCTCTCTTGCCGACCACAGTGTCCGTCATCACCGGAGCAGCCGTATCCGTCGCCGGAGCCCCGCCCGACGTCAAGAACCCTTGCCCGCCATTGCCGTGTACCTTTGCTGCTCGCCATGCATTAGCACCTCGCACGCCAGCCCACCGGCCCGCAACATCGTCACCACGTCGTTGTCGTCGCTCGCTGAAGCTCCACCTATCTCGCCGTGCTGCGATCCGCGCAAGCAGCTGTAACGAGTTTGTCGTTGACGACCCCTTGGAGTCCGCCCACACCATTCCGCTCGTCGACACTGTGTACGAATTCTGCGTCAAGGCCTTCTATTCCCTTCCGACCGAAGCCGCAACTCCTTGCTATATGACGAACGTAAGATTAAGAAGGTGTAATTGTTTTATTGGTTTCATACGTCTGTTCTAAATACTTCAAAGTTAATATTGTTCACATGTTTTCGTAATTTAAATCTGACCTGTGACTGTTATAATTATTTTATGTGTAGGATTTTATAATTCTAAAAATGAACACGGTCACTAGTCACTACCGCGGTGATTTTCATACTAGAATATGTTTACAGATTTGATTTCACTTTTGTGTGTAGAACAATAATTGTTAGTAGTATTTTAAGTGTAAACTTATTTGCATGAAAAATTAGAAGAAATACTAAGCCACGTATTTCCGGTCGAATGAAAATATATATTTTACTATTCATAATAAAAGTATTCATAAGTATAGCACTTAAGTACTTAGAATTGGTAAAATATTTATGTATGCAGTAATAACCATGAATAGGTTATTAAAAGTCTCATTTAGTAATTTATAATTAATTCTTAGTATATTAATGTTAGAAGAATTAAGTAAACAATTTTTAGTTATACTTATAAATTCTATTTAGGGAAGAAGCGAGAAAACCGAAAGCGTAGAAATTATAATGATGTTAAAATGACTTAATAGACACTCATGTTTTCCTAATAAAGAAATTGATAGTTATGTTGTTAAACATAGGTTTCTTACTAATGAGATAGATAATTTGTTTCTAATTTAAAAATGACATTTTTAATATATATCATATTTAATAAGGTTTGTTATAGATATTAAGTATAGCCATATTAAATAGAAACTTAAAAGAATATGTAGAGCATATGTCTCTTAATAAAAATAGAAGATAAATATATGTTCAATTAATAGATTATTTACAATCTTTGAATTAAAAGATAACAAGGGTCATTACTTTTATAAACTAAAACGATAGTTTATACATAACTTACTTCTAATGAATTAGATCATTTATTCCTACAACAGAATTAAAGGTAATAAGTAGACTAATTATCCTTTATTATAATCAAACCGATAGTCAATTTGTTCTTAACTAGGTTTATGGCAGGATTAATGATTTTATATAATTTAATCCACATTATATACGAATCACTTAGTTTTTCTTAAAGGATAAGATAAAGTAATAAGAGTTTAAGTTCTTTTATAACTTAAAAATGTTACTTTATATATTGACTTCAAATATAATACTATAGGCCATATGCTTTTTAATGACATTAAATGATGGTTATGCGTTCATTATCTTTTGCATGAAAATCCACTTAAGGCCCATAACCTAACTCGTCTTAAATAGGTGATTAATAATATAATAATGATCTTTTCACATAAAACCTATTTAGACTTATATCTTAATTTATCATAAGTGATGGGTTTTAACAATGAATTAGATGCTCCATAATGCTTCTAAAATTAATAGCGTGATTAGTAGCCCATTAACCCTAGATATATAACTTATATCTATTCTAAAAGGTTAAAAATGTTTAATATCGTTATAACGTGTTTTATCGTCTTATAAATCCTTTATCTTAGACGTATCACGTTTGACGTTTTATAAAAGATTAAATTAATGAACCTAATATTATATACTTAATTAAGATATTTTTATAAGCCCATGTCTTGTTTTATAAAGTATAGATCACACATTTTTGAAAAGAACACCCTCCCATTATAACCATTACTTACGACATTTTTGAAAAGCGAACGCTCTTTTTGTTAGGCTTTCTTTTAGCTTTACGTATGGTGAATATGGTATGTTATTGAGTGTCGTTTGTTCTTCTTGTTTGTTTGTGTGATGTCCAGTGGTTGATCTAGTAGTTAAGAATCAAGATCTATTCATATCCGTGGAAGAGTCTCAAGTTTTCAATAAGCAAGGCAAGTGGACTTCTCCCTCTGCATACTCTGTTTGATCCCAAACAATACATTTAATAAAGTTTATTCTTTTGGATATATATGCATAATTTGACGGGTTACCTATTTAGATAACCTTTCCAACCTTATTCCTTGATCAAACCTGGGAAATATACTTTACATTAGTAGCTATGCTATTGCTACAACTTAACTTTATGCAGTCACTCCCGCTTATGATATTAATGTTCCAAAATTGGTAAGTTTACATTATTGTTGTTAACCCGATGGTTAAACAAGATTATTGCATATTAATTGGAACATGGAGTGACCACCCGGGAAAACAGTGCTACCATGAGGACTATCATGGCTCTGGTCTTGGCTAAATAACTAGGGAAGTCTTATGTTGGGTGTTGGTCGTGGTCGACCGGAACGGGGGCATCTGGCAAGCTCTTATAGTTCCGGCTCAGGCAGATTGGATACGGGCATAGTTCCCAAAGCTTTACCCTGTGGTCCGGACTATAAGTTGGTTACGGTAGGTGTGCCTTATGCAGTTTGACCATTTCCAGCATCTGCGTAATGAGGACTCTCGGGAGAAGCCTCGTAGTGAGACCCTGGCCATTCACCTCGGAAGTGAATACGGGTCTGGCTAACCCAGGCAAAAAGGGAATCGCGACTCATGGGTAAAGATGCGCCACCTCTGCAGAGTGTAAAACTGATATATCAGCCGTGCTCACGGTTATGAGCAGCCTGGACTCCTCACATGATAATTGAACTTGAAGATGGAAATAAATCGAGATCCGATGATCTGCCAATGGTTTGCTTAAGTGGTTTCACTTAAGTGTTGTTGATATATTCTTATACCTTTATTTAATGGGATTACTGGGGATTCACACTTATTAGTAAGACAGGTGTTGTTAATAAAATGTTGACCAACTAAAATGCTTACTGCTCAACCTTAGCCTCACCTTGTTACCTTGCATTAGTTTTTCCCCCACTTGCTGAGCCCCGACCATAAGTGAGCTCACCCTTGCTTAATTTTGATCAGAAGTTGCAGATGAAGATATGATGCTGAACTCCATGGATGCTAGTCTAGTGATACCCCCGGTCATCTTCCCGTGGATGGATGTCCATGTTCGCTGTACTTTGATGAATAAAGGTTAAGACATTATGTCTGTTTGAAGTGTAATATGTTAATAAAGTCGTTATTTACGCTCTTATGCATTGTTCTTTTGATATATTACACTTATGACGTCAACATATGTGTGGAAATAGATCCTGGCACACATATGCTATGCACCCGGCTCTGCCCCTTGGAAACGGGTGTGACAGAAGTGGTATCAAAGCAATGTGACCGTAGGTCGCTAGATTAGTTAGAAATGGAAAGCCTAGTCAGTCTTTCAAAGCTTGATATATTTTCCTCCATAAAAACTCACTTTATATGAAAACTCGTCTCTTTTATTTTCAACTCTTCTAGTCTGATTTTGGTATATCAGAAGATTCTAATGAGAAGCATTGCAAGATGATCAAGCTAGGATTATGGAACTTGAAGCGAAGTTTGCCAGAAGAAACCCTTTCGAAGCTATCGACAACACCATATTCTCTGTCTTATCCCCACTCCGCAAGAAGTTTTGTTATGGATCCCCTGGATCTATTACCAGACTTCTTGATTAGGTTGATAGGATAGTTTTATGTTATTAAGATTTTCGAATAGAACGGTAATGGCGATACTATATTATAAGTGGTTTTCTAATTCTTAATATTGCTATATAACCCTTGACTTCTTATACTTTTGTTTTCTTGCCATTGTATTGCCATCCTTGCGCAATATCTACCTTGATATACTAAATTCTTTGTCTCCTTACTCCTACTTGATAATGCTCTATTATTCTATCTCCTTGATAATACTTTCTCCCTAACTCACTACATATCCTTGGTTGTATCATTTATCCTGACTTTAATAATTCATGGTTATCTTATTTTACTCTTGGTCATTAACAGTAATGTTTTGATCTTGTCTATATCCTTGTTATTTCTGATCTGATTCCTTGATTTTATAATCTCTTCCTTATTCCTAACCTTGTCCCGCCTTTCAAAAAAAAACTATAAGAAATTGTTTTCCTTGGGAAAGATTGCCTTTTGATTGAATGAATAACATCGAGTCATGTTGTGCTGATATGTTTGAGTTCATGTTAGTGACTATATTTGATTTGCTTCTTTGTAATGATTGTTGTTGTATTGTGTGACTTTTGTCCATAATGGCATCAGTTAGCTAGGAAAAACCTTAGATAGATGGGTTTTCTCTGCTCTCTATAATCTGTCTTTGCTCAACCCTCTCGTCCCTTCCATTCTTTCATACCCATACAGATGTCAGACCTTGGAATGTCAACTACAAGTGTTGTCACTAAGTGCAAAGAATACATTGTGTTGGCAACTCCTCCAGCTAAGGATCAGATGGAACAGTTCAAGAAGGCGCATGCACAGTTTCTGCAAGCAACATCTCAAGTGGTAGCTAGACTCCAACAAATTGATTTAACAGAAATTATAGCACATGAGCAGACTACCGATAACCATATGACATCGACCACAACATCACCCTCGATAGTTGACTTAGAAAAGTTGTTACATGCACAAGCTCTTGTAATACAGAATGTATCGCAACTCACCTTCTCATACCAGCAAGTGTTGGCAAGTCGAAACATCACTAGAAATGAAACAACTGATGAACAAAAGGATGCACACCAACAGACAAATGATATTGGAACATGTTGTTGTTGTGAGTACTATGGAATCCCTTGTCGCCAGAACAGTACGAACGAAAGTGAAACTACAAAACAGAAGAACCGGATTTTATTTTCTGGTATAAAAAGTCAATGGTCTTCCCAAGAGCAACTAATAGCAGATGCACTGTCAGACGATGAATTGCCAGGTTTTCCAAAAAGGAAACATCACAAGGATGCCCAGCTCCAAAAAGAAGCAAATGAGTGTTACATTGATGGATGGACTATCACCTACACACAACTTCAGCCTCGTCGTCGCATCAGTTCCAAGAAACAAAAGTGGAAACATGGAAAAAGTCAAGAAATTACTTCAAGAAAGTCTTGCTATCAATGTGGACGTGAAGGTCATTACTTCCGTAATTGTCCTGAGAAGAGTTCACTACAGATCACCTCCGAGATGAAGCTATCTCAATCTTTAGACATGGAATATGAACAAAAATGCACAGAAACTTCTACCAACAACGTAAAGACAACTCCACCATGTAACTTATCAAGTCGTGCTTGTTTTGGCTGTAGTGATACCGGCCATCTTGTTAATGGTTGTCCTAAGAAGGATGTGGAGATCAATAAGGTCCAAAAGAAAAGACAACACCCTCAAACCCATGCATCAACAAAGAATAAACAACAGAAAGAGTCCACAGGAAGGATAAGTTATGCAGTGACAGGAACCATTCCATATGATGATGCAGTAATTTTTGGAACACTAGTCATTCACACAACCATCGCCACTGTGTTGTATGATCCTCATATAACACATTCTCTTATCAGTGCCCAGTTTGCAACAAAGTATGGTATCTTTAAGTGTCCCTTAAGATCAAGAAAGACCATCAGTACACCTGAAGGAAAAATGTTAGTAAACTACATATGTCCGAAAGTAAGTATTAAAATCAACGGAATAGATTTTTCAGCTGATCTCCTAGTGATAGAATCAATGGGAAAGGATGTGATTCTTGGAAAGAATTGGTTACAAAGAGCTAAGGCGGTAATCCAACATACTGAGAAAACCATGTGCTTGGAAACTCCATCTGGAGAAACAATAGGAGTTGAAGACAACCGACCTCCAGCTCAGATTGGTACATCTGACAAGGAAGAATAATATACCATTTAGCTAGAAGGAGTGTGTCTCACGAAAAAAATGTCAAGTTGTTGCCCTTTCAAGATTTGTAATCGTTCCAAGTGGTATATGAATAAATTTGGAGAATATCTCGCACCTATTGTGTTTTGCCTCTTTATAAAGATAATAAAGTATGGTGTCATCTACTATATGCAATCAATGTGATGCTCTACACTAGTTGCCCTAAAGTCCCGCTCAAGTTTTTCTCTCAAATTGTGCTCAAAGAAATACTCTTGGATCAGAAAGATTATTTGGATATCATGCTTTGAAATCTATAAGGTTCAAAAGATCTTTGTTAAGGAATATAACACCTGTAAATTCTTGAAGTATGATGAAGCTAGGCAGAAATCTGAAACCATCCTTGTTCCTTAACTAATTTTATATTGGGAATCAAAATGTTACTCTTTATCTTAATGTCATACAAGCCTCTTATGCAGTCTGTCTCACTAACTCTTTTACCCTCTATAACCAGATGATGAACCCCAATGGAAATGAAGTAAATGATGCCAACGACAATATTCCTACCTTAACAACTATGAACGAGAAAAATGAGTCACCGAGATATTCGATGAATGGAATGAAGAACAACAAAAGGAATAGAAAAATGTTTGGATACATGATTAGTTCACCTCAACCACAAGCAAAAGCCACAAAACACATGGATACCCAAACAGAAGAATCAAGTCAGGCTCAGCTACATGAGATACAGACACCCAATCAACTCTCACCCCCTGTTAGTCAAGCAAAGTTAACTCGCAAAGAACTCAAAGCAAGAGGTGCTTGCTACTACTGCAAAAACGAAGGACATCTTATTCGTGAATGCCCCAAGAAGCGTCTAGACCGAATAAAGAAGAAAACTGCCAAGCATGACCTAAGCAATACTTCAGAAGACCCACCATTTTATAAGTATGATGATGAAGGTCGCCTGATTAGCATACATTGCGGAGCAAAGAAGTAAGGAAGTTCCTTAAGTTTGGAGGAGTTCAATGAGAACTAAGAACCTACAAATAAACCATGTATCACCTTTGTTTTCTTGCTAGCCTTTATTAATCTCGAGGACGAGATTCTTTTTAAGAGGGGTAGATTTGTGACACTATAAAAATCATTAAATAAAAATAATACATTTAGTTAATAATGATAGTTATGGTAATTAATTTTCTTTTAAGCGTATGTTATTTATTTGCCTTTGGAATGATTTTTGGATGCTCATGATTGATTTTGGTCATTGAATAACATTTCTTCTTAAATAAAAATCCTAGTAAATAAATAATATAACCAGTCCAAAAAAAATAACTATATTATTTATAAATACTTTTGGTTTCATTACTATAAATTTTAGAATTATTTAAAAGTGCATTTTAAATTAGAGAGGAAATAGAAAAAAAAATAATAATAATAACAAACCCTAACCCTAGGCCCACTAGCAGCCCATCTAAACTCTCAGCCGCCTGCCTTCTTCCTCCATCCGGTCGCCGCTCCCTGGCTCCTCTTCCCATAGCCGCCGCCCCTCCCCTGGCCATCTCTCCCTCTCTCTTCTCTGCTTACCAGTGCGCGCCGCCCAAGGACCGAGCCGCTGCCCCGGCCCCACGCAGCAGCCCCTGCACGCGCAGCCTGCCTCCTGTGCCCCGCGCCAGCTTGCACGCGAGCGACCCACGCCGAGCGCGCTGCGCGCAGCCCAGGTGCCAGGACCGCACCCTGCCCCTGTACGCCGGCCACGACCGCGCTATGAGCCCCACGCCCAGGCGCGACCCGAACCGACGCCCACGCCGAGGACCGACGCCGAGCCGCAAACCAAGCCGCGCCCAATGCCGACAGTTTCTTCTATGCGCATTATGGAACTTCATTGCTTTCGTTACTCTCTCCCCCATTTCTTCTTCCTTGAAGACACGCCATTGATGGCGTTAAAACCGGCCGTTCCTCCTCAGCGATTCTCTCCCTCCCTCTCTCTATAAATTGAAGCCGGCTCTCTCTGCTAGCCATCCCGAGCTCGCCTCTCGCGCCCTCCTCTCTTGCCGACCACAGTGTCCGTCATCACCGGAGCAGCCGTATCCGTCGCCGGAGCCCCGCCCGACGTCAAGAACCCTTGCCCGCCATTGCCGTGTACCTTTGCTGCTCGCCATGCATTAGCACCTCGCACGCCAGCCCACCGGCCCGCAACATCGTCACCACGTCGTTGTCGTCGCTCGCTGAAGCTCCACCTATCTCGCCGTGCTGCGATCCGCGCAAGCAGCTGTAACGAGTTTGTCGTTGACGACCCCTTGGAGTCCGCCCACACCATTCCGCTCGTCGACACTGTGTACGAATTCTGCGTCAAGGCCTTCTATTCCCTTCCGACCGAAGCCGCAACTCCTTGCTATATGACGAACGTAAGATTAAGAAGGTGTAATTGTTTTATTGGTTTCATACGTCTGTTCTAAATACTTCAAAGTTAATATTGTTCACATGTTTTCGTAATTTAAATCTGACCTGTGACTGTTATAATTATTTTATGTGTAGGATTTTATAATTCTAAAAATGAACACGGTCACTAGTCACTACCGCGGTGATTTTCATACTAGAATATGTTTACAGATTTGATTTCACTTTTGTGTGTAGAACAATAATTGTTAGTAGTATTTTAAGTGTAAACTTATTTGCATGAAAAATTAGAAGAAATACTAAGCCACGTATTTCCGGTCGAATGAAAATATATATTTTACTATTCATAATAAAAGTATTCATAAGTATAGCACTTAAGTACTTAGAATTGGTAAAATATTTATGTATGCAGTAATAACCATGAATAGGTTATTAAAAGTCTCATTTAGTAATTTATAATTAATTCTTAGTATATTAATGTTAGAAGAATTAAGTAAACAATTTTTAGTTATACTTATAAATTCTATTTAGGGAAGAAGCGAGAAAACCGAAAGCGTAGAAATTATAATGATGTTAAAATGACTTAATAGACACTCATGTTTTCCTAATAAAGAAATTGATAGTTATGTTGTTAAACATAGGTTTCTTACTAATGAGATAGATAATTTGTTTCTAATTTAAAAATGACATTTTTAATATATATCATATTTAATAAGGTTTGTTATAGATATTAAGTATAGCCATATTAAATAGAAACTTAAAAGAATATGTAGAGCATATGTCTCTTAATAAAAATAGAAGATAAATATATGTTCAATTAATAGATTATTTACAATCTTTGAATTAAAAGATAACAAGGGTCATTACTTTTATAAACTAAAACGATAGTTTATACATAACTTACTTCTAATGAATTAGATCATTTATTCCTACAACAGAATTAAAGGTAATAAGTAGACTAATTATCCTTTATTATAATCAAACCGATAGTCAATTTGTTCTTAACTAGGTTTATGGCAGGATTAATGATTTTATATAATTTAATCCACATTATATACGAATCACTTAGTTTTTCTTAAAGGATAAGATAAAGTAATAAGAGTTTAAGTTCTTTTATAACTTAAAAATGTTACTTTATATATTGACTTCAAATATAATACTATAGGCCATATGCTTTTTAATGACATTAAATGATGGTTATGCGTTCATTATCTTTTGCATGAAAATCCACTTAAGGCCCATAACCTAACTCGTCTTAAATAGGTGATTAATAATATAATAATGATCTTTTCACATAAAACCTATTTAGACTTATATCTTAATTTATCATAAGTGATGGGTTTTAACAATGAATTAGATGCTCCATAATGCTTCTAAAATTAATAGCGTGATTAGTAGCCCATTAACCCTAGATATATAACTTATATCTATTCTAAAAGGTTAAAAATGTTTAATATCGTTATAACGTGTTTTATCGTCTTATAAATCCTTTATCTTAGACGTATCACGTTTGACGTTTTATAAAAGATTAAATTAATGAACCTAATATTATATACTTAATTAAGATATTTTTATAAGCCCATGTCTTGTTTTATAAAGTATAGATCACACATTTTTGAAAAGAACACCCTCCCATTATAACCATTACTTACGACATTTTTGAAAAGCGAACGCTCTTTTTGTTAGGCTTTCTTTTAGCTTTACGTATGGTGAATATGGTATGTTATTGAGTGTCGTTTGTTCTTCTTGTTTGTTTGTGTGATGTCCAGTGGTTGATCTAGTAGTTAAGAATCAAGATCTATTCATATCCGTGGAAGAGTCTCAAGTTTTCAATAAGCAAGGCAAGTGGACTTCTCCCTCTGCATACTCTGTTTGATCCCAAACAATACATTTAATAAAGTTTATTCTTTTGGATATATATGCATAATTTGACGGGTTACCTATTTAGATAACCTTTCCAACCTTATTCCTTGATCAAACCTGGGAAATATACTTTACATTAGTAGCTATGCTATTGCTACAACTTAACTTTATGCAGTCACTCCCGCTTATGATATTAATGTTCCAAAATTGGTAAGTTTACATTATTGTTGTTAACCCGATGGTTAAACAAGATTATTGCATATTAATTGGAACATGGAGTGACCACCCGGGAAAACAGTGCTACCATGAGGACTATCATGGCTCTGGTCTTGGCTAAATAACTAGGGAAGTCTTATGTTGGGTGTTGGTCGTGGTCGACCGGAACGGGGGCATCTGGCAAGCTCTTATAGTTCCGGCTCAGGCAGATTGGATACGGGCATAGTTCCCAAAGCTTTACCCTGTGGTCCGGACTATAAGTTGGTTACGGTAGGTGTGCCTTATGCAGTTTGACCATTTCCAGCATCTGCGTAATGAGGACTCTCGGGAGAAGCCTCGTAGTGAGACCCTGGCCATTCACCTCGGAAGTGAATACGGGTCTGGCTAACCCAGGCAAAAAGGGAATCGCGACTCATGGGTAAAGATGCGCCACCTCTGCAGAGTGTAAAACTGATATATCAGCCGTGCTCACGGTTATGAGCAGCCTGGACTCCTCACATGATAATTGAACTTGAAGATGGAAATAAATCGAGATCCGATGATCTGCCAATGGTTTGCTTAAGTGGTTTCACTTAAGTGTTGTTGATATATTCTTATACCTTTATTTAATGGGATTACTGGGGATTCACACTTATTAGTAAGACAGGTGTTGTTAATAAAATGTTGACCAACTAAAATGCTTACTGCTCAACCTTAGCCTCACCTTGTTACCTTGCATTAGTTTTTCCCCCACTTGCTGAGCCCCGACCATAAGTGAGCTCACCCTTGCTTAATTTTGATCAGAAGTTGCAGATGAAGATATGATGCTGAACTCCATGGATGCTAGTCTAGTGATACCCCCGGTCATCTTCCCGTGGATGGATGTCCATGTTCGCTGTACTTTGATGAATAAAGGTTAAGACATTATGTCTGTTTGAAGTGTAATATGTTAATAAAGTCGTTATTTACGCTCTTATGCATTGTTCTTTTGATATATTACACTTGTGACGTCAACATATGTGTGGAAATAGATCCTGGCACACATATGCTATGCACCCGGCTCTGCCCCTTGGAAACGGGTGTGACAATCGAGCATTAAACAGAGTCATCTTGATAACATGAGGGGAAGATACTTTCGAGACATGTCTACTGTGAGGGCAGATGACGGGGAGAAGACTTTGCCTACTCCCGAAGAGAATGAAGTCGTAATCTTCCGAAGCTTCTTAAAGGCTAGACTGCGGTTTCCCTTGAGCAGTTTTGTCGTGGAAGTACTGAAGATATTTGAAATCTACCTTCATCAACTTACTCCCGAAGCAATCATAAGAATGGGCATCTTCGTCTGGGCCGTGAGGAGCCAAGGTTTAGAACCAAATGCAAAAAGTTTCTGCAACATACATGAGCTATTGTATGAGACAAAACCCTGGGGTAAAGAGCAGTATCACAACAATTTTGGCTGCTACAGCTTCGGCGCCTGGTCTGGGTCAAGCTGTCCCGTGCCAACCTTTCGAAAGAGGTGGCCCGGTGACTGGATGACAGAATGGTTTTATGTGAAGAATGACTTGAAAGCACGGGAAGATATTAAAGGTATCATTATGCGCCCTGTCTGGCAACGCTTCGGCCTTCGGAGGCCGAAGGTGGAAATGAATGAAGCAGCCGAAGAATGCCAGAGAGCCTTCAGTGTGGTTTGCTCTTTTATTGGGACAAGGGATTTGGTCCAAGAACACATTGCCTTCAGAATATGGCCACTTGTAGAAAAGTAGGAGATGCCGAAGGAGACCGTTAGAGAAACTGACGAAGGTGGATTAGTTAGGCTAAAATACACATTCCAATATGGAGATAAATTCGTCGAGCCAGATGATGACTGGCTAAAAAGTATTGAGGCCATAAGTGATGAATTGCTTGGATTATACTCGAAGGCCGAAGACACTGCACTATCAGCGGCCTTCGGAGGCCGAAAGAAGAAGAGACTCAACCGAGTATTTGATGCAATTGGGTTTGTCTACCCCGACTACCGTTATCCAACGCGGGGTCAAAAAAGAAAGAATGCATCTTCTGCGAAGGAAGCTGCTTCAGCCGCTCCTAGCGAGCCGGCGCCGAAGAGGAAAAGGGTAAAGGTTCTCACACACCGGCCACGTTATATTGAACCGGCCATAGTGCCTGAGTTTGTCGGTGACACCTCTTCGGCCACCGAAGCTAAAGAACCAACTCCCCTGCCAAATATTGAAGGGCTGGCCGAAGTACCGGCGATGGAAAAAATAGAAGGACCGAGGGCTGAAGAAACAAAGACATCAGAAGTTTTAAGTCCTTCAGCAAAAATTGAGGCAACAAAAAGCCAAAAGGGTCCAGCAATGACCCCAAAAAGAAAAAGGATGGTTAATGTGCTGGATGTTTTAGAGACAATTAAGTCTTCAAGCACAACTCCGAAGAAAATTGTTGAATCCTCCGAAGTGCATATTGAAGCATTTGATACCGAAACTTCAAAACATCAGTCTGAGACTGAAGCTGGGCCTTCAGAGCCCACCAAGGTGAAATCCTTGGAAGTTGAAGAAACAGAAACAACGGCACAAATTTCGGCTGAAGAAACTGGTACTGCCACCCCCGAAGCGTCTTCCGAAGCCTTGGATTATATTCTACGTCATGCTTCGGGGAAAAAATTGACTGAAAAAGAACAGCAAGAGGCCCAGTTTTACGCCCAAAAATTGAAATATCCAAAAGGGGCGTTGATATTCAACAGCAGTGGAGAAGAAGACTTTTTGTATTGTCTCCCTGACAGCAAGGAGATTTCTGTCTGTCGGGAGATGAGCAAGAGCTTCGGATTCCCAACACTAGAAGACGGGCTCTCGGTGCTGTCGAAAAACGAGCTAGCCGACAGCCTGGCATATAATAGCTTAAAGGTGCAGAGAATGAGGTTTTCGTATTTTTTCTTGAAACCAAATTTTTTCGTTTGCTTAAATTTATTGACGCACACACATTTTTCTTTGCAGGGCCTTATACTTAGCAATGCCCTCAGGGCCCAAAAAGATGCCAAAAACGAAGGGTGTGTTATGGCCCTGAGCAACCTTCGTTCCGAAGTAATTGAACTAAGGAACGAAGGTCTCGAAAAAGATAAAATATTGCATTCATTGATAGATAGAATAAAAGAAGACGAAGCTACTTTTAAAGTTCAAGCTGAGGCTCAGAGGCGTGAAATTGAAGATCTCCAAAAACAACTAGCCAGAGCTAAAGAGGAACGCACACTTGAAGAAACGAAACGAGAAATCAGTGAACAATGGGCAAATCATTTGGAAAAAAGCGTTGAAGAGCTTCGTGCATCTAAGAAAAGATGTTATGAGAAATCTATAGAATGTGTTAAAAAAGTAAAAACCAGCTTCGCCAGCGTTGGCGCTTTTTCAAGTGAAGAGAACTTCATAAAGGGTGACCCCGAGGGCCCAATCAAATGGATCAGTCACGAAGCTGAGGCCTTTGAAGAAATTTTGAATAGCCGCGGAGACATATGTGCCTTTTCGGGTGCCAGGGAGATTGCTACCATTTTGGAGAGAAAAGGCTGTGAGCATGTGAAATTTTTGGCACAATCCGAAGCTGCCTTATCCTCTGAAGATATAAAAGACCCCTCGGCCGAAGCAAGCCTGGTCGGTGGGAAATTTTTCACCGACATCTGGGACAATGGTGGCCGGGAAATGGCCTAAGAAATTATACGAAGAAGCAAAAAAGGCATCCATGACGCTAGAAAAGTAGCAGAGGCCGCTGAGAAAAGTGCGGAGCTCGAAGGGCAAATAGGTACTAACTAGTGGTTTTTGGCTCTGTTGTAATTTTTTGATTTCGAACTTGTTTACGGATTGTAATAGTAATGTAGCCGTATCTTCTCCTCCCTCAGAACCTGCTGAGCCATATACGGGCCCCACGCGAAGGGGGATGACGAAATTAGAAAAATGGCCGAAGCCATCATGGATAAAGTTGTTGATCAGCTACTAAACGAAGCTGCAGAAGTAGTTCTACGGGAAGATTAGATGCTATTGCAAAAAACATTTAGAATGTAATGTTTGTTGAGAAACATGTGTAATGTTTTGTAACTTTGAATGTAATATATTAGCTGTTTATGGTTCTATCCTTTACGATGCATGAAATTTCTTATACATACCGTTTTTGAGCCTTCGGCGAAAAAACACCTTCCCTTCTTTTCATGCTTCGTAAACAGTACCGTGCTCTCATAAGATCAGTAACCAATCCTCGTAACGTCAATAACCAATGGATCTTTCCATTTCAGAGTTTGACGAAGGTGTAACTCCTCAATAGCTATTTTTTGTGCCTTGTCACTATTTCTTCGAAACAATTTTCGAATATCAATACTGAGATCCCCTTCCTGCGTTGTTGATGCAACATGATGTATGATGTTATGCTATGCAAATGATGGAATGATGTGATGTTATGCAAAATGATATTTGCCGAAGGTCGATATTTTTTCACTGCAAGCCTCCCTTAGGAGCTTCTTCGCCTTTTACTTCAGCGGAATCAGCGTTTATTTTTCGCTGTAAGCCTCCCTTAGGAGCTTCTTCGCCTTTTACTTTCAGCGGAATCAGCGTTTATTTTTCGCTGTAAGCCTCCCTTAGGAGCTTCTTCGCCTTTTACTTTCAGCGGAATCAGCGTTTATTTTTCGCTGTAAGCTCTGCATCCCCTTCGGAACGACTTTTGAGCAGAAAACTTACACTGCGCTCCCTTAGGAACGACTTTTGTTGTTTCGAAGAAATTACGCTGTGCTCCTTAGAACAAAATTTTTGATAATTCGAAGGTCCTTCTTGCCACCATAAATTCTTATGCTTCGGCAGCTTAAGCCTATGGAGAAGATATATTTTCATTACGGTAAAAAGCGAAACTGTTACAAGAGATTAAAAACGACAAAAAACCATTAAGCCTCCCATAATTGTTCCTTATTAAAAAGAAAATAATACTGAATGCGAAAAACTGCTGTTGGGGTAGGATATTTGTCAGTAAATATGCTTCGACTCTGGCACAGTGCTATTGACTGTGCGAGCTTCGGATTCCTCTCTGAAGTCCCGCTGAGGGTGAGTGTGCTGACTCCCTTCTGGCTGCTGACCTCGTTGCATTGGTGGTGGAGGTGGAGGTTGTTGCCAAGATGCTTGGGGTTGGCTTGCCGAAGCAGCAGAAGCTGCAGGGTGGTTGTCTACATATTCTGGAATATAAGGTGAATGGTACGAAGCAGTATGCATGACTTGCTTCAACTGACTCTGTTGCGCTGTAGCTTCTGCTATCTCCTTTTGCTTCTGGATGGTAACATGGCACATCCTGGTGGTATGGCCCTTGTCCTCACCACAGAATAGACAATAAATTTTCCTTGGCTGATCCCCAAATCTTCCTCCAAAGCCCCTGGAGCCTCTGCCCCTTGGAGCTGGCGGCCGGAAAGAGCTTTGCTGCTGCCCCGAAGCTTGCGAGGAGTACTGTGGTCTTTGTTGTTGACTCCCTCTATCATCACTCTAAGCAGAGTTGTGAATTGACCTGACGTGCCTCGGATGGAATCTTCCTCCGAAGCCCCTGGTCATTTTAGAGAACCTGTATGCTTCCTCCCTTCTTTGGCGGAAGTCATTGTCAGCTTGAATATACTCGTCCATCTTCTGGAGCAGCTTCTCCAAAGTTTGAGGAGGCTTCCTGGCAAAGTATTGAGCTGAAGGTCCTGGCCGAAGCCCCTTAATCATGGCCTCAATGACAATTTCATTGGGCACTGTTGGTGCCTGTGCCCTCAGACGCAGGAACCTTCGGACATACGCCTGAAGGTATTCTTCGTGGTCCTGGGTGCACTGGAATAAAGCTTGAGCGGTGACCGGCTTCATTTGAAACCCTTGGAAGCTGGTTATCAGCATGTCCTTCAGCTTTTGCCATGAGGTGATTGTTCCTGACCGGAGAGAGGAGTACCAGGTTTGTGCCACACTCTTGACAGCCATGACGAAAGACTTTGCCATGACTGCAGTATTGCCTCCATACGAAGATATGGTTGCTTCATAACTCATCAAGAATTGCTTCGGGTCTGAATGACCGTCGTACATGGGGAGTTGGGGTGGCTTGTAAGACTGGGGCCAAGGTGTAGCCTGCAGTTCTGTTGACAGAGGAGAAGTATCATCAAAAGCAAAATTTTCATGATGGAAATCCTCGTACCAATCGTCCTCGTTGTAGAAGCCCTCCTGATGAAGCTCTCTGCGCGGAGGCCTTCGGTTCTTGTCATCTTGAGCAAGATGACAAACTTCTTCAGAGGCTTCGTCTATCTGCCTTTGTAGGTTAGCTAGACGAGCCATCTTTTCCTTCTTCCGTTGGACCTGTTGATGGAGCATCTCCAAGTTTTGGATTTCCTGATCCAAGTCGTCCTCCGGAGGCGTCGGACTGGTGGCCTTCCTCTTCTGGCTTTGGGCCTCCCTAAGAGAAAGGACATCCTGATTGGGATCCAGCGGCTGCAGAGCGGCAGCCCCTGTTGCTGAAGCTTTCTTTAGCGGCATGACGAAGGTGATGCTTGCCGAAGGTTTTCAAAACTCAAAAAATGGAAGTGAGTTCACCGGAGGTGGGCGCCAATGTTGGGGACTTGTTCTCAAATGCTAAGAGTTAAGAACAAGGCAACATAAAATGTGTTAAATATTAAAGTCCTTCGTCCTTCAAGACATTATAACCCTTCGGATATAATGAATTCCGGACGAAGGTTATGAAGGAAAAACCTTCGTAAGCACGGTAAATAATAAGGAAGAATTCATATGCGAAATACGAAGAATAATATATATAATATCACCAACTTATTTTTATTAACATTATCATATTCAGAATAACAAATTATAAATATACCTTCAGTTTGATAGAAAGTAAAGGTACAGACGTGATGCAAAAAGCGAATGCCAAGTCAGCCTAAACAGTACGGGAGTACTGTTCATCTATTTATAGGCAAGGGACGCAGCCCGTGTAGAATTACATTTGTGCCCTTTACATTTATCAATAACTCTATGGTCATTCTTCGGGGTCTAATTTGCCTTTTCACCTTTAAGTCGGTTCCCCTTCTCTGCTATCATGCCGAAGCTTTTCTGCGCACAGCTTCGTGATCATCTTATCCTTCATCATAATCGCTTTCCGTCTCGCTCAGGCTTCGTACTGACCATACTCTTGTATACTCATGACCCGATTCCGAAGATACCTGTTCACATATTCCACTTGGAAAACATTGTTAAATCATGTTTTTGAGGACCTTCGGAAGCCGAAGGCCCCCAACAACCAGGAGGAGTAGCGTGGCCAGGCTTCACCATGTTAATCGGTTTTCTCCGTTAGTTATTGCGCTGCACTAAAAACTATTGTTACCGCTTTTGAAACTCTGATATTGTAATCACTACTGTTACATCTTAAATTTGTGGTATTATGCTTTATTGTATTTCTCTGTGCCTCACCTTTGAGTGAGCTAGTGGTATTCGATCCTTGGTAAGTGGCTTTATCAGACTAGATCCGAAGAACTGACGGGTTATTCCGATTTAAGTGTGTTGCTGTCTTTAAGGTGTGACTTGGGCACTTAAACTGGAATAATACGGGTGGTTCCGCCACAAAAGAGCTCGGGATACTTGGCCATTGGATCATCTTCACGCTCCCACGCGTTGCTTCTTCCTCAGAGTGGTGACCCCATCTGACTTTGCACATTCTGATAGTGTTCCTCCGAGTGACTCTATCTACAGTCTCCAGAATCTACGCTGGCTTCTCTATGTAGGTCAGGTCTTCTTTGACTTCCAGGTCTTCCACTAGCAACTACTCTTCTGGCACATGCAGACACTTCTTCAACTGAGACACATGAAAGACTTCATGCACCGCTGACAAACCTTCTGGTAAGCTGAGATGATATGGCACTTGTCCACGCTTAGCGAGAATTTGGTACGGGCCAACATATCGGGGTGCTAGCTTGCCTTTGACTCCGAACCTTCTGACTCCTCTGATAGGCGATACCTTCAGGTAGACAAAATCTCACACCTCAAAACTCAACTCTCTTCTTGTATCTGCATAACTTCGTTGCCTTGACTGCATTATCTTTAGATTCTCCCGAACCATCTTAATATTCCTTTAGCTTTGAGCAAAATGTCGGGCCCAAACACTTGCTTCTCTCCAGGCTGATCCCGATGCAACGGAGTTCTGCAACTCCTTCCATAAAGTGTCTGAAATGGTGACATCTTTAAACTAGTTTAGAAACTATTGTTGTAGGAGAATTCTGCATAGGGTAAACTCTTGTCCCATCCGGACTTATCTTGCAACGTGCAGGCTCTCAACATATCTTCTAGGATCTGGTTAGTTCTTTTAGTCTGACTATTTGTCTATGGATGATAAGCTGAACTGAAATTCAAATGTGTACCCAAAGCTTCATGAAACTGCTGCCAGAAATGAGAGGTGAACTGCGTTCCTCGGTCTGACACTATCTTCTTTGGCACACCATGGAGACAAACGATCCGAGACATGTATAGCTCTGCTAATACTGCACTGTTGTAGCTGGCCTTGACTGGTATGAAGTGAGCTAACTTGGTCAAGCGGTCCACTACTACCCAAATGGAATCATAGCCAGCTCAAGTGTAGGGTAACCCGACTATGAAGTCCATTCCGATCTCATCCCATTTCCATTAAGGGATTTGCAATGGTTGCAACAAACCAACTGAACTTTGATGCTCTGCCTTGATTCTCTAACAACTGTCACATATAGCCACATGCTCTGCAATCACCCTTTTCATTTCGTACCACTAGAATTTCTTCTTTAGATCCTGATACATCTTCTCGCTTCCCAGATCTATGGAATAGGTTGTCTCATGAGCTTCCTTGAGGATTAACTCCCGAATGGATTGGACTTTAGGAACACACATGCAGTCTTTAAATCATACCACACCTTCTGCATCTTCCCGAAAATCTTTGCCTCTTCCTTCTAGAATTAGCTGCCGGATTTCATTGATCTTTTCATCGTTCTTTTGCGCTTCTTTCATTTCTTACTCTAAGGTGGGCTCTAACTCAACTGTTACTCCATGTGTGTTGTTTAAAAATCCGAGGCTCAGTCTGTCAAATTCCTTGGCCAACTCATAAGGCATCGGGTGAACGGCAATCATGTTGACTTGACTTTTTTCTGCTTAAAGCATCTACCACCACATTCGTTTTACCTGGATGGTAGTGAATTTCAAATTCATAGTCTTTGATCAGCTCTAGCCATCTTCGCTGCCTCATATTCAGCTCGACTGGGTGAATATGTACTTTAGACCCTTGTGGTCCGTATACACATCACATTTCTGCCGATACAGATAGTTCCTCCATGTCTTTAGTGCATGAACCACTGCTACTAATTCTAGTTCATGGGTTGGATAACTTTTCTCATGAACTTTCAGCTGTCGGGACGAATACGCCACAACTCTTCCCTCTTGCATCAATACACATCCTAAGCCGGTGTAGGAAGCATCGCAATACACCGAGAATGGTTTGTGAACATCAGGTAGAATTAACACAGGCGTTGAAGTCAACTTCTCTTTTAGCGCTTCAATGGCATCTTGACACTTTTGGGTCCACTTAAACTCAACTTTATTTGCTAGCAGGGCTGTCATGGGTCTCGCAATCTGGCCACCTGCACCTGAAAATCCATAGCTACACTTGCACCAATAATCTGGCCACCTGCACGAGCGGACGGATGAGGAGATCTCACGACTGCTTCGACTCCGCTTCTCGGCCTGACCAACCAAGATCGAGGAGAAGGGATGGGACGGGGTGGCGAAGGGCGCTGTGCACCCGGCCGACAAGGACGACGAGGAGCAGGGCGCCGCGTCCGAGTTCAGGGGCTTCTTCCCATGCCCGAGGAGTAGGACCACATCGGGCCTAGCTGTCACTGTGGCACCCGAGGTCGCGCTCATGTCGTCGGGCCGCCGCCATGGCAAGTACGTGGTGGTCGTCAAGGTCAAGGCGCGTGTCCATCGCCCTGGTCACCGTGCTGGACGTCAGCTAGGGCATGATGGGTGAGAAGCTGTAGATGCTGAAGTGAGGGATGCGCCTCGTCGTCGCCTCCCTCGACCCCACCGACCGCCTCTCCATCGTCGCGTTCTCCGGCGCCGCCAAGCGTCTACTGCCGCTGCGCCGGATGATCAGGACAGGGCAGCGGTCCGCGTGGCAGATTGTCGACCACCTTGTCATCCACAAACAGAGAATGACGAATGGAGAATGGGGAGGAAGAAGAGAGGAGAGAGCTCACCAGAACACCTCACGAATAGGGAGATCTCGAGAGCGGTCGGCGGTGACATATAACACTGATGGCGAGTGGACGGACGGCGACTGATTCAGAATGGAGGCGGCCTAATGATTCTCCTCAGCGGCTAATCAAGATTTTGAGTCTATTTTGTCGGCTGGGCGTCCTCTGTTTTTCCATATCGTCAAATCCCCCCAACGCCTCCGTTTTGATGAAGCTGAATGTGCCGTGTTTTATAATGGCAAAAATCTCATGGAGAAGTGAGGACGAAGGCGAGTCTGTTGGAATTTGTTTTCACGATGATTTTCATTTTTTTATCGAGCAGAGATTGTTTACCGAGCCTATTGGACTTGCTCTAAATTAACTATCTCACTAGCCAAATTTGGCTAGCAACTCTCGCTAACCAAGATAACTTCTATGTTAGAGAGTCTGTTGGATTGAGATATTATATATATAGTTTAATATTTATGGAGAGACAAATAAAGGGTCAAATATAGAGTAAAAAATAAAGAGCCTCTTGAAGATGCTCTAAGGCGTGTTGCGTGTATGGTAGATGGGCCGAGCCTAAGATACGATATAAGAGTGGCTCCTGTGCCTGTGAACGGCTCATCGAAAAATTGAGAACACAAACAAAGACGATATCGCGCTGTCGCCTTCTTCCACACATCTCCTACCTCCACTGATCTTCTACCTGCTTCCCTTCACTCTACTTTATCCGTGAGTCTAACAAGGATATGAATGAGAAACCTTGGGCGCGTGGACCCATGCTGTGCCTAACACTAGGTGTCACACCCGTTTCCAAAGGGCAGAGCCGGGTGCATAGCATATGTGTGCCAGGATCTATTTCCACACATATGTTGACGTCACAAGTGTAATATATCAAAAGAACAATGCATAAGAGTGTAAATAACGATTATATTAACATATTACACTTCGAACAGACATAATGTCTTAACCTTTATTCATCAAAGTACAGTGAACATGGACATCCATCCACAGGAAGATGACCGGGGGTATCACTAAACTAGCATCCATGGAGTTCAGCATCATATCTTCATCTGCAACTTCTGATCAAAATTAAGCAAGGGTGAGCTCACTTATGGTTGGGGCTCAGCAAGTGGGGGAAAAACTAATGCAAAGTCTAACAAGGTGAGGTTGAGGTTGAGCAGTAAGCATTTTAGTTGGTCAACATTTTATTAACAACACTTGTCTTACTAATAAGTGTAAATCCCAAGTATTCCCATTAAGCAAAGGTACAAGACTAATTCAAAAACACTTAAGTGAAACCACTTAAGCAAACCATTGGTAGATCATTGGATCTTGATTTATTTCCATCTTCAAGTTCAATTATCATGTGAGGAGTCCAGGCTGCTCTTAACCGTGAGCACGGCTGATATATCAGTTTTACACTCTGCAGAGGTGGTACAACTTTACCCACAAGCCGTGCATCCCCTCTAGCCTGGGTCGGCCAAAACCCGTAAACACTTCCGAGGTGAGTGGCTAGGGATCCACTATGAGGCTTTCACAAAATACACTTAATACGAAGCAACCCGCTAAGGTTTCTAAAGACGATGGTGGTGGCCCCCTGGGTGAGGTACCTTAGCCAAGAATACGTCCCCATGTTAACGTGGGCTGCCAACACCTACCGCTCCCCCTCTTGCCCATATTTTAGGTAAGGTTGCCAGGCACTAAGCATATAAAGCTAATTACCAAAGCCAGAGCCATGATAGCACTCGTGGTTGCACTGTTTTCCCGGGTGGTCACTCCATGTTCCAATTAATATGCAATAATCTTGTTTAACCGTCGGGTTAACAACAATAATGTAAACTTACCATTTTGGAACATTAATACCATAAGCGGGAGTGACTGCATAAAGTTAAGTTGTAGCAATAGCATAGCTACGAAGGTAAAGTATAATTCCCATGTTTGATCAAGGAATAAGGTTGGAAAGGTTATCTAAATAGGTAACCCGTCAAATTATGCATATATATCCAAAAGAATAAACATTATTAAATGTATTGTTTAGGATCAAACAGAGTATGCAGAGGGAGAAGTCCACTTGCCTTGCTTATTGAAAACATGAGGTTCTTCCACGGATAGGAATAGATCTTGATTCTTAACTATTAGATCAACCACTGAATATCACACAAATAAACAAGAAGAAACAAACACCACTCAATAACATACAACATTCATCATACGAGCTAAAAGAAAGCCTAAAAAAAGCATTCGTTTTCCAAGAATGTCGCAAGTAATGGTTATAATAAGAAGGCATTCTTTTCAAAAATGTGTGATCTATGCTTTATAAAACAAGACATGAGCTTAAAAATATCTTAATTAAAATATACAAATATTAGGTTCACCAATTTAATCTTTTATAAAACACCATATGTGATATGTCTAAGATTAAGGGTTTATAAGATGATAGAACAAGTTATAATGATATTAAAGCTTTTTAATCTTTTATAAAAGATATAAGGTAATGAGTTATCAAACATATTATTAATTTATGAAGCATATAATAAAACATTTATTGATAAAAAGCTATTATACCAGCTTAGATAGATTTTATATAGAAAGATAACTAAACAATAGTTATTTTTATTTTTATTAAGAAAATACATGGCCTATATTAGTATTAAGAAAGCTATATTCCAAGTCAACATATGATGTAACATTTTAGTATTTTTTGTATAACAATTGTATTTCAAATTAAACTATGAAAATATGTGAACCGTTAGAAACATTAATTAAAATGCTTATCACCTGATTAATAAAACTAACAAAACCATTTCTATTTTATTTGGTTTCTAAATTTATATTTTATAATAAAAGTTGTAACATGAATCTACACATAAATAAAGATAGACTAGAAGGGGTAGTTGATACCTTTACATTTTTGTATACAAATATAGTTAGGAATAACCATCTCCTATTTTTTGTTAAAAATATGTAATCTTTCTATCCGTTCTTATTTATAAAACTATGTAAAGATCAATTATAACAATCACTAACCAAATTTAAGTTACGAAAAACACGTGAACAGTTGCAAATAATGATTTTAATGTATTTTGCATAAACTTATGAGGTGAAGAAATCAAATAAATTATTTAAATGGTAAATAATCATTTTATAAAAAAAACATCATCACAGAGATTTATATGGAATTAGCTCTATAGTCTAGAGGGTAGTTTATAATTTGTATTATCTTCTACCTTAGTTTGATGACGAGGGTGATAGCTTCGGCGAGCTAAACTAACGAACACGGGCAGCGACACGATGAAGCAGCAGGACCGGTGCGGTGACGGAATCGAAGACGTCTAGCAGCTTCTTCCGATGGCACATGGCAGTACAGCTCCGGCGAGGGGCGGATGGACGCGAACTGTCCGTCGACGAGCTTCACGGCGGTGAGCTGGGCAGGGCGTGAGCAGGGGCTCGTCGGCGGGTGCGCGTGAGCAGAGCGGCGGCGTGAGTGTGGTCGACAGAGTGCTGCGCGGGTGAGCTCCGGCGCAGTGGCGTAGACTCCGGCGGACGGTGGTTCGTCGGTGAGGACTGAGGGGAAATAGGAGTGAGCTCGGGATGGCTTGGAGAGAGAGGTCTGGCTCTAATTTATAGAGGGAGGAGAGGGAGAGAGAGGGTCGGCCGGCGTCATGTGCATTCAAGGAGCTTGAATGGAGGGAGAAACGGAAGCATTGAAGGTCCATGAAAGTCCATCAACGCGGAACGAACGGTCGGCTACGGTCCCTGGCGTGGTCGCTTGGACTTCGGCACGGCGTCGGCTGGGCAGCTGCTCAGGGTCAGTGTCGAGCGCGCAGGGCACGGACGTCGGGGTCGGGTGGTCTGGACGCAGGGCCGGGGCACGGCTGGCGCGGCTGCTCCTGGGTGCGGACGCTCGGCTGCTGCAAGGCTACGTAGCGCAGCGCGTCGGTCTCTGGCGCTGGGTGGCTGCGTTCCTGGGCGTCGCGGCTTGAGCGCGCGGGGCAGGGAAGAGAGCAGGGGAGAAGAGAAAAGGAGGCAGGTGGGAGAGAGGGAGGAGCAGAGGGCGACGGCGGCTGGTGTCCAGAAGCAGTGGTAAGCTTCGTGCTGGTGTGTTCCATGAGGAAGAAGAGATTATGAGAGAGCTGTGGGATGGGACCCACATGTCATTTAATGAAAGGGAGGGAGGCAGACCGCGTGACATGAACGCAATGCCTGGGAGCGTTCGATGGCATTTTTTATTTTTTTATTTTATTTTGTTTTATTTTCGAATTCTTTTTTTATAAGAAGATACGATTATATATTACATATTCTAAACATTATAAGAAATCTAAAAATAATATATTTTTTATAAATAAAATACCTAACTTAAAAATACATAACCTTAGGGCAAATTCCATTATTTAAATAAAGTGTGCTTCACATAAATCAATAAAAGTGAGATTCTTGCAAATCATTACATACAAAATAAATATCCATATCAAAATACATGTTTTCCCAAATATATCTATTCTTAACAATTCATCATTATTTTATAAAATGACATTTTCTCATAGAATTATATCCAAAAATTGGATTTGAACACCAAATCAAAAAAATATGTTTCAACATGAATGCATCAATCACTTCATCACTTGGTAAATTTTTATCTATTTAAGAAATTGTTCAATTTAATTATGTCACCATTTCATTATTTATAAACATAAATATTTTCCATTGTATTGAAAATTAATACATCAAACTGGGTTGTTTTCATTTGATGATTTAGGGTGTTACAAATCTACCCCTCTTAAAAAGAATCTCGTCCTCGAGATTAGGGATGGCTAGCAAGAAAACAATTGTGTTATATGGTTACTCGCAGGTTCTTGGTTTACACTTTAACTATTCTAAACTTAAGGATCTTATTGTTTCTTCGCTCCGCAATGACTACAAATCAGGCGATCTTCATCATCGTACTTATAATTGGTTGGTCTTCTGGATTATTGTTTGGGTCTTGCATCACCGTCTTCTTTAGTTGGTATAGACGTTTCTTGGGGCATTCGCGAATAATATGTTCTTCATTCTTGCAGTAGAAGCAAGCACCTCTTGCTTTGAGTTCTTTGCGAGTCAACTTTGCTTGACCAACAGGGGGTGAGGGTTGACTAGGTGTCTGTATCTCATATAGCTGAGCCTGACTTGATTCTTCTGTTTGGGTATCCTTGTGTTTCGGGGCTTTTGCTTGTGGATGAGGTGGACTACTCATGTATCCAAAGATTTTCCTATTCCTTTTGTTGTTCCTCACGATGTTGATAGAAGTTTCTGTACATTTTGGTTCATATCCCATGTCTGGAGACTGAGATAGCTTAATCTCGGAGGTGTTCGGTAGTGAACTCGGACAATTGCGAAAGTAATGATCTTCACGTCCACATTGATAGCAAGCTTTTCTTGAAGTTATTTCTTGACTTTTTCCATGTTTCCCTTTTTGTTTCTTGGAACTGATGCGACGACGAGGCTGAAACTGTGTGCAGGTGATAGTCCATCCATCGATGTAACACCCATTTGCTTCTTTTTGGAGCTGAGCATCCTTGTGATGTTTCCTTTTTGGAAAACCTGGCAATTCATCGTCTGACAGTGCATTAGGTATGAGAGAATTTGCTATTAGTTGTTCTTGAGGAGACATCTGTCTTTTTATGCCAGAAAATAAAGTACGGTTCTTCTGTTTTGTAGTTTCACTTTCGTTTGTACTGATCTTGCGACAAGGAATTCCATAGTACTCGCAACAACAACATGTTCCAAGATCGTTTGTCTGATGGTGTGCATCCTTTTGTGTCTGTTCATCAGTTGTTTTATTTAGAGTGTTGTTTTGACTTGCCAACACACCGCATTCTTTGCATTTAGTGACATCACTTGTAGTTGACATTCCAAGGTCTGACATCTGTATGGGTATGAAAGAATGGAAGGGACGAAAGGGTTGAGCAAAGACAGATTATAGAGAGCATAGAAAACTCATATATTTAAGGTTTTACCTAGCTAACTGATGTCATTGTGGACAAAAGTCACACAATACACCAACAATCATTTCAAAGAAGCAAATCAAACATGAACACAAAGGACAATGAATTCAAGCATACCAGCACAACATAATCCAATTTTACTCATTCAACCAAAACAAAAGGTGAGACAAGGTTTGGAATAAGAAAGATATTATAACATCAAGGAGTTGGGTAAGAATTATCAAGGAGTTAGACAAGACATATTTGTCGGTGGCCAATAGTGAAATAGGATAACCATGAACTATTAAAGTGAGGATAAATGATACAACCAAGGTTATAAAGTGAGTTAGGGAGAAAGCATTATCAAGGAGAAAAGTAGAGAGGCAAAAGTTTAATATATCAAGATAGATATTGTCCAAGGATGACAATGGCAAGAAAACAAAAGTATAAGAAGTCAAGGGTTATATAGCAATATTAGGGATTAGGAAACCACTTATAATATAATATAATATCGCCATTACCGATCTAGTCGAAAATCTTAATACTAAAGAACAATCCTATCAACCTAACCAAGAAGTCTAGTAATAGATCCAAAGGATCCATAACAAAACTTCTTGTGGAGTGAGGATAAGACAGAGAATAGGGCATCGTTGATAGCTTCGAAAAGTTTTCTTCTGGCAAACTTCGCTTCAAGTTCCGCAATCCTAGCTTGATCATCTTGCAATGCTTCTCATTAGAATCTTCCGATAGACGAAGAATCAGACAAGAGTTGAAAATAAAAGAGATGAGTCGTGATATAAAGTAAGTTTTTATGGAGGAAAATATATCAGGATTTGAAAGACTGACTGGGCTTTCCATTTCTAACTAATCTAGCGACCTACGGTCACATTGCTTTGATACCACTTCTGTCACACCCGTTTCTAAAGGGCAGAGCCGGGTGCATAGCATATGTGTGCCAGGATCTATTTCCACACATATGTTGACGTCACAAGTGTAATATATCAAAAGAACAATGCATAAGAGTGTAAATAACGATTATATTAACATATTACACTTCGAACAGACATAATGTCTTAACCTTTATTCATCAAAGTACAGTGAACATGGACATCCATCCACAGGAAGATGACCGGGGGTATCACTAAACTAGCATCCATGGAGTTCAGCATCATATCTTCATCTGCAACTTCTGATCAAAATTAAGCAAGGGTGAGCTCACTTATGGTTGGGGCTCAGCAAGTGGGGGAAAAACTAATGCAAAGTCTAACAAGGTGAGGTTGAGGTTGAGCAGTAAGCATTTTAGTTGGTCAACATTTTATTAACAACACTTGTCTTACTAATAAGTGTAAATCCCAAGTATTCCCATTAAGCAAAGGTACAAGACTAATTCAAAAACACTTAAGTGAAACCACTTAAGCAAACCATTGGTAGATCATTGGATCTTGATTTATTTCCATCTTCAAGTTCAATTATCATGTGAGGAGTCCAGGCTGCTCTTAACCGTGAGCACGGCTGATATATCAGTTTTACACTCTGCAGAGGTGGTACAACTTTACCCACAAGCCGTGCATCCCCTCTAGCCTGGGTCGGCCAAAACCCGTAAACACTTCCGAGGTGAGTGGCTAGGGATCCACTATGAGGCTTTCACAAAATACACTTAATACGAAGCAACCCGCTAAGGTTTCTAAAGACGATGGTGGTGGCCCCCTGGGTGAGGTACCTTAGCCAAGAATACGTCCCCATGTTAACGTGGGCTGCCAACACCTACCGCTCCCCCTCTTGCCCATATTTTAGGTAAGGTTGCCAGGCACTAAGCATATAAAGCTAATTACCAAAGCCAGAGCCATGATAGCACTCGTGGTTGCACTGTTTTCCCGGGTGGTCACTCCATGTTCCAATTAATATGCAATAATCTTGTTTAACCGTCGGGTTAACAACAATAATGTAAACTTACCATTTTGGAACATTAATACCATAAGCGGGAGTGACTGCATAAAGTTAAGTTGTAGCAATAGCATAGCTACGAAGGTAAAGTATAATTCCCATGTTTGATCAAGGAATAAGGTTGAAAAGGTTATCTAAATAGGTAACCCGTCAAATTATGCATATATATCCAAAAGAATAAACATTATTAAATGTATTGTTTAGGATCAAACAGAGTATGCAGAGGGAGAAGTCCACTTGCCTTGCTTATTGAAAACATGAGGTTCTTCCACGGATAGGAATAGATCTTGATTCTTAACTATTAGATCAACCACTGAATATCACACAAATAAACAAGAAGAAACAAACACCACTCAATAACATACAACATTCATCATACGAGCTAAAAGAAAGCCTAAAAAAAGCATTCGTTTTCCAAGAATGTCGCAAGTAATGGTTATAATAAGAAGGCATTCTTTTCAAAAATGTGTGATCTATGCTTTATAAAACAAGACATGAGCTTAAAAATATCTTAATTAAAATATACAAATATTAGGTTCACCAATTTAATCTTTTATAAAACACCATATGTGATATGTCTAAGATTAAGGGTTTATAAGATGATAGAACAAGTTATAATGATATTAAAGCTTTTTAATCTTTTATAAAAGATATAAGGTAATGAGTTATCAAACATATTATTAATTTATGAAGCATATAATAAAACATTTATTGATAAAAAGCTATTATACCAGCTTAGATAGATTTTATATAGAAAGATAACTAAACAATAGTTATTTTTATTTTTATTAAGAAAATACATGGCCTATATTAGTATTAAGAAAGCTATATTCCAAGTCAACATATGATGTAACATTTTAGTATTTTTTGTATAACAATTGTATTTCAAATTAAACTATGAAAATATGTGAACCGTTAGAAACATTAATTAAAATGCTTATCACCTGATTAATAAAACTAACAAAACCATTTCTATTTTATTTGGTTTCTAAATTTATATTTTATAATAAAAGTTGTAACATGAATCTACACATAAATAAAGATAGACTAGAAGGGGTAGTTGATACCTTTACATTTTTGTATACAAATATAGTTAGGAATAACCATCTCCTATTTTTTGTTAAAAATATGTAATCTTTCTATCCGTTCTTATTTATAAAACTATGTAAAGATCAATTATAACAATCACTAACCAAATTTAAGTTACGAAAAACACGTGAACAGTTGCAAATAATGATTTTAATGTATTTTGCATAAACTTATGAGGTGAAGAAATCAAATAAATTATTTAAATGGTAAATAATCATTTTATAAAAAAACATCATCACAGAGATTTATATGGAATTAGCTCTATAGTCTAGAGGGTAGTTTATAATTTGTATTATCTTCTACCTTAGTTTGATGACGAGGGTGATAGCTTCGGCGAGCTAAACTAACGAACACGGGCAGCGGCACGATGAAGCAGCAGGACCGGTGCGGTGACGGAATCGAAGACGTCTAGCAGCTTCTTCCGATGGCACATGGCAGTACAGCTCCGGCGAGGGGCGGATGGACGCGAACTGTCCGTCAACGAGCTTCACGGCGGTGAGCTGGGCAGGGCGTGAGCAGGGGCTCGTCGGCGGGTGCGCGTGAGCAGAGCGGCGGCGTGAGTGTGGTCGACAGAGTGCTGCGCGGGTGAGCTCCGGCGCAGTGGCGTAGACTCCGGCGGACGGTGGTTCGTCGGTGAGGACTGAGGGGAAATAGGAGTGAGCTCGGGATGGCTTGGAGAGAGAGGTCTGGCTCTAATTTATAGAGGGAGGAGAGGGAGAGAGAGGGTCGGCCGGCGTCATGTGCATTCAAGGAGCTTGAATGGAGGGAGAAACGGAAGCATTGAAGGTCCATGAAAGTCCATCAACGCGGAACGAACGGTCGGCTACGGTCCCTGGCGTGGTCGCTTGGACTTCGGCACGGCGTCGGCTGGGCAGCTGCTCGGGGTCAGTGTCGAGCGCGCAGGGCACGGACGTCGGGGTCGGGTGGTCTGGACACAGGGCCGGGGCACGGCTGGCGCGGCTGCTCCTGGGTGCGGACGCTCGGCTGCTGCAAGGCTACGCAGCGCAGCGCGTCGGTCTCTGGCGCTGGGTGGCTGCGTTCCTGGGCGTCGCGGCTTGAGCGCGCGGGGCAGGGAAGAGAGCAGGGGAGAAGAGAAAAGGAGGCAGGTGGGAGAGAGGGAGGAGCAGAGGGCGACGGCGGCTGGTGTCCAGAAGCAGTGGTAAGCTTCGTGCTGGTGTGTTCCATGAGGAAGAAGAGATTATGAGAGAGCTGTGGGATGGGACCCACATGTCATTTAATGAAAGGGAGGGAGGCAGACCGCGTGACATGAACGCAATGCCTGGGAGCGTTCGATGGCATTTTTTATTTTTTTATTTTATTTTGTTTTATTTTCGAATTCTTTTTTTATAAGAAGATACGATTATATATTACATATTCTAAACATTATAAGAAATCTAAAAATAATATATTTTTTTATAAATAAAATACCTAACTTAAAAATACATAACCTTAGGGCAAATTCCATTATTTAAATAAAGTGTGCTTCACATAAATCAATAAAAGTGAGATTCTTGCAAATCATTACATACAAAATAAATATCCATATCAAAATACATGTTTTCCCAAATATATCTATTCTTAACAATTCATCATTATTTTATAAAATGACATTTTCTCATAGAATTATATCCAAAAATTGGATTTGAACACCAAATCAAAAAAAATATGTTTCAACATGAATGCATCAATCACTTCATCACTTGGTAAATTTTTATCTATTTAAGAAATTGTTTAATTTAATTATGTCACCATTTCATTATTTATAAACATAAATATTTTCCATTGTATTGAAAATTAATACATCAAACTGGGTTGTTTTCATTTGATGATTTAGGGTGTTACAAATCTACCCCTCTTAAAAAGAATCTCGTCCTCGAGATTAGGGATGGCTAGCAAGAAAACAATTGTGTTATATGGTTACTCGCAGGTTCTTGGTTTACACTTTAACTATTCTAAACTTAAGGATCTTATTGTTTCTTCGCTCCGCAATGACTACAAATCAGGCGATCTTCATCATCGTACTTATAATTGGTTGGTCTTCTGGATTATTGTTTGGGTCTTGCATCACCGTCTTCTTTAGTTGGTATAGACGTTTCTTGGGGCATTCGCGAATAATATGTTCTTCATTCTTGCAGTAGAAGCAAGCACCTCTTGCTTTGAGTTCTTTGCGAGTCAACTTTGCTTGACCAACAGGGGGTGAGGGTTGACTAGGTGTCTGTATCTCATATAGCTGAGCCTGACTTGATTCTTCTGTTTGGGTATCCTTGTGTTTCGGGGCTTTTGCTTGTGGATGAGGTGGACTACTCATGTATCCAAAGATTTTCCTATTCCTTTTGTTGTTCCTCACGATGTTGATAGAAGTTTCTGTACATTTTGGTTCATATCCCATGTCTGGAGACTGAGATAGCTTAATCTCGGAGGTGTTCGGTAGTGAACTCGGACAATTGCGAAAGTAATGATCTTCACGTCCACATTGATAGCAAGCTTTTCTTGAAGTTATTTCTTGACTTTTTCCATGTTTCCCTTTTTGTTTCTTGGAACTGATGCGACGACGAGGCTGAAACTGTGTGCAGGTGATAGTCCATCCATCGATGTAACACCCATTTGCTTCTTTTTGGAGCTGAGCATCCTTGTGATGTTTCCTTTTTGGAAAACCTGGCAATTCATCGTCTGACAGTGCATTAGGTATGAGAGAATTTGCTATTAGTTGTTCTTGAGGAGACATCTGTCTTTTTATGCCAGAAAATAAAGTACGGTTCTTCTGTTTTGTAGTTTCACTTTCGTTTGTACTGATCTGGCGACAAGGAATTCCATAGTACTCGCAACAACAACATGTTCCAAGATCGTTTGTCTGATGGTGTGCATCCTTTTGTGTCTGTTCATCAGTTGTTTTATTTAGAGTGTTGTTTTGACTTGCCAACACACCGCATTCTTTGCATTTAGTGACATCACTTGTAGTTGACATTCCAAGGTCTGACATCTGTATGGGTATGAAAGAATGGAAGGGACGAAAGGGTTGAGCAAAGACAGATTATAGAGAGCATAGAAAACTCATATATTTAAGGTTTTACCTAGCTAACTGATGTCATTGTGGACAAAAGTCACACAATACACCAACAATCATTTCAAAGAAGCAAATCAAACATGAACACAAAGGACAATGAATTCAAGCATACCAGCACAACATAATCCAATTTTACTCATTCAACCAAAACAAAAGGTGAGACAAGGTTTGGAATAAGAAAGATATTATAACATCAAGGAGTTGGGTAAGAATTATCAAGGAGTTAGACAAGACATATTTGTCGGTGGCCAATAGTGAAATAGGATAACCATGAACTATTAAAGTGAGGATAAATGATACAACCAAGGTTATAAAGTGAGTTAGGGAGAAAGCATTATCAAGGAGAAAAGTAGAGAGGCAAAAGTTTAATATATCAAGATAGATATTGTCCAAGGATGACAATGGCAAGAAAACAAAAGTATAAGAAGTCAAGGGTTATATAGCAATATTAGGGATTAGGAAACCACTTATAATATAATATAATATCGCCATTACCGATCTAGTCGAAAATCTTAATACTAAAGAACAATCCTATCAACCTAACCAAGAAGTCTAGTAATAGATCCAAAGGATCCATAACAAAACTTCTTGTGGAGTGAGGATAAGACAGAGAATAGGGCATCGTTGATAGCTTCGAAAAGTTTTCTTCTGGCAAACTTCGCTTCAAGTTCCGCAATCCTAGCTTGATCATCTTGCAATGCTTCTCATTAGAATCTTCCGATAGACGAAGAATCAGACAAGAGTTGAAAATAAAAGAGATGAGTCGTGATATAAAGTAAGTTTTTATGGAGGAAAATATATCAGGATTTGAAAGACTGACTGGGCTTTCCATTTCTAACTAATCTAGCGACCTACGGTCACATTGCTTTGATACCACTTCTGTCACACCCGTTTCTAAAGGGCAGAGCCGGGTGCATAGCATATGTGTGCCAGGATCTATTTCCACACATATGTTGACGTCACAAGTGTAATATATCAAAAGAACAATGCATAAGAGTGTAAATAACGATTATATTAACATATTACACTTCGAACAGACATAATGTCTTAACCTTTATTCATCAAAGTACAGTGAACATGGACATCCATCCATAGGAAGATGACCGGGGGTATCACTAAACTAGCATCCATGGAGTTCAGCATCATATCTTCATCTGCAACTTCTGATCAAAATTAAGCAAGGGTGAGCTCACTTATGGTTGGGGCTCAGCAAGTGGGGGAAAAACTAATGTAAAGTCTAACAAGGTGAGGTTGAGGTTGAGCAGTAAGCATTTTAGTTGGTCAACATTTTATTAACAACACTTGTCTTACTAATAAGTGTAAATCCCAAGTATTCCCATTAAGCAAAGGTACAAGACTAATTCAAAAACACTTAAGTGAAACCACTTAAGCAAACCATTGGTAGATCATTGGATCTTGATTTATTTCCATCTTCAAGTTCAATTATCATGTGAGGAGTCCAGGCTGCTCTTAACCGTGAGCACGGCTGATATATCAGTTTTACACTCTGCAGAGGTGGTACAACTTTACCCACAAGCCGTGCATCCCCTCTAGCCTGGGTCGGCCAAAACCCGTAAACACTTCCGAGGTGAGTGGCTAGGGATCCACTATGAGGCTTTCACAAAATACACTTAATACGAAGCAACCCGCTAAGGTTTCTAAAGACGATGGTGGTGGCCCCCTGGGTGAGGTACCTTAGCCAAGAATACGTCCCCATGTTAACGTGGGCTGCCAACACCTACCGCTCCCCCTCTTGCCCATATTTTAGGTAAGGTTGCCAGGCACTAAGCATATAAAGCTAATTACCAAAGCCAGAGCCATGATAGCACTCGTGGTTGCACTGTTTTCCCGGGTGGTCACTCCATGTTCCAATTAATATGCAATAATCTTGTTTAACCGTCGGGTTAACAACAATAATGTAAACTTACCATTTTAGAACATTAATACCATAAGCGGGAGTGACTGCATAAAGTTAAGTTGTAGCAATAGCATAGCTACGAAGGTAAAGTATAATTCCCATGTTTGATCAAGGAATAAGGTTGGAAAGGTTATCTAAATAGGTAACCCGTCAAATTATGCATATATATCCAAAAGAATAAACATTATTAAATGTATTGTTTAGGATCAAACAGAGTATGCAGAGGGAGAAGTCCACTTGCCTTGCTTATTGAAAACATGAGGTTCTTCCACGGATAGGAATAGATCTTGATTCTTAACTATTAGATCAACCACTGAATATCACACAAATAAACAAGAAGAAACAAACACCACTCAATAACATACAACATTCATCATACGAGCTAAAAGAAAGCCTAAAAAAAGCATTCGTTTTCCAAGAATGTCGCAAGTAATGGTTATAATAAGAAGGCATTCTTTTCAAAAATGTGTGATCTATGCTTTATAAAACAAGACATGAGCTTAAAAATATCTTAATTAAAATATACAAATATTAGGTTCACCAATTTAATCTTTTATAAAACACCATATGTGATATGTCTAAGATTAAGGGTTTATAAGATGATAGAACAAGTTATAATGATATTAAAGCTTTTTAATCTTTTATAAAAGATATAAGGTAATGAGTTATCAAACATATTATTAATTTATGAAGCATATAATAAAACATTTATTGATAAAAAGCTATTATACCAGCTTAGATAGATTTTATATAGAAAGATAACTAAACAATAGTTATTTTTATTTTTATTAAGAAAATACATGGCCTATATTAGTATTAAGAAAGCTATATTCCAAGTCAACATATGATGTAATATTTTAGTATTTTTTGTATAACAATTGTATTTCAAATTAAACTATGAAAATATGTGAACCGTTAGAAACATTAATTAAAATGCTTATCACCTGATTAATAAAACTAACAAAACCATTTCTATTTTATTTGGTTTCTAAATTTATATTTTATAATAAAAGTTGTAACATGAATCTACACATAAATAAAGATAGACTAGAAGGGGTAGTTGATACCTTTACATTTTTGTATACAAATATAGTTAGGAATAACCATCTCCTATTTTTTGTTAAAAATATGTAATCTTTCTATCCGTTCTTATTTATAAAACTATGTAAAGATCAATTATAACAATCACTAACCAAATTTAAGTTACGAAAAACACGTGAACAGTTGCAAATAATGATTTTAATGTATTTTGCATAAACTTATGAGGTGAAGAAATCAAATAAATTATTTAAATGGTAAATAATCATTTTATAAAAAAACATCATCACAGAGATTTATATGGAATTAGCTCTATAGTCTAGAGGGTAGTTTATAATTTGTATTATCTTCTACCTTAGTTTGATGACGAGGGTGATAGCTTCGGCGAGCTAAACTAACGAACACGGGCAGCGGCACGATGAAGCAGCAGGACCGGTGCGGTGACGGAATCGAAGACGTCTAGCAGCTTCTTCCGATGGCACATGGCAGTACAGCTCCGGCGAGGGGCGGATGGACGCGAACTGTCCGTCGACGAGCTTCACGGCGGTGAGCTGGGCAGGGCGTGAGCAGGGGCTCGTCGGCGGGTGCGCGTGAGCAGAGCGGCGGCGTGAGTGTGGTCGACAGAGTGCTGCGCGGGTGAGCTCCGGCGCAGTGGCGTAGACTCCGGCGGACGGTGGTTCGTCGGTGAGGACTGAGGGGAAATAGGAGTGAGCTCGGGATGGCTTGGAGAGAGAGGTCTGGCTCTAATTTATAGAGGGAGGAGAGGGAGAGAGAGGGTCGGCCGGCGTCATGTGCATTCAAGGAGCTTGAATGGAGGGAGAAACGGAAGCATTGAAGGTCCATGAAAGTCCATCAACGCGGAACGAACGGTCGGCTACGGTCCCTGGCGTGGTCGCTTGGACTTCGGCACGGCGTCGGCTGGGCAGCTGCTCGGGGTCAGTGTCGAGCGCGCAGGGCACGGACGTCGGGGTCGGGTGGTCTGGACACAGGGCCGGGGCACGGCTGGCGCGGCTGCTCCTGGGTGCGGACGCTCGGCTGCTGCAAGGCTACGCAGCGCAGCGCGTCGGTCTCTGGCGCTGGGTGGCTGCGTTCCTGGGCGTCGCGGCTTGAGCGCGCGGGGCAGGGAAGAGAGCAGGGGAGAAGAGAAAAGGAGGCAGGTGGGAGAGAGGGAGGAGCAGAGGGCGACGGCGGCTGGTGTCCAGAAGCAGTGGTAAGCTTCGTGCTGGTGTGTTCCATGAGGAAGAAGAGATTATGAGAGAGCTGTGGGATGGGACCCACATGTCATTTAATGAAAGGGAGGGAGGCAGACCGCGTGACATGAACGCAATGCCTGGGAGCGTTCGATGGCATTTTTTATTTTTTTATTTTATTTTGTTTTATTTTCGAATTCTTTTTTTATAAGAAGATACGATTATATATTACATATTCTAAACATTATAAGAAATCTAAAAATAATATATTTTTTTATAAATAAAATACCTAACTTAAAAATACATAACCTTAGGGCAAATTCCATTATTTAAATAAAGTGTGCTTCACATAAATCAATAAAAGTGAGATTCTTGCAAATCATTACATACAAAATAAATATCCATATCAAAATACATGTTTTCCCAAATATATCTATTCTTAACAATTCATCATTATTTTATAAAATGACATTTTCTCATAGAATTATATCCAAAAATTGGATTTGAACACCAAATCAAAAAAAATATGTTTCAACATGAATGCATCAATCACTTCATCACTTGGTAAATTTTTATCTATTTAAGAAATTGTTCAATTTAATTATGTCACCATTTCATTATTTATAAACATAAATATTTTCCATTGTATTGAAAATTAATACATCAAACTGGGTTGTTTTCATTTGATGATTTAGGGTGTTACAAATCTACCCCTCTTAAAAAGAATCTCGTCCTCGAGATTAGGGATGGCTAGCAAGAAAACAATTGTGTTATATGGTTACTCGCAGGTTCTTGGTTTACACTTTAACTATTCTAAACTTAAGGATCTTATTGTTTCTTCGCTCCGCAATGACTACAAATCAGGCGATCTTCATCATCGTACTTATAATTGGTTGGTCTTCTGGATTATTGTTTGGGTCTTGCATCACCGTCTTCTTTAGTTGGTATAGACGTTTCTTGGGGCATTCGCGAATAATATGTTCTTCATTCTTGCAGTAGAAGCAAGCACCTCTTGCTTTGAGTTCTTTGCGAGTCAACTTTGCTTGACCAACAGGGGGTGAGGGTTGACTAGGTGTCTGTATCTCATATAGCTGAGCCTGACTTGATTCTTCTGTTTGGGTATCCTTGTGTTTCGGGGCTTTTGCTTGTGGATGAGGTGGACTACTCATGTATCCAAAGATTTTCCTATTCCTTTTGTTGTTCCTCACGATGTTGATAGAAGTTTCTGTACATTTTGGTTCATATCCCATGTCTGGAGACTGAGATAGCTTAATCTCGGAGGTGTTCGGTAGTGAACTCGGACAATTGCGAAAGTAATGATCTTCACGTCCACATTGATAGCAAGCTTTTCTTGAAGTTATTTCTTGACTTTTTCCATGTTTCCCTTTTTGTTTCTTGGAACTGATGCGACGACGAGGCTGAAACTGTGTGCAGGTGATAGTCCATCCATCGATGTAACACCCATTTGCTTCTTTTTGGAGCTGAGCATCCTTGTGATGTTTCCTTTTTGGAAAACCTGGCAATTCATCGTCTGACAGTGCATTAGGTATGAGAGAATTTGCTATTAGTTGTTCTTGAGGAGACATCTGTCTTTTTATGCCAGAAAATAAAGTACGGTTCTTCTGTTTTGTAGTTTCACTTTCGTTTGTACTGATCTGGCGACAAGGAATTCCATAGTACTCGCAACAACAACATGTTCCAAGATCGTTTGTCTGATGGTGTGCATCCTTTTGTGTCTGTTCATCAGTTGTTTTATTTAGAGTGTTGTTTTGACTTGCCAACACACCGCATTCTTTGCATTTAGTGACATCACTTGTAGTTGACATTCCAAGGTCTGACATCTGTATGGGTATGAAAGAATGGAAGGGACGAAAGGGTTGAGCAAAGACAGATTATAGAGAGCATAGAAAACTCATATATTTAAGGTTTTACCTAGCTAACTGATGTCATTGTGGACAAAAGTCACACAATACACCAACAATCATTTCAAAGAAGCAAATCAAACATGAACACAAAGGACAATGAATTCAAGCATACCAGCACAACATAATCCAATTTTACTCATTCAACCAAAACAAAAGGTGAGACAAGGTTTGGAATAAGAAAGATATTATAACATCAAGGAGTTGGGTAAGAATTATCAAGGAGTTAGACAAGACATATTTGTCGGTGGCCAATAGTGAAATAGGATAACCATGAACTATTAAAGTGAGGATAAATGATACAACCAAGGTTATAAAGTGAGTTAGGGAGAAAGCATTATCAAGGAGAAAAGTAGAGAGGCAAAAGTTTAATATATCAAGATAGATATTGTCCAAGGATGACAATGGCAAGAAAACAAAAGTATAAGAAGTCAAGGGTTATATAGCAATATTAGGGATTAGGAAACCACTTATAATATAATATAATATCGCCATTACCGATCTAGTCGAAAATCTTAATACTAAAGAACAATCCTATCAACCTAACCAAGAAGTCTAGTAATAGATCCAAAGGATCCATAACAAAACTTCTTGTGGAGTGAGGATAAGACAGAGAATAGGGCATCGTTGATAGCTTCGAAAAGTTTTCTTCTGGCAAACTTCGCTTCAAGTTCCGCAATCCTAGCTTGATCATCTTGCAATGCTTCTCATTAGAATCTTCCGATAGACGAAGAATCAGACAAGAGTTGAAAATAAAAGAGATGAGTCGTGATATAAAGTAAGTTTTTATGGAGGAAAATATATCAGGATTTGAAAGACTGACTGGGCTTTCCATTTCTAACTAATCTAGCGACCTACGGTCACATTGCTTTGATACCACTTCTGTCACACCCGTTTCTAAAGGGCAGAGCCGGGTGCATAGCATATGTGTGCCAGGATCTATTTCCACACATATGTTGACGTCACAAGTGTAATATATCAAAAGAACAATGCATAAGAGTGTAAATAACGATTATATTAACATATTACACTTCAAACAGACATAATGTCTTAACCTTTATTCATCAAAGTACAGTGAACATGGACATCCATCCACAGGAAGATGACCGGGGGTATCACTAAACTAGCATCCATGGAGTTCAGCATCATATCTTCATCTGCAACTTCTGATCAAAATTAAGCAAGGGTGAGCTCACTTATGGTTGGGGCTCAGCAAGTGGGGGAAAAACTAATGCAAAGTCTAACAAGGTGAGGTTGAGGTTGAGCAGTAAGCATTTTAGTTGGTCAACATTTTATTAACAACACTTGTCTTACTAATAAGTGTAAATCCCAAGTATTCCCATTAAGCAAAGGTACAAGACTAATTCAAAAACACTTAAGTGAAACCACTTAAGCAAACCATTGGTAGATCATTGGATCTTGATTTATTTCCATCTTCAAGTTCAATTATCATGTGAGGAGTCCAGGCTGCTCTTAACCGTGAGCACGGCTGATATATCAGTTTTACACTCTGCAGAGGTGGTACAACTTTACCCACAAGCCGTGCATCCCCTCTAGCCTGGGTCGGCCAAAACCCGTAAACACTTCCGAGGTGAGTGGCTAGGGATCCACTATGAGGCTTTCACAAAATACACTTAATACGAAGCAACCCGCTAAGGTTTCTAAAGACGATGGTGGTGGCCCCCTGGGTGAGGTACCTTAGCCAAGAATACGTCCCCATGTTAACGTGGGCTGCCAACACCTACCGCTCCCCCTCTTGCCCATATTTTAGGTAAGGTTGCCAGGCACTAAGCATATAAAGCTAATTACCAAAGCCAGAGCCATGATAGCACTCGTGGTTGCACTGTTTTCCCGGGTGGTCACTCCATGTTCCAATTAATATGCAATAATCTTGTTTAACCGTCGGGTTAACAACAATAATGTAAACTTACCATTTTAGAACATTAATACCATAAGCGGGAGTGACTGCATAAAGTTAAGTTGTAGCAATAGCATAGCTACGAAGGTAAAGTATAATTCCCATGTTTGATCAAGGAATAAGGTTGGAAAGGTTATCTAAATAGGTAACCCGTCAAATTATGCATATATATCCAAAAGAATAAACATTATTAAATGTATTGTTTAGGATCAAACAGAGTATGCAGAGGGAGAAGTCCACTTGCCTTGCTTATTGAAAACATGAGGTTCTTCCACGGATAGGAATAGATCTTGATTCTTAACTATTAGATCAACCACTGAATATCACACAAATAAACAAGAAGAAACAAACACCACTCAATAACATACAACATTCATCATACGAGCTAAAAGAAAGCCTAAAAAAAGCATTCGTTTTCCAAGAATGTCGCAAGTAATGGTTATAATAAGAAGGCATTCTTTTCAAAAATGTGTGATCTATGCTTTATAAAACAAGACATGAGCTTAAAAATATCTTAATTAAAATATACAAATATTAGGTTCACCAATTTAATCTTTTATAAAACACCATATGTGATATGTCTAAGATTAAGGGTTTATAAGATGATAGAACAAGTTATAATGATATTAAAGCTTTTTAATCTTTTATAAAAGATATAAGGTAATGAGTTATCAAACATATTATTAATTTATGAAGCATATAATAAAACATTTATTGATAAAAAGCTATTATACCAGCTTAGATAGATTTTATATAGAAAGATAACTAAACAATAGTTATTTTTATTTTTATTAAGAAAATACATGGCCTATATTAGTATTAAGAAAGCTATATTCCAAGTCAACATATGATGTAACATTTTAGTATTTTTTGTATAACAATTGTATTTCAAATTAAACTATGAAAATATGTGAACCGTTAGAAACATTAATTAAAATGCTTATCACCTGATTAATAAAACTAACAAAACCATTTCTATTTTATTTGGTTTCTAAATTTATATTTTATAATAAAAGTTGTAACATGAATCTACACATAAATAAAGATAGACTAGAAGGGGTAGTTGATACCTTTACATTTTTGTATACAAATATAGTTAGGAATAACCATCTCCTATTTTTTGTTAAAAATATGTAATCTTTCTATCCGTTCTTATTTATAAAACTATGTAAAGATCAATTATAACAATCACTAACCAAATTTAAGTTACGAAAAACACGTGAACAGTTGCAAATAATGATTTTAATGTATTTTGCATAAACTTATGAGGTGAAGAAATCAAATAAATTATTTAAATGGTAAATAATCATTTTATAAAAAAACATCATCACAGAGATTTATATGGAATTAGCTCTATAGTCTAGAGGGTAGTTTATAATTTGTATTATCTTCTACCTTAGTTTGATGACGAGGGTGATAGCTTCGGCGAGCTAAACTAACGAACACGGGCAGCGGCACGATGAAGCAGCAGGACCGGTGCGGTGACGGAATCGAAGACGTCTAGCAGCTTCTTCCGATGGCACATGGCAGTACAGCTCCGGCGAGGGGCGGATGGACGCGAACTGTCCGTCGACGAGCTTCACGGCGGTGAGCTGGGCAGGGCGTGAGCAGGGGCTCGTCGGCGGGTGCGCGTGAGCAGAGCGGCGGCGTGAGTGTGGTCGACAGAGTGCTGCGCGGGTGAGCTCCGGCGCAGTGGTGTAGACTCCGGCGGACGGTGGTTCGTCGGTGAGGACTGAGGGGAAATAGGAGTGAGCTCGGGATGGCTTGGAGAGAGAGGTCTGGCTCTAATTTATAGAGGGAGGAGAGGGAGAGAGAGGGTCGGCCGGCGTCATGTGCATTCAAGGAGCTTGAATGGAGGGAGAAACGGAAGCATTGAAGGTCCATGAAAGTCCATCAACGCGGAACGAACGGTCGGCTACGGTCCCTGGCGTGGTCGCTTGGACTTCGGCACGGTGTCGGCTGGGCAGCTGCTCGGGGTCAGTGTCGAGCGCGCAGGGCACGGACGTCGGGGTCGGGTGGTCTGGACACAGGGCCGGGGCACGGCTGGCGCGGCTGCTCCTGGGTGCGGACGCTCGGCTGCTGCAAGGCTACGCAGCGCAGCGCGTCGGTCTCTGGCGCTGGGTGGCTGCGTTCCTGGGCGTCGCGGCTTGAGCGCGCGGGGCAGGGAAGAGAGCAGGGGAGAAGAGAAAAGGAGGCAGGTGGGAGAGAGGGAGGAGCAGAGGGCGACGACGGCTGGTGTCCAGAAGCAGTGGTAAGCTTCGTGCTGGTGTGTTCCATGAGGAAGAAGAGATTATGAGAGAGCTGTGGGGTGGGACCCACATGTCATTTAATGAAAGGGAGGGAGGCAGACCGCGTGACATGAACGCAATGCCTGGGAGCGTTCGATGGCATTTTTTATTTTTTTATTTTATTTTGTTTTATTTTCGAATTCTTTTTTTATAAGAAGATACGATTATATATTACATATTCTAAACATTATAAGAAATCTAAAAATAATATATTTTTTATAAATAAAATACCTAACTTAAAAATACATAACCTTAGGGCAAATTCCATTATTTAAATAAAGTGTGCTTCACATAAATCAATAAAAGTGAGATTCTTGCAAATCATTACATACAAAATAAATATCCATATCAAAATACATGTTTTCCCAAATATATCTATTCTTAACAATTCATCATTATTTTATAAAATGACATTTTCTCATAGAATTATATCCAAAAATTGGATTTGAACACCAAATCAAAAAAAATATGTTTCAACATGAATGCATCAATCACTTCATCACTTGGTAAATTTTTATCTATTTAAGAAATTGTTCAATTTAATTATGTCACCATTTCATTATTTATAAACATAAATATTTTCCATTGTATTGAAAATTAATACATCAAACTGGGTTGTTTTCATTTGATGATTTAGGGTGTTACACTAGGGCTAGAGATAGCAATGGATACCTGTGACCCGATACCATTCACTCCATTAGGGTTAGTTTGGGAATGCCACTTTTTTAAGAGATTTCTATTTTTCAAAGGAATTTTAGTTTATTTTCTCTTAGGAAAATGGCTCAAACTAGCCCTTAGGATATGTATATATGCTAAATATTTTATCCATGGGATTTTTCTTTGGCAAAAACCTATAAACGGGTATTAGAACGTTCCACCCTCACTCATACGCGTTAACCCGCGGATATAAAAATACCCAATATAAACTTGACCAAAAACATAAACTTGAGCATTTGGCATAAGCCAAAACAAATAAAACACTAGCTATATAATCTCTTTCTACTCTAGAAGTCCATAGACACTCAAGTACAATCCACATATAGTCATACTCCTGCTCATCCTGGTCCTATTCTCGTTAAATCAATTGTGTAAGTATAGTTTTTAAGCAGATTTTATAGTTGCTTCTTGTGCAGCTATGTAATTAGATATTTTTATAGGTCCGAGCACAATCCTAGTCATAATCCTAGTCATGCAGTTTGATTTTTTTGCACTGTAGTGTGATGCTTAATTATTACATATGGTTTATTTAAATTCGATGTTCAGTAGCTAGTATTTTTTACAATTTGTTATATTTGTTGAATGATGTTTAGCGTATATGATAGATGTCTAATTTTATGGGTACGATTGATTCAACGTATGATCTATATTTACATAGGTATTAGAGTAAATTTATATCCACCTGTAGATACGATTGACTTGACGGAATTTTTTTTATGGTATGTACCTATCGCCGACGCCTTCGAAGCGGCGGTGCACGTACCATCCGGACCAACGCCAAAAGTCGCGTTATTAACTTGAGGGCAAAATAAAAAAGGTAGAAATTTAGGAAGGAAACAAAAGCTCTACTGCCTTGTATGGAATTGCAATGGCGTCTGGGGCTTTTCCCACGAGCGCCCTGCGCCCGCCTGCCCTGCCCATCTCACTCTCCTCCCTAGGCAACTAACTAAACGCCGCGCTACCGCATACGCTACCAGCCGCCGCGATGGGGTCCTCATCCTCGCCGCCGCCACCGCCACCGCTGCCACTGCCCATGATTGGGCGGGCCGGGAACCTCACCATCTTCATCACGCCGCCATCCCCCGCTAGCACGCCCCGGGGCGCTGGGCGCACGCCGCCTCTCGAGTCCCCGCGCTCGGATATCTCCACACCCATCCCGCAGAGGGCAGCCCCGTCGCCCTCCCTTTCTCCTCCGCGGAACCACGAGAGCCGGGTCGTGGCGCCTGCGGTGGTGGTCACCCCGCCCACGCCGTCTGCTTCTGTGAATGTCGCGCTGCCGCCGGTGCAGGTGCCGCCGCCGCAGTACGAGAAGGCGTCCGCGGGGGGCAAGCACGACGTATCGGCGTTTGGCTTCTTCTGGGACGCCGTCGCGCGCGTCCAGGAAGGTGAGCGAACCGCATTCGTGATTTGTTATATTTTTGCCCAGAGATTTGGAGTTCTCATGCTTGGATTCTCTCGTTGTTCTCGTCGCAGCGCACGCGAGCCTCGACGATTACGTGTCTACTTGGTTCGGGTTGGATCAGTCCAAGTACCAGTGGGCGCTCAACGACTACTACGAGACCATAGGCAAGGTCAGCAAGGTCAGTGATCTTCGACTTCGCTCATCGTCAACTTGGCTGAATGACCGTGTAATTAGGGAGAATCGCGTTCGATCCGTGTCTTTTCGTCTCCGCTGTCGGTACTCTGATCTGGATCTGTATCTGGGATGAAATACTTTTTTGCGATGATGCCTGGAGGTGGACGGAGCATTTTATGTTTGTGTGGTGGTGGATGGCCGTTCTATTAGATGGCCTCGTGAACTCTACGTGTTGGTGCTAGGTTTGAAGCTGTCCCTACAACCTTTTGTGGTCATGAAAATGCTGATAAGTGTCTTCTCGGTATGTGATAGATGGTAAGAGTGGCTTGTGTGTGTTACCTGCTCCCAAAAAGTATTGGGGAATCTATTCAAAGGGTGTCTAAGTGGTGATGGTGCCGTCTGTTAAGCTCAAGTCAATCCCCATCTTGCAATATCTGTAAAGTTCGAATCAAAGACAGCCCTCAAACACAAGACAAGAATAGATGCCTAATCCCCCTTATTTTAGCAACTGTAAGGATGATGGGAGTGGGACATTGTATTGGGATGGAGAATATGCACTAGGACTGCCATATTGTCTGGAGTAGCACTTTGAGGCTTTCAAAATGTTGCGGGATTAGTAAAAAAAATTTGCCCCCCTGGTTTTAACGTTGGGTGCACTGGCTGTTTTTGGTAATTTTCATCTCAACACACAGAAGTGCATTATACCATGGACTCTTAACAATTCCAATCATCAATACAGTGGGTACAAACTATAATGCTAACAAGAGTGCCGTTGGTGTTTCAAAGAACATAAGCAGCAATATGTCAAAGTAAACTGTGATGCAGAAATATGAGACTGTGATGCATAAATATGTAATTTGAGACTAAATACTGGCCAAAAGCTCCAAGTTTTCAATGAAGGAATTTGAGACTCTGATGCAGAAATATGTAAACTGAGTAGGTTACTCCCAAATCGGAATAAACATTTGCTACAATTGATGCGTCTTGCAGAAATTATTGTGGTCCAGAAAGATATAAACTGGAATAGTTATGCGGTACAATTTTCAGTAGACATTTTTCTTTCAGCAGATGAAGTGTTGTGGAAATGCATATGTTGCGTTAGATTTGTGGCTGAGTCTGGAATTATGATATAAATGATAGGTTAGGGGTAACACCAATTGAGAAAAAAGCCTGTCTAATATTGACTGAGATGGTTTGGACATGTCCAATGGAGACTTTCAGAGACGCCAGTGCGTAATGGGATCCTAAGATGTGATAGCAATGAAAAGAGAAGAAGAGGTAGAGCGAAGTTGACATAGGAGGAGGCAGTAAAATGAGACTTAAAAGGATGTGATATACCAAAGATTTAACCTTGAATAGGAGTGCATGGCATATTTTTTAAGGTGGTAAGGCGACCAATCCCATTTTTAGCTTTTAAGCGGTAAAGCGTAAGGCAAGGCGACACCTTAAATATTTTTTAAAATAGAAAAATAATGATATTTGAGCAAGTGTTTAGGACAAAAATATCAATAAAGAAAAGAAAAAAGACATAGAAAAGAAAAAGAAAAAAAGCTATACCTCAACTAGCCCAGCAAACCCATCAATATTCGGTTAACTTTCCCCACACTCTATTTATTTCAGCCAGTTACTCCCTCCCCAGGCTTCTTCTACGTCGCCGACAGCCACTCTGCTCGCCATGGAAGACGCCTCTATGCCGCCGCCGGCCACTCTGCTCGCCATGGAAGAGGCCAATCCTCCGTCCCTCCCCTCCCCTTTTCCCTCCTCTTTCCCGTCGCTTGTGGCAGTGGACTCTGCTCTGGGCGCGCCTTCCATGCCGGCGGCGGTGCCATTGCCTTCCCATCCTTGGCGCGGGCGACACCTTACCAGCGCGGTCGCCTTCCCCTCCCCGGCACGGGTGACACCTTACCCGGCGTGGCCTTCTTCCCCTCTCTGGCGCGGGTGGCACGAGCACTCTTCCACTCACCTTAGGTTTCGGAGTAAGGCGAGGGCGACGCCTTACCTCGCTGGTCCGCCTTACAGCCTAGGCGACGCCTTAAAAACTATGGTGCGTCGAAAACAGCTATCCATATGCCTGAACCTTAACTTGTGAGTTTTATTGGTTTTTTAACTCTAGTTTACTTCAACTTGCTTGGGATAAAAGGATTTGTTGTTGATGATCTTGTACTAAGTTGAGATGAATTTGCAAACTGGAACTTTGTGCTAGTGAATTCACTTAATTTACCTGAATGTTTTAGTTCTGTAAACTGATTCTATAAGACTATAACAGTGATTGAACCAGTTATAAACTGGGATACAACATGACTATTTTAACATATATATATTGAACTTTGTGCTCCACCCACATCTTTTGATTCTACCGTTAACATCTTAGTTCAGTATGATAATGAATTCACTTAATTTATCTGAATGTTCTAGTTCTGTAAACTAAGTATATAACAGTGATAGAACCTGGTACGCTGTTGTTCTCTGCCACGCACCGATCGGAGGTTGTACGTGTGGAGGATCGGTGGGTGCGGTTTGAAGGCTGAACGACGGAGAGGAGCCAGCGATCGTGAGAGGAGGAAAACAAGGTGGCGGCTAGGGTTGGACTCCCGGCTCCCTACAGGAAGCCGGAAACAATGTGTTTCTGCCTGATCTATAGAGTGGTGCTTACAATTATTTATACTCCCTTCTGGTCCTTATCTAATGAGATAGATCTCCTCTTTTCTCTCTAACAAATCTTATCTTCTAATCCCTATCTTCTCTCTAACAAATCTTATCTTCTAATCCCTATCTTCTCTCTAACAAATCTTATCTTCTAATCCTTATCTGCATGCTTATCTTCTAATCCTTATTTGCATGCTTATGCTGTTGCCCGGCGCCTATAGTGGTGGCCGGTCATAACATCTCTCCCTGCCTGCGCAAACAACTCGTCCTCGAGCTGCACATCCGGGTAGAGAGTCTTGAAGTCGTCCAGGGGCTCCCAGGTGGCGTCGTCCTCCGGAAGGCCTTGCCACTGGACGAGGATGTGCCACGCGCCGCGACGGAGCTATGCGCGCAGGACCTGCGCAGGGGCTGGCAGCAGTCGCCCGTCCTGAACCGGTGGCAGCACGGCCGGTGTTGATGGTGGCGAGCCGGCGGAGTTGTACGGCTTTAACAGCCCCACATGGAAGACGTCATGCAGGCGCGCGTCCGCGGGGAGTCGGAGAAGATAAGCCACCTGCCCGATGCGCTCGACGATCTGGAACGGCCCCGCGTAGCGTGGGCGCAGCTTGCCCTTGGACGGTGAAGCGAGCGCATGGGTGGGTCGGTGGAGAAGTCGGAGCAGCACCCATGCGCCCTTGTCGAACTCCACCTCGCGATGGTGCTCATCGTAGTGGCGCTTGGCGTACTGCTGGGCCTGAAGAAGACGCTCGCGAACCTCCTCCAGGAACGCGTCGCGGTCCCGCAGCATGGCGTCCACCGCTTCTGTCTGGGCCGCCCCGGCGTGGTGTGGCAGGAGGGGTGGTGGGGGTCGGCCGTACACAACCTCGAATGGCGACGCTCGGAGTGCCGTGTGGTACGAGGTATTGTAGCAGTACTCCGCCCAGGAGAGCCAGTCGACCCACGAGCGAGGCCGATCACCTGTCGCACAGCGCAAATACATCGCGATGACCTTGTTGACGACCTCGGACTGGCCATCCGTCTGGGGATGAAAGGTCGTACTGAGCCGCTGCTTGACACCTGCACATTTAAAGAGATCGCGCCAGAGATTGCTGGTGAAGACTGGGTCGCGATCGCTGACGATGGAGCTGGGGAAACCGTGTAGGCGCACGATCCCGTCGAAGAAGGCACGGGCGACGGAAGCGGCGGTGTAGGGGTGGCTGAGCGCGATGAAGTGGGCGTACTTCGAGAAGCGGTCCACCACCGTCAGGACGACGGACTTGCCGTGCACCTTCGGCAGCCCCTCGATGAAGTCCATGGAAATATCTGCCCACACCTGCGACGGAACGTCCAAGGGCTGAAGTAGGCCGGCCGGCTGTGTGGTCGGTGTCTTGTTCCTCTGGCACACGTCATAGGAGCGGACGAAGTCGAGCACCAGCTGGCGGTCACCGGGGATGTAGAAGTCCGCGCGGAGGCGCACAAGGGTTTTCTGGACCCCCTCGTGTCCCGCCGAGTGAGCCAGGGTCACCACCTGGTGGCGCAAGTCGTCGGTGGCAGGCACGTAGATGCGCTTGCCGTGGAGGAGGAAACCGTCGTCGGCTGCCCACGGCGCGCCCAGAGATGCAGCCTGCAGCTGCTGCAGCAGGTCGCGCGTGACCGGGTCGGCCGCGATGGCGCGGCGAATGTCGGCGTAGAGGTCGAAGGAGGGCCCAGAGAGGGCACAAAGCGCCGCAGTCTCCTCGTCGCGGCGAGACAGCGCGTCGGCCGCCGAGTTGAGCCGCCCGGGGCGGTACTCGACGGTGAAGTCAAACCCGAACAGCTTGCTGAGCCACTGGTGTTGAGGCACGGTGGACAGCCGTTGGTCCAGGAGGAACTTCAGGCTGTAGTGGTCGGTGCGGACGAGGAACCGGCGCCCCCACAAGTACGGGCGCCAGTGCCGGACGGCTTGCACCAGCCCGATGAGCTCGCGCTCGTAGGCTGCCAGCTTGACATGGCGAGCGGCGAAGGGTCGACTGAAGAAGGTCAGGGGTCCGCCCCCCTGGTGTAGAACGGCGCCAAAACCGGTGTCGGATGCGTCGCAGTCGACCACGAACTGGCGCACGAAGTCGGGCATCTGTAGAACCGGCGCCGACGAGAGCGCCCACTTCAGGGCAGCGAAAGCCTCGTCCGCCTCCGCCGTCCAGACGAATGCCTCCTTCCGCAGGAGACGTGTGAGTGGCGCCGCGATGGAGCCGAAGTCGCGGATGAACTTCCTGTAGTAGCCGGCGAGGCCCAGGAAGCCACACACCCCGTGTGGAGAGCGCAGTAGTGGCCACGAGGCGACCGCGGCCACTTTGTCGCTGTCCATGGCGACGCCGTCGGCGGAGATGACATGGCCGAGGTAGGCGACGGAGGGGGTCCCGAAGGAGCACTTCGATCTCTTTAGAAAGAGGCCGTGGGCTCGTAGGGCGGTGAAGACGAGGCCGACATGCTGCAGGTGCTCAGACCATGATGTGATGTAGATCAGAATGTCGTCAAAGAAAACCAGCACGAACCTACGGAGGAAGGGGTGGAGCACGTCATTCATCAACGCCTGAAATGTCGCAGGGGCGTTGGAGAGCCCAAACGGCATCACCAGGAACTCGAAATGGCCATGGTGGGTGCGGAACGCCGTCTTCTCAATGTCGGCCGGGTGCATGCGCACTGTTGGAGCGAAGGCAGAAACGCCACCCGTCGCCCGAAGTCTCCACCGCTTAGCCCCTGCCCTGACAGACAAAGCAGGCAGGGACACCCTTCGCTTCATCGGCACCAGAGACAACACGGAGACCCTTCGCTCGATTCGGCACCAGACGAAGGCCTGCGGCGACGCCTCCCCGCGACGCGGCCTCGTTCAGCTCTGAGGCCCACATGAGATCTGGCCCATCGTAACGGGCCCTGCGTGGCCGCGTTTGTGTTACGGGCCTAATTTGTAAAGGCATACTTGTAATTACAGCTTGTAACCCCGCTTTATGGGAATATTCTGGGGATAAACTAGGTACCTGAGGGCACATGCGTCCTTAACGCAAGGCGCCGTGCACTCGGATACCTATAAATACCCCCGCACAGTGCCCGTGAGAGGCTAGATTAACAGAGCTTTTGCCATCACGCGCGAGTGCCCTGTTGCCATCACCATTCACTCGTGTTGGATCCCCTTGCTGTCGAGAGCAAGTTCCAACATTTGGCGCCCACCGTTCGTGCTACGAGACAACCACCCGCGATGGCACCCAAGAGAGCTAACCCGAAGGCTGACGAGGCTGCGAAGGCAGCACTGCTCGCCGCAAGAAAGGGCAAGGCCCTCGCCCTCACCCAATCCACCCACCAAGAGGCCACTGAAGACGACACCCTCCGCACCTGCGACCCTGAGGGACAACCCTCAGGCTTCGCACCTCCCTCAGGCTTCGCACCTCCCTCGGACTTCGCACCACCGGAGGGCGCGGACCTCGCCGAGGACGGTGAGGTCCTCGGCGTCTCAGCAGAAGAACAGCTACAGCTGCGCGCCCTGCGCCTCAAGAACCGCAACCTCCAGAGGCAGAAGGAGATACTGGAGGCCAAGCGCCAGCGTGTGTCCGCACTCGCCAAAGTGCGGCAGATGATACGCGACGAAGAGCACAAGGCCCAGGAACTCGAGCGGGAGATTGCGCTGATGCAGCGCGAAGGCCACCTCAGCCCGCGGCACGAGTCATCCCTCCAGCAGCGCGCACAAAACGAAGACACGCGCGAAGGCCACCCCGGCCTGCAGCATGGGCCACCCCTGCAACACCGCGCGCAACCGGAGGACCCGCGTTTCCCCCAGCGCGACTTCACTTTCCCGCACGCCACGCCATTCCAAGGGGTCAATTATCTCGATGAGCGAAGCCCCCTGGCGCCTCACCTGCAAGTGACGCCGTGGCCAGCTAACTTCCGGGCTGGGACCTACCCCAAGTACAACGGCAGCACCGACCCGGCTCAATACATAATGAGCTACCAGGTCGCCGTCGCATCGTCCGGGGGGGACGACACCACAATGGCGAAGTCCTTCATCATCGCCCTCGAGGGCCCCGCACTCACCTGGTTCACCAGGTTGCCTCCGCTGTCCATCGATTCCTGGAGAAGTCTCCGGGACAAGTTCCTCCTCAACTTCCAAGGGTACCGCCCGGACACCGACGCCCTGGCCGAGCTCTCGCTCTGCAAGCAGCTAGAGAGGGAGACCCTGAGGGAATATTACCGCAAATTCCTGACACTCAAGTCACAGCTACCCTCAGTCGATGACCAGATTGCCATCCACTATGCTATCAGTGGTCTTCGCGCTGGCGTCCTTTACAGCCACTGCATCAGAGATCCGCCGAAGAACCTCCAAGAGTTATACCAGCTGTTTGAAAAGTACGCCAGATCCGAGGAGCTCCACCAGCGCAAGATTGAGTCCCAGCGGAAGCCAAAAGATGCTCCACAGTCCAGCCGCACGTGGACAAGGACTCCGCAACCAGACTCCGGTCGAGATGGCCGCGGTCAGCAGCAAGTGCACAACATTGCCAACCAGCAGCCGGCCACTGACCCCCTTCGTCGCCAGGAATATCCCCCCAAGGCCGCGGAAGTGGAACTCGCGGCAGGGGCCGAGGGCGTGCGCAGCCACCCCCTCCACCGCGCCGATTTTACTGCCTTTTCCATGGCGAAGACTGCGCCCACCAAACCAAAGACTGCCCCGAAGTGAAGGCCACCAGAGACAGAATGGCGAGGGCGCAGCCAGCCGACAACCCCAGAATTGTCGCCCATAATTACCAGCCACCCCCTCCACCATATATCCACGCTCCCGCCCCGCACCCACCGCACCACGCTTACCAACATCATCAGGAAGTACAAATCGTACATCCTCCGCCTCCACCACCACACCAGCAACAACAAAACATCCCCCATGCCCCAAAGCAGGAAGACTTCGCCGATCAACCTTATCGCGGAGTCATTCATATGATAACTGGGGGGTCCAGCACCGACTTCGACACCAAGCGGCAGAAGCGGGACCACTACCGCAGCATAAACCATGTCGCCGTCACGGGCCCAGTTGTGCAGACAAAGTGGTCCCACATACCGCTCACCTTCGACGCACGGGACGTCGACTTGCGCAGCGCCCCCCACTGCGATGCCATGGTTATCAATTGCAGCGTGGCAGGCTGGGACCTACACAAGGTCCTCGTTGACAACGGCAGCCAGGCGGACATCATCTTCCTCCACGCCTTCGATCGCATGGGCATCAGCCACAGCCTGCTTAAGCCTTCGGACAACCCGTTGTATGGCTTCGGCGGCAAAGGCACCTTCCCCGTCGGCAAAATAGAGTTGCCCCTCTCCTTCGGTGTAGCACCCAATGCCCGAAGTGAGCAAGTGACTTTTGACATTGTGGATATGGTATATCCATACAACGCCATCATGGGTCGGGGCTCCATCAATAAGTTTGAAGCTGCCATCCACGGACTGTATTTGTGCATGAAGATACCAGGCCCGCTAGGCGTAATTACAGTCTACGGTAACCAGCAGACAGCGCGCAACATAGAGCGGGACTTCGTGCCTGGCCAGAGGAACGTGCACTGTCTCACGACACAGTGCGAGGTCCCTGCGCCCGCCAGCCCAACTGACAAGCAGCACGACAAGGCTCAGTTGCAGAGTCAGGATGGGACCAAGACTGTCCCCCTCGATCAGGCCACGCCCAAGCAGACAGTCACTATCAGCGAAGACCTTACTTCGCATGAAGAAGAGAAGCTCCTCTGCTGCCTGGCCAAGAATAAAGATGTCTTCGCCTGGTCCGCCCTCGACCTGGTCGGAGTCAGCCGATCCATAATCGAGCACAGTTTGGGAATTGACCCCTCGGTGCGACCAAGAAAGCAAAGGCTCCGCAAAATGTCCGACGAAAAGACAGAGGCCGCCAAGGCGGAGGTGCACCGCCTCCTAGAGGCTAAATTCATTGAGCCAGTGGCTTACCCCACATGGCTCTCCAATGTTGTAATGGTGCAGAAAAAAAGCGGAAAATGGCGGATGTGCATAGACTTCACCAGTCTCAATAAGGCCTGCCCAAAAGACAATTTCCCGTTGCCACGGATCGACAAAATAGTCGATAGCGCGGTCGGATGCGAGGTCATGTCTCTCCTCGACTGCTTCTCCGGCTATCACCAGATATACATGAAGGCGGAAGACAAGGCTAGCACCAGCTTTATAACACCCTTCGGCACATATTGCTTCATCAGAATGCCGGAGGGTCTCAAGAATGCCGGGTCCACCTTCTCCAGACTCACCAAAACAGTACTCGAAGGCCAGGTCGGCAGAAATATATTTACATATGTGGACGACATCGTCGTCGCCAGCAAAAATAAGGAGGACCATCTCGCCGACCTGGCCGAGACATTCGCAAACATGCGAGATGCGCGACTCCGCCTAAACCCGGAAAAGTGCGTTTTCGGTGTTCGCCAGGGCAAGATATTGGGCTACCTGGTGTCACACCGCGGCATCGAGGCCAACCCAACCAAGATCCAGGCCATCATCGACATGTCGCCTCCGCAGTCTGCCAGGGACGTCCAGCGTCTGACAGGCAGATTGGCCGCTCTCAACAGATTCATCTCCAGGTCGGCCGAGCGAAGTCTTCCTTTCCTCAAAACTCTCCGCGGCGCAAAAGACTTCGCCTGGGGACCGGAGCAAGCAGCGGCCTTCGCCTCATTAAAACAGTACTTAACGGAGCTGGCCACCCTCACGAGCCTCGACTCCTCGCTCCCCCTATTGCTCTATGTCGCGGCTTCGCCGCACGCGGTCAGCGCGGCACTAGTGCAGGAGCAGACAGTCGAAGGCGCTGTCAGACAGTGCCCTGTTTATTACGTCTCCGAGGTCCTGACACCGTCCAAATGCAACATGACAGAGCTGGAGAAGATCGCCTACGCAGTTGTTATGTCCTCGCGCAAGCTGCGCCATTACTTTGAAGCATTCAAGGTCCGCGTCACCTCAGACAGGGGGCTCGGCGAACTGTTTAGAAACCCGGAGGCATCGGTGAGGATCGCCAAGTGGGCAGCCGAACTCTCCGGCTACCACATCAGCTTCGAGCCCAGGACAGCCATCAAATCGCAAGTCCTGGCAGACTTCGTCGTCGACTGGACCGGGCCAGTAACACAGCCGGACCCGACCACAGAGAAGGTCTGGACGATCCATTGCGACGGCGCATGGTGCCATGCGGGGGCAGGCGTCGCTGCAATCATAACCTCACCAGTCGGAGTCAAGCACAGATATGCAGCACGACTCAGCTTCAATCTGGAATCCGACAGATGCACAAATAATATAGCAGAATACGAAGCAGTCATCCTCGGCCTCCGCAAGCTAAGGGCCCTCGGAGTCACCACTTGCATCATCAAAACAGACTCCAAGGTAGTTGCCGGCCAGGTCGAGAAAGACTATGCAGCCAAAGACCCCGCACTCATGCAGTACCTCGCGGCCATCCGAAGTCTCGAGAGGCAGTTCAAGGGGTTCACCGTGCAGCATGTGGACCGGGCCAAGAATGAGGAGGCCGACGCATTGGCCAAGGCCGCGGCCAGGGGCGAAGCTATGCCCTCCGACGTGTTCTTCCATATCATCGGCACGCCAGCAGTCCGGAGCCCCGAAGGGCTCCAAATAACCAATGACAGCGAGGGCCACCGCACAGTTAACCTCATCATGACCGAAGACTGGCGAGCACCCATTACCCTGTTCCTGCAGGGGTATTATCACCCAGCCGACATCAGTGAGGCCAAGCGCCTCAGACATCGAAGCCGGGACTTCGCTCTGATTGAAGGCCAACTCTACAAAAAAGGGGTCAGTCAACCAATGCTTAAGTGCGTCACCGAGGCCGAAGGCATGCAGATTCTACGTGAAGTCCACAGTGGCACGTGCGGCTCGCACGCGGGGCCGAGGGCCCTAGCTGCTAAGGTGATCCGCCAGGGTTTTTACTGGCCTGCAATGATTTGCGCCGCGAATCGGGTCACTCGGTCCTGCGAAGCCTGCCAGAAGTTCTCTCCTCGGTCAGGCGGCCCTTCGCAGTATACAAAGCTGATCGCCCACACATGGCCTCTCCAGCGCTGGGGTCTCGACATTGTTGGACCCCTGCCCACCGCTCAGGGGAACCTTAAGTTCGCCTTCGTCGCGGTCGAGTACTTCACCAAATGGATCGAGGCACGGGCTGTCGCCACAATAACATCAAAGACTGCCCAAAAATTCTTCTGGCAGAACATCGTTTGCCGTTTCGGAGTACCGTCCGAATTAACAGTCGACAACGGCAAGCAGTTTGATAACCAAGACTTCAAGGATTTTTGTTTCTCCATTGGCACCAAGCTTGCCTTCGCCTCAGTCTATCATCCGCAGTCCAACGGGGTCGTGGAGCGCGCCAACGGGAAAATCTTCACAGCTATCAAAAAAATGCTCCTCGATGAAAAAAAGGGCAGATGGAGCGATTTTTTACCTGAGGCAGTCTGGGCACTAAACACGACTGAGTGCAGGGCGACCGGGTTTACTCCCTTCCGTCTTTTATACGGATCGGAGGCCATGACCCCGCAAGAAATAAAGCACGGGTCCCCGCGAACAGTCCCGTCAGCCGTCCCAGATGTGGACGAGCCAACTTCAAAGGATCTCATCGACGGAGACCGTGTCTTCGCCCTACAGGCCCTGAACAAGTATCAAGCCCAGACCAAAGCATGGCGCGACCATTCAGTCACCCCGAGGGAGTTCAGCGAGGGGGACCTCGTACTCATTCGAACAGCTCGGACGGAGTCCAAGGGCAAGCTGGAGCCCAGGTGGGAGGGCCCTTTCATCGTCAAGACGAAAGCTTCCCCCAGCGCTTACAGGCTCACAACGCCAACCGGCGAGGACCAGGAGCACTCCTGGAACATCGACAACCTCCGCAAATTTTTTGTTTGATTCCTCAGGGCTGTCTTCGCCCTTGTAATTCGCAAAAACAATCTCGCACCGGCCCGCACTCTTTTCCTCCTGGGGGGTGAGGTTTTTAACGAGGCGGAGCCATGTAATATATGCGTAAAAAATCCCCCGCAAAAAGACATGCGTCGAAAAAGACCGCGATGACGGTCTTCGACATTCGACCACCACGAGGTCACCGCGAGGCTAAGCGCTAGCTACCCTCGCGTGCGACAAATCCGCGCAGAAGTCGTCTAAGGGTGCAGCCGGATTAGCACAACAAGTGCGAAAAAAAATCTAAGTCTATCGCGAAGACTATCCGCGCAGAAGTCGCCTAAGGGTGCAGCCGGATTAGCACAACAAGTGCGAAAAAAATCTAAGTCTATCGCGAAGACTATCCGCGCAGAAGTCGCCTAAGGGTGCAGCCGGATTAGCACAACAAGTGCGAAAAAAAAATCTAAGTCTATCGCGAAGACTATCCGCGCAGAAGTCGCCTAAGGGTGCAGCCGGATTAGCACAACAAGTGCGAAAAAAAATCTAAGTCTATCGCGAAGACTATCCGCGCAGAAGTCGCCTAAGGGTGCAGCCGGATTAGCACAACAAGTGCGAAAAAAAATCTAAGTCTATCGCGAAGACTATCCGCGCAGAAGTCGCCTAAGGGTGCAGCCGGATTAGCACAACAAGTGCGAAAAAAATCTAAGTCTATCGCGAAGACTATCCGCGCAGAAGTCGCCTAAGGGTGCAGCCGGATTAGCACAACAAGTGCGGAAAAAATCTGAGTCTATCGTGAAGACTATCCGCGCAGAAGTCGCCTAAGGGTGCAGCCGGTTTAGCACAAGTGCGGAAAAAATCTAAGTCTATCGCGAAGGCTATCCGTGCAGAAGTCGCTTAAAAGTGCAGCCGGATTAGCACAACAAGTGCGAAAAAACCGAAGACTATCTGTGCAGAAGACACTTAAGGGTACACCTGGACTAGCACAACAACGGCTGAAACGACAACATCAAACCATCCACGCCAAGACCAACTATAATCAAGCCAACACAGCGCAACAAAAACAAATCAGTGAGTACAAAACGCCTTCGCACACACACATGCACGCGAGGGCACACAATTCCACCATACAAGCCTCTACATACACAAGCGAGGGCACCACACTCTACATCGGCTCAACCTTAGGAATAATTCCCATCTCCCTATAATTAAATAACATTATCCTGAGCTCCTCACCCGCAAAAAGCCTTCGCAGTTCCCCTTCACCTACACTCTCGGCGGTCGGCAGAGACAACAGTTCCTGCCGACCAGCCCCACTCACACGAAGCAGAGCCTGCTCCTCCGCGCTAACCCTACGTTTTGCAACCGCCCTTCGTCGACGGCGCCCGGTGCTAGGGCCTGGCACGTCCGACGCGTCCGCGGCGTGCGGCGAAGCCTCCGCCGCAGCCACGTCCAAGGCCGCAAAATAATCCAAATTCTCCTCCGTCGACTCCTCAGTCCACTCAACCGAGCTCCCGGAGTCGGCAAAATCAAAAAACTCAGATACAGACCCACTATATTCATTACCACCTTCCGCGGTCGAAGCCGCCAAAAACTCAGTAGCAGCGGTTGCGTGCGCAGGCCCAAAATCTTGAACCTGCGCAGCAACCAAAATTCAGTACAACATCCAAAATTCCCCAACCCTAAACAACCACTACGCCACCTGCGAGGGCCCTGACGCTGCGGGAGCCTCCGCCGTTGGCTCCGCCGCCACTTCCGCCATTGTTTCCACCGCCTCCGCCGCCGGCTCTTCGACGGTCGGCGCAGCTGCTGCGAGGGCATCAGGACCGCCTTCGGCCACCTTCAGGGGCAGGTCTTCAACTGTCGCAGCAGATGTGGGGGCGCCTGGTGCGTCTTCCGCGGTCTCCGGGGTCGGCTCCGGGTCAGGCAGGGCGCTGTTCAGTGCTCCGAAGTCGTCCACCTGCTCGCCTCGCTCCGCCTAAAACAAAACATACAAAAAGTCAGCAAACACACGCACAAACCACATCCAGCAAACACCGAACAAACGACAACGTTACCTGAGCCCTCGCAGCCTCGGCCCGCTCCCTGACCACATCACCACCATACAGACCCCACATCCGGTCATAGAGGGCACCGGCGGACTCCTTCACCACGGGGTCTTCGACCTTATAGATATCTCGCCCAAAGTCTTCATCTGCCTGGTCGAAGGCCTCATAGTGCCGGCACCCTTCGCGAGAGAGTGCGTTCATCGCCCCCTCGCAGGTGACCAGGGAGGCGAACGACATTAATCCCCTCAGGACAGTGGGGAGCTCCTGCAGCTCCTCTTGCACCCATTCCAGACAGCGAAGCCCGGCCTCTCGCTCCGGCACCACGAAGTCACCGGTCCGCGCACCCAGCTCGCGATATGTGGCCATAAGCTGTGTGCGCGTCCGTTCGGCCTCCGTTCGCACCGCGGCTTCGGCCCCCTTCGCGCGGCTCTCCAGAGCGGTGAGCCGCTCCCGTAGGTCTTCGGCGAGATCCTTAGCAAGATTGCCTTCCGCCCGTGCCAGCCTAGCCTCCGCCTGCGCGGCCTGCTCCTTGGCGATGGCCTCGTTGGCCTCCCTCCTCTCCCCCGCCAGCTGGCGCCGGAGGTCAGCCTTTTCCTTCTCCAGGGCGGCCACCTTGTCCGCCAGTTTACGACACTTGCTGTCGGAGGCCGACTTCTCACGGACAGCGTCAGCATGTTGCGTCCGAAGTCTCTCGACTTCGGCAGACAAAGCTGCCGTAAGTGCCCCCGACGCAGTACGGCTGGTGAAGTCAGCCACCTGCAGAGCACACGTAAGGCCATGGCCGCAAAATATATATATATATATATATATATATATATATATATATATATATATATATATATAATAGCTCGGCGGACCTGACTCAGCGCCTCCGTCGCCTGACTCAGCGCCTCCGTCACTCCTTTCAGCCGACGGGTCGCCGCGCCAGCCTCGTCCCTGACCAACGCGAGGGCCGACACCTCGCCTCCGGCGCCAAGGGTCCCGTCCCTCGCCTTCGACGACAGCGCAGCCGTCGCGATTGCCGCGGCAGGCACAACTATAGCAAGCCGGCCCTCGTCCGACCCTGCAACGCATCAACGAGTAAAAAAAAAAAAGAGGCGGCCGGGTGACTTACCCCCAAGATAATCGTCCACGCTAATATCGGTGCCGAAGTCGGCAACGCGTTTGCCCGGCGGCGGCGACGTTCGGGCCGCCTTCGAAGCCTCCGCCACTCCGCTGGCCGGCGGCACCACCTTCGTCAGTTTGGAGACTCCGGCGCCCGCCGTTGTCTCCGGCGCCTTGCTGGGTGCAGAGGCGCCCGCCTTCGCCGCCAACGGCGGCTTGCCTCCGCTGGAGGCCGCAGCCTTCGCCGTTCCCCGCTGCCTTTTCGGCCGGGCTTCGTGAATCCTGACAGTCGCCTGGCGTTTTTGCGCCGCCCCTTGGCGATCCTTGTCCATCACTGCCCACACAACAGCACCGATATTTCGCCCGTAAGGAAAAACTCTCCACTGACGAACCATACGAGATGTAAAACAGTCTTCCTCAGCCGCGCAGGGGATAGGAACATTTCTAGGCCACCAGCCCCCGGTAACCCTCAGCATCCGAGCCGAAGACTCCCGGAGCTCGGGCGAAGACATCCTCTCCCCCGGGGCCGCACACGTCCTCATTAACTCTCTAGCAAAACTATCAGACACCCCAATTCCTCCCATCGCAGTACCTAATTTCCTCTTTTTTGAGGAGGGGGCGGCCGCCAGCGCAGGGTCGCCTCCAGTCTCCACCGCCGGCTTCTTCCCACGGCGGTCCGCTTCGTCTTGACCAGGGTAGCCGTCGTACGGCAATTGATTTAATTCGAAGACCCTGTTCAAACGTTCATTTGACCCGCGAATATCAAAGCTGCGCTGGCCTTCCGTCCTCGCCACGTACCGCCCCACGAGCCGCACCGCCAAGTCCTCCGCATCACGCACAAAGGCGGCCGGGTCACGGTTTCGCAAATTCAGTGCAAAGGCAGGACTTCGCACCACCCTTCCTCCATGAAAAGGCATCTGGCGAGGGCACACTTCGCCCAGCGCCCAGCCGTGCGCCAAGGGCCAGACCCCGTACGCCACGAACTCTTCAACTAAATCACGACCACTGCTCTGGCCGGCGGCGCACCGAAGGGCCCCTTCGTCTGCATCCTCTTCTGCCACTTCAAAAGGCGGATACGCAGAGTAATAGTGAGAGCACATCTCAGACACGGGAAGTCCTTCATGGCCTTCGACAGTAGCCTCAGCAACGTAAAACCAAAATTCATTCCAATTGCCCCACTTGTTGCGGGCGCACGGAACCAACTCCACTACTGGCATTGTGGTCTTGCCGGTCTTCGGCGTGAATGTGCACGACCCGAACTGGGCAACTCCGTCCTCAACCATCCTCTTCTGCCAATGCAAGCAATAATTCTTCGCAAAAACTTCAACCGACGGCTGTCCGCCGTACGAAGTCGTCGCCCAGACATACTTCGCCAGCGCCACCACGGCGTTCGGTGTCAGCTGATGTATTTGAACGTTGAATCTACGCAGGACTTCGCCAACAAACCGGTGCGCAGGCAAGCGGAGACCGGCGACGAAGAACGCCTCGAAAACAACCAACTCACCCTCCGGCTCGGGGACTTCCTCCGTCCCCGGAGCACGAGCGACCCCGCCGCCAAAGTAGCCCAAACGCTGCATATCTTCAACGCGGGCCGACGTCATCCGTGACACACCAAAATCAACAGAGTCGCCGGCGCGCAGCTCCTCCACCATCACGCTACTCAACGTCTCCTCAGACGAGGCGGCGGCCGGCGGCGTGGCGTCGGTGGAAGAAGAAGAGGATGGCATGGCTACGTACCGTCGGCGGCGGTGGGCGGTCTGCTTCACTCGAGCCAGAACTCCGACGAGCAAAGGGAGCAGTAGAAGAAGAGGAGCAGAAAGACGGCGGGCGGCTAGGGTTTTCACGGAGCGCGGAAGGCAAAGTGCAAACAGCGCCGACCCCCGCCCCCTTTTTATAGGCAGGGCGCGGCTCTTCGGGAAACCCGCAATCCAACAGTACGATGTCCATCAACGGTCACATCAAAAACCCCCGCGGAACCACTTCGAGCGAGGGCAGCGTCTCCGCCATCTAGCGACGTCTTCGGCACCAGGTGACTTTGTCGAACTGGTCCCTCGGAGGGCAAATGTTGGAGCGAAGGCAGAAACGCCACCCGTCGCCCGAAGTCTCCACCGCTTAGCCCCTGCCCTGACAGACAAAGCAGGCAGGGACACCCTTCGCTTCATCGGCACCAGAGACAACACGGAGACCCTTCGCTCGATTCGGCACCAGACGAAGGCCTGCGGCGACGCCTCCCCGCGACGCGGCCTCGTTCAGCTCTGAGGCCCACATGAGATCTGGCCCATCGTAACGGGCCCTGCGTGGCCGCGTTTGTGTTACGGGCCTAATTTGTAAAGGCATACTTGTAATTACAGCTTGTAACCCCGCTTTATGGGAATATTCTGGGGATAAACTAGGTACCTGAGGGCACATGCGTCCTTAACGCAAGGCGTCGTGCACTCGGATACCTATAAATACCCCCGCACAGTGCCCGTGAGAGGCTAGATTAACAGAGCTTTTGCCATCACGCGCGAGTGCCCTGTTGCCATCACCATTCACTCGTGTTGGATCCCCTTGCTGTCGAGAGCAAGTTCCAACACGCACCTGGTGGTACCCCGAGCGGAGGTCGAGCTTGGTGAAGTACTCGGCCCCATGGAGCTCGTCGAGGAGCTCGTCAACCACCGGGATTGGGAACTTGTCCTTGGACGTATGGTCGTTGAGCACGCGGTAGTCGATGCAGAAGCGCCACGACCCATCTGCCTTCTTGACGAGGAGCACGGGTGCCGAGAACGGAGAAGTACTGGGGCGGATGATTCCTTGCTCCAGCATGGCGGCGCACTGCCGCTCGAGCTCGTCCTTCTGCAACTGAGGGTACCGGTACGGCCGCACTGCCACCGGCGCGGTCTCGGGCAGCAGGTGTATGCGGTGGTCGTAGGGGCGGGCTGGTGGAAGACCGCGTGGTGTGTCGAAGACGGCTTCGTGCTGACATAGGAGCTCGTCCAGCAGCGGGTGGTGCGGGTCCGGAACTACCGCTAGCAGCGACCGCTGCTGGGAGGGTGCGCCTGGGGCGCCCACACACTGCCACGTGACGCGGCGGCCCTCGTGCAGGAAGGATACGGTGAGCCCCTCGAAGTCCCAGGTGAGGGGGCCCAGCGTGCCCAGGAAGTCGACGCCGAGGATGAAGTCGAAGCAGCCGAGTGCGAGGCCGACGCAGGTGATGGAGAAGGGCGCCCCGAAGATGTCGATGGGCACGTTGCGTGCAAGGCCTTCACACGGCACGCGCTCGCCGTTGGCCACCGTAACGCGAAGCTGGTCGCCCCCCTGAGGAGCGAGTCCAAGGCGCCGCATGGCCGCGCCCTGGAGGAACGTGTGGGTGGAGCCGGTGTCCAGGAGGGCGAGGAGGCGCTCGCCCTTGATCGTCACGGGCAGGAGCATAGTTTGGTACGTCCTGATGCCTGCCAGAGCGTGTACAGAGACCACAAGAGCGTGAGCGTGAGCGTCCGCTGCGGCGGCGGCTTCTTCGGGCGAGGCCGCGGCCGCATCGTCGGCTGCCGCCTCCTCGTCGGCGTCGAGGAAATCGTCCACCTCCAGGAAGAACAAGCGGGGGCACACGTGCCCACGCACGTACTGCTCGTCGCAGTTGTAGCAGAGGCCCTGACGACGGCGTTCCTGCATCTCGGCCGGCGAGAGGCAACGGTGCGGCCACGCGGGTGCCGCCGGGGCTGCTGCGCCTGGTGATGCAGCGTCGGCTGCGGGCGGCGCAGGCAGCGCTGGTGCGCCAGCCGGGGCCGCGGTCGCCCCCTGTTGGCGTGGGGGAAAGGCTGGCCGCGGGGGAGGGCGGGCGCCGCGCTGCTGAGGAGGCGCTGCCGCGGCCAGAGCCCGTGTCTCGAAGGCGTGGGCGAGAAACATGGCCGTCTGGAGGTCGGGCGGGGCACGCATCGCGACGTCGACCCGAATGTGTTCCGGGAGGCCACCGACGAAGAGCTCCGCCTTTTGGCGCGTGGAGAGGTCCCTTGAGTGCGCCAGCACCGTCTGGAAGCGGTCCGCAAACTCCTGGACCGTGGAGTGGAAAGGAAGGCGCCCCAACTCGGCCAGCCGCGAGCCGTAGATAGGCGGTCCGAAGCGAAGGCGACAAAGCTCCTTGAAGCGCTCCCAGGACGGCATGCCCTCGTCCAACAGGAGTGCGTAGTACCATGTCTGAGCGGCGCCGGTGAGGTGGTAGGAGGCCATCCACGTCCGCTGCTCCACTGGAGTGCGCTGGCCCCAGAAGAATTGTTCACAGTGTGTGAGCCAATTCAGCGGGTCGACCGAGCCGTCGTATGTCGCGAAGTCGATCTTTTAGGTCCGAGGCTGGAAAGGCGCCGCGCCGAACGTCGCGGGAGCCGTAGCCGAGGGCGCCCCGCCGATCACTGGAGCTGCAGCCGGCGCGGAGCAGAAAGTGGAGCCGTGGAGAATTGTGCCGTCAACGCCGCCATAGAGCGTTCCCGACGTCGGAACGCCCCCATGGCCGAAGCCCGCTGTGATGTGAGGGGTCGAATGGACCGACGGGCGCGCCGGCGCAGAGTAGACTGGTTGCGCGACGTCGGTGAGCCACGACGGAAGCGGGGACGGCGAGTGGGGAAACTGGATCTCCTGGATGGGGACGCCGCCGAGGGACACCGCCGGTGCGGGAGCGGTGGTGTGCGCCGTGCTGTCCTGCGGCATCCCGTAGGGGTAGACGGCGCCCGAGGTGGGTGAAGGCAGCTGCTGCCGCGAGTTGGGCGCCGGCGGTAGCTGTGGCTGCGGGTGAGGCGGTGCCACGCCTGGCTGTGGTCCCAAGAGGAAGGCGTGGACGCCGGCCATCATCCTGCCGAGGTCGAGGACGGCCGTGGTGAGCTGCTCGTTGGTCATCACGCCCGCGGCGGAGGAGGAAGCCCCGGCGGCCAGCGGCAGCGATCCCGCGGGCAGGTATGTTTGCGGAATCGGTGCGGATGGGATCGGCACGGACACGTTGGGCACGGACACGTTGGAGTCCGGCGGCGACGTGGTTGCAGCGGGCAGTGGCAGCGACATCGGATCTAAGGTCTCTGATACCAGGTTGGTATGCTGTTGTTCTCTGCCACGCACCGATCGGAGGTTGTACGTGTGGAGGATCGGTGGGCGTGGTTTGAAGACTGAACGGCGGAGAGGAGCCAGCGATCGTGAGAGGAGGAAAACAAGGTGGCGGCTAGGGTTGGACTCCTGGCTCCCTACAGGAAGCCGGAAACAATGTGTTTCTGCCTGATCTATAGAGTGGTGCTTACAATTATTTATACTCCCTTCTGGTCCTTATCTAATGAGATAGATCTCCTCTTTTCTCTCTAACAAATCTTATCTTCTAATCCCTATCTTCTCTCTAACAAATCTTATCTTCTAATCCCTATCTTCTCTCTAACAAATCTTATCTTCTAATCCTTATCTGCATGCTTATCTTCTAATCCTTATTTGCATGCTTATGCTGTTGCCCGGCGCCTATAGTGGCGGCCGGTCATAACAGAACCAATTATAAACTGGGATACAACAAGACTATTTAACATATATATTGAACTTTGTTCTCCACCCACTTCTTTTGATTCTACCGTTAACAACTCAGTTCAGTATGATATTTGGATTTGGAAATATTGATAGCTCTTTAGTCAACCAAGCTTTTTACAGTACACACTGTTCACTTGAGTTTGCAAGTTCTGCTAGTGGTGATTCAATGGGTGAATGATAGAATGACAGCACTATGTGGTACTTACTTTATATCACCACCTCATATAATTATGTTTTCTGGTTTAGTACGATATTTTAATCTGGTCCTGATACATTTGAATTGGTTCTTTTTTCTATTGTATTTGTGTCATTGCATGACATCATTGGACATGATTCATCTCTTTGACACTTTATCGCTTGGACATCATTGGGCTTGCCTTGATTTATTATTTTTCTAACCGCACTCATGTGCTAGCCTCCTGCACTAGGTCTGACCCCTACAGATTTTAGAAAAATGGCAGGATCCTTGACATTCATGCTTATTTGTGGCTTGTCTTGATTTATTCTTTTTTCTAACCCCACTCATGTGCTAGCCTCCAGCACTAGGTCTGATCCCCTACAGATTTTAGAAAAATGGCTTGAGATGCAACAGATTAGCATGCATCTAAAATCTGTTTTTTTTTGTTGGTGTGTGTATCTGCAAGGGCTCTCTCTCTCCTTTTCTTCTTAATACAAAGAAAGCACAGCTCTCCTATGTTTTTGAGAAAAAAAAACATTTCAGTTTTCCTGTTAAGCTGGTATGTCATAAATTTAAGCCCTGGTTTTCCCTGTTTCATTTTACGTAAAATAACATCAGTATCCAGCTTGGTTGGTCATGCCTTTGCTAAGGCCCTATTTTGGAACCTCTAGAGTTAGCCAGTTAATGAACTAATTGTTAGCTTGGTTAAGTCAGCTAATGAACTAATTATTAGCAACTAACTATTAGCTCTAGAATTTCCAAACAGGACCTAAGATGTAAAAACTCGGCCGGGGAGGGAAAGACCGCCCTCCCGGAATTATATTAAGAAGAGACCGAAACAAAGGTCCTGGCCGAGAAAATCCCCGAACCCTGGCCCCCATCACTAACGGGCCGACGTCAACTGTCCACTCTGCAACGGCCCAAACGGAGGGTGGCGCACAAGACATCGTAACCCGAGAGCGGATGGGGCACAGCTAGGGGATTTTTTTAACCAAGCCTGAAAATTCGCTCCCGACGGGAATCGAATCCAGGACTTGGAGGTGCTACTCGGAAGTCCTTAACCACTAGGCTAGAGACCCTTTCGCAACAGGACCTAAGATGTAGAGAAATAGATTCCATTTGTTGTGTATGCATGTGCTTTTTGCATCACATGGTACTGCATAAATATGGCAATCACCAAATTCATATGCCATATGTACTGATGGGCTCACCAAATCATTTGCCTTTTTAACTTTGGTTCGGCACAACAATTAGGCTGATGTTTTATGTGAGCTTTTGTTTTATCTGCAGAATCTGATAATGAAAGTGTTTTTTTACCATCACCTGAGGTCGTTACCTGAATATCATGAGAAAATATTAAAGTACTTCATCCATTCTAACTCTAAGCTTTTCTAGATATATTTTTTACTATTTATCTAAATATAGTGTATATCTAAGTACATATCAAAAGCTATGTATCTAGAAAACTGAAAACTTCTTATAATTGGAATGAAATAGTGGGAGTATTGCTCATTTCCTGGTTCATTATCGGCACCATAAAATGTGTCCGTTTGGAAAATTAGTTATCATGAGCATAGGAATTTTAGTGGATAAAGGTTACGTCATTTTTTATGCCCCTTGTACTGTATTGCAGGAAGTGGATTGTATAAAAGGTGGTATGCCCAAGGAGCCTACTACTAAAGTGCAGAAAGTCTAAAAAAATGTAAGTTATCTACAAAAGACAAAACGTTTTGTAATTTAGAGTATGAGATGGCCTTTCCCCTCTTCCAACATTCCTTCTGCTGTTCACTGACGTTTATCTACCTTTGCAGCAACTTCGTTTTCTGTTGTAAGATGTGTAGCTAGCAGCGTATGTCTGGAGAAGTATGTTACATTTTGGTGGAGCCTTGAATTGAAAGGTGGTCATCTCTGCTTTGTCGGCGGCCCAAGAGTATGCCCGGCACGGAGCGCCAGGCATCTGGACTTCTGGAGGCCGGGCCGCGAACGGTCGCTGTTTTGTTCCGCCGTTCAGGATCTGCTGTAATCCTCTAAGGTTATGTCAAAGCACAGAATTCGTCTTATTTGCAATGGGTAATAGTATCTCCAATCTGCATGTTGGGCGTTGTTTACTATCACGCCCTTGTGTTTTCATGGCTAGATTAGCTACGCCCATAACGTGATGTGCAGACGATGTTACGAACGGCGTAAAAATCTCAATCATCAACTTTCCACCGGACCTGGCCCAGGGTTGTAAATCGGAGGCGTTCCCTTCCAGGTCGTAAAAGCCGAAGAGCTCATGAATTACGATTGTACACTGCGTTCCGACCGGCCTTGGCATATGCTGAATTGCATGGACGAACACAGCAGAAATTCATGTTTGGTTGTCCCAGAACTAATGCTATTTTAAGATACGAGGGTGTTCTGAACTTTGGGCGGATAACTTGGATTTTGACTGCACCACCTGAGTACAACCATCAATAGATGTTTCGCCTTATCTCTACCCCTATATAATACACCACTGCAAATTTTGCTAAGTGCACACAAAAAATTAACCCCAACCATCTCTCATCATTAAAACCAACACACTAGATCGCAATTACATCCAACGGTCATAAATTTATGGATCATCACTCAAAATCATCATCCGTCACAATTTAGAGAGCACCCCAACCTCCAAGCCCCCAACGATGTGATCAATGACGTCACATGATCAATGTCGTAACTTGCTCGTGCTACCGTCCAGCTCCCTCTACAAATCCCCAAGCCACGACGGCGCTAGCCTTCGGATTTGACCCCCTTTCCCAAGTCGATTCAAGATCGGCGGAGCCAAGGCACCAGCCACCATGTGGGCGGCGCCGTGCTTGGTGTCGTGCATGTGCCAGGCATGCCGGACGGAGGCCGGCAGCATCGACCGATGCTCCACCCGCATCGCCTATTGCGGCTACTTCGCGTTCTCCCTCTTCGCCTTTTGGGCGCTCCACGAGGTCGTCATGCCCCTCCTCTAGTCAATCCCATGTCTGCGGCGCTAATCCGGATCCCCCTTACTTTCCCTCGGTTCAATTTGTCAATTCAATTCATTGAAACATTCATGGAGGGGAAGACCTCTCTGTTTCCACAGGGATTAACCACTTCCACAAGACCCCGACCACGAGCGGTTCGAGATCGACGAGGTGCTTAGGGTCAGCCTTGACAACTTCCTCTTCTTCACCATCCTTGTCATCATCATGGCCGAGATAAAGGACCAGAAGGACCCCATAACAAGATTCTCTAGGGCGGGTAGATGGCCAAAATCTTCTAATAGACCGTCATTGTCTTCCTCATGTTCTTTGTGCCCAACGACATCGTCAGCGTTGAAGGAAACGTGACGCCTAAGAGGGGGGATGAATTAGGACTTCTAAAACTTCTCTCTAAACTAGGCCACAAATAAATCCCTAGAGCAAAACCTATGCAAATAAATAATCTAGAATGTGCAAATTAAGTTTTGTCTAAGTGTTGCTATCTCTACCGCAAAGGCTAAGTTTCAATCTAAATAATTTAAACAAAAAGACAAGATTGAAACATAAATACTTAATGTAAATGCAGAAGGTAAAGAGCAAGGTAGAGATGCAAACTCTCGTTGATGACGCCGATATTTTTACCGAGGTATCCGGAACCATGCAAGGTCTCGACTAATCCTTGGTGCCCCAACGCAAAGGGAAGCCCACACAAGAGCCAAGCACCTTGGTCAAGTAACTTCGTAGAGAGCTATGGGCCTTCTTCATGTGCAAGTGGTACTCCACTTTCGGCTCATCTCGGACGCTCCCTGTCATTTCCACTATCGAGCTTCTGGACGAAACGCCGCGGGCCTCGTTCCCTCCGGTACACGGTGGCGGCCATGACACAAATGCGGTTGTCACGATCTCGCAAGGCTCTCGCCTCACTCGGTACAATTACAACAACTCGCGCAAGAGCCGAGTGGTTGTGTCGTTTTTCTAAACTCACTCAACTAACTAGGATTCTATTAAGCACTTAGGTCTATTAAGCACTTTGCAAAGCACCTATGCTAATCACCGAGTGATTCTATTAAGCACTTGGGTGCTTGAGCACTTGGAAATATCTACAATATGTCTTGGTATGTTGTTTGGGCTCCCACACCTTTAAATGGCCGGTTGGGGGTATTTATAGCCTTCCCCCTCAATTATAGCCATTGGACAGAAAACTGTTGTTTCTGTCGACGGGCGCACCAGACAGTCTGGTGCACACCGGACATGCACTGTTCACTGTCTAGTGCCCTGGCCACGTCAGCCGACCATTGGGGTCTGTAGCAGTCGACCATTGGATCCGACCGTTGCCAGACTGTCCGGTGCATATGGGACAGTCTGGAGCTACAACTCAAAAGCGCCTAGTTGCGGCCCTCTCTACGCAGACTGCCCGGAGTCCCACCGGACAGTCTGTTGCACACCGGACAGGTACTGTTCACTGTCTGGTGCGCCTCCAGTGCGCTGGCTGACTTCCTACTTCATAGATTTCTTTGTTTTTTTTTCTTTTGGGCTTCTTTTCCTCTTAAGTCTTGGACTTCTACACATCTTTTATGTCTTCTTTTGAGGTGTTGCATCCTTAGTGTCTTAGTCCAATCCTCTTCGCATCCTATGAATTATAAAAACAAACACTAGCAAACATATTAATCCACAAGGTTATGTTGATCATCAAACACCAACATCACTTAGCCAAATGGTCGGGGGTCCATTTTCCTTACAATCTCCCTCTTTTTGGTGATTGATGACAACACAACCAAGCAAATATAACAAACATTTCAATGAAAATATGCAATCTACTTGCTAGGATGCATGAGTGTCCCCTTAAAGTGAGATTATGGACTTAAGCCTCCCCCTAACTCCATAATTCACTTACTTCCTATTTTAGACCAAAGATACTTGAAAGAGCAAAACCACTTGTAAGATCAAAAATTTTAAAATTTTAAATTGGGTGGTGTTTGGTGTTTGATATATTTTTCATGCTTTGGTCACTAAAACTCTCCCCCTTTGGCATCAACCGCCGAAAAGGAAGAAATGAAAAGCATATAGGAAGCAAATAAAAGTCTTGTCCTCTAAAAGATTACTCCCCCTAAAAAGAATATTCTCCCCCTTTGTCATAGACGAAGAAATACTCCCCCTGACGGAGATCCTCTACTTAGGGAAAGAAAGAGAGATGCAAGATATGATTTGATTAGACTAACTCTCCCTATGCACAAGTAAAAGATATATTTTGACAACATATACATTTATAGCAACATGGAAAGTGTAAGATATGAAATATAGTCTAATCAAACACTGGAGAAGACATGTAAATGATACCAATTGTAGTCTTATGAGACATGAAAATACTTGAAGATTTGCAGTGGAAGCTTATTGTCTTTCTTCGGGGACTTCATTTTCCCTCAATGAGACTAGTGCACATATTAGACTTGAAAATAGGCATTAGTCTCAAAGATTTAGATTATAGAGTAACCTCCCCCTAAAAGTGTGCATACAAGTTTTGAATACTTGTAGGAGACATGCACTTTGAATTTGAGAACAAGAGGGGCAAATTATCTGTAATCCGAACTTTGCACATATAAGTTAAATGATACCAATTGAAGCATTGAAGGATATCAATTGTAGAGTATGTCATTTGTAAACACCAATTGGAGCATCATTTACTTAGGAATAATAAGCTATGTGTCGTGCTTAACCTAATCATTTAAACCATGTAGGTTTGCTCAAGGTATGAATTGAAATCGAGCATTCCTACCAAATGATTGACCTAGTATGCATGCATTTTTTTAATCAAAAGTAAATACCACATGTAAAACTAGGCATGTAAGGTAAAAACTAGATATATATAAAAATAGATACACATATCTAAAAACAAAGAATTGTAATATATCTAGTTACCTTAGTCATAGGTGGTGAATTTGGGTCCAAAGTATTCACTAACCCACTTGGCAATAGACTTGATCCAATATGATGCATCCCATGATATACATCCCAATTTTGCCAAGTATCCAAATTCCTTGAAGTCCTTTGGACTTCTCACTTCCCTCTTGTGATCCAAACCTTCTTGGTGCTTTTCATGGTTGAGATAATCTCTTTTGGCACTCAGATGCGTTTGGCCCCTTTTTCTTTATTGGCTTGCTTATTGGCCTTGATTGCTATCACCTTTCCATTCCTTTTCTTCTTGATCAAATATGGTGTAGCAACCTTTTTGTCCACCTTGTTAATGTAGGTGTTGGAGATTTTGCTTGTTGGCTTTTGCTTTTGCTTAACCCCGGTCTTCGCCTTGCATTGATAAGACTAGTGGCCCTTCTTTGGCATAGCCTACAAATCATAGTTTCTCCCTCCAAAGGCTTTTTCACACCCGCAGTGGTGTTATCCTAAGAAGGTTGGATTTGTTTGGCTTTGCCTTTCTTGTCATACAAAGCCTTGCTAAGGCGAGCCACTTCTTGCCTTAAATGCTCATTCTCCTTTGCAACCTCATTTGAACATGTTTCTATAACAACATACTCAACAAAAACTTGGTTACAGGGGTTAGCATCATCAATGAAATCAAAGCAAGAAGTAGAAGCATCTTTTTAATAATTTCAGGTATTCCAACTAAAGATACTTCTGAGGTGCTACCAATGTTTTCTAGCTTAGTGGTTAGCTCATTATTGTGTATGCTAAGAATTTCTATTTTCTCTAGAAAGTTTTCAATTGCTTCTTGAGAGCTAGCTAACTTAGCCTTAAATTTTTTTATTCTTTTTAATAAGGCTATCATCGGTAGCTGATGATGAACCGTTAGACTCTAATTGCTCAATTTTAGTTGTTAGCTCACAATTCAAATTTGCAAATGTTTCAAATTTTTCTAGCAAACATTTGTAATCATTTTGAGAGCTAATAAACTTATTTTTCAAAGCTTTAAGTTGAGCATTTTGTGTAGTGCATACATCCTCAAAAAATTTAACGGCTTCCGCAAGCTCATCTAAAGAGGGCTTTTTCTCACCTTCACCATCATCATTACTGCTATCAACACTAGAGGATGGAATACTCATTTTACCTCTTGCCATAAGGCACTTGTGTGATAACTGTGATGAGCGTAATGAGGATCGGTGGCTGCATGTCCTTGGAGGTTCATCTTTGCTTGAAGAGTCATCCTAGTTTTTGACAGTTGTAAGCGCCTTACCTTTGCTCCTCCCTTTTTGGATTCAACCATATTTGGACAGCTATCCCTGAAGTGGCCCTTCTCCCCACATGATAAGCATCCTTTCTTTCTTTGCCTTTTCCTGTCGATGTTAAAGAGAAGATCCTCGACCTGCAGGGGCACACCCATTAGATTAATTTTGTGAATCATCCCTACCTTTCCACGCACGTCGGATCGTTTCTTCGTCCTCGGAGGATGATGTTGATGGTTGATTATCTTCATCATCATCACTTTCTTATTCTTCCTCATCACTTGAGGAACTTGGAGTGGGAGCCTTCTTTTTGCCTTTCCTTCCATCACATGCAAAAGCATATGGTCTTGAAGAAGTTGGCTCCTCTTGATGACCCATTTTTCGCGACATCTCGAATGTCGCAATCTTTCCGATCACAATGGTCGAGGTCATTTGACTCAAGTCCTCCATGTTGTGAAGAATTGTGATGATGCTCCCATATTTTTGTTGAGGTAGCAGGAAGATAATCTTCCTCATAATGTCTACATCACCTAGCTTATTAATGCCAATAGAATTGAGCTCATTGATGGTTAGATTCAAACGAGAGTACATGTCTCTAACAAGCTCATTTTCTTTCATAGCAAAAGAATTATAATCATTTAAAGCTAGGCAATGTTTTTACTCACGGACATTGGATGTGCCATCATGGAGCTTATGCAATTTAAGCCAAATCTCATTAGTAGTTTTTAAAGTAAAAACTTGATTGAAAATTTCCATGCTAATAGATTCATACAAGCAATTTTTGGCTTTCGTATTCAAATGAACTTCTTTTTCCTCACTTGTGGTGAGCTTCTGGGGACTTTTAGGTGGTTTCATCCCATCACGAGTGACTCTCCAAACACCTAGATCAACGACCTCTATTTAACAAGCCATTCAAGCACTATAATATGGAAAGTTAATGCCGTTGAAGTGTGGTGGCCTATGGGTATCCATCCCCTTCCTCTAAAAAACGTCGGCTCGATTAGTGGTGAAGCTAAAACGTTTTAAATAAGCCAAACCAGGCTCTGATACCAATTGAAGGAAACAGTGACGCCTAAGAGGGGGTGAATTAGGACTTCTAAAAATTCTCTCTAAACTAGGCCACAAATAAATCCCTAGAGAAAAACCTATGCAAATAAATAATCTAGAATGTGCAAACTAGGTTTTGTCTAAATGTTGCTATCTCTACCGCAAAGGCTAAGTTTTAATCTAAATAATCTAAACAAAAAGACAAGATTGAAACTTAAATACTTAATGTAAATGCGGAAGGTAAAAAGCAAGGTAGAGATGCAAACTCTCGTGGATGACGCCGGTATTTTTATCGAGATATCTGGAACCACGCAAAGTCCCGACTAATCCTCGTTGGTGCCCCTAGGCAAAGGAAAGCTCACGCAAGAGCCAAGCACCTCGGTCGAGTAACTCCGTAGAGAGATGCGGGCCTTTTCCATGCGCAAGTGGTGCTTTGCTTCTGGCTCCTCTCAGATGCTCCCCTCCTTCTCCACTATAGAGCTTCCGGCCGAACACCGAGGGCCTCGTTCCCTTCGGTACGCAGTGGTGGCCATGACACAAACGTGGGTGTCACAATCTCGCAAGACTCTCGCCCCACTCGGTACAATTACAACAACTCACACAAGAGCCGAGGGGTTGTGTCATTTTTCTAAACTCACTGAACTAACTAGGATTCACCTAGAGCAAGCGCTAATGCGGTCTAACTAACCTAAGTACTTCGCAAAGCACCTATGCTAATCACCGAGTGATTCTATTAAGCACTTGGGTGTTTGAGCACTTGGAAATGTCTACAATATGCCTTGGTATGTTGCTTGTGCTTCCACACCTTCAAATCACCGGTTGGGGGGTATTTATAGCCTTCCCCCCTCAATTATAGTCGTTGGACAAAAGCTGCTATTTCTGTCGATGGGCGCACCAGACAGTCCGATGCACACCAGACATGCACTGTTCACTGTCCGGTGCCCTAGCCACGTCGGTCGACCATTGTGGTCTTTAGCAGTCGACCATTAGATCCAACCATTGCCAGACTGTCTGGTGCTACAACCCAAAAGCGCCTAGTTGCGGCCCTCTCTACACAGACTGCCCGGTGTCCCATCGGATAGTCCGGTGCACACCAGACATGTACTGTTCACTGTCTGGTGTGCCACCAGTGTGCTGGCTGGCTATCTACTTCATGGATTTCTTTGTTGTTTATTTTGGGCTTCTTTTCCTCTTAAGTCTTGGACTTCTACACATCTTTTTTTGTCTTCTTTTGAGGTGTTGCATCCTCACTGTCTCAGTCCAATCCTCTTCGCATCCTATGAACTATAAAACCAAACACTAGCAAACACATTAGTCCATAAGGTTATGTTTGTCATCAAACACCAAAATCACTTAGCCAAATGGCCCGAGTCCATTTTCCTTACAAGCTTCTTGTCACGACCCTTGGCCACCGGCGTGCGACTCCGGGGCGTGAGCACGAGACGAGCGTGACGACGAACAACAACACCGAAGAAGAATGCACACACTCGAACACAATTCATATTTTTGTTGCTAGTTTCGTCACCCTTTCTCGATTCACAAGAAATCATACTTATAGTTGTTACAAAAGGTTGGCCCAATTCTTCCTCAACTCGGTCCAACACCACACACTCCTATCTTTAAGTCCTACCATTTCCCAGCCACCGTACTCGTCTGAAAGCCTACACACTAAACACCTTCTTCAGAGTTCAGACAGTAACATCTTCAGTCCAGACACCCCCCTCACCAAATGTTGCTTGTCCTCGAACAAGGGCGTCAGAAAACTAGGCACACACTACATGATACTGGAAGAGTATTCTTGGAGTTGAAAGGGAAATGTGCCCTTGGGCCATTTCCAAAGTGTTTTGGTGATTAAGTGTCGAACACATCTTCTCTAAGTGCTAATTTGTGCCAAAGAGTGAAGAAGTGCAAATCACATTAAAAGGTACGTTTTTAGACTTAGTACATTGATTTGAGTACTAATGTATTGTGTCTAAGTGTTAGAAACAGGAGAAATTGGTTTGGAATGGAGTTGGCTGTGTATAGCCAAATACAGCTCGATCTGGGTGCACCGGACTGTCCGGTGCGCCAGGCCAGCCTCCGATGAACAGGCCACTCTCGGGACTTGACGGCGGCGTACGGCTATAATTCACCAGACTGTCCGATGGTGCACTGGACTGTCCGGTGAGCCGTCTGCGGTGAAGTCGTCGCTCTCGGGAATCCTTCAACGGCGTAAGGCTAAAATTCACCGGACGGTCCGGTGAGGCACCAGACTGTCCGGTGAGCCAACGGTCGACTGCACCAACGGTCGGTTGCGCAATCCGCGCGCGACGCGTGGGCGCACCAACGGTCGGCAGGGGGCACCGGACTGTCCGGTGTGCACCGGACAGTGTCCGGTGTGCACCGGACAGTGTCCGGTGTGCCAACTGCCGCAAATCTGCAATGGTCGGATGCGATATAAAAGGAAGGAGATCGCGTATCGGACAGCTACAGGGACTGTCCGGTGCGCCACCTGACAGAAGGCAAGATTTGCCTTCCAAAGTTGCCTCCAACGGCTCCTAGCTGCCTTGGGGCTATAAAAGGGACCCCTAGGCGCATAAAGGAAATACACAAGCATTCTTTGATCATTTCTAAGCATCCAGACTCCACTCCCACACATTTGATTCTTTGTGCTAGCAATTTGAGCTCCTCTTGAGTTGAGAACTCCATGTGTTGAACTTAGAGCTCAAGTTGTGACTTGTGTGCGTGATTGTACTCTCGTTTTGAGTCTCGTGTGCGTTGCTCTTCCCTCCCTTACTTCCGTGCTTCTTTGTGATCATCAATTGTAAGGGCGAGAGGCTCCAAGCTGTGGAGATTCCTCGCAAGCGGGAAAAAGTATAAGGAAGAAGAACACCGTGGTATTCAAGTTGATCATTGGATCACTTGAAAGGGGTTGAGTGCAACCCTCGTCCATTGGGGTGCCACAACATGGAGGTAGGCAAGTGTTATACTTGCCGAACCACGGGATAACTCGTGTGTCTCTTGTGATTGCTTTTCTGTGTGATTATTGTGATTTGCAAGAAGCTCGCTCTATAGCCACTTAGTTTTATCATTCTAATACTTAACCAAGTTTTGTGGCTTTTAGTTGTCGATTTTTACAGGATCACCTCTTCACCCCCTCTAGGTGCTCTCAATTGGTATCAGAGCCGTTCTCTTCACGTAAGGGACTAATTCCCCGAAGAGATGGATCCTAAGAGAAAGGGGATGGTGGTCAATGATAAGGAGAAAGAGTCTATCTTCAACGAGCCGAGGGACGACAAGCCCCGCCGATTTCGGCTCGAGTCATAAGAAGAAGGACGGGAAGAAGAAGAGGCACATCAAGAAGACCGTCTACTACGACAGCGACGAGTCCTCTTCTTCCCAAAGAGACGACGACTACGACAAGAAGAAGAAACCGGTTGACTCAAACTTTTCTTTTGATTATTCTCGTATTTCGTATAATTCCAATGCCCATTTGCTTTCTATTCCTCTCGGTAAACCTCCACACTTTGATGGCGAGGACTACGCTTTTTGGAGTCACAAAATGCGTAGTCACCTTTTCTCTCTCCATCCTAGTATTTGGGAGATAGTTGAGAATGGAATGCAATTTGATAGTACGGATAACCCTGTATTCATTAACGAACAAATCCATAAAAATGCACAAGCTACCACTGTTTTGTTAGCATCATTATGCAGGGATGAATACCACAAGGTGAGCGGCTTGGACAACGCCAAGCAAATATGGGACACCCTCAAGATTTCACATGAGGGGAATGACGCCACCATGATCACCAAAATGGAGTTGGTGGAAGGCGAGTTGGGAAGGTTCGCGATGATCAGGGGGGAGGAGCCGACGCAAACTTACAACAGGCTCAAGTCCCTGGTCAACAAGATCAGGAGCTATGGAAGCACGAGATGGACGGACCACGATGTCGTCCGACTTATGCTCAGGTCGTTTACTGTCATTGACCCTCATCTTGTGAACTCAATCTGTGAGAATCCTAGGTACACAAAGATGACGCCCGAGGAAATACTCGGAAAGTTTATGAGCGGGCGTATGATGATCAAGGAAGCAAGATACATTGATGAGGCATTGAATGGCCCAATGCCCATTTATGAGCCCCAACCCGTTGCACTCAAGGCAACAAGCAGCAGCAGGGAGGCGCTACCTAGCAAGGTGGCACAAGTTGAAGCTGTCGGGTTAAATGAAGATGAAATGGCCCTCATTATCAAGCGCTTCAAGACGGCGCTAAAAGGACGAAAGGAGCATCCCAACAAGAGCAAAGCAAAGGGAAAGCGCTCCTGTTTTAAATGTGGTAAGACTGGTCATTTCATAGCAAATTGTCCCGATAATGCTAATGACCAGGAACAAGAAAAGAGCGGGAAGAGGGAGAAGAAGAAGGCCTACGAGAAGGCGAAGGGTGAGGCGCACCTAGGCAAAGAGTGGGATTCGGATTGCTCTTCGTCCGACTCTGACGATGAAGGACTCGCCGCCTAGGCTTTCAACAAGTCATCTCTCTTCCCCAACTAGCACCACACCTGCCTCATGGCAAAGGAGAAAAAGGTAAGCGCTCGAGATACCCCTAAGTATACTACTTCAAGTGATGATGACTCTAGTGATGATGAAGTAGATTATACTGATTTATTTAAGGGCTTAGATAGAGCAAAGGTAGATAAAATTAATGAATTAATTGATGCCTTAAATGAAAAGGATAGACTTTTAGAGAAGCAAGAAGACATTTTGTATGAAGAGCATGATAAATTTGTTAGTGTACAAAAATCTCTTGCTTTAGAAACTAAAAGGAATGAAATTCTATCTTCTGAAATATCTGCTTGTCATGAGTCTATTTCTAGCTTAAAGAGTGTTAATGATGAATTAAATGCCAAGCTAGAAGTAGCTAATAAATCTAGTTCATGTGTAGAACATGTTGTTATCTGCAATAGATGCAAGGATTTTGATGTTAATTCTTGTAATAAACATCTCATTGCTATTACAAAATTGAATGATGAAGTAGCAAGTCTTAATGCTCAACTTAAGACTTGCAAAAGTGACTTTGATAAGTTAAAATTTGCTAGGGATGCCTACACGATTGGTAGACACCCCTCAATTAAGGATGGGCTTGGCTTTCGCAAGGAAGCCAAGAACTTAACAAGCCAAAGGGCTTCCATTCCCAACAAGGAGAAAGGGAAGGCCCCTAAGGCTAGTAGCATTCAAAGGAATCATGCATTCATTTATGATAGAAAATTCTCTAGGAATGCTCACTATAATAGGAGTTATGATGCTTATGATTCACATGCTATGATGGCTTCAAGTTCTACTTTTGTGCATGGTAGAAATAGGCCTAGAAGGGAAATGTTATTCATCATGTGCCTAGGAAAATGCATAATGAATCTGCTACTGTTTTCCATGCTTGCAATACTGCTTTTGTACTTTCATGTAGAAATAAGAAAGTAGTTGCTAAGAAGTTGGGGGCCAAATGCAAGGGAGACAAGACTTGCATTTGGGTCCCAAAGGCTATTGTTACTAACCTCTAGGACCCAACAAGAGTTGGGTACCTAAAACCCAAGCCTAATTTGCCTTGTAGGTTTATGCATCCGGGGGCTGAAGCTGGATTATCGACAGCGGATGCACAAACCATATGACGGGGGAGAAGAAGATGTTCACCTCCTACGTCAAGAACAAAGATTCCCAAGATTCGATCATCTTTGGAGATGGGAACCAAGGCAAGGTTAAAGGACTAGGAAAAATAGCTATTTCATCCGAGCATTCTATTTCAAATGTGTTCTTAGTTAAATCGCTCGGGTATAACTTATTATTTGTAAGTCAATTATGTAATATGGGTTACAATTGTTTATTCACCAATGTAGATGTGTCTGTCTTTAGAAGGAGTGATGGTTCATTAGCTTTTAAGGGTGTACTAGACGACAAACTCTACTTAGTGGATTTTTTGAAAGAGGAGGCCGATCTAGATGCATGCTTAATTGCTAAGACTAGCATGGGCTGGCTATGGCATCGCCGTCTAGCACATGTTGGGATGAAGAACCTTCACAAACTTCTAAAGGGAGAACATGTGTTAGGTCTAACAAATATGTTTTTCAAAAAAGATAGACCTTGTGCAGCTTGTTGTTGGAGACTTGTTCTCAAATGCTATGAATTAGGAACAAGGCAACATAGAATGTTAGATATTAAAGCCCTTCGTCCGCTGAAGCATTATTTCCCCAAGGATTTAATGAGCTTCGGACGAAGGTTATGAATAATATATCACGAAGGTTGCACCTTCGTGATCAAAGATAAAACAATGCGAAATGAAATATAAAATATAAAACGTTACAGAATACCAAGAATAAATAACATTATTCATTTATTTTATAATGTGAACTTAAATATTAAAACATAATATTCAGGTACATTTATACCTTCTCCTTGGCAGAAAACAATAATTCCAGAGTACTGCATTAGCAATTACAAGATTGCGTGAACAGTAAAGGAGTACTGTTCATCTATTTATAGGCACAGGACGTAGCCTGTAAGAAATTACAATCATGCCCCTTACAGAAGATTACAATTATAACTCAGACCCTTATGGACTAAAAAGTCATTCCATCTTTAAGTTGGTTCGATCCTTCGTCTTTGGATACGTTATAGTGTCGAAGCTTCATGAGCGGAAGCTTCGGTATCACGTATAAACAGATTTGCCGAAGGTGTTTCTTCCTGCAGGACCTTCGGCGACGAAGCATGGTCCCAACAGTAGCCCCTTTGCGGCGCTAGATCGTTTTTCGTAACGAGCTTGATCCGTGAAAAATTCTCTTAGGCTTTGGGTAGCCGAAGGTCCGAAAAACACCTTCCCTGAGCTCGTTGCCGAGAAACGATACAACTTCCGAGCGCGGAGTAGTCCCACCATGCATATTTACCTTCTCGGGTTTTGTGGCCCACCGTTCAGTGGGTGCGGGCGACTGTTCGTCCGGTGTAGGAGACTTGACGATTCACCTTCTTACCTGCAGCACTATATAAACAGACAAGTAGGTGTGAAGTTACCACAGCATTCATTGCAATTGCACTGTTTTGCTGCCAAAAATTTTACCGTAGCCGAAGCTTGACCCTTGCACTCAAACGAAGCACCACTCCGGATTCTGCTTCGTCACAAGAAGAGCTTCGGAAAAAAGGTTATTAATTTCAAAAAACTTTAGGAATTCATAATCAAATGGCTAGATTGCGCTCCACTGCCAGGATTGAGCGTGAGGGAGACGAGGCCGAAGCCACTGAAACTGTTCCTATTTCCAAAGCAATGAGGCGGTCTGGGCTAGCAACATCAGAGGATATATCTGCTGCCGAAGCAAAACAAGCTGACGTTGAAGAAAATGAATCTGAAGATGAGTACGGTGCAATGCCGTCTAAACCCAGCCACCTAGAGTTTGGGAAGTCTACTATTACTGAGGGTGACATGGCTAAGTTACTGAAGTTAGGCTATTTCAGTGAAGACAAAAAGGAGCTGATTCGCTTCGGGGGAGAAGAGATTACCCCGAAGCCTAAAAAAGATGAGGTAGTAGTTTTTAAGAGCTTCTTCAAAGCGGGGTTAAGATTTCCCCTACATGGGATGATTGCAGATGTTTTGGAGAGATTTGGGATTCACCTTCATCAGTTAACTCCTAACGCCATTGTTAGGCTAAGTGTTTACATCTGGGCACTCCGAAGCCAGGAGGCAGAGCCACTTGCCGAGGGTTTTTGCCGGGCACACGAGCTTCATTACCAGACAAAAGCTAGAGAAGACGGGTTGCATGATAATTTCAGCTGCTACAATTTTGCATATCGAAAAGATGCCAAGTTTCCAGTTATCAGTTATCGTACAAAATGGCTAGCTGGCTGGAAGAGTGAATGGTTTTATGTCAAAGTGGATGAAAAGAAGGAAAAGCTGGTTCAGAGCCCTTTAAGGTTAACCTTAAGAGAAACTAGGCCTCAATGCACCATGAATCCAGATAGCCCATGCCAGATTGCACTGAGTGAATTTCGGGTTGTTGCAGAGCACATTGGCACCAGGGATCTAGTCCAAGAATTCTTAGCATTCAGAGTATTTCCAACTTTGAAGGAATGGGACATGCCAAAGCTGAAAGGAGAGAAGAAGAAAGAGCTTGTTCGACTACCTTATCATTTCAAGTTTAAAAAACATTTTAAAACACCTTGCCAAGAGTGGTTGGATACAATTGAGGTTATGTGCAACGAGATCCTCGGCAACTATTCTAAAAAAGAAGATCAATTAATGATTACAGCTTTCGACACTCGTCCGAAGCGAAGAATGAATCGGGTAATGGATGCTTTGAATTTTGATTATCCTGACTATGAGCAGTTGGGCAAAGTTGCTGAAGGGCAGAAAAGAAAAAGAGTTGCCAACGCTCTTGACAAAGAAGGTAGCAAATTGGCTAAAAAGGACAAAGAAATTTCTGAGAAAAGAAAATTGAGCCCTGAGCCGAAGATAGCTGCTCCAAAGAAAAGAAAAGCTGCATCCCCGAAACCAAAGACGTCGAGCCAAGAGGAGGAAGCTCCTGCGACACCTTCTGCTGCCGAAGTGGAAGAGATTCTAAAGGTAATGACTGAACCTTTGCCTATCAAGCTAAGTCCGCTGGCGCCAGAACTGACGAAGTTTTTTCAGAAGGAAAAAGAACCTTCGGCAACAGAAAGTCCCGCTAAGCCGAAAAAAGGAGAATTATCCAAGTGGCCGATGTCATTCATCAGACACCGCCACCGACATCGGCATCAAAAATACCATTTATTGAAAGCGCTGGCACTGCCAAAACCGCAGCCACCGGAGCCGAAACCGAGACCGCCGAAGATCCCAATCTAGAAACCACACTTGGTGATATTGATAACATACTTCTAAAAATGGCTGAGGAAGAAGCTGCTACGACCGCTGTGGACACGACAATTGAGAAGGGAAAAGAGCAAACTGAAGATACTTTGGAAGAGGAAAATTTCAATTTTCAAGATATACTGGGACAAGGGTTATCAGAAACTGAAAAAGAAGAGCTAAAGAAATATGCCGTATCCTGTGGGTACAAACCAGGGGCTCTGCTGTTTGGCGGAGTCAATGAAGGGAAACTAAGATGCCTTCGGAATTGAACTGAGGCCAAAGTTGTTAGGACTTTCTCAAAGAATGTTTGGCTGCCGAAGATTGAAGCGGACCTCTGCAGGTACCAGCGACAACATATCGCCGGTAGCTTGTTCTACGCTAATTTCAAGGTAAAAATTCTCAATTTTTATTGTTTTTTGAATCAAGATGTTTTCTGACGAAGGTTGTTTTACCAGAGTATATTATTAAGTAAGGTGCTGAGGATGCAACAAGATCTTGAAGACGAGAAAAACGAAGCTACCATCAAAGATCTAGAAAATAAAGTCAAAAGTTACGAAGCTGCTTTGAAGAAAAAGGACTTCGACATTCAAGAACTTGAAAATAAAGTTAAAGGTCACGAAGCTGCCTTGGAGAAGGACTTCGTCATTCACTCTATGGAAGGTTCACTGGCTGAAGCTCAAGCCGAAATTGACAAATTAAACAGCGAATTACTCATAAAATCAGAAAAATCTGAACAAGAAAAGAAGATTCTTGAAACAAGTCTCAAGACCGAAATTGAGAAGAATTCAAATTTGCAGAAATCATTGAAGGAGCTTCAGGAAAAATGTTTAGATTTCGGCAACCGATGTGTGCAGCGGCTGAAGGATGTGTTTTACTCAATTGGGGCCAGCTCTGATAAGTTTACACCTTCAGCTGAAAACTTGCCAAGCACCTTTGAATACATTGAGGGCGAAGTTGATGCACTTGACGAAGTTATCGCTGGGCATGCTGATTTCTGCGCCCTGTTAGCTTCTCGAGGCACGGCTACTGCTTTCCTGAAGGCTGGCTGCACGCACGGGAAAATTGTTAATAGGCCAAACTTCAGTTTGTCGCCAGCAGATTTGATTGACATCCCCAGCCTATCTCAAAGCATAGGAAACAGGTTTATGACCCAGATTTGGATAAACGGCGGGGGAAAAATGGCTGGTGACGAAGCTCGGAGCCACCTTAAGCCAGTGAGAAACTTATTCTTGTTACTTTTACCTTCTCCTTGAACTCTGCGCTTTTCTCATTCCGTTTCAATATGTACAGGATGATGAAGCTAAAGAATGACGAGCGGAAGCCTTAATAGATGTTCCGAAAGACTTTGCTGCATAAGATTCTAGAGAAAATTTTGTAATATGATTGTAAAGAAACTTATGTAAATTTGTGCGTACCTTGTAATATATCTTTTCCCCTTTGTCCGTGTACAATCTGCTTTGCTGTGGACGAAATTTTCTTTTTGAGCCGTAGGCGAAAAACACCTTCCCTTCTTTTCGTACACAACGAAGCATAAAAATTTCTTCTTTCTATTTTTCTCTGAAGCTTTATCCTCATAGCCGGAGCGTCTGCCTTTTCTGTATGATATGATGATAATGATCCTATGTATGTCTAAATGAATATTTATGAATGCAAATGTCATGATGTGATGTATCGTGCAAATGAATGTCCGGACATATATTCGAAGCCATAATCATAGCCTTCATTCCCTTAGGAATGACTCAAATCTTTTTGCCGCTTATTTTTCTGCTTCACCGTTTATTTTTCGGTGTATCAGCGCTGACTTTTAGCTGTAAGCCTCCCTTAGGAGCTTCTTCGCCTTTTACTTCGGCGGAATCAGCGTTTATTTTTCGCTGTAAGCCTCCCTTAGGAGCTTCTTCGCCTTTTACTTCGGCGGAATCAGCGTTTATTTTTCGCTGTAGGCTCTGCATTCCCTTAGGAACGACTTTTGAGCTTCTCCCTGTTTTCTTTTCTTTTTCCTTTGCACTCGATGGTGCGTTCTCAGCTTTTACATTTACATCTTTGGGGGATATTGCTCTTATAGAGTTGAAATAAGAAAAAGAAAAATTACATGCTGTGGCCCATTAAAAACCTTTCTCCCCCTTTGGAAAGGAAAAGGGTGCCACAAGAAAGAATAGAAAAAATTACATCAAGCTAAACATAATATCGCCGAAGCTCATCCGCATTCCATGATCTAGGAATGTCGTTGCCGTCCATATCCTTCAATCTGTAGGAACCGGGTCTTGACGAAGATACTACCAAAAAAGGTCCTTCCCACTTCAGCTTTAGCTTGCCTACTGTCTCTGGGTTGGCTACTCTTCGAAGTACCAAATGTCCTGGCTCAATATTCTTTAGGCGAACCTTTCTATCACGCCATTTTATTGTTTCGGCTTGGTATTTATTGATGTTTTCCATAGCTTGAAGCCTGATCCCTTCTATGGCATCTTTTTCCACAGAATAATCAGCTTCAGCTTCGTCTTCTGCCGAAGCTATTGTTCTTATTGATCCTGCTTTTGCTTCTTCCGGAGTTATTGCTTCGTCACCAAACAGCAATTTGAATGGTGTAAAACCTGTTGATCTTGATATTGTTGTGTTGTGGCTCCACACCACTTTGATTAATATATCTGGCCACTTTCCCCTGGGCTGATTGAAGATTAACTTCATTATTCCTGTCATTATGATGCCATTAGCCCTTTCAACAAGTCCATTTGACTCCGGATGTTGAACTGATGCAAAATGGATATTCGTGCCAATTTGTTCACAAAATTCTCTGAAAGCTTGGGAATCAAATTGCGTTCCATTGTCCACAGTGATGGCCTTCGGCACTCCGAATCGACAGACAATATTTTGCCAGAAAAACTTTTGAATAGTAACCGAAGTTATTGTGGCTAAAGGCTTTGCCTCAATCCATTTAGAAAAATATTCCACTGTCACTACAACATATCTTAAGTTCCCTTGTGCTGGTGGTAGCGGACCTAACAAATCAAGGCCCCACCTTTGCAATGGCCAAGTGGGTTGTATTAACTAGGTTAAAGACGAAGGTTGTTTTTGATCTCTTGCACATTTCTGACAGCCTTCGCACTTTTGGACTAATTCCGTTGCATCCGAAGTTGCCTTTGGCCAATAAAATCCTTGACGAAAAACCTTTCCCAGCAAAGGCCTAGATCCAATGTGAGATCCACACAGGCCTACGTGTATTTCCTTCATCAATTCTATACCTTCGGCTTTGGATAAACATTTGAGTAGTGGAGAACAGACCCCATGCTTGTACAGCTCCCCTCCTATTATAACATATGGTCGAGCTCTTGCCTCTATTCTCTTGTTATAAGCTTCGTCATCTGAAAGAAAGTTACCCTGAAGGTAAGAGATGATCTCAATTCTCCAGTCTTCACTATAAACAGGAGATATATTGAGGACTGCTCTTTCAAGGAGTTCAACCGAAGGTGCTTTTATTGTTTCGAAAAATACTTCCGAAGGTAAGGGCAGCCCCTTTGCTGCTGACTTGGCTAGCAAATCAGCATGTTCATTTTCTCCTCGAGGAATATTTTTGACAGAAAACCCTTCAAAGGAAGCTTCAATCCTTCGAAAATAACCTGGGAAATAACCTTCAGAAATATTTCTCAAGCTTCGGGTCTCTTGCCTTACAACTCTTGTCAATATGACCAGAAATAACCTGGGAATCAGTTTTAAGAACTGCCCTTCTAATTCCCATTGCCTTTAACTTCCGAAGACCCAAAAGTAAAGCTTCGTACTCAGCAATGTTATTTGTGCAGCTGAAATCAAGTCTTGCCGCGTAGCAAGTTTTAACTTTGGAGGGTGCGACCAACACAGCGGCTGCTCCTGCCCCGAAGGTTCCCCAAGAACCATCGCAGAATACTATCCAAGCTTCGGCATCTTTACTCGCTTCTTCTTCCTGAGCCCCTAGCGTCCAGTCAGCAATGAAGTCTGTTAACGCTTGAGACTGAATCGAAGATCTATGCACATAATCAATGCAAAACTCGTTGAGTTCCGCAGCCCATTTTCCAACCCTTCCAGTAGCTTCTCTATTTCTCATAATATCCTTCAATGGTTGTGAAGAAGGGACAATTATATTGTATGCTTGAAAATAGTGCCGAAGCTTCCTGGAAGCCATCAAAACAGCATATAGCACCTTCTCCAATTCTGTATAATTTTTCTTTGATAAACTAAGAACTTCGGATACAAAGTATATTGGGGCTTGCTTTTTGACTTGCCCTTCAAGCTTCTCTTGGACAAGTGCCGCACTTACCGCTGAGTGCGAGGCTGCCACATATAACAACAGAGGAGCCCCTGGCGTTGGTGGAGTTAACGTCGTTAGGTCTATCAAATATTGCTTCAGCTCTTCGAAGGCTTTCTGCTGAACTGGTCCCCATTGAAAAACTTCGACCGACTTCAGCACTTCGAAGAATGGTAAATTTCTCTCTGCTGATCTAGATATGAATCTGTTGAGGGATGCCAGTCTTCCTGTCAATCACTGAGCCCCCTTCTTTGTGCTTGGTGGTTCCATTCGAAGAATAGCTTCGATTTTATTTGGATTAGCCTCAATCCCTTTTGTTGAAACTAGGCAACCAAGGAATTTCCCCCTCTTTACTCCGAAAACACACTTTTCTGGATTCAGTTTTAGACCAGCCTGTCAAAAACTAGCGAAAGTCTCATGCAGATCAGCAATGTGATTTTCTTGCTTCGTGCTTTTTACAATGATATCATCGACATAAGTTAGCACATTTCTGCCTATCTGAGAATGAAGAACTTTTGCTGTCATTCTGCTGAAGCTTCCTCCAGCATTCTTGAGCCCCTCAGGCATCCGAAGGTAACAATATGTTCCGCTAGGGGTTATGAAGCTGGTTTTTGGATCATCCTCCTTCTTCATCCAAATTTGATGATAGCCTGAATAACAATCCAACAGACTCATAAGTTTTGATGAAGCTGCTGCATCAACTAGGGAATCTATCCTTGGCAATGGAAACTCATCCTTCGGACAAGCCTTGTTGAGATCAGTAAAATCAATACACATCCTCCATTTGCCATTGGCCTTTTTTACCATAACAGTGTTAGCCAGCCATTCTAGATACTTCACTTCTCTGATGACCCCGGCGATGAGGAGTCTTTTTACTTCATTTCGAGCACCTTCGGCCTTGTCATCAGACATCTTCCGAAGCCTCTGCTTTCTAGGTCTGAAGGATGGATCAACATTGAGCAAGTGTTCAATAACACCCCTGTTGACGCCACAGAGATCGTTAGCCGACCATGCAAAGACATCTTTGTTGTTGAACAGGAACCTTATCAGGGTTTTCTCTTGTTCCTCAGACAATTGAGATCCCAGCAGCACCTTCTGCTCTGCGATATCTTCGCATAAAAGCATGGGTTTTGGCTGATCGGCCGAAGCAGCCTTCTCCCTTCTGTACTTGTACCACTCACAAGCTTCGGCTTCATCTATATTGTGGATTGCCTTTGAATCAGTCCAATTCCCCTCGGCCTTTCTGGCAGCTTCCTGACTCCCATGAATAGCAATAGGTCCCTGATCCGAAGGTATCTTCATGCAAAGATATGCTGGATGAAGAATTGCTTCGAAAGCATTGAGTGTTCCGCAACCAATGATAGCATTGTAAGGATACTCCATGTCGACAATGTCAAACACAACTTGCTCAGTCCTTGTATTGTTGATGAATCCGAAGGTCACTGGCATGGTAATCTTACCAAGCGCTACAATCTGTCTTCCTCCGAAGCCACAAAGAGGGTGCGTAGCTGTCACACCCGGTTTTAGAAGGCAAACCGAATGCGAACCATGTACGTGCCAGGATCAGCAATTCACGTACACAACAGTTACATAACATGGACATCATCACACAGTGCTCAAATAGTATTAAAAAGGGAAATAATAGTCGATTACATCATGATGTCTGAGACATCCACATAGTCTTTACAATAAATCAAAGTGCGGAAAAGAAACGTAGATAACACGGCCTTCACAGGCGGCCGACTGGGGGTTGCCGCTAACCCACACCTAGAACTCGTCGTAGTCTTGGAACTCCTGGAAGTCTCCTTCCACAGCTTCATCTTCGCTTGAGCAGTGGTTGCAATGCTGACAACCTGGGGATGGGGGGGTTTGGTGTGTAGAGCAAGAGTGAGTACACATCAACATACTCAGCAAGTATCCTGTTTGGCTGTAGTGGACTTGCTTTATGTGGGGGTAAGTCAAGCAGTTGCTTTTAGTTGGTCAGATTATTATTTACTAGTAGAAAGCCAGGTTTTAACATTAACCCAAGTTATTAGCCCGATGTACCCTTTCCAAACGGAAAGAATACCACTTACCAGCACCATAGACATAACCAAAACCATCAGTCTCATTGCCACCTGTAAACCAAAATGTCTCTGATCAAGTACCACTAATCATTGGAGCTCCCTTGGCCGCTCATAACCGCGAGCACGACTGATATATCAGTTTTCAAACACTCTTTAGAGGTTGTGCACTTTACCCACAAGCCGTGATTCCCTTTCTGGCCGGAGATCATGACTCTCCATTGATCACTACCAAGGTGACCCAGCAGGGTATCACTACGTAGCCTTTACAAAGATTCCCCGGGGCTGTAGCCACCCATTAGGTTTCCTAAATGTATCGCACTCCTCCCCAAGGGACAAATCAACCTTGGCAGAGCGAGCCGCATACACCGAGCCCCATTGACGGCACAACGGCTAAGCGAACTACACCCCGGTTCCTCAAATTATTCAGCTAAGGGCGTCCCACTCCACCCTCATGGTTGCACTGTTTTCCCGGGCGGTCATCCAAAGAACACGTCCTTACGGAGAGGCATTCGAGAAACCGCTCGAGCCCCCTTAAAGGCCACAAGTACAACATCATAATAAGAAGGGGGAAAACAGCGTATCATATATAATCTCATCATGTTCATTGATTAGACTAGAGCAATAGCATAAAGCTAAACAATAATAATCCAACCCAAATAGGTAAACAAGGATATGGATAACAAAAGCTAGTCAATCCTTAGGTATAAATGTGTAATGCGGGAGGTGAATTAAAGAATGAATAGGACAAAGATTGGTCAAGGGACACTTGCCTCCACCAACCGACTGCTGCTCAGGGGCTTCTCCTGTGAGTTCCTCGGGCTCTTCAACCGGATCGTTCTCTATGCGGTTGCAAACATACATACATCTATCCATTGAAAATAGGAAACAAACAGTACACCATACAAGAGAACAAATAAAGTAAATATGCATAGAATATCACATACGATAATGAATTTACAATGGTTAGAAAGAGGCGGGGAAAGGTCTCGCGAGGGTTAAAGCTTATGCCCGAGACGCACTACGGGTAAACGAATAACTAAACGTTACATGCTCTAGTTCTGCTTAGCTTCAATAATAAGGATTAGCTACATGCACTAATGTAAATGTGACCACTTTTAGTAGATTAACATTGAATGAGATATAGACGATTAGCTATACAAATTAACTAACGTAACCAATTTCTAAATTGAGACACCTATCTTATTAATATAAACAACGTGATTAGCGAGCATAGGATACCGGGGGGGGGGGGGGGGTGTAGACGGGGGCGTCTGGGGGTAGACGGGGGCACGACGGCCGTGCCAAGGCACTGCGCATCACGCGGGCACGCACGCGCCGCGAGCTAACCATGCGCACGTCGGGGCCGCGCGCTAGCCGAGCTCAAGGCCGCGCGCCATAGGCACGCTGGGCCGAGCTCGAGGCCGCGCCGGGGCCGTCACGACGCGAGCAAGGCACGGCGGGGCGAGCGGGCAAGCACGCCGGGGCAAGCGAGCACGGGCGAGCGAGGACGCGGACGGGCGAGGACACGGGCAGGCGAGGACACGGGCGGGCGAGGGCGGCCGAGCCGGGGCACGGCGGGGGTGGCCGGGCCGGGGCGGAGCTCGCCGGGGATGGCCGAGCCGGGCACGGGGGCGGGCGGGTCGCCGGGGGGGGCGGCCGAGCCGGGCACGGGACCGGGCGGGCTCGCCGGAGGGGGCGGGGAAGGGGGCGGGGCGGGCTCACCGGAGGGCGGGGAAGGGGCGGGGACGGCCGAGCCGGGGCGGCCGAGCCAAGGCATGGCGGGGCGGGGCCGGGCTCGCGGGGGGGGGGGGGGGGGGGGGCGGCCGAGCCGGGGCGCCGAGCGGACGGGGCGAGGCGGGGCGGCTCGCCGGGACCGGGCGCGGTCGGGGCGGGGCGGCTCGCCGGAGGGGCAGCCGAGCCGGGGCGCCGAGCGGACGGGGCGAGGCGGCCTTGCCGCGGCGAGGGGCGGACACGGGCCCAGGGTGGCACGCCGGGGAGCGGCGCCGGCGGGCGGGGAAGGGGGAAGGGAGGGGGGCCTCACCATGGCGGGGCGGCGCGGCGGCGGCGCTGGGGGAAAGGGGCGGCGGCGGCGGCAGTGCTAGGGGAGGGGCGGCGGCGGCGGTTAGGGTTAGGGAGAGAGAGAGAGAGGGAGGGAGGATGACGGGCGGGGCCCGCGGGGAGGGAAATTTTGGGAAAAAAGGGGGGAGGGGGCGGCTGGGCCGCTTGGGCCCAAAGGGGGAGGGGGCGGGCACGGTTGGGCCGGCCGGGACGACCCACGGCGGGGGGAGGGAAGGGGGGAAGGGGGGGCGGCTGGGCCGCCAGCTGGGCCAACGCGAAGGGGGAGGGGGCGGCTGGGCCAAAGGGGAGAAAGGGGGGAGAGAGAAAAAGAAAAGGTTTTTCTTTTTCCTATTTTCCATTTCCTATATCCCCTATTTCTTATATGCCTAATTCTCCAATTCACCCAACCACAAACAAAAAGAGTGCATAATCCGGCATGATGCAACAATCAAAAATAGTTCTAGGTTTTGCCTACACAAGATGTCGAGCTAATTCTCGCTATAACTTTTGGAAAAGATCAAGGCTTAGCGAGGAGAAAAGGGAAAAGAAAAGGGTAACGCCCAAATTTGGTGAGAGAAAAGAAGAAAAAAATTCTACCCCCAAATTTAGGGCGTTACAAACCTATCCCCCTTAAAAGAATCTCGCCCTCGAGATTCACGGTTGGCTAGCAAAGAGCTCAGGGTATTTAGCCATCAGATCATCTTCACGCTCCCAGGTTGCTTCTTCCTCTGAATGATGATTCCACCTGACTTTGCACATTCTGATGGTCTTCCTCCGGGTGACTCTGTCTGCAGTCTCAAGGATTTGCGCTGGTTTCTCTGTGTAGGTCAAGTCCTCCTGGACCTCCAGACCTTCCACTGGCAACTGCTCTTCTGGCACACGCAAACACTTCTTCAACTGAGACACATGAAAGACATCATGCACTACGGACAATCCTTCTGGCAAACTGAGCTGATAGGCCACTTCTCCATGCTTTGCGAGAATCTGATACGGACCGATGTAGCGGGGTGCTAGCTTGCCTTTGACTTCGAATCTTCTGACTCCTCTGATCGGCGACACTTTCAGATAGACAAAATCTCCAACCTCGAAACTCAGCTCTCTTCTTTTGGTATCTGCATAGCTTCGCTGCCTCGATTGCGCTATCTTCAAATTCTCTTGGACCATCTTGATGTTCTCTTCAGCTTCAAGCAAAATGTCTGGCCCGAACACTTGCTTTTCTCCAGGCTGATCCCATTGCAATGGAGTTCTACAACTCCTCCCATAGAGCGCCTGAAAAGGTGACATCTTCAAGCTGGCCTGGTAACTGTTGTTATAGGAAAACTCCGCATAAGGCAATCTCTTGTCCCATCCGGACTGATCTTGCAATGCACAGGCTCTCAACATGTCTTCAAGAATTTGATTGGTTCTTTCGGTCTGACCATCTATCTGCGGGTGATAAGCTGAACTGAAATTCAGATGTGTGACCAAGGCTTCATGCAACTGCTGCCAGAAATGAGAGGTGAACTGCGTTCCTCTGTCTGACACTATCTTCTTTGGCACACCGCAAAGACAGACGATCTGAGACATGTACAACTCTGCCAATACTGCACTGCTGTAGTTGGCCTTGACAGGTATGAAGTGGGCTGACTTGGTCAAGCGATCCACCACTACCCAAATGGAATCGTAGCCGGCTCGAGTGCGAGGCAATCCGACTATGAAATCCATACCAATTTCATCCCATTTCCACTGAGGAATTTGCAACGGTTGCAACAATCCAGCTGGTCTCTGGTGCTCTGCCTTAATCCTTCGACAACTATCACACATAGCTACATGCTCTGCGATTTCCCTCTTCATTCCATACCACCAGAATTTCTTCTTCAGATCTTGATACATCTTCTCACTGCCAGGGTGAATCGAATAGGCTGTCTCATGAGCTTCCTTGAGGATCAACTCCCGAATGGATTGGACATTAGGAACACACAAGCGGTCTTTGAACCATATCACACCTTCTGCATCTTCCCAAAAATCTTTGCCTCTGCCATCTAGAATCAGTCGCAGGATCTCATTGATCTTCTCATCGTTCTTCTGTGCTTCTTTGATTTCCCGCTCTAGGGTAGGTTCCAACTCAACGGTGACTCCTCGCGTGTTGTTCAGAAATCCGAGACTCAACCTGTCAAACTCCTTGGCCAACTCATAAGGCATCGGACGAGCGACCATCAGATTGACTTGACTCTTTCTGCTCAAAGCATCTGCCACTACGTTCGCTTTGCCTGGATGGTAGTGAATCTCCAACTCATAGTCTTTGATCAACTCTAACCATCTTCGCTGCCTCATATTCAACTCTGACTGAGTGAATATGTACTTTAGACTCTTGTGGTCTGTGTAAACATCGCATTTCTGTCCATACAGATAGTGCCTCCATGTCTTCAGTGCGTGAACCACTGCTGCCAACTCTAGGTCATGGATTGGATAATTCTTCTCATGAACCTTCAGCTGTCGGGACGAGTAAGCCACAACTCTTCCCTCTTGCATCAACACCCATCCCAAACCAGTGTAACAAGCATCACAATACACCGAGAAGGGCTTGTGCACATCAGGCAAGACTAGGACAGGCGCTGTAGTCAACTTTTCTTTCAGCGCTTTGAAAGCCTCTTGACATTTCTGGGTCCACTTGAACTCAACTTTGTTGCCTAGCAATGCTGTCATTGGTTTCGCAATCTTCGAAAACCCTTCAATGAATCGCCGATAATATCCGGCCATTCCAATGAAGCTCTTGATTCCTCGAGCATCTGTTGGCGCTTTCCAGTTCAGAATGTCTGCCACTTTCTTCGGATCCACAGCCAATCCTTCTTTGTTGATTATGTGACCCAAGAACAGGACTTCACTGATCCAGAATTCACACTTGCTCAACTTTGCATACAACTGGTGCTCTCGCAATCTCTGCAATACCATCCTCAAATGATCTGCATGCTCTTCTTCGCTTTGAGAATAAACCAGAATGTCATCGATGAATACCACCACAAACTTGTCGAGATAGTCCATGAATACACTATTCATCAGATTCATAAAAAAGGCTGGTGCATTTGTTAGACCGAAAGACATCACTGTGAACTCATACAACCCATACATGGTAATGAATGCCGTCTTCGGAATGTCTGAAGGTCGAATCCTGAGCTGATGATAACCCGACCTCAGATCAATCTTGGAGAACACACTGGCTCCTCTCAACTGGTCGAACAGATCTTCTATTCTGGGCAAAGGGTACTTGTTCTTGATTGTGACCTCATTCAAAGCTCGATAATCGATACACATCCTTTTGGTGTCATCTTTCTTCTCCACAAACAGGACAGGGGCGGCCCAAGGCGAGGTGCTTGGCCGGATGTAACCTTTCTCTGACAACTCATCGATCTGCTTCTTAAGTTCAACTAACTCTGGCCCAGATATTCTGTAAGCTCTCTTGAAGATGGGGGCGGTTCTAGGAAGTAGCTCTATAGCAAACTCAACTTTCCGCTCTGGTGGCATACCTGGTAAGTCTTTTGGAAACACGTTTGGGAACTCAGACACAATCTTGATCCTCTCAATTGGGTCTGCTTCACTGCTATAGACAGCCATCTAATAACAACTTCCTTTCTTCGGCTCAGGCGGGACTAACTCGGTCACCACTTCCTCTCCTAGTGGGGACACCAACTTGATTGTCCTCTTATCACAACTCATAACTGCCTGATACTTATCTAGCTAATTCATCCCTAGGATGACATCTATTCCCTGAGTACCCATTACTATAAGGTTAGCGAGAAACGCTATCCCCCTTATTTCCACACTTATATTCAAACAAATGCTATCAGCTCGAATTCTACCATCGGCTAAGTCAATTTGAACGGGGGTTGACATGGTAGTAATTGGAAGATTATGTGCTTCTACCCATGATGCAGTAATGAAAGAATGCGTTGCTCCAGTATCAAATAACACTTCTGCAATATGGGAGTCGACTGGGAACATACCTACTATCATGCCGGGGGTCTCCTGAACTGCTTCAGCCTCCAAGTGGTTCAGTCTTCCATGATTGTAACGCGGCTGAGAGCGGTTGCCTGCTCCTGGCTGAGGCACATTCTGTTTTGTCGGGGCATTGGGGCCTGACTGCTGCTGCGCTGCCTTCTTTGGACATTGCATCACCCAGTGGCCTTGCTCTCCACAGTGGAAACATGCTCTGTTTCCAACCTGAGCTGGTGCTGCATGACTGTTCTGCTGGGTTGCTGGGGCAGGAAGACGAGGTGCCTGTTGATTCTGCCTCTGAAACTGACCTCCTGACTGATTGCTCTGACGGTTCTGATACTGGTGCTGAGGATACTGCCTTTGGAACTGCTGATGCTGTTGAGGTGGATGCTGGTTCTGCCTGAACTGCTGAGGTTGATTGCCTAAGAAACGAGGACGGTTGCTGCTTCTAGGCTGGGGTCCACTGATCTTGCGCTTACGATCCTCCATCTCCTTACGCTTCCTCTCTGTCATGATTGCTCTGTCAATCAAGTGTTGGAATGTAGGGAAGGTGTGATTCATCAGCTGATACTGAAGAGGGTCAACCAAGCCTCTTAAGAAGCGATACTGTCGCTTGGCGTCGGTGTTGACATCTTCAGGAGCATAGCGAGACAGCTGCAGAAACCTGTCCCGGTACTCGCTAACAGACGATGACCCTTCCTTGAGGGCCAAGAACTCATCCTTCTTCACTGTCATCAGACCTGCAAGAACATGATACTGACGAAAGCTTCCTCTGAACTCTTCCCAGGTGATGGTGTCGGGGTGGGCATGGGTGGCGAGATAAGACTCCCACCAGGACTGAGCTGCTCCTCTCAACAGACGGGGACCATACAGAACTTTCTCTCTGTCATCGCACTGAGCGGTATGCAACTCCCGCTCCACAGTGCGCAGCCAGTCTTCAGCATCCATGGGGTCAGAAGAGTGAGCAAACGTTGGGGGATGACCTCTCATGAATTCAGCACGCTTGTCCCTGGGCATCTGAGGCATCTGAGGCTGAGGTGGGGCCTGCTGCTGCTGCTGAATAGCGGCCAGAGTCTGACCGATGGCTTGAACTGCCTGAGTCTACATCAGAAACATCTGCTCAATGGACATCGGGGGCGGGGGCGGCAGGTGCTGTTGCGGAGGCACCTCATCCTGCTGAGCGGCTCGCTCCTGCTGAGCACGCCTTCCTCCTCTGCGCCTTTTTTTCTGACATCTGCAGAATGCAACCACACATCAGAACTGATCTGGCAAATCTTGCAGCATAAGAAAAGAGTATAGAATTCTTCAACAGCACTGAACAGATGAGCATCTTCACTGATCTCCAACACAGACCACACAGCTTCTCAGATAAAGAGGAAAGTGGAATAAAAGGTTTCCCAACTATATAACTAACTCCATTAACATAATAGGTAAACCAAAATGCAGGGGATACCCACACTCTGGTGACAGTCATTACAAAGATCCAAACCAAACATAGTTCATCATGACAAACATAAATGCACAGGATATAGCAAACTACCCTGTCTAACTAAGACTAACTAAAAGCGAGACTAACGCTAAGGCTGTAGCTTCTACGTATATATTTTGTATTAATTACAAGATCCAACTCTAACGATCTATGGTGCTAAATCTATCTTGGTCTTGCAGTCGGGATTGCCATAAGGCTGGCGTCCACGTCGAGGTGAGCGGTATGGGTGCTGAGTCCCGACGGGAGCGGGGGAACCATCATCCAGGTGACGACGTTCCGCGCGCTCAGCCCGCAGCAGGGCGATCTCAGCATGAGCCCTACTCAGCTCGTCTAATGCATGGTCCAGCTCCGTGTTTAGCACGGCGGCTAGGTTGACTGTGCTGCTCAACCTAGGATTGTCCTCACCGACAGGTGAAACAATCACGCCTCCTGTGCTGCCAGATGGACGACGGGGGTAATACTTCAGATTGAGACCGTCAGCTACCCCACCGAGAACCGAGCAGTAGTGCGAAAGCGCACGCCGTGCGGCATCTTGCATGGCCGCCTCAGCTGAGTCCTGCTCAAAGATGGAATAGTGCTCTGAGCAGGCCTCCGCACCCTGGAGACTGTTCTCCGGACGGCGCACCAAGCAGGTCGCCTCCCAGCGGTTCGGGTAGACCCCGCGACTATGCTGGTAGACCACACAGCGATACTCGATGGACCAAGTACGCCGGTTAAGTGCCCGACGTAGCAGGGTGTCGAGCGCATCGTGGAAGTGACACCCGCGAGCAGCGTCGCGAGTGATGGGTCGAGCGACCCATCCTTCCGGCTCCTGGTCAGCAGAGAAGTTGGTGTTGTGGCTCGAGCTGTCGTCGCCACCTCCGTCGTCTGGGTCTCCTCCAGCAGCTACTCCAGAGGCTGGGATGCCCAGTGGTGGTGCAGGGGGCGCCTCCAGAGGAAGCACAGGGGAGCAGCTCCTCACGGACTCTATCTCCTGCTGGAGCGAGAAGGAAGAGCCCTGCTGCTCCTGTCGTCGACGTTCCTGCTCCTCATGCAGGCGGTGGTGCAGTCTCTCCAAGTGGCTAGACTGTCCGGCCATGGGACGGCGAAGCAGACGCTCAGCAAGGCGGGAGGGTAAGAAGGGGATGACGGACTTTCGTGCAGTGTGTCTAAGACGAGCCATCTACAAAAGACACCGCAAGCAAAAGAGTGAGAACAGAATTAATATGACCAACAAATAATGAACCATAAGTAAATGAAGGATTAGAATAAAACACAATTTTCAGCAAGGTATATTATATAGTAAAACATAGGTTTGGTCGGTATGACCAACTTTTGAAGGGATATCAAAGTCAAGGCAGGGACAGAGGTCTATAGTCCTTAGAACGACCATTCTATTCTAGGTTAGCGGTCCTACAGTCAGCACAGCTTTGATTCCACTTATGTCACACCCGGTTTTAGAAGGCAAACCGAATGCGAACCATGTACGTGCCAGGATCAGCAATTCACGTACACAGCAGTTACATAACATGGACATCATCACACAGTGCTCAAATAGTATTAAAAAGGGAAATAATAGTCGATTACATCATGATGTCTGAGACATCCACATAGTCTTTACAATAAATCAAAGTGCGGAAAAGAAACGTAGATAACACGGCCTTCACAGGCGACCGACTGGGGGTTGCCGCTAACCCACACCTAGAACTCGTCGTAGTCTTGGAACTCCTGGAAGTCTCCTTCCACAGCTTCATCTTCGCCTGAGCAGTGGTTGCAATGCTGACAACCTGGGGATGGGGGGGTTTGGTGTGTAGAGCAAGAGTGAGTACACATCAACATACTCAGCAAGTATCCTGTTTGGTTGTAGTGGACTAGCTTTATGTGGGGGTAAGTCAAGCAGTTGCTTTTAGTTGGTCAGATTATTATTTACTAGTAGAAAGCCAGGTTTTAACATTAACCCAAGTTATTAGCCCGATGTACCCTTTCCAAACGGAAAGAATAACACTTACCAGCACCATAGACATAACCAAAACCATCAGTCTCATTGCCACCTGTAAACCAAAATGTCTCTGATCAAGTACCACTAATCATTGGAGCTCCCTTGGCCGCTCATAACCGCGAGCACGGCTGATATATCAGTTTTCAAACACTCTGCAGAGGTTGTGCACTTTACCCACAAGCCGTGATTCCCTTTCTGCCCGGAGATCATGACTCTCCATTGATCACTACCAAGGTGACCCAGCAGGGTATCACTACGTAGCCTTTACAATGATTCCCCGGGGCTGTAGCCGCCCGTTAGGTTTCCTAAATGTACCGCACTCCTCCCCAAGGGACAAATCAACCTTGGCAGAGCGAGCCGCATACACCGAGCCCCATTGACGGCACAATGGCTAAGCGAACTACACCCCGGTTCCTCTAATTATTCAGCTAAGGGCGTCCCACTCCACCCTCATGGTTGCACTGTTTTCCCGGGCGGTCATCCAAAGAACAGGTCCTTACGGAGAGGCATTCGAGAAACCGCTCGAGCCCCCTTAAAGGCCACAAGTACAACATCATAATAAGAAGGGGGAAAACAGCGTATCATATATAATCTCATCATGTTCATTGATTAGACTAGAGCAATAGCATAAAGCTAAACAATAATAATCCAACCCAAATAGGTAAACAAGGATATGGATAACAAAAGCTAGTCAATCCTTAGGTATAAATGTGTAATGCGGGAGGTGAATTAAAGAATGAATAGGACAAAGATTGGTCAAGGGACACTTGCCTCCACCAACCGACTGCTGCTCAGGGGCTTCTCCTGTGAGTTCCTCGGGCTCTTCAACCGGATCGTTCTCTATGCGGTTGCAAACATACATACATCTATCCATTGAAAATAGGAAACAAACAGTACACCATACAAGAGAACAAATAAAGTAAATATGCATAGAATATCACATACGATAATGAATTTACAATGGTTAGAAAGAGGCGGGGAAAGGTCTCGCGAGGGTTAAAGCTTATGCCCGAGACGCACTACGGGTAAACGAATAACTAAACGTTACATGCTCTAGTTCTGCTTAGCTTCAATAATAAGGATTAGCTACATGCACTAATGTAAATGTGACCACTTTTAGTAGATTAACATTGAATGAGATATAGACGATTAGCTATACAAATTAACTAACGTAACCAATTTCTAAATTGAGACACCTATCTTATTAATATAAACAACGTGATTAGCGCGCATAGGATACGGGGGGGGGGGGGGGTGTAGACGGGGGCGTCTGGGGGTAGACGGGGGCACGACGGCCGTGCCAAGGCACTGTGCATCACGCGGGCACGCACGCGAGGCCACACGCACGCGCCACGAGCTAACCATGCGCACGTCGGGGCCGCGCGCTAGCCGAGCTCAAGGCCGCGCGCCATAGGCACGCTGGGCCGAGCTCGAGGCCGCGCCGAGGCCGTCACGACGCGAGCAAGGCACGGCGGGGCGAGCGGGCAAGCACGCCGGGGCAAGCGAGCACGGGCGAGCGAGGACGCGGACGGGCGAGGACACGGGCGGGCGAGGACACGGGCGGGCGAGGACACGGGCGGGCGAGGACACGGGCGGGCGAGGGCGGCCGAGCCGGGGCGGGGGCGGCCGAGCCGGGGCGCGGCGGGGGTGGCCGGGCCGGGGCGGAGCTCGCCGGGGATGGCCGAGCCGGGCACGGGGGTGGGCGGGTCGCCGGGGGGGCGGCCGAGCCGGGCACGGGGGCGGCCGAGCCGTGCACGGGACTGGGCGGGCTCGCCGGAGGGGGCGGGGAAGGGGGCTGGGCGGGCTCGCCGGAGGGCGGGGAAGGGGCGGGGACGGCCGAGCCGGGGCGGCCGAGCCAAGGCATGGCGGGGCGGGGCCGGGCTCGCCGGGGGGCGGCCGAGCCGGGGCGGCCTTGCCGAGGCGAGGGGCGGATGCGGGCCTGGGGTGGCGCGCCGGGGAGCGGCGCCGGCGGGCGGGGAAGGGGGAAGGGAGGGGAGGGGGGGCCTCACCGTGGCGGGGCGGCGGCGGCGGCGCTAGGTGAGGGCGGCGGCGGCGGTTAGGGTTAGGGAGAGAGAGAGAGGGAGGATGACGGGCGGGGCCCGCGGGGAGGGAAATTTTGGGAAAAAGGGGGGAGGGGGTGGCTGGGCCGCTTGGGCCTAAAGGGGGAGGGGGCGGGCACGGTTGGGCCGGCCGGGACGGCCCACGGCGGGGGGAGGGAAGGGGGGAAGGGGGGGGCGGCTGGGCCGCCAGCTGGGCCAACGCGAAGGGGGAGGGGGCGGCTGGGCCAAAGGGGAGAAAGGGGGGAGAGAGAAAAAGAAAAGGTTTTTCTTTTTCCTATTTTCCATTTCCTATATCCCCTATTTCTTATATGCCAAATTCTCCAATTCACCCAACCACAAACAAAAAGAGTGCATAATCCGGCATGATGCAACAATCAAAAATATTTCTAGGTTTTGCCTACACAAGATGTCGAGCTAATTCTCGCTATAACTTTTGGAAAAGATCAAGGCTTAGCAAGGAGAAAAGGGAAAAGAAAAGGGTAACGCCCGAATTTGGTGAGAGCAAAGAAGAAAAAATTCTACCCCCAAATTCAGGGCGTTACAGTAGCATCATGAATCTTGTCTTCGGGCTCTTTTATTTGTATGAAGGCCTTAGCAAATATAATATCCGCTGCACTGCCTATATCAACCAAAACATTGTGGACCAGAAATCCTTTAATCACACAAGAGATAACCATAGCATCATTGTGTGGGTAATCCTTGAGCTGAAGATCCTCTTGAGAGAAGGTAATTGGGATATGAGACCATCTTGACTTGATGAAGGGTCCTTGTACCCCTACATGTTGTACTCTTCTTTGTGCCTCCTTCTGTTTCTTGTTAGCCGGCTCTAAGCATGAACCGCCTGTTATCGGGAGAATCAGCTTCGGAGCCGAAGCAGTTCGAGCTTGGTTCTTGAACAAAGCCATCAGCTCAAAAGTGGAAGTGAGTTCACCGGAGGTGGGCGCCAATGTTGGAGACTTGTTCTCAAATGCTATGAATTAGGAACAAGGCAACATAGAATGTTAGATATTAAAGCCCTTCGTCCGCTGAAGCATTATTTCCCCAAGGATTTAATGAGCTTCGGACGAAGGTTATGAATAATATATCACGAAGGTTGCACCTTCGTGATCAAAGATAAAACAATGCGAAATGAAATATAAAATATAAAACGTTACAGAATACCAAGAATAAATAACATTATTCATTTATTTTATAATGTGAACTTAAATATTAAAACATAATATTTAGGTACATTTAAACCTTTGCCTTGGCAGAAAACAATAATTCCAGAGTACTGCGTTAGCAATTACAAGATTGCGTGAACAGTAAAGGAGTACTGTTCATCTATTTATAGGCACAGGACGCAGCCTATAAGAAATTACAATCATGCCCCTTACAGAAGATTACAATTATAACTCAGACCCTTATGGACTAAAAAGTCATTCCATCTTTAAGTTGGTTCGATCCTTCGTCTTTGGATACGTTATAGTGTCGAAGCTTCATGAGCGGAAGCTTCGGTATCACGTATAAACAGATTTGCCGAAGGTGTTTCTTCCTGCAGGACCTTCGGCGATGAAGCATGGTCCCAACACTTGTCAAGCAGGCAAACAGGTGGGAAGTACTCATCACAGCAAGATGTGATGACCACATCAAGACCTCTGGAGCTACTTCATATGGACCTCTTTGGACCCGTCGCCTACCTCAGCATCGGGGGAAGTAAGTATGGTCTTGTTGTTGTTGATGATTTTTCCCACTTCACTTGTGTATTCTTTTTTCAGGATAAATCAGAAACCCAAGGGACCCTTAAGCACTTCCTAAGGAGAGCTCAAAACGAATTTCAGCTCAAGGTGAAAAAGATAAGAAGCGACAACGGGTCCGAGTTCAAGAACTTACAAGTGGAGGAGTACCTTGAGGAGGAAGGAATCAAGCACGAGTTCTCCACTCCCTACACACCATAGCAAAACGGTGTGGTAGAGAGGAAGAATAGGACGCTTATCGACATGGCGAGGACGATGCTTGGAGAATTCAAGACGCCCAAGCGGTTTTGGTCGGAAGCTGTGAACATAGCTTGCCACGCCATAAACCGAGTCTACCTTCATCGCCTCCTCAAGAAGACGTCGTATGAACTTCTAACCGGTAACAAACCCAATGTGTCATACTTTCGTGTATTTGGGAGTAAATGTTACATTCTAGTAAAGAAAGGTAGAAACTCTAAATTTGCTCCCAAAGTTGTAGAAGGGTTTTTGCTAGGTTATGACTCAAATACAAAGGCGTATAGAGTCTTCAACAAATCATCGGGTTTGGTTGAAGTCTCTTGCGACGTTGTATTTGATGAAACTAATGGCTCTCCAAGAGAGCAAGTTGATCTTGATGATGTAGATGAAGATGATGTTCCAACGGACGCAATTCGCACCATGGCGATTGGAGATGTGCGACCACAGGAACACAAAGAGCAAGATCAACCTTCTTCCTCAACAATGGTGCATCCCCCAACTCAAGATGATGAACAGGTTCCTCAAGAGGAGGCATGTGATAAAGGGGGAGCACAAGAAGACCATGTTGTGGAGGAAGAAGCACCACGAGCCCCTCCAACTCAAGTCCGAGCGACGATTCAAAGGAATCATCCCGTCGACTAGATTTTGGGTGATATAAGCAAGGGAGTAACAACTCGCTCACGTCTAGCTAATTTTTGTGAGCATTACTCGTTTGTCTCTTCTATTGAGCCTTTTAGGGTAGAAGAGGCCTTGCTAGATCCGGACTGGGTGTTGGCCATGCAGGAAGAGCTCAACAACTTCAAGCGAAATGAAGTTTGGACCCTGGTGCCACGTCCCAAGCAAAACGTTGTGGGAACCAAGTGGGTGTTCCACAACAAACAGGATGAGCACGGGGTGGTGACAAGGAACAAGGCTCGACTTGTGGCAAAAGGTTATGCCCAAGTCGCAGGTTTGGACTTTTGAGGAGACTTTTGCTCCTGTGGCTAGGCTACAGTCGATTCGCATTTTGTTAGCCTATGCCGCTCACCATTCTTTCAGGTTGTTCCAAATAGATGTGAAGAGCGCTTTCCTCAACGGGCCAATCAAGGAGGAGGTGTACGTGGAGCAACCCCCTGGCTTTGAGGACGAACGGTACCCCGACCATGTGTGTAAGCTCTCTAAGGCGCTCTATGGACTTAAGCAAGCCCCAAGAGCATGGTATGAATGCCTTAGAGATTTCCTTATTGCTAATGCTTTCAAGGTTGGGAAAGCCGATCCAACTCTTTTCACTAAGACTTGTGATGGTGACTTATTTGTGTGCCAGATTTATGTCGATGACATAATATTTGGTTCTACTAACCAAAAGTCTTGTGAGGAGTTTAGCAGGGTGATGACGCAGAAATTAGAGATGTCGATGATGGGCGAGTTGAACTACTTCCTTGGGTTCCAAGTGAAGCAACTCAAGGACGGCACCTTCATCTCCCAAATGAAGTACACACAAGACTTGCTCAAGCGGTTTGGGATGAAGGACGCCAAGCCCGCAAAGACTCCAATGGGAACCGACGGACATGTTGACCTCAACAAAGAAGGTAAGTCCGTTGATCAAAAGGCATACCGGTCTATGATAGGATCCTTGCTTTATTTATGTGCTAGTAGACCGGATATTATGCTTAGCGTTTGTATGTGTGCTAGATATCAATCCAACCCAAGGGAATGTCACCTTGTGGCCGTTTAAGCAGATTCATAGATATTAGTTGCTACACCTTGCTTCGGATCTGGTATCCAAAGGGGTCTACCTTTGACTTGATTGGATATTCAGACTCCGATTATGCCGGGTGCAAGGTTGATAGGAAGAGTACATTAGGGACGTGCCAATTCCTAGGAAGGTGTAATATCCCAAAAAAAGGGTTTGCCAAAGGTGGATTCTTCGGTGTGTGGATGTGGGAAAATGGTTGTGGGCCGTTGGATGCTAAGTCAGAGTCATCTGTGGCATCGTCTCTTTTCTCCCGCAAACAAACCCTAGTGGTGGCCTTTTTCCCCTTTTGCCCCTTCTTGGCCACCACCCCCCATTTCCCCCCTCCATGCTTGGCCACCCTTTCCCCTTGGCTAGCCGTCTCCTCCCTCCCATGGCAGCACCTCTCCACGGCTTCCTCCTCCCTTTAGATCTCCCCCACGCAGCAAGGATCGAGAAGAGGAGGAGCACGTTGAATTGAAGGGGAAGAGAGGATCAAGGAGATGTTCTTCCCATCTCTTCTTGCGGAATTTTCTTGGGAAAACCCTAGGTATGAATGAGATCCTTGTCCTCCCTGCAACTATGTGCTTTTTGGGTTGTGGATCATGGGGATTAAAGGATTAGAGGTTGGATTTAGATGTGGGGTTAGGTTTTGATCTCGAATTTAATTTCTGCAGAATGGCAGATTCGATAGTTTTGTTCATTGCCAGTTTTCCGTGGTCTTAGTGGCCTCAAAAAAAATAAAAAAGTCTATATATGAGTCGTATATAATTTGTAGATCTTTCCGTGGCCGCGAAGAACAACTCAATCGGGACCATCAGAACAGAAAGTTATTTGCAGTTTGATTATAGCAGTTTTTCAGTATCATTAATTCTGTGCAGAATATATTCTCTTAAGAGTGGCAATTTTATCAGCGGAATTAAACTGTGGGTTTGGTAAAAGAAGTTGTAAATAATTTCATAAGCTTTCCAGATTGTTAAAGAGTGCATTCATATGATTTGTGAAACTCCAGTTATCGGTTTGTTTACTGTGGCTGTTCCTGTTTGCCTAACAAAAATGAGCGGGTCTGTTCATGGTGGGTTTCATCTAGTAAATGGCCTAATGGCTCTTCTAACTATGGAGACTTTTATAGAGGGATAAAAGTTCTTACTGCCAGCAGAATTTCATAATTTTTGGTTCAGTAGTTTGGGAGATAAATGTTTTGAAGTTAACTATGCTGCCTGTCTAAACCAGATTCAGTTAGTTAGCTTGTCAAATGTTTTTAGAACTTATAGATGGCAGAATTTAATTAACCATTGAATACCAAAGTTGTAGAGTATTTTGTGTAGATACTCCTAGAGTATTTGTTTGATATCACTACTGTTTTAATTTTAAAGATACAAAATTAACAAACAGCGCTGCTGTTGTATGACATGTGGTTCAGAGTGGGAGTCTTTCCACTGGGTCTTGGTTTCAAGTGTAGTAGTGTTTTGTTGATTGTTGGTAAATGTTTGTGAAATGTTTGTACTAAGTTTTATACCCTCTAGCAGGTGGCTACACTCCAGGTCATGCCTAATACATTTTTCTTCTTCGATGAAGGCAAGTGAATGTAGCGGCGGTTGCTACAGTTTTGACCTGTTGTTTTATCGCCTACACTCTAATATTCAGAATCATTGAATTCTTCATAATTGAACTCTATGGTGATGCTTTACTTGATTGTATTATATTGATGCTCAATCATATATTGATGATGATGATGATGATTCGAGTATGACCCATGAGATTAATTCACACCCCTGAAGGTAAATGAAGTATTATTTGAGGTTTGTATTGTATCTAAAGGTAAACGAAGTATTGTTTGAGGTTTGTATTGTATCTGAAGGAAGTGAAGTTTATTGATAAATGCAGCATGCCATATACATTGCATGACTCACTTGCATCTGAAGTTTTGTCGTGACCTATGGTCCGACCGTACCGGTACAACTTAGCATCGTACGTTGCTCGAGGAGGGGTACGATGCGGCTTCATACCCTTAGAGGTATGAAGGCAGAGGACATATGCATTGCATTCATATGCATACGTTGAAGTGATATTTGCAGATGACGTGGTTTTATACCCTCAGAGGTATGAAGATAGAGGACCTACACATTGCATTCCTATGCATACATTGAAGTGATATTTGCAGGTAGTGTTGATGCAGGGAAGTGTTATACAACCTATTGTGGTTGTTCGAGGAAATGAGATGGTATTGGTTATATTGGGACTACTGAGTTCTATATCTACAAGTATTTCTGATCTGATTGTGATTCTTGTAAAATGTTGATTAATTCAATTTGTGGTTTAAATATCTCATCAAAACAATTCGCTTGCTGAGATGTTTCATCTCACTCTTGCATTACTCAATGCAGGTGCTTGTTGCTCATCAAGGGAAGTGGGAAGTAGCAGCACATCCACCTTCACTCTCATAATAACGCTGCTTAGGCACAGTCATGATTTAATTAGAAACTTCTTGTCAAAGGATGTTGTTTTTAACTAGTCGTGCGCACTGGTTAATTCAGTTCATGTCGTTATGGTTGTCTTCTCATTGCTAGCAGATTATTAATGTCTATTATGTTTTCTTATCATGATATATATTTATACTTTGTTGCTTCCCCGTTTATGCAATTTCAAAGGAGATGTGTCGAAGGTTTATATATGAATGTTAGATGTTTAGTTTAGTAGCATTCTGGGGTGTTTGTGGATCCCGGGTGTTACAGTTGGTATCAAAGCTTAGGCTTTATATTCTTGGCAATTTGAAGATAAATTTGACACACTTGCACATATAGGAAGGGTATGGGTTCAAGTATCTTGATATATATTAGTTTCTTTGAAGTGCAGATGACAATAATTTCACCCCTCCCTATTCCTTTACGGTGATGTGGTAAGTTGTTTATGGCTTAATGCTTGATATAATTTATTTCTGAAAATTTGATATTGTTTTATTAATGCGGTTGATATCGCTGGTCATTTGTGAGATTGAAGTTGTTACTATGCTTGTGATATACAAGTATGCCTATGTTGTTTTCACCATGTTTTCATGGTTGAGTTTTATTACAATAGTATTGTTATATATGCTTGATTGAGGATGTTTCTGAAAGGAGTGTGAATTGCGTGTTTTGGGGTACAAGGTAATCATCAGTTTGAATTTAAGTTGTTGAGTGGTTGGTGGATAGCTCCAACTATCTTTGCAAAGAATGATTATTTATGTCGAGAAACCAGTTCTGAAAGAAATGAATATTGGTACTTTTATATGGATTTTGGGGGAAGTCTTTGCATGGCCAGAATGGCTTACATGTCTCTCTTCTATCATGTGTTTTAGTAGCCACAAAGCCTAGATGTGGTTTAAAGTGGTTGCATGTTAGTCATGCTAATTGTAGAATAAAATCTTTGATTTTCTTGATCCATTGATTATGTATTAATATGTTGAGGATCTGATGGTTCTCTCCCTGATGCATGTTTGTGGAGACATTGTTGGACCACCTATCTATTGGTTTGAATGAAGCCAGTGCCTAGCCTAGAGTTGGTTGTGTGTGGTTAGTCACGTATTCCTAAATGATGTGGTTTTTACATCAGTTTGAGATGTTTCTCAAATGTGTGAAGGATTACGGGGTTATTATTGACCTTGTATGTCTGGTACTTTGAGAGCATCGTATGATAGAATGAAATGTAAGTTATGAACTATAGTAGATGAAGACTTATATTATGTGTAGGTTAATCTTACTAGTTTGGATATTTTTCTTAGTTGAGTTCTTGATGAAGTATAGTGACATTGGTTAACCAAGTATTGTGTTGTTGTGTGTCAATGCTCTTTGTGGAGCTTTTGGCATTTCTTCGATGAAATGTGCCCGTGCAGAATGTTATTAGCTTCTTGTTGGCTTTATTGCTCCATTAGTTCTGTAAATTTCTCCCTTTTGTGGGGTGCAAAGAATGTTAGATTACATGATTATCTTTTCATTATGGCAAGAACATGGTTTAGGAAGATTAGGAGTTTTGTTTCAATAGAACTACTTGTTTCGTGGTGCTGTGAGGTGAGGTGTTTGATCTTCTTATACATTCATCTAGTGTGGATGTTTCACCATTGAATTAAAAATGAATTGTTGAAGTTGGTAAAGGTTGTGCTTAGTGCATATTACCACTTCATAAAAGAGTGTTGTTTAAGACATTGATGCGGATGTATGGCTGCATCCGAATTCGATGTTGTGAAATCGTAGTGTTGATTGCATCTATGACTTGGTTTGAGCTTCATTACATGTTGGTTCATGCTTGATGTCAGGTGGTGTAGTTTCCTTAGACAATTAGTCCGAGGTAGAAGTTCTTGTGATAATTAAGACCAATAATGGACCCATGTTTTGAATGGTGGAGCTTTATGGGGTACCTTGGATTTTGTTTGGAGTGGTCGAATTCGAGGACGAATTCTTTTTAAGGGGGGTAGAGTGTAATATCCCAAAAAAGGGTTGCCAAAGGTGGATCTTCGGTGCGTGGATGTGGGACAATGGTTGTGGATCGTTGGATGCTAAGTCAGAGTCATCTGTGGCATCGTCTCTTTTCTCCCGCAAAGAAACCCTAGTGGTGGCCTTTTTCCCCTTTTGCCCCTTCTTGGCCGCCACCCCCCCATTTCCCTCCTCCACGCTTGGCCGCCCTTTCCCTTGGCTAACCGTCCTCTCCTCCCATGGAAGCACCTCTCCACGGCTTCCTCCTCCCTTTAGATCTCCCCCCGCGCAGCAAGGATCAAGAAGAGGAGGAGCACGTTGAATTGAAGGGGAAGAGAGGATCAAGGAGATGTTCTTCCCCATCTCTTCTTGCGGAATTTCTTGGGAAAACCCTAGGTATGAATGAGATCCTTGTTCCTCCCTGCAAATATGTGCTTTTGGGTTGTGGATCATGGGATTAAAGGATTAGAGGTTGGATTAGATGTGGGGTTAGGTTTTGATCTCGAATTTAATTTCTGCAGAATGGCAGATTCGATAGTTTCTGTTCATGCCAGTTTTCCGTGGTCTTAGTGGCATCAAAAAAGTAAAAGTCTATATATGAGTCGTAGATAATTTGTAGATCTTTCCGTGGCCACGAAGAACAACTCAATTGGACATCAGAACAGAAAGTTATTGCAGTTTGATTATAGCAGTTTTCAGTCTCATAATTCTGTGCAGAATCTGTTCTCTTAAGAGTTAGGCAATTTTATCAGCGGAATTAAACTGTGGGTTGGTAAAGAAGTTGTAGATAATTTCATAAGATTTCCAGATTGTTAAATAGTGCATTCATATGATTTGTGAAACTCCAGTTATGTTTGTTTTACTGTGGCTGTTCCTGTTTGCCTGACAAAAATGAGCGGGTCTGTTCACTGGTGGGTTTCTTCTAGTAAATGGCCGAATTGGCTCTTCTAACTATGGAGACTTTTGTAGAGGGATAAAAGTTCTTACTGCCAGCAGAATTTCATAATTTTTGGTTTAGTAGTTTGGGAGATATCAAGTTTTGAAGTTAACTATGCTACTGTCTAAAACAGATTCAGTCAGTTAGCTTGTCAAATGTTTTAGAACTTATAGATTGCAGAATTTAATTATCCATTTAATACCAAAGTTGTAGAGTATTTTGTGTAGATACTCCTAGAGTATTTGTTTGATATCACTACTGTTTTAATTTTAAAGATACAAAATTAACAAACAGCGCTGCTGTTGTATGGCATATGGTTCAGAGTGGGAGTCTTTCCACTGGGTCTTGGTTTCAAGTGTAGTAGTGTTTTGTTGATTGTTGGCAAATGTTTGTGAAATGTTTGTACTAAGTTTTATACCCTCTAGCAGGTGGCTACACTCCAGATCATGCCTAATACATTTTTTTCTTCGATGAAGGCAAGTGAATGTAGCGGTGTTTGCTATAGTTTTGACATGTTGTTTTATCGCCTACACTCTAATATTCAGAATCATGAATTCTTTCATAATTGAACTCTATGGTGATGCTTTACTTGATTGTATTATATTGATGCTCAATCATATATTGATGATGATGATGATTCGAGTATGACCCATGAGATTAATTCACACCCCTGAAGGTAAATGAAGTATTATTTGAGGTTTGTATTATATCTAAAGGTAAACGAAGTATTGTTTGAGGTTTGTATTGTATCTGAAGGAAGTGAAGTTTATTGATAAATGCAGCATGCCATATACATTGCATGACTCACTTGCATCTGAAGTTTTGTCGTGACCTATGGTCCGACCGTACCGGTACAACTTAGCATCGTACGTTGCCCGAGGAGGGGTACGATGCGGCTTCATACCCTTAGAGGTATGAAGGCAGAGGACATATGCATTGCATTCATATGCATACATTGAAGTGATATTTGCAGATGACGTGGTTTTATACCCTCAGAGGTATGAAGATAGAGGACCTACACATTGCATTCCTATGCATACATTGAAGTGATATTTGCAGGTAGTGTTGATGCAGGGAAGTGTTATACAACCTATGTGGTTGTTCGAGGAAATGAGATGGTATTGGTTATATTGGGACTACTGAGTTCTATATCTACAAGTATTTCTGATCTTGATTGTGATTCTTGTAAAATGTTGATTAATTCAATTTGTGGTTTAAATATCTCATCAAAACAATTCGCTTGCTGAGATGTTTCATCTCACTCTTGCATTACTCAATGCAGGTGCTTGTTGCTCATCAAGGGAAGTGGGAAGTAGCAGCACATCCACCTTTACTCTCATAATAATGCTGCTTAGGCACAGTCATGATTTAATTAGAAACTTCTTGTCAAAGGATGTTTGTTTTTAACTAGTCGTGCGCACTGGTTAATTCAGTTCATGTCGTTATGGTTGTCTTCTCATTGCTAGCAGATTATTAATGTCTATTATGTTTTCTTATCATGATATCTATTTATACTTTGTTGCTTCCCGTTTATGCAATTTTCAAAGGAGATGCTGTCGAAAGTTTATATATGAATGTTAGATGTTTAGTTTAGTAGCATTCTGGGGTGTTTGTGGATCCCGGGGTGTTACAGAAGGTCCCTGGTGTCTAGGAGTTCAAAGAAACAAACTTCCGTTGCCCTATCCATCGCTGAGGCCGAGTATGTTGCCGCAAGACAGTGTTGCGTGCAACTACTTTGGATGAGGCAAACCCTCCGGGACTTTGGCTACAATCTGAGCAAAGTCCCACTCCTATGTGACAATGAGAGTGCAATCCGCATGGCGGATAATCCTGTTGAACACAACCGCACTAAGCATAGACATCCGACATCACTTCCTAAGAGACCACCAGCAAAAGGGGGATATCGAGGTGTACCATATTAATACCGAGAACCAGCTAGCCGATATCTTCACCAAGCCTTTAGATGAGAAAAGGTTTTGCAGGTTGCGTAGTGAGCTAAATGTCTTAGATTTGCGTAACTTGGATTGATCTATAGCATACATGTGTTTTATGCCTTTGATCATGTAATTTATGCATTTGAATCTTGTTTTGTTCATTTGGGTGCTCAAGTTGTAACCATGATCCCCGGACCTCACAAGTCCATTTGCAAGTGATGCACTTATTTAGGGGGAGGCATGCTACAACTTGACACTTTGAGACTAATCTTTGTGTTTGAGTTCTTGATTTAGTCTCAAAAGTGGATTGAAAGGGAAAGGTAAACGTGGACCATGCAAAGACTTCCACTGCACTCTGGTATCAACTCCAAGTTCATTTCTATGCTCTTATTGCCATTTTGCTCTTAAATGACAATTTTGGTGAGGCAATGGGGTTAAAGGGCCAAGAATGGTCCCGTTTTGGTGCTTAAAGCCAAAGGGGGAGAAATTAAGGCCAAAGCAAATGGATCAGCTACCACTTGTGAAATTTCGAAAAGAGTAGAGTTAGAACTTTCTGATTTGTTCAAAACACTCTATTGCAAAATTTGGTCTCTTGTGGGGAGAAT